>JAGRRH010000001.1:2453306-3679959 GCA_019154785.2 Nitzschia inconspicua | reverse complement strand
CCTAACCCCAACCCCAACCCTAACCCCAACCCTAACCCCAACCCTAACCCCAACCCTAACCCCAACCCTAACCCCAACCCTAACCCTAACAACCCTAACCCTAACAACCCTAACCCCAACCCTAACCCTAACCCCAACCCTAACCCAACCCTAACCCTAACCCAAACCCCAACCCTAACCCTAACCCTAACCCCAACCCTAACCCCAACCCTAACCCTAACACCAACCCCAACCCTAACCCCAACCCTAACCCCAACCCTAACCCTAACCCCAACCCTAACCCTAACCCCAACCCTAACCCCAACCCTAACCCTAACCCCAACCCTAACCCCAACCCTAACCCCAACCCTAACCCTAACCCCAACCCTAACCCAACCCTAACCCAACCCTAACCCTTTCGTGTAAATTCTTTGACGGGGTGGGAAGTCACTTTCGGACGATGTTTTCAAAACAAGCCTTCACAAGAACGTTACGAATTGTATGATCAGGATCGATTCTGCAGAGATTTGTTCCAAATTTTCCGAAAGACTTGTAGAAAGACATCACATACCGAGTCGATCCACAAGGGATTGGGTAATCACGACGGGAGATTTTTGGTCGCGTTTTTCAACTCCACCCCGAAACGACGAAGGCCTCTCGTTTGTCAGCTCAACCCAGAAACGACGGGAGATTTTTGGTCGCGTTTTTCAACTCCACCCGAAACGACGAAGGCCTCTCGTTTGTCAGATCAACCCAAGAACGAGGTGAGATCGATTATTTTCAAATAATAATATAATTTTGGTCGCGTTTTTCAACCCAACCCCGAAACGACGGCCTCACGTTTGTCAGCTCAACCAAGAAAGGACGGAAGATATTACAAAACGCTGACGCAGTAATCTCAATCATACCTATCCAACATCAGCACGGCTACAATTTTGAACGCTATCATGAGATAAATGATTGGGTATTCTCTTGCTACGTATTTCAAAGAAAGTTGTGCTAAAGGAGAAAGAATAGTCTAGGCGTACGGAGGAGATTCCTATCATTTGGTCATGAATGTTTGGAATCCCATTTACTGTGGATTAAAAAGGAAACTTTTCTAACAAGAAGGAATAATCTAGGTGTACGGAGGAGATTCCTATCGTTTTTTCTTGGTCGGAAGAGGACAAAACACTGACTCGGTAATCCCAATCATATCTTTCAACATCATAACGGCTCAAATTTTGAACGCTATCATGAGATAACGGTTTTATTTTCTCTTTCTATGTATTTACAAGAAAACTATGCTAAAGGAGAAAGAATAATCCAGGCGTACGGTGGCTTTTCGTATCGTTTCGTCTTGGTCGGCAGAGGACAAATCACTGACTCGGTTATCCCAATCATACCTATCAAAATCATTACAGCTCCAAGTATGAACGCTATCATGAGATGAACGATAAGATATCCTCATTCTGTGTTTTACCAAACAAAGTATGCTAAAGGAGAAAGAATAATCCAGGCGTACGGTGGCGATTCGTATCGTTTCGTTTTCTCAGATTATGGTCGCGTTTTTCAACTCCACCCCGAAACGACGAAGGCCTCTCGTTTGTCAGACCAACCCAAGAACGAGGTGAGATCGATTATTTTCAAAGAATAATATAATTTTGGTCGCGTTTTTCAACTCAACCCCGAAACGACTTCCTTCCTTCCTTGTTGATGTCTCTTCCCTTCTTCCTTTCGATGTCCTTCCTTCCTTCCTTTCTTCCATCCTTTCGATGTCCTTTAGATTTTCGACTTCTTGTTGCAGATACAACAGCCATTTTCGACTTCTTGTTGAAGATACAACAGCTTGTCTTTGAGTGCACTCATAACAATTTCGTACGCAAACATTGCTCCTGTGGCTTCCACCGAGAAGACGAATTTTTCGTCGCTCGGCTTCACCGTGACAATATCGTCGTCCAAATCGTCGTCTTCCGGACGACGTTTCAGCGATTGTTGGAACTGTTCCAAGTCTTCTGTAAAGGTGGCCTTATCCCATAAAGGCTGGATGGGGATCGGTAGCAGCCAAGGAATCGGTTGGTTTGTAACACAATGGAATCAATCCCAATCGGTGTGCGATGTATTCATCATTCAACACGAACAAATTGACATGGAATTCGACGAGATCAATTGCCAAGGTTGGAACTTCTGCGATCATGATACGACGAAGTGCATTCGCCATGGACGTGTCCGTCTTGCTCAGTACAAATCGAACCTCATGAGATTGTATGATATCGTCAAAATTTCAATGTTCGGAAACCGTTGATTGGGCATATTGGTGGTGGTACAGGTGTTTGTTGTTGTCGTTGTTGTCGTTGTTGTTGTGAATTAAGAAATCAAAAGACACAGACAAAAGTAGAAGGGAGGAATTTGATGGTGTTGGGATCAATGATGATGATGTAGGAATGAGGGTAGGAGTCACGATGGATGCAATTTTTTTGACTTACGTCGTATGATACGACGTAGGGACAGATGGCATACTACATACAGATCATATCAAGGTAGGGGTTGTATACTACTCCGTAAGAATGCGTAATTAGACGATGGTGATTTGACGATGTGTAACATAAGATCCCTATCTTTATGTATCATCCCGATACACGTAACAATGACGTCGCTACTCCGTTCGACAATCCAAAGGTCAGTGGGACTATGATACCACTACGTACTACGGAGCACGTATGATATACGTCAAATATGATACGTCTTGTGGATGACCCAACCCTAACCCACACCTTACTCCTGTTGCTATTGCCAACACACCAACGTAACTACGGTAGCTGCACAGATCCCAAATTCCAAAGAAATCCTCGGCCGCTTCCTCCAGAGTCCAGCATGACGAAAACAATAATATAACTGGAAGTACTTCTCTTTTCGTTCTTTCTTTCTATCCAACTTTTCCACCACAACAACAGCAACTGCTTAAGAAACAACAACAACTACTACTACTACACTGCTGCATTTTATGCAACGTTTTTCTCGACCAGTTAATTACAAGATGTTGTCAACTTGTATCTGGACAATTATCTATACGTCCAAACTGCGGCCGTTGAACGAGGCGATGATGAATTGAATAGTACAACTATTGTTGATAATATTGATGTCATCACAACACCAACCACTGCCATGGAAACATTGTTGCAAACATACGGTCCCATTGAACAATGGAAGACACGAGGTATTCGTGACTTTTCCAACTTGTTCAATGCCAAACGCAATCCAAGGGCTGCTACAGTATCTTTTGATTTGTCACAATGGGATGTATCGAATGCTAAATCACTCAGCCCGGACCACTCTTCGTACGGGATGTACCATTGAACGGACCGGAATCCAACATAATGACCTGATTACCGAATACGTCAATGGACAATGGTTCCAACAACGGGTAGAAAATCTTGTCGGATTGGATCATGTCCTCGTCGAAAAACTTTGGATATTTGTCGGAATATTACGGAAAATGGCACCTTCCCGATAAACTCTGGTATTTGCATGATACTGAAACCAACGTCAACAAGAACAAGAATGAAAAATGTGGTTCAATACAACGATTATGACTTTGCCCGGGATGAACATTACTTTTTGAATGATTCCGATGGACGATGCAGAAATGATTACTCAATCTACAACTTCACAATGAGGAATACCAAGAACTGCTGAGAGATCAAAAGGAGGAACGACATTTATTGTTTCAACTCTCGTCCGAGGAAAATGCTGCCTGGGGACACTTACCACCCCAACAATCCATGCAAGATGTTTTGAAACAAATCCAGCAGGCACGGCAACAGCAACAGCAACAACAAAATAAGAAAGAAATGAAAGAATAAATGAATGAAGACGTTAAAAACGGAAACGACACAACCGTTGATGACACCAAATCATCCTCATAATATTTGGACGAGGGACCAAACGTATATGGTCTTTTTTTGGATGCGATTTTGGGCGTCATTACCGTTGATGACACCAAATCATCCTCATAATATTTGGACGAGGGACCAAACGTATATGGTCTTTTTTTGGATGCGATTTTGGGCGTCATTACCGTTGATGACACCAAATCATCCTCATAATATTTGGACGAGGGACCAAACGTATATGGTCTTTTTTTGGATGCGATGTTGGGCGTCATGCGGAATTCATTCCTCCATCCGTTAGATGGACCATGATACCGGTATTTTTCGTTTTGGTCCATTTATATTCGTCTTCAATCTCCGATTCCCTTCACGATGGATCTCGTGACAACCGAAGAGGGTCACTAAAATCATTTCGACGATGAAAGAAACCAAAGCGGGTCCCACCCTGACTCTTTGACAGGGCACCGACGAAGAATGAAGAATAATAGTTGAAACGTTGAAACGCAACAACACAATCAAACATCTTCCACAGCTACAGAGACAGCAAGTGTCCTGAGCGTCATGAAATGGACTATGCGATTACTTTTTCCGTATCCTCAATATCAAGGTTGTTTCAAATCAAAAATAATCGTCCCCTAAAAGGATGTAGCAACCGGTTTCTAAGTGCAAGTGTATCCGAACTTTTGGAGCACTCGCAAACGGTGTTTCTGTTTCTGTCAGGCGACATACATTCGAATTCACATGGAACAGTCGATGCAGTTCTCTTTAAGGCCACATTCCTAAGAGATTTCATGGAACGGACGATTAGATTTTCTTCTATTACCTTTTACGGAAACGTTTTATCGTCTTGATGAACAACCATCTCAAAACACGGCGGAGATACATGTCTATGGAGCGTCACGAAAACGTTTGGGAGAGAGTCAAGAACAACCTTTGTGCCGCTGTCAGGCGGCATACCTACGTGATTACAAGCAACAGACGATGATATCTTCTTTTACTGTCGTTGCGCAAACGCTGTGTCGTATTTCCAAGTGAGTTTCTGTTTCCTCGTCATGTTCGAATCCAATAAGCGACGCGTTGGTATGGTACATGTTATCGCAAATGGTTCGTTGGTGCGACAAAAAAGAGAGAGAAAATGGTGGTGTTTTTGAATTTGGCAAAAGCGAATGTTTTGCATGGAAATTGGAGCTGATAGTGTATATTTTGCCTCGACGGCGGCGACTACCACGGTGGCAGCCAAATCGCCACAATTTTAACAACAATCGGCACAATTGATGGAAATCTAACAACATCGATATGCCACGGAATGCAATAGGGAAGCAGCTGTACAAGAACAAAGCAAAAAGAAACAGAATTTTCGTTGAAAGCAACGGTTCGAACGAAACAAGGCCGTGGAACGGGAATTGGAGGAGATTGAAGTTGAATTCTGCTGCCTTTGACGGCGAGGACCAAGCATCAACAACAACAACTGCTATCGCCCAAATGAGGCGCAGCCGAAGAAGCAGCGTCGCCCATATCACAAAATGGTCGCCCATCTTGCAATAATTGGGTAGTGTTGGTGCCAGTGATATGCATTCCTTTGAATCTACATAAGCTACTGCTGCCGTTCCTGACCTTATCATGGCCACTTCAATGGTTCGGGAACCAGTGCCACTGATGCCATGCACAAGACAGCAGTAGTTGGTACTACCGCTGGGACAATCTCTTCCGTTGCACTGATAGATCGTCTGTAGATTCTTAGTTCCCAAGGCTCTGACAAACCTGGGTTAAGCCCCCCTACCACGACAAGGTGATCCACTCAGGGGGAAGGGGTTGATAAAATACTCTAAACGCACGTAAATTGTCGTGTAAATTGTTTGACGGGATGGGAAGTCACTTTTGGACGATGTTTTCAGTACAAGACTTCACAATAACGTTACGAATTGAAAAATCAGAATCGATTCTGTAGAGAATTGTTCCAAATTCGCCGGAAGACATGCAGCAAGACATCGGAAATCGACTCGATCCACAAGGGGTTGGGTAATTGATCTAAACGCAAGTAAATTTTCGTGTAAATTCTTTGACGGGGTGGGAAGTCACTTTCGGACGATGTTTTCAAAACAAGCCTTCACAAGAACGTTACGAATTGTATGATCAGGATCGATTCTGCAGAGATTTGTTCCAAATTTTCCGAAAGACTTGTAGAAAGACATCACATACCGAGTCGATCCACAAGGGATTGGGTAATCACGACGGGAGATTTTTGGTCGCGTTTTTCAACTCCACCCCGAAACGACGAAGGCCTCTCGTTTGTCAGCTCAACCCAGAAACGACGGGAGATTTTTGGTCGCGTTTTTCAACTCCACCCCGAAACGACGAAGGCCTCTCGTTTGTCAGATCAACCCAAGAACGAGGTGAGATCGATTATTTTCAAATAATAATATAATTTTGGTCGCGTTTTTCAACCCAACCCCGAAACGACGGCCTCACGTTTGTCAGCTCAACCAAGAAAGGACGGAAGATATTACAAAACGCTGACGCAGTAATCTCAATCATACCTATCCAACATCAGCACGGCTACAATTTTGAACGCTATCATGAGATAAATGATTGGGTATTCTCTTGCTACGTATTTCAAAGAAAGTTGTGCTAAAGGAGAAAGAATAGTCTAGGCGTACGGAGGAGATTCCTATCATTTGGTCATGAATGTTTGGAATCCCATTTACTGTGGATTAAAAAGGAAACTTTTCTAACAAGAAGGAATAATCTAGGTGTACGGAGGAGATTCCTATCGTTTTTTCTTGGTCGGAAGAGGACAAAACACTGACTCGGTAATCCCAATCATATCTTTCAACATCATAACGGCTCAAATTTTGAACGCTATCATGAGATAACGGTTTTATTTTCTCTTTCTATGTATTTACAAGAAAACTATGCTAAAGGAGAAAGAATAATCCAGGCGTACGGTGGCTTTTCGTATCGTTTCGTCTTGGTCGGCAGAGGACAAATCACTGACTCGGTTATCCCAATCATACCTATCAAAATCATTACAGCTCCAAGTATGAACGCTATCATGAGATGAACGATAAGATATCCTCATTCTGTGTTTTACCAAACAAAGTATGCTAAAGGAGAAAGAATAATCCAGGCGTACGGTGGCGATTCGTATCGTTTCGTTTTCTCAGATTATGGTCGCGTTTTTCAACTCCACCCCGAAACGACGAAGGCCTCTCGTTTGTCAGACCAACCCAAGAACGAGGTGAGATCGATTATTTTCAAAGAATAATATAATTTTGGTCGCGTTTTTCAACTCAACCCCGAAACGACTTCCTTCCTTCCTTGTTGATGTCTCTTCCCTTCTTCCTTTCGATGTCCTTCCTTCCTTCCTTTCTTCCATCCTTTCGATGTCCTTTAGATTTTCGACTTCTTGTTGCAGATACAACAGCCATTTTCGACTTCTTGTTGAAGATACAACAGCTTGTCTTTGAGTGCACTCATAACAATTTCGTACGCAAACATTGCTCCTGTGGCTTCCACCGAGAAGACGAATTTTTCGTCGCTCGGCTTCACCGTGACAATATCGTCGTCCAAATCGTCGTCTTCCGGACGACGTTTCAGCGATTGTTGGAACTGTTCCAAGTCTTCTGTAAAGGTGGCCTTATCCCATAAAGGCTGGATGGGGATCGGTAGCAGCCAAGGAATCGGTTGGTTTGTAACACAATGGAATCAATCCCAATCGGTGTGCGATGTATTCATCATTCAACACGAACAAATTGACATGGAATTCGACGAGATCAATTGCCAAGGTTGGAACTTCTGCGATCATGATACGACGAAGTGCATTCGCCATGGACGTGTCCGTCTTGCTCAGTACAAATCGAACCTCATGAGATTGTATGATATCGTCAAAATTTCAATGTTCGGAAACCGTTGATTGGGCATATTGGTGGTGGTACAGGTGTTTGTTGTTGTCGTTGTTGTCGTTGTTGTTGTGAATTAAGAAATCAAAAGACACAGACAAAAGTAGAAGGGAGGAATTTGATGGTGTTGGGATCAATGATGATGATGTAGGAATGAGGGTAGGAGTCACGATGGATGCAATTTTTTTGACTTACGTCGTATGATACGACGTAGGGACAGATGGCATACTACATACAGATCATATCAAGGTAGGGGTTGTATACTACTCCGTAAGAATGCGTAATTAGACGATGGTGATTTGACGATGTGTAACATAAGATCCCTATCTTTATGTATCATCCCGATACACGTAACAATGACGTCGCTACTCCGTTCGACAATCCAAAGGTCAGTGGGACTATGATACCACTACGTACTACGGAGCACGTATGATATACGTCAAATATGATACGTCTTGTGGATGACCCAACCCTAACCCACACCTTACTCCTGTTGCTATTGCCAACACACCAACGTAACTACGGTAGCTGCACAGATCCCAAATTCCAAAGAAATCCTCGGCCGCTTCCTCCAGAGTCCAGCATGACGAAAACAATTCGTTCTTTCTATCCAACTTTTCCACCACAACAACAGCAACTGCTTAAGAAACAACAACAACAACTACTACTACTACTACACTGCTGCATTTTATGCAACGTTTTTCTCGACCAGTTAATTACAAGATGTTGTCAACTTGTATCTGGACAATTATCTATACGTCCAAACTGCTGCCGTTGAACGAGGCGATGATGAATTGAATAGTACAACTATTGTTGATAATATTGATGTCATCACAACACCAACCACTGCCATGGAAACATTGTTGCAAACATACGGTCCCATTGAACAATGGAAGACACGAGGTATTCGTGACTTTTCCAACTTGTTCAATGCCAAACGCAATCCAAGGGCTGCTACAGTATCTTTGGATTTGTCACAATGGGATGTATCGAATGCTAAATCACTCAGCCCGGACCACTCTTCGTACGGGATGTACCATTGAACGGACCGGAATCCAACATAATGACCTGATTACCGAATACGTCAATGGACAATGGTTCCAACAACGGGTAGAAAATCTTGTCGGATTGGATCATGTCCTCGTCGAAAAACTTTGGATATTTGTCGGAATATTACGGAAAATGGCACCTTCCCGATAAACTCTGGTATTTGCATGATACTGAAACCAACGTCAACAAGAACAAGAATGACAAATGTGGTTCAATACAACGATTATGACTTTGCCCGGGATGAACATTACTTTTTGAATGATTCCGATGGACGATGCAGAAATGATTACTCAATCTACAACTTCACAATGAGGAATACCAAGAACTGCTGAGAGATCAAAAGGAGGAACGACATTTATTGTTTCAACTCTCGTCCGAGGAAAATGCTGCCTGGGGACACTTACCACCCCAACAATCCATGCAAGATGTTTTGAAACAAATCCAGCAGGCACGGCAACAGCAACAACAACAACAACAACAAAATGAGAAAGAAATGAAAGAATAAATGAATGAAGACGTTAAAAACGGAAACGACACTACCGTTGATGACACCAAATCATCCTCATAATATTTGGACGAGGGACCAAACGTATATGGTTTTTTTTTGGATGCGATTTTGGGCGTCATGCGGAATTCATTCCTCCATCCGTTAGATGGACCATGATACCGGTATTTTTCGTTTTGGTCCATTTATATTCGTCTTCAATCTCCGATTCCCTTCACGATGGATCTCGTGACAACCGAAGAGGGTCACTAAAATCATTTCGACGATGAAAGAAACCAAAGCGGGTCCAACCCTGACTCTTTGACAGGGCACCGACGAAGAATAATAGTTGAAACGTTGAAACGCAACAACACAATCAAACATCTTCCACAGCTACAGAGACAGCAAGTGTCCTGTGCGTCATGAAATGGACTATGCGATTACTTTTTCCGTATCCTCAATATCAAGGTTGTTTCAAATCAAAAATAATCGTCCCCGAAAAGGATGTAGCAACCGGTTTCTAAGTGCAAGTGTATCCGAACTTTTGGAGCACTCGCAAACGGTGTTTCTGTTTCTGTCAGGCGACATACATTCGAATTCACATGGAACAGTCGATGCAGTTCTCTTTAAGGCCACATACATACGAGATTTCATGGAACGGACGATTAGATTTTCTTCTATTACCTTTTACGGAAACGTTTTATTGTCTTGATGAACAACCATCTCAAAACACGGCGGAGATACATGTCTATGGAGCGTCACGAAAACGTTTGGGAGAGAGTCAAGAACCACCTTTGTGCCGCGTCAGGCAGCATACCTACGTGATTACAAGCAACAGACGATGTTATCTTCTTTTTCTGTCGTTGCGCAAACGCTGTGTCGTATTTCCAAGCGAGTTTCTGTTTCCTCGTCATGTTCGAATCAAATAAGCGACGCGGTGGTATGATACATGTTATCGCAAATGGTTCGTTGGTGCGACAAAAAAGAGAGAGAAAATGGTGGTGTTTTTGAATTTGGCAAAAGCGAATGTTTTGCATGGAAATTGGAGCTGATAGTGTATATTTTGCCTCGACGGCGACGGCGGCGACTACCACGGTGGCAGCCAAATCGCCACAATTTTAACAACAATCGGCACAATTGATGGAAATCTAACAACATCGATATGCCACGGAATGCAATAGGGAAGCAACTGTACAAGAACAAGGCAAAAAGAAACAGAATTTCCGTTGAAAGCAACGGTTCGAACGAAACAAGGCCGTGGAACGGGAATTGGAGGAGATTGAAGTTGAATTCTGCTGCCTTTGACGGCGAGGACCAAGTATCAACAACAACAACTGCTATCGCCCAAATGAGGCGCAGCCGAAGAAGCAGCGTCGCCCATATCACAAAATGGTCGCCCATCTTGCAATAATTGGGTAGTGTTGGTGCCAGTGATATGCATTCCTTTGAATCTACATAAGCTACTGCTGCCATTCCTGGCCTTATCATGGCCACTTCAATGGTTCGAGAACCAGTGCCACTGATGGATCGTTGTCATCTTTTTCGAATGCCTCTGTTCCGTCAACATTGACACTCCAACAGCTCGCATCGTCGGTCTGGATGATCATAGTCGGTTGGTGGAACAGCAACAGGAGCACCAACGACAAATGGAAACGACCGCTATCTATAAATGGCGATGTAAACTATTCGACTAGTTCCGTATCAAAGGAGTTGAATCATCCGCCAAAGAAAGAGCGCATGATTTCCTACAGTATACATTCTTCGGGATGCGGCCGTTCTTCTCAATCATTTCACAAAGCACCAACCGATTAACGAATTTTGTAAACCGTTCCCTAGTAATGTTTAGGAACGAATTCGATGTACTATAATATCGTTATCATGATCAGATAAAGCTACAAATGGCAATACACCAAAAAGTTCGGCATCGAAGGAGTTGGATCATCCGCAAAAGAAAGAGCGCATGATATCCTACAGCGGTTGGGTAATTGATCTTAACGTGCGTAAATTGTCGTGTGAATTGTTTGACGGGGTGGGAAGTCACTTTTGGACGATGTTTTCAGTACAAGACTTCACAATAACCTTACGAATTGTAAAATCAGAATCGATTCTGTGGAGAATTGTTCCAAATTTGCCGGAAGACATGCAGCAAGACATCAGAAATCGATGCGATCCACAAGGGGTTGATAAAATACAAATAATCAAGATTCTATTTTAAGGCTGTACTAACATCCAGGTGCGGTTCCGCATCGAGAAGTAGCTCACCCGCCTGGCCCCCTACTAGAGAGGGCGGGGCAATTTAGCAAACAGCTTTCCATCCACTCATTACTCTGTTGCCCACCACTCAGGACTGGAAAGGCAAAAAACCTCATCAATGATGAGGAAAAGTCCAAACCAGTGAATGTCAGATTTGGTGTGGTCTTCCAAAAACAATGCTGGGAAGGCAGCAATAACCACATAAATTGTGTTGGGTGTGTTGATATCTTCTACCTGTTGCAACCCAATAGGGCGCATTGTACGTGTAGAAGAAACCTTCCATGCCAAGCACCAGTAATATTTCCAATGAAATAGTACCGTCCCTTTGCACTTGACACTCGGCTGGATTATGATGCCATTTCTTCCATAGAAATGTCAGAGCCCATCACAACTCTATCAGGAATCATGCATTAAGCAATCTTCCTCCTCTCCCTTAGCCCCATTCCGACTAAATAAGAGAAACACAATCTTTCCGGTCGGCCACCGGTTCTGCATGATGCCATGCACAAGACAGCAGTAGTTGGTACTACCGCTGGGACAATCTCTTCCGTTGCACTGATAGATCGTCTGTAGATTCTTAGTTCCCAAGGCTCTGACAAACCTGGGTTAAGCCCCCCTACCACGACAAGGTGATCCACTCAGGGGGAAGGGGTTGATAAAATACTCCAAACGCACGTAAATTGTCGTGTAAATTGTTTGACGGGATGGGAAGTCACTTTTGGACGATGTTTTCAGTACAAGACTTCACAATAACGTTACGAATTGAAAAATCAGAATCGATTCTGTAGAGAATTGTTCCAAATTTGCCGGAAGACATGCAGCAAGACATCGGAAATCGACTCGATCCACAAGGGGTTGGGTAATTGATCTAAACGCAAGTAAATTTTCGTGTAAATTCTTTGACGGGGTGGGAAGTCACTTTCGGACGATGTTTTCAAAACAAGCCTTCACAAGAACGTTACGAATTGTATGATCAGGATCGATTCTGCAGAGATTTGTTCCAAATTTTCCGAAAGACTTGCAGAAAGACATCACATACCGAGTCGATCCACAAGGGATTGGGTAATCAATCTTAACGCGCGTAAATTTTGTTGTGATTGTGGTCGTGGTGGAAGTATTGGAGGAAGCGGCGTTCGATGGCACCACAATTGAACAAACACTGAGTGATTTGACACTTTCTCACGTCCGTCTCATGTAAAAGGTATCCCAACATCTTAACATGATGCCGAATCCAGAAAGGCGATCGCCGCAAAGGACACAACCATTTCCAGCCAGAAAATCAAGAACCATCACACATTTCTACTGCAAGATTGAAAGTTCATCCTCGAAACGAGAATTTTTTTTTGTTCTTTTCTCAGATTATGGTCGCGTTTTCAACTCCACCCCGAAACGACGAAGGCCTCTCGTTTGTCAGCTCAACCCAGAAACGACGGGAGATTTTTGGTCGCGTTTTTCAACTCCACCCCGAAACGACGAAGGCCTCTCGTTTGTCAGATCAACCCAAGAACGAGGTGAGATCTACGACAAGCCAGAAGCGTGCAGGCAAGGGAAGTGCATGATATCATTGCATGCATGCTCGGGTCTTGTCCGCCGTTAGACTAGCTAGTGTTTGGAGTCGGGATTCGAGCGGTAGACGGACGGAGGACAGACACAAGACGAGAGTTGCAGGCATCACACACATCCAAGCACACAATTCCTGCAACACTGCAATCCCCATCGCTACGAGATAGCCATGGAGATTCCAATCCGTGTTTTCCTGCAACACTGCAATCCCCATCGCTACGAGATAGCCATGGAGATTCCGTGTTTTTCAACGCAGGAGACGACGACCATGATAGTCGATTGGTGTGTTAGCCATCCGCTACACAGTGCTGGTGCGTCACGTCCGCCGCACAACCAATGATGTTTTCCTTTCTTTCGACGGTGTTCCCGTCCCTCAAAAATGGTTGTGAGCCAACCTGAGAGGATATTGCCTGTTGTGGCACTTTTTATTCTTGACGGTGTCCCCGTCCCTCAAAAATGTTTGTGAGCCAACCTGAGAGGATATTGCCTGTTGTGGCACTTTTTATTCGTGACGGTGTCCCCGTTCCTCAAAAATGGTTGTGAGCCAACCTGAGAGGATATTGCCTGTTGTGGCACCTTTTATTCTTGACGGTGTCCCCGTTCCTCAAAAATGGTTGTGAGCCAACCTGAGAGGATATTGCCTGTTGTGGCACTTTTTATTCTTGACGGTGTCCCCGTCCCTCAAAAATGGTTGTGAGCCAACCTGAGAGGATATTGCCTGTTTTGGCACTTTTTATTCTTGACGGTGTCCCCGTCCCTCAAAAATGGTTGTGAGCCAACCTGAGAGGATATTGCCTGTTGTGGCACTTTTTATTCTTGACGGTGTCCCCGTCCCTCAAAAATGGTTGTGAGCCAACCTGAGAGGATATTGCCTGTTGTGGCACTTTTTATTCGTGACGGTGTCCCCGTTCCTCAAAAATGGTTGTGAGCCAACCTGAGAGGATATTGCCTGTTGTGGCACCTTTTATTCTTGACGGTGTCCCCGTCCCTCAAAAATGGTTGTGAGCCAACCTGAGAGGATATTGCCTGTTGTGGCACTTTTTATTCTTGACGGTGTCCCCGTCCCTCAAAAATGGTTGTGAGCCAACCTGAGAGGATATTGCCTGTTTTGGCACTTTTTATTCTTGACGGTGTCCCCGTCCCTCAAAAATGGTTGTGAGCCAACCTGAGAGGATATTGCCTGTTGTGGCACTTTTTATTCTTGACGGTGTCCCCGTCCCTCAAAAATGGTTGTGAGCCAACCTGAGAGGATATTGCCTGTTGTGGCACCTTTTATTCTTGACGGTGTCCCCGTCCCTCAAAAACGGTTGTGAGCCAACCTGAGAGGATATTGCCTGTTGTGGCACTTTTATTTTCGACGGTGTTTCCCGTCCCTCGGCAATGGCTGTGTGCCAACCTGCGGGGATCTTCACCCTCGATGGCACCTCCACCGACACCTCTGTCCTCCCGGCGAGCACTTTAGCGGCCGTGAGACTTTGTTTTTTGTTTCCCACCGCCGGCACCATTGCCCCACACCGTCGGTGGGTAAGACAGTGACTCGGTCTCCTCGCGCCGGGCTGTTGCGACCTGCCCGACCTACGCATATTTCCCAATGACGCCATGTTTCACTCCGACCATACTCTCCAGTTTCCCACTATTGTTTATAGCCTCGCCGGCGCACCTACACGACCCGATACAATGCTACCACCCGAGCTCTGCCACATTCCGTTCGATCAGGCGTTTTGCCTTCCCGCTCCTGTCTCCCGCCCCTACCGCCCGCCGTTGTCATACCCGCTCCCGATACCAGGGAGGGACATCATATTCTCACATGATGGTTGCACTTTCCCTCCGGCGCCAATCCGACCCACCCACTGTAGCGAATCTGGTGATCCCCACCTCTTTAGCTCCCGATGGTTCCTTTCGATTTTCTATATCTTCTTCGACTCACAATTTGAGTCACTTTACTTACATCTCGTGTTGCTCTACCTAGCCTCCACCAGTCTTCCCCCTATTTTACCTCGATACAGCATGGCACCTTTGACCCTCTCTCCCCTCGCCTTTGCGAAGTTCCTCGCCGTCCACCGTGGGTACGGTACCTTTTCCCACTTAGGTGTCCGTGATCGCCCTCTCGAACAACTTTGCCAGTCCTACCTCTCTTCCGTTGGGTCTACCAACCACCACGCCCTCAGCAGCCAGATCATCCACGACCCGAAAATGCGTTTCGTGCACTGGTGCGACGGTCGCCTCGCCCTTTTCCATTCTGTCGTCGCTCACGAACGTGATGGCCGCCATTGCTACCTCGCTGTGGCATCCGACACCATCGGTAGCTACCCCCTCGTGTCGTCTTACGACCTCCAGATGTTCGACCGTTTCTTTCTTGGTATGATGGCGGCCAACGTTGCTCAGTCTTCCCATTTCCCGACCATCGACGCCTACCGCCCTGCCGAAGTCCCCAAGCAGGGTGATGACGATGCTAATAATAAAATATAATTATAATGGTCGCGTTTTTCAACTCAACCCCGAAACGACGAAGGCCTCTCGTTTGTCAGCTCAACCCAGAAACGACGGGAGATTTTTGGTCGCGTTTTTCAACTCAACCCCGAAACGACGAAGGCCTCTCGTTTGTCAGATCAACCCAAGAACGAGGTGAGATCGATTATTTTCAAATAATAATATAATTTTGGTCGCGTTTTTCAACTCAACCCCGAAACGACGAAGGCCTCTCGTTTGTCAGCTCAACCCAGAAACGATGGGAGATTTTTGGTCGCGTTTTTCAACTCCACCCCGAAACGACGAAGGCCTCTCGTTTGTCAGATCAACCCAAGAACGAGGTGAGATCGATTATTTTCAAATAATAATATAATTTTGGTCGCGTTTTTCAACTCAACCCCGAAACGACGAAGGCCTCTCGTTTGTCAGCTCAACCCAGAAACGACGGGAGATTTTTGGTCGCGTTTTTCAACTCAACCCCGAAACGACGACGGTCTCTCGTTTGTCAGATCAACCCAAGAACGAGGTGAGATTGATTATTTTCAATTAAAAATATAATTTTGGTCGCGTTTTTCAACTCCACCCCGAAACGACGAAGGCCTCTCGTTTGTCAGCTCAACCCAGAAAGGACGGAAGATATTACAAAACGCTGACGCAGTAATCTCAATCATACCTATCCAACATCAGCACGGCTACAATTTTGAACGCTATCATGAGATAAATGATTGGGTATTCTCTTGCTACGTATTTCAAAGAAAGTTATGCTAAAGGAGAAAGAATTGTCTAGGCGTACGGAGGAGATTCCTATCATTTGGTCATGAACGTTTGGAATCCCATTTACTGTGGATTAAAAAGGAAACTTTTCTAACAAGAAGGAATAATCTAGGTGTACGGAGGAGATTCCTATCGTTTTTTCTTGGTCGGAAGAGGACAAAACACTGACTCGGTAATCCCAATCATATCTTTCAACATCATAACGGCTCCAATTTTGAACGCTATCATGAGATAACGGTTTTATTTTCTCTTTCAATGTATTTACAAGAAAACTATGCTAAAGGAGAAAGAATAATCCAGGCGTACGGTGGCTTTTCGTATCGTTTCGTCTTGGTCGGCAGAGGACAAATCACTGACTCGGTTATCCCAATCATACCTATTAAAATCATTACAGCTCCAAGTATGAACGCTATCATGAGATGAACGATAAGATATCCTCATTCTGTGCTTTACCAAACAAAGTATGCTAAAGGAGAAAGAATAATCCAGGCGTACGGTGGCGATTCGTATCGTTTCGTCTTGGTCGGCAGAGGACAAATCACTGACTCGGTTATCCCAATCATACCTATCAAAATCATTACAGCTCCAAGTATGAACGCTATCATGAGATGAACGATAAGATATCCTCATTCTATGCATTTAAAAGGATACTCTACTAAGAAGAAGGCGTACGGAGTAGATTCGTATCGTTAGGTCTTGGTCGGCAGAGGACAAAACACTGACTCGGTAATCCCAACCATACCTTCCAACATCAGTACGGCTCCAATTTCGATCGCTATCATGAGATAAAGGTTTTGATATACTCATTCTACGTATTTAAAAGGAAACTATGCTAAAGGAGAAAGAATTATCTAGGTGTACGGTGGCGATTCCTATCGTTAGGTCTTGGTCGGCAGAAGACATCACACTGACGCGGAAATCGCAATCATACCTTCCAGCATCAGTACGTATCGCCCATCAATATGCCTGAAAGCTAATTGGCACTGAGCTGCTCTGACCATGCAAAACTACCGGGAGCTATTGCTTCCGACGGCAATGGCAATCTTGCTACGGACACTGGTATTTTGATAGTGTCCAAGTCCAAGGAGTTGATTGTCAAGTTGAAAATTTCACATGTGATTCCGAGTAGACCTGTCACTGATTTTACTTGACGGTGGGTAGTGTCAAACTTTTATACAATACAACAGAACAGAATTTTCAAAACACACACACACAAGTTGTTACTACACCCATCCTCCATCCTTTCTTTTTTTTTTGAAGTGTCATTTTTCATTATTCCTTGTTGATGTCTCTTCCTTCCTTCCTTGTTGATGTCTCTTCCCTTCTTCCTTTCGATGTCCTTCCTTCCTTCCTTCCTTCCTTCCTTCCTTCCTTTCTTCCTTTCTTCCTTTCTTCCTTCCTTCCTTCCTTTCTTCCATCCTTTCGATGTCCTTTAGATTTTCGACTTCTTGTTGCAGATACAACAGCCATTTTCGACTTCTTGTTGAAGATACAACAACTTGTCTTTGAGTGCACTCATAACAATTTCGTACGCAAACATTGCTCCTGTGGCTTCCACCGAGAAGACGAACTTTTCGTCGCTCGGCTTCACCGTGACAAAATCGTCGTCTTCCGGACGACGTTACAGCAATTGTTGGAACTGTTCCAAGTCTTCTGTACAGGTGGCCTTATCCCACATAGGCTGGATGGGGATCGGTAGCAGCCAACTTCCTTCCTTTCTTCCATCCTTTCGATGTCCTTTAGATTTTCGACTTCTTGTTGCAGATACAACAGCCATTTTCGACTTCTTGTTGAAGATACAACAGCTTGTCTTTGAGTGCACTCATAACAATTTCGTACGCAAACATTGCTCCTGTGGCTTCCACCGAGAAGACGAATTTTTCGTCGCTCGGCTTCACCGTGACAAAATCGTCGTCTTCCGGACGACGTTACAGCGATTGTTGGAACTGTTCCAAGTCTTCTGTAAAGGTGGCCTTATCCCACAAAGGCTGGATGGGGATCGGTAGCAGCCAACTTCCTTCCTTTCTTCCATCCTTTCGATGTCCTTTAGATTTTCGACTTCATGTTGCAGATACAACAGCCATTTTCGACTTCTTGTTGAAGATACAACAGCTTGTCTTTGAGTGCACTCATAACAATTTCGTACGCAAACATTGCTCCTGTGGCTTCCACCGAGAAGACGAATTTTTCGTCGCTCGGCTTCACCGTGACAATATCGTCGTCCAAATCGTCGTCTTCCGGACGACGTTTCAGCGATTGTTGGAACTGTTCCAAGTCTTCTGTAAAGGTGGCCTTATCCCATAAAGGCTGGATGGGGATCGGTAGCAGCCAAGGAATCGGTTGGTTTGTAACACAATGGAATCAATCCCAATCGGTGTGCGATGTATTCATCATTCAACACGAACAAATTGACATGGAATTCGACGAGATCAATTGCCAAGGTTGGAACTTCTGCGATCATGATACGACGAAGTGCATTCGCCATGGACGTGTCCGTCTTGCTCAGTACAAATCGAACCTCATGAGATTGTATGATATCGTCAAAATTTCAATGTTCGGAAACCGTTGATTGGGCATATTGGTGGTGGTACAGGTGTTTGTTGTTGTCGTTGTTGTCGTTGTTGTTGTGAATTAAGAAATCAAAAGACACAGACAAAAGTAGAAGGGAGGAATTTGATGGTGTTGGGATCAATGATGATGATATTGGGATCAATAATGAGGATGATGATGATGTAGGAATGAGGGAAGGAGTCACGATGGATGCAATTTTTTGACTTACGTCGTATGATACGACGTAGGGACAGATGGCATACTACATACAGATCATATCAAGGTAGGGGTTGTATACTACTCCGTAAGAATGCGTAATTAGACGATGGTGATTTGACGATGTGTATCATAAGATCCCTATCTTTATGTATCATCCCGATACACGTAACAATGACGTTGCTACTCCGTTCGACAATCCAAAGGTCAGTGGGACTATGATACCACTACGTACTACGGAGTACGTATGATATACGTCAAATATGATACGTCTTGTGGATGACCCAACCCTAACCCACACCTTACTCCTGTTGCTATTGCCAACACACCAACGTAACTACGGTAGCTGCACAGATCCCAAATTCCAAAGAAATCCTCGGCCGCTTCCTCCAGAGTCCAGCATGACGAAAACAATAATATAACTGGAAGTACTTCTCTTTTCGTTCTTTCTTTCTATCCAACTTTTCCACCACAACAACAGCAACTGCTTAAGAAACAACAACAACTACTACTACTACACTGCTGCATTTTATGCAACGTTTTTCTCGACCAGTTAATTACAAGATGTTGTCAACTTGTATCTGGACAATTATCTATACGTCCAAACTGCGGCCGTTGAACGAGGCGATGATGAATTGAATAGTACAACTATTGTTGATAATATTGATGTCATCACAACACCAACCACTGCCATGGAAACATTGTTGCAAACATACGGTCCCATTGAACAATGGAAGACACGAGGTATTCGTGACTTTTCCAACTTGTTCAATGCCAAACGCAATCCAAGGGCTGCTACAGTATCTTTTGATTTGTCACAATGGGATGTATCGAATGCTAAATCACTCAGCCCGGACCACTCTTCGTACGGGATGTACCATTGAACGGACCGGAATCCAACATAATGACCTGATTACCGAATACGTCAATGGACAATGGTTCCAACAACGGGTAGAAAATCTTGTCGGATTGGATCATGTCCTCGTCGAAAAACTTTGGATATTTGTCGGAATATTACGGAAAATGGCACCTTCCCGATAAACTCTGGTATTTGCATGATACTGAAACCAACGTCAACAAGAACAAGAATGACAAATGTGGTTCAATACAACGATTATGACTTTGCCCGGGATGAACATTACTAATTGAATGATTCCGATGGACGATGCAGAAATGATTACTCAATCTACAACTTCACAATCTTCCATCACCGATAATTCCAAGAAAAACAACTACAACATATTGGTTGACTAACTCCATGATTGGAGGATGGAACAAACCGATGTGTTTGGCCAAGAATTTGATGATGAATACCATAGTCAAACACAACAGCAGCAACAACAACGACATCCACGTTTGGACGATTCGTACAATGATGAGGAATACCAAGAACTGCTGAGAGATCAAAAGTAGGAACGACATTTATTGTTTCAACTCTCGTCCGAGGAAAATGCTGCGTGGGGACACTTACTACCCCAACAATCCATGCAAGATGTTTTGAAACAAATCCAGCAGGCACGGCAACAGCAACAACAACAACAAAATGAAAAAGAAATGAAAGAATAAATGAATTCACAATCTTCCATTACCGATAATTCCAAGAAAAACAACTACAACATATTGGTTGACTAACTCCATGATTGGAGGATGGAACAAACCGATGTGTTTGGCCAAGAATTTGATGATGAATACCATAGTCAAACGCAACAGCAGCAACAACAACGACATCCACGTTTGGACGATTCGTACAATGATGAGGAATACCAAGAACTGCTGAGAGATCAAAAGTAGGAACGACATTTATTGTTTCAACTCTCGTCCGAGGAAAATGCTGCGTGGGGACACTTACCACCCCAACAATCCATGCAAGATGTTTTGAAACAAATCCAGCAGGCACGGCAACAGCAACAACAACAACAAAATGAAAAAGAAATGAAAGAATAAATGAATTCACAATCTTCCATTACCGATAATTCCAAGAAAAACAACTACAACATATTGGTTGACTAACTCCATGATTGGAGGATGGAACAAACCGATGTGTTTGGCCAAGAATTTGATGATGAATACCATAGTCAAACGCAACAGCAGCAACAACAACGACATCCACGTTTGGACGATTCGTACAATGATGAGGAATACCAAGAACTGCTGAGAGATCAAAAGGAGGAACGACATTTATTGTTTCAACTCTCGTCCGAGGAAAATGCTGCGTGGGGACACTTACCACCCCAACAATCCATGCAAGATGTTTTGAAACAAATCCAGCAGGCACGGCAACGGCAACAACAACAACAAAATGAAAAAGAAATGAAAGAATAAATGAATGAAGACGTTAAAAACGGAAACGACACTACCGTTGATGACACCAAATCATCCTCATAATATTTGGACGAGGGACCAAACGTATATGGTCTTTTTTTGGATGCGATTTTGGGCGTCATGCGGAATTCATTCCTCCATCCGTTAGATGGACCATGATACCGGTATTTTTCGTTTTGGTCCATTTATATCCGTCTTCAATCTCCGATTCCCTTCACGATGGATCTCGTGACAAACGAAGAGGGTCACTAAAATCATTTCGACGATGAAAGAAGCCAAAGCGGGTCCAACCCTGACTCTTTGACAGGGCACCGACGAAGAATAATAGTTGAAACGTTGAAACACAACAACACAATCAAACATCCTCCACAGCTACAGAGACAGCAAGTGTCCTCTGCGTCATGAAATGGACTATGCGATTACTTTTTCCGTATCCTCAATATCAAGGTTGTTTCAAATCAAAAATAATCGTCCCCGAAAAGGATGTAGCAACCGGTTTCTAAGTGCAAGTGTATCCGAACTTTTGCAGCACTCGCAAACGGTGTTTCTGTTTCTGTCAGGCGACATACATTCGAATTCACATGGAACAGTCGATGCAGTTCTCTTTAAGGCCACGTACCTACGAGATTTCATGGAACGGACGATTAGATTTTCTTCTATTACCTTTTACGGAAACGTTTATCGTCTTGATAAACAACCATCTCAAAACACGGCGGAGATACATGTCTATGGAGCGTCACGAAAACGTTTGGGAGAGAGTCAAGAACAACCTTTGTGCCGCTGTCAGGCGGCATACCTACGTGATTACAAGCAACAGACGATGTTATCTTCTTTTTCTGTCGTTGCGCAAACGCTGTGTCGTATTTCCAAGCGAGTTTCTGTTTCCTCGTCATGTTCGAATCAAATAAGCGACGCGGTGGTATGATACATGTTATCGCAAATGGTTCGTTGGTGCGACAAAAAAGAGAGAGAAAATGGTGGTGTTTGTGAATTTGGCAAAAGCGAATGTTTTGCATGGAAATTGGAACAAGACAAAATAAAAGTATGAATGGTGCTGGAACTATACGCGGAATTTATCCTTCCCAGTGTCGTAAGGTCACTCCAACCACCGTACTATCTAATACCTTCACGGCCATTTGTTTTGCAGTGATGTTTATGACATTTGCAAGAGGAACCAAACGTAAAGGTTGACAATGCTCAAAGAGACGCGGTGCTTTTGGACGATTTTGTAAATGAATGCGGAATTCAATCCTCCCAGTGTCAACAGGGCACTCCAATCACCGTACAATCTGATAACTTTTACGGCCATTCCTTTTCCAGTGATTCTTCTGACATTTGGACAAGGCACAAAACGAAACTGGCTAAAAATCATTGGTTTACTGTTGTTTCGGCTGTTGGACAATTTTTGGTATTTCTTCGGGAATCATCCCTCCCATTGTCGGCTGCCCTCCCATTGTCGGCTGGTCACTCCAAACACCGTAATATCTGATATCTTTGACAGCCATTTGGTTTCCAGTCATTCTTAATTCATTTGGAGGAGGCACAAAACGAAACCGGCTAAAAATAACTGTAATGTCGACGGATTTAACATCGATAATATGGTCACCATTGTGGTGGGATCTGGGTAGCTGACTTGACTGTCGAGTCCAACCTTATTTGCAGTTACATCATGTCACAGTTTACAGCTAAACTATGATTCCCAACAAAAATCTCCAATGACGCGTCGAGGATGTGGCTGGACGTTGATTTTCTGGAGAGTTTTCTTTGTTCTTTGCGAAACTTTGCAGAAGACAATCGATAGGCAGTCTCATGGCATTCGATTGTAGTCCCATCATGTGTCTGCCGTTCGGGACCGGCAGATTGTTTTGTGGCAGATCTTGATATGCGATTGGGATAGTTCGCCTTCAGCCCTTGTGCATTGCTCTTTCCAACATCCAAATTACAAATGTAAGTAGGAAAGAGAGAGATTACCTCTATTGACTTTTGGTCTTTGTACGCAACATTGGGTATTGGCATTAGTCTTGTCACTTGTCACAATCGGCATTGGCCATAATTGTTCATGTTCCAAACACTTCAGCTTTGACTGTTGTTTTACCACATCTCTCGTTTCTTTTTGTCTATGTATTTGCAGCATTCACGGCAACAATAAGGGCTTAGCCTTGCGACATGGATGATAGTGGATACTACTGTTGTTGTGTGGCGTCGTACGTTCCAATGACAATGACAATTGATCCCCTTCTGTCATATCGTCGTATTTCATTAACCACGGGGAAACTCCAACTCTGAGTTCGAACTCCATGACGTATTGTCGTCTTCCTTAGTTACAGCAATAGACACAACTGCTACAACAGCACATATCTTTGACGGTGTCCTAGTCGTTTTTATCATTGTTGGATGAACAGAAGAGATGTTAAAGTTGTTCGTGGAAAAAAAAATGACCTCGTGATGTTACTTTATAAAACTGCTGTGAGTGACACATCGTGTTGTGTCTCGTAATAAAATAAAGTGATTTTCGAATTTTTCGACGCGTGCGCGCGCTCGGATGGAAGTCGTATTATTTTGGTATTAACTCTACCGGTAGGTACTAGTAGTAGGAAGACTACCTACCCGAGTACCGTAGCTCCCTAGGTACGGTACTACCTCTACTACAGTACCGTAGACACGGTAGAGGGTAGACTGCCACGAATACCATTTTACTACTTCGTATCCTTCGTATGACAGTACTTCGTATCATACCATTACGGTAATCTCTACGACGTATCATATTCTACCGGTAGCTAGTACGATCGTACCCATACTATCACAACATCATCATCATCACCATCAAAAACAACAACAAATTTACTTGCAAAGTCGAAGTCGAATTATACTACAATAATACAATACGATACATTAACGATGATACCGTTGGACTCTTCTTCTGCCGTACTCAATGAACAACAACAACAGCAACAACCCAAAGGGGGGATTGATGGTGGTGATGATGATGATGATGATGGATTGTCGTCAACAACAACAACAACAACAACAACAAACAGTAAACGGACAGAGATTCTATTACCTCCAACATCAGTAGTACAACAACAACAACACGAAGAAGAAGAAGAAGAAGAAGAAGAAGAAGAAAGAAGAAGAAGAAGAAGAAGAAGAAGAAGAAGAAGAAGAAGAAGAAGAAGAAGAAGAAGAAGAAGAAGAAGAAGAAGAAGAAGAAGAAGAAGAAGAAGAAGAAGAAGAAGAAGAAGAAGAAGAAGAAGAAGAAGAAGAAGAAGAAGAAGAAGAAGAAGAAGAAGAAGAAGAAGAAGAAGAAGAAGAAGAAGAAGAAGAAGAAGAAGAAGAAGAAGAAGAAGAAGAAGAAGAAGAAGAAGAAAGAAGAAGAAGAAGAAGAAGAAGAAGAAGAAGAAGAAGAAGAAGAAGAAGAAGAAGAAGAAGAAGAAGAAGAAGAAGAAGAAGAAGAAGAAGAAGAAGAAGAAGAAGAAGAAGAAGAAGAAGAAGAAGAAGAAGAAGAAGAAGAAGAAGAAGAAGAAGAAGAAGAAGAAGAAGAAGAAGAAGAAGAAGAAGAAGAAGAAGAAGAAGAAGAAGAAAGAAGAAGAAGAAGAAGAAGAAGAAGAAGAAGAAGAAGAAGAAGAAGAAGAAGAAGAAGAAGAAGAAGAAGAAGAAGAAGAAGAAGAAGAAGAAGAAGAAGAAGAAGAAGAAGAAGAAGAAGAAGAAGAAGAAGAAGAAGAAGAAGAAGAAGAAGAAGAAGAAGAAGAAGAAGAAGAAGAAGAAGAGGTCAAAAAGGATTGTAACGATTGTATGGTCGTTGATTTTGTTGATGTTGATCATTGGATGGTGTTGCCTGGATCCATCGTTAAAAAAGGAGAGACGATCGCAATGGCCGTACAGAAAACAATACATGATATCACAAACAAACAAAAAGAATTAGAATTGGAAAGGATCGATCCAGTCATAACCACAGGAACAACAACAACTGCAAAACACAAGAGACCCAACCGACGACGAAAACAAATGCAACAACCGCAACAACCACCAACTACAAGTATGAATATTAATTATATGAATGCGAATATTCAAAGTAATAATAATATTCCTTCCAAACCATCATCCAATAATACTAATACTACGACTAATAATCATAACGAGAACGCTATTTCTCTCATCAAAGAACGATTGGCATCCAAATGGATGGCGAAAACAGAAAAAAAAGATACACTCCCAAACACAAGCAAAACAACAGCAACAGCAGCAGCAAAAACATCTATTGACAGCAACAACAACAACAACAACAACAATGAATCATTATCATCATCAGCAACAATGCAAGTCACGATGAAAGCAGTACCGTCTTCCATTTCTGTAGTGACAAAACCGTCACCGCCATCACCAACAACAACAACAACATCTTCTATCAAACCAAAAGATCTCATTCCCATTACTGCTCCAGCCACTGGCTTTTTACGTATGACGCAACAACCACAACAACAGCAACAACAACAAGTAAACACTTCCAACCAAAGAAGGGTTATTGGGTATATCGAAGAATGTTTGCATCCTACCATTTTGGAAGGAATGTGTGTCGTATGTGGAGAACGACCAACAACCACAACAACCATACCCAACAAGAACAATAATAATACTGATTCATTACTACAGCATACGGGTTCCAACTTGACACAAGTCACTGTATCGGGGGGGATTACCATGACGGTATCCCAACAGGAGGGACAAAGTATGGCACAATGGGATGCCAATCGGTTGTATCGACAACAACGGTTATCGTTGGTGTTGGACTTGGACCATACTCTCGTACATGCCACATCGGATGTGCGGGCTCGAAACTATTTGGGACACAATACCAACCACAACAACAAGACGAACAACAACACTTCTGCTGCTGGTGTTCGGACCATTCGATTGCCACTGCATGAAGGGACAACCGATCCCTCTTTACAACTACAACAACCATCAAATCATCATCATATTCAACAACAACAACAATGGGCACAACATTATGTCAAATTACGACCACATGTCAACGACTTGTTACGTGGGATCGAATCGACGTACGAAGTGTCCGTGTATACCGCTGGAACCAAACACTACGCTGAAGAAGTTACTATGGTTCTGTGTCGGAATCTCGTGGGATCCAATCGGGATTGGGACGACATCGAACGATTACGGTATCAAGTACAAGTACTACTACAAATGGCACACCATCAACAACAACAACAACAAAGAATCAACGATTCTAGTAGAAGCAACAATACTAACACTATGGACAAAACGGATGATGTTGGAAACAACACCAAGAACAAGAGAACCAATGATCAAATCACTGATGGACAACAAGTACAACAACAGCAACAACAAGAAGAAGGAAACATGGACATGAATGATTATGATGATGACAACGACGATAAAAAGCACCAGCCAGTTAAGAAGAAACGAAAAAAGATATCCTTTGAACCAGTTTCTACCGTGGAACAGGAACATACCGAACATCATCCAGACGGAGAAAATAATAATCCAATCACAACAACAACGACAACGACAACATCATTCCATCATACCAAAAGTGATCACAACAACATGATGACCAAGGATAATGAAGAAGAAGAATTGGAACGACTCCAGCAGGAACTGGTACAAGCGGATGAATTGGAACAGGCTGCTCGTCGATTACGACAAAAATTGTTTGGTAGTCGTGTCTATTCTCGAACCGATATAGGTGATTTGGGACAACACGTCAAAAGTCTCAAACGGATATTCCCCTGTGGTGGGACCATGGCAGCCGTCGTCGACGATCGTGAAGATGTTTGGGCCAACGCCGATGATAACTCTGACAGTACCATCAAGGGAGAACCACCGGAAAATTTACTATTGGTACGACCCTATCATTGGCAACCCTATGTCGGCTTTGCCGACATTAACAACGCTGCCGGAACCGATCTATCCGAATCCAAACAAGGCAACAACAACGATACCAACAACAAGGATCCGTACAACGAACAGGACCAACAACTACTATGGACAAGAGATATTTTGGATCGGTTGCATCAACAATATTATTATCATTATTCTAACCAACAATGCAAAACTACTACTGGTGGTGATGGAAGTAGTGGAAATCGAAATCGACGACGAACCGTACCAGAAATTTTGAAACAAATGCGACAAACTGTACTTCCAAATTGTACCTTGGTATTAAGTGGACTCGTACCGTTACACAAACAACAGTCGATAGCAGCAGCAGCAGCAGCAGCATCTCCCAATACTACGGTCCGACCACCCATTCTACGGTATGCACAAAGCTTAGGTGCCAAGGTATGTAGAAGAAGAAGATAGATATTTGACAAACCCCCTCCAAAATCATAAATACCATTGACTGTGAACTTTTGTCATCATTGTCCACCTTGGTTTCCTCTCAAACTTCTGCTCTTGTATCCTCTTTTTTCCCTTCTTTGTTTCATGATTATTAGACTCAAGACAAGGTCGATGAGACTGTGACACATGTCGTTGCCGCCAAGGATGGAAGCGAAAAGGCTGCTATTGCTCGTACCATTCCCGGATGTCTTGTTGTACGACCCGGTTGGTTGATGGAATCTTATTGGAGTATCCGAAAGGCAAATGTACAACCTTACCTCATGGCACAAGGACCTGCCGTCATTCCCATCAAGAACACAACATCATCAGATGATGACGATGATGATGATGATTTTGCACTCGAACTCGAAGACGAACTATTGAATGATGGCTGAACAAGAAAGTTTGGTCATCAAAAAGACATACTAAAAGTATCGTGTGCCACCTACAATGGAAATTCCACAATAGCTAATAATCTCTCGGTATTGATCTGTCGAAAATGGTAGTAACTTTGTTTACATACCCTACTACCAATATCGTCTAAAATAATGATCATTCATCAGTACATTACAAACGCAAACTACAAGCTACATATATTCCAAAACATTGTTGTTCCAAAACATTTATTTTTGTTCGACTACGATTGGTAAGATTGTTGTTGCATCCTACCAATACTGTTCTCAATCGCCTCGTGAACTAGACTGGTAAACAGGTACGATTGCGGTACGAACACAGATGCGAGACAGTGTCCCGATCGGTTGTAAATTTGAATTTGTGGATACCGATGTATATTCAAATTTCGAAGTGTACTGTCCGAAATGACCGATGCTTCTATTCTGGTGAACAGAAAACGATGTTGTTGCTGCGGCTGCTGCTGGTGTTGATTTTGTTCGTAAGATGTCTTTGCACCAAATTCCATTAATGGTTTTGAGAGGTAATGTTGTGCAATTTTTCGGAATTGATACTGGGCTCGAACACAAGATTGCTCAAAATGCGAGTGAAACATGGTCACCAACAAGGTACTATCGTCTTTTGAACTTTCCAACGAGTCAAGTGCTTGAAACAACTAGTCTTCCGATGCAAGAGTGTATACGGAGGACACTTGATGTTGTGGACACGAGGACGATGACATTAATACCTGAGATTGCATCTGCAATCGTGCTTGCTTATTTCTGTCCATATCATGGCCATGTTTCCGAAAGAAAGACGCCCATTCGGTAACGGTACGGTTTTGACACTGCTGCAATGTTTCAGAAAGTTGTTGCTCCAAGATCTTAAAGGTTATGGCAAAGCTCGTCACGCATGCTCCGTTGCAATCAAGCTCGAAACTGATCGTTCGTCAAAATAGATGTTTCCAACCGAGTGAACTGTATCGCTGTTGTTGATGACAAAGTTTGGTGTTTGTACGCCATTTTTTTGTACAGAATGTTGGTTTGATGACACTGCTTGCAATAATATGCAAAAAGTAGAACAATCGTCAAACTGCTGGATGGAGCGTTGTCAATAGTATACAAACATTCCATGATAGAAGAAAAGGTCGTGATGGGGCTTTGTAGAATTGCCTTTGTAATCTTCTTCAACTTCTTCTGTTTGTTCGAACGAATGATGCGCAGATTTGGAACATCAGCAACAACGACATCATCATCATCATTGTTTCCTATTGTGAGTGACTGGATATTCTTTGGGTAATAGTAGTTGAATCCGTTTAGTTCCGACTGTTTCCCTTCTCTCTTTTCTTCTTCTTCTTCTTCTTCTTCTTCCTCCCCCTAGACCACAGCTCGAAAATCTCTCCGTATAGCCATTGTCTGCCAACGATGTTGCACCCCAAAGTCAAAGGCGGTAGGTGTTGTCGTCGTTCCATGCGGTTGAAATCCTTCCACGGCTCGTCGTCCATGGAACAACAGACAAAGGACAATCAGTAGTGCGGCATTTCCTTCTACCAAAGGGCGATGTCTCCCCAAACTATTCCAAGATTTGATTTGCACCATCCCAGCAGACTGCTACTCTACCGTAGTGCCAGACTCGTGTATTCTTATGGCATGGTTCCAAGATGCTTATACAACGAACGAAAGACATTTTTCTGCAAGAATAAAACAATCGTATAACATCACCACGTATATATTCATAGATGGATGGAAGATTATGATGTCTGACTGACATGTCTGAAAGGCAGCGACAGATGGCACAGAATCAACAGTCAGTTGGCGAACACCACTAGCATAGTCTATGAAGATACCGCCACTGTATAGCTACGTACCTTTGTGTGTAGCTATGGTATGACGTAACTTTTAACTACGACAGTACTTACAGTTAGTAGAGTTACCGTAAAAAATGATTCTACCAGATTACCGTAGCGGTGAAAACGATGCCCTACGATATTCCCTCTGTTGATTTCTCACAGTCAATACCTTGCTATTTCACAAGGGGATCGGTCCTTTGTATGGAAATCCACTGTTGCAACGACTGGTGCTGATTCCGGTTGCCGGATCCATCAACATGAATGTCCTAACTCGATTCGGCACGATATAGAGCCGAAACCTCTACGATAAATGCCATGACAGCACTGAAAGCCTCGGATCGGTACTTTCTCAAACATGGTCCCGATTTATACGAACATGACAACAACAACAACAACAACATCTGTTCATCCCTCCCAGTCATTGGGAGAACCTATGAAATACATTCCAATCCCTAGTGGTGTAGTTGAATCGATTCGATTGTGCCATTTTTGAAAACAATGTTGTTGTTGCTGTTGTTGTTGTTGCCGCATTCGTCGTGTTTGAGTGACAGTATTGGTACAGCACAATCCCCATCTGTTCTCGAGTCGTACCAGTTGGTGTCTCCAAATACAACAGACCATCTCACAAGCTGTCTGTCATACACATAAGGTACGACGCACCGAGCATTCGGCCAAGCTGTAGGGCCTGCACCGAGCATTCGGCCAAGCTGTAGGGCCTGCAGATAAATAAGGCACATCATGGTATATTGCTTTTTGGACTGTCGTTGGACGGCCGCTGCCCTGATTCGTGTTGTTGGAAAATGATTTTTGCTCCCAAGGCAGTGGCTTTCGTTTTCCTCACAGAAGTTGTGACTTTGGACCTGTTTGTTTACGACACAACCTGGTGGTGGAATGTGGAATCAAATTTATTGAAGCCACGCTCCAGTCTGGCATCTGATCGGCTGTTTAAAACCCACGACTTATCCTTCTGACCAAGTTTTCCAGTGTATTGATGTCTTTTCTCTCCCTTAAAGTAGTGTGCCACTGTGACATTAAAGTACCGACGCTGGGCTCGGAGGGGACGCACGATAAATTGCTTCGATTTGTTGTATACGCAATACCGCAGTACGCACGGATCAATCCATTCTCGAGGTACTGGAGTCATATTGTATCATCATAATATCAGTTGAGTCTTTTCCGATAGCTATTGGTGGCAAGGTGGAGAGGGGAGAGAGCTCAGTGCCGCTTGACAGCTTGACGGATTAACAATGCTATCGAGATACTACAGCTTGGAAAGCTGTTGTTAGAACCCTTGAAATGGAAGACTCCCGTTGTTGTTGTTGTTGTTGTTGTTGTTGTTGTTTTGTAAATTCAGCGATCTCAAAGTTGATGGCTGTATCAACTCGACACGACACAGAAGAGGTTGATTTACCAGCGTTTCATTTCCGGCCTTGGTATTTGAAAACGATCCTACATTCTGTCCAAACACCACGATGGGTGTCTTTCATGTATTTCACAATGATTCTTGTTTTTGGCATGCTTCGTCACCTTCAAAGTAAACAGCTGTCCGCTCTGACATCTCTTTTGCTCTCGTCTCGATCGCTCGCTTCGTCCGCAAATCCACGTTGGTCCCATGATTTTGCTCTTCATCGTATCGTTCGGTACCTTTAAAAGGTACGATGGTCTGGAATCTGGAAGGGGTCATTTTGTTGTGTCCTAGCGAGAATCTCGACATGGACTGTTGTTTTGTCGTCGCCGACTTCGCTGGAATTGTGGCCTTGTGAGGAAAGATTAATGATATATATTATAATAATCCCTCCTCTGTGACATCCAGAACTGGTTGTTTTCTTTTGTCATCTTCAATCTGTGTCGTCACCACAAGTCGTCCGGCCATTCGGTCTTCCAATCAAACTCGCTCTAAGGTGACATAAAGATGAATACTTCTACTAGGCTACATTGTCCTCCTCGAACGGAATCTTGTCGTATCATTGAAGTGTTCTGTGAATTCCTACTACGGTAGTACGGCAGCTTCTCCATTACTCTCGTATGCTGTCATTGTGAATGTTGTATGTTATTGGAATATCTTTTGTGAATATAAAAAGTTATTCTTGTTTGAATAGTAATTATTTACAGATAGTGCGTAGAATATTGTTGCCTGTCTTCGTCCGTCGTCACTCCGTAAATTTGTGTGATGTTCAACCAATCGTCGTTTATTCTCTCTCTCGAAAGGAATGTTGAAGTTTTTAGATCGAAAACGCGACCATCCCAACACACCTCTGAAGCCTCCGACGAGACCGAAGCGTTTGCGGTCTGAAGCCTTCCACCGTTGTCGCCCTGACAATAATAATATTATTATTCTTATTATCATCATCATTAATTAGTACAGCGCTCTCCAGTAGTAGCTACTAGCTAGCTAGAGTAGCTGGAGTCGTATTATCTTCCGTACGACTACCGTAGTAGCACATGTGATGTGTCTTTCATGCTTTTTGGATGGCAGCTCCACCGTTTTCTTCCAGCCTCGCCATGGTACCAAATCTACCATATTACGTTTTATCTTTTACGACTGCTTATTCTTTACTGTCCTTTGTGATGATAGAGTTACTGACAGTAAAGTAGAAAAGAAATAAATCGAACAGGGCTAAACAACAAAACAATGGAGAATGGAGATACTTGTTGTTTGGATGCGTCGTTTCACGATGTTGAAATACGCGTTGTATCACCCTTCCAGCCTCGACATGGTACCACACCTATCGTATTACCTGATATCTTTGACGGTCCGTTCTTTTCAATTGCCCGTTATAACATTTGGACCAGAAACGAGACGTAAAGGGCTGAAAATGATCGAGATACTTGTCCTTTTGGGATTGCACTGGCTTAGGCACAATGAATTTCTTTCTAGATATTGACAAGAATTCTTTCATCCAAATGACTCAGGATAGTTGGGAAGTTAATGGGCTTTATGACTAACAAAATCAATGCGGTCGACGGTAACGGCCTCTCACTGGGACGTGAAGGGAGTTACTGACGGATGCAAGGGAAGAAACCCAGCACGCAACACTTTCCAATTAAAAGAACACCATCATGATATCGTATTTGATTGATTGGATCGTTCAACTGAGAGACTTTCATGACAACAACAACAACAACAACACTACCAATACAAGATCCAATACTTTCAGATTGCGTAGCTGACCGGATCAAACACGAAGAAAATGCCATGACACGATCAATGGTATCCGGAAAGGAAAAGAAGGAAAAGAAACGTATCGAACGAATGTTGCAGGGTGAATGTTGCAGGGGGTAGTATCCTAGCTCAAATTGCCAACTTGGGAAATCTTGTCCGAGAGACGGAAGAATCTGGACGACAGTGATGACGACGATGAGGATGAACGCAATTTTCAATTTTCGTCAAGCAAGAGCCTTGGAAGATTGTCAGTATATTTCGTTTCAAAGATTCAGCTTTGGGCCCATGTTCGGAACCATCGAAGACCGCATTGCCAGTGTCTATGTGACCCTGCAGATGTGCGGGCCAAATGTGTTTGAAACAGCAGCAAGAAGGGTGATACTCATGTTTGTGTTGGAACAAGCCAGTTCAACCGGAAGAGCCGAGTCTCTGAAACAAACTCTTCGCCTCAGGGTGGGAGTATAGTTTATAGCTCGGATTTGACGAGATTTACCTCTGGCAATCGCACCAATTGTCACTCTCCCCATTCTCAAGAAGGCCATCAGAGGTGTGGTCGCCGATTCGTTCGAAGACAATCACCCTGACGTTTCAGGCAATAACAGTGATTATTTTCATGCATCCACGTGTGGTGACGACGATTCCATCCGTTTCCAGCCCGGATATGCCCGCTGGCCCCGCTCCCACGTTTCCCGCTGCCACAGGAGTGACGGAACTAGATCAAGTTCTAAACAATGCGACGGTCATGAACGACGATCTCATCGAAAATCACATCGGAAGTCACGAAGAAGCGGATGAAGAAAAGTATGATGAAGAAGATGCGGATGAAGAGAAATACGAAGTGGACAATCAGTACAGCACTGGAGTGGTTGACCATACAAGAGAGGATGACGTGACAGAATTAGACGAAAGCACGGGAGAGGATGACGTGACAGAAATAGGCGAAAGCACAGGAGTGAATAATGCCGACTACCCCAAAAATACATGAAGTGGAGATGCACAAACTGAGCGCAGGCCGAGCAAGAAGGCGGAGAGGTGGCAGTAACGTCCGAGAATACAGTCCCGAATACGCGTTGAAGAAATAGACGAGGACAGGGACTACGCAACAGTAACACGTTACTTACCGCCATTCTGGATACATTCAATCCGACGGCTCATCGCAAACTTTTCTGTCTCGTTATAGCCCAAATGATGGCTAACAAAGGAGTGAACGTAATGCACGGAGTAGAGAGCCAAAAACTCACTCGTGCCCTCACCTTATGAAGACAAGCAACGGAAATTCATGACCATGTTGCGATGTTTTCTATCAAATACAACATGTGCTCGTGCGACTCTGCCAGTGCTGACGACTTACCCCCGATGTTGCTGACACAATTACTCCACCACGGGGTCCGTTTCCACCGCCAATGCTGAAGAGCCAGGTACGAAGTTGGCACCATGACCCGACGCTTCCTTTCCTGATGCCACAGGAGTGGCACACCTAACTTACGATCTAAATTATACAATGGACCTTATCTGGGACAAATCCTGCGACGAAGAAACGTCAAAAAGCACAGGAGTGGGCGTCCTACCCGACGATACATCCCCTCGAAGAACAGGAGTGCTAACGACACGCTACACGACCAACTCCTTACAGCCAAACAGCATGGCCTTGAAGCTGCAATCTCAATGTATGCTAGCCTGCAACATCCCTGGGGTGTTAATGCAAGCGGAGACGAACGGATTACTTCAATACAAACTTGATTTGACAATCCCTGAAGTTCTTCTCCAAACAAAGCCCTATCATGACGCATGCATAGCCAACAAGTTAATCATGAAGACAAGACGCCCTTGCCCGTAACACGAGGAACGGCGAAGAACTAATGGGCACAAAGGTTGGTTCTACATATGACGAGAGGGTGCGGTTCACAAAGTTTTCTCGAAAAACAAACTCGTCGCCTAAAGGGTGCGAGTATAGTTTGTGGTAGAAATTCGACCGCTGCTAACTGCTCATTTGAAATGAACAAGAATGTTGAGATGTTCTCACCAGGGATTGCTGAACTTGTTATGAAGCCTCTCAAAGATTTCCTCCGCTACCACGCCTGACGCAGTCGGCATGATGTTGGAGTTTCTGAAACAAACTCGTCGCCTAAACGGTGCGAGTATAGTTTTTGGAAATGATGTTGAAGTTTCTGAAACGAACTCGTCGCCTAAACGGTGCGAGTGTAGTTTTTGAAAAATTCATTCGGACGCGAATTCGTTGCCCAAAAGGAACCAAACCAAATTGTTGCCTCAGGGTGCAATTATAGTTTGTGGAAAGGATTCACGGTTACCATCATTCCTTCGTCGTACGGGGAATTTTGAACGCTGAACATCGGCGATGCTGTAATCGACTCATCCCCACAGGAGTGTGTTGGAGGAAACGATGCTGAAGAAACTCGAATTTGTCATAACGGGACTGATGAGTCACGAGATGATTAATCAACGAGTCAATTTTGAACCACGTCAACGATATTGAAGATCATCTTGTGGAATCTGTAGAGCATCGTCATACCATGCAGAGTTGGGAAAGAATCGATTATATGCCAATGTAGTTTTAGTAACTCAGAGAAAGTGAGTAAGCTCACTTTCTCTTGAAAATCAAAATAGTGAAAGAGTAAATCACTGCTCAAGTATACTAAGTTTCCGACCGGGCTCGTCGCCTTAGGGCGCGGGTATTGCCCGGTCACGGGAATTCAACACAGTCATATGGTGGCTATTGCCTCAACTGCTCCGCCAACGTATCAAGCATAGATTCGGCTGGTGGCTTAATTGAGCCAAAAGATGATGCCCTTAGTGCAGCCTTCGGATTCAAAGCAACAGATTTGGATTTGCCTGTGTGAGCTCGAATGAAAGAATGTGATCCATAAACTTCCATCAGATCGGTATTGCTGGTAAGCTGTTGATACATGTTGGAAATACCAGAAACGTCATCCACGGGGATACGTAGCACTATTGCCACTGTTTCTCCATGTTCAAGAAGTGAATAGGTATCACTGTTAAAAGTTGACTCGTCATTCTTTGATTGGACACTGGAACCAAACACAACCACAATGCACAATGCTTGAAGATTCGAATTCTCTGCTTGGACCTTCATTTCATGGCAGAAGTTTTGGGCCATTTCATGTGTAAAGTAATTGTGTGATTTGATGGAAAGAAGGCATGGAATGTACTTCTCATTTGTACCCTTCCTGATACGCAGAGGCAAAACAGCATCAATCGCAGGGCATCCAGCAAACGTAAAAAAACCGATCCCCGAAGTGTATAGCTGCCGAAGAAACTGCTGATCACCCAGAGACGACCAGTCTGTTTCATAGGAGCGAAGATAGTTGCGACAAAACTGGAGGCAATTCAATGTGACTGCAGTTTTGGATGACTGCTTCCCTCTTTGTCCTTCCTTGGTCGCTTTGTAGCAGGAGTGTTGGTCACATCTGTGTTTCCACCATTCATGAGCAAACCAAACCACAGATCAAGGTCTACAGAGAACATTCGGAAGCGGCAAGTCGTGCAGGAAAGAGTACAATCCCAGAAGCACCTAGTCGCCGCACATATGCTGATGTCCTCCGAGGATGGGAGGGCCCTAGAGTAACCAACAACGGAATCACTGGTAGAGACAAAGGTAATGTCTCCCGAGGATGCAAGAGCATCGCAGACGGAGTAGTCTGCACGAACAAGATTGGAAGAGACGGAGTTGTCTCTATGAACAAGATCGGAGACGGAGTAGTCTCTGTAAAGAAGAAAGTCGCGGTTAGCAAGAACGAAAGTAATATCAAGAAAGGGACAGAGGATGCTGTCACTTTCTTGAAATAATCCTATTGCGAAAGGACTCTGACTCTAGGTAGTTACTCCCGTCGTAGATCATTGTGTTTGATTCGTCTCTGACAAAGCTACCGTCTAAGGGACGATAGTGAAGACAGTAGAGAATGTTTTCAGATCGTCATCAAGTCCGTGGCAAAGTATATCACCACACAATAGGAAATAAAGCGCAGCTAAAACTTCACCGAAATCTTCCTGTTCGGGTTATCCCAGCCTTAAAGAGTATATTTGACCGAGCTTTCCCACCCCTCCTCTTGATATTCCCAAGCTTCCACATATCTGACATCATGCCCATGGCAAGCCGAGCGCAGACAGGGTCTGGTAGATAGGTGAAATGGGCAAAATTAGGAGCCACATGTGTCAAATTTGCATAACCCTTTGCCACAAGGTCAGATGCCAGTGTTATGCTGGTGATGCCCATCTGCACCCGTGTAGCTAAGATACTGAACCATGTATTTAGATTCATCTCCGAATCGACCTTTCCCTTTTCACCACCACGAAAAAGCAACATCCGACGTAAATTATTTGGAAGTTTGGCTTCCAAATCACCGTGGTCATTCATGATGGAAAACAGTGGACGGCCATGGATGATGGCATTCTTGTATTCGGAACAATCGGAGCTGCTCTTTGGTGATCGATTAATTTGGACCTGGCATCCTATTGTTGTCAACATGACAAAATGAGGGAACACAGTGGGGCCTTTTGGCATCAACTTCCAATCGCCATCCATTCTTCTTGAGCTTGATGGAAGTTCAACTTTCCTGTCGGTTTCAATTGCAAAATTTGCTAGACCACAGTTTGTGCCTGTGAAGACAGCAACATACTTATATTCTTGCACTTTCCGTAGCCACATGCGCACGCAACGGAATTGGAATGCCTTTTTTCCGAATTCGTCCTTCAACAAAAACTGCGCCTCATCAAATAGAAGAAAACGGAAGGTTGTATTCTTTTTCCATTTAAGATCATTGGTCAAAAGGGTGTCCAGGCGGTTGAATATTTTTTGTGCTTCTTCGTTGAGTTCCTCGTCAGAAATGTTCCGTTTGCTTTCAGCGTTTTCTGGTGTTGACGCAGAATATGTTGCGTCGTAGATAGATTCGCTCATGGGATCGGTATGGACATTACCTACCAAAATGAGTTTCGATTCAACATTATTGGCAACGAAGTTCTTGTGCTGCCGAAACTCGTAAAGCAATTTGGTTTTTCCCATACCGCTTGATTGAATGAAGCAAAAATACGGTGCAACGTATGGAGGGGTTTCGTTGGAATTGCTGTCGTTCCAATATTCGGTGGCCAGTGTTTCGATATGTTTGGCAAACGACAACAAATCACAGTCGTGCGATAGTTTCGTGTTCGTGATTCTGTAGTCCATATATACTGGACGAACAGCATATTTTAGCTGTCTTCTGCTAATGTATTGTCATTGTTTGTAAAGTATGATACGTCGTAGTTGTGATGTCAAAAATGTAGTTTTCCACCATTGTCTCCTTTTTTTTGGTGTTCGTGTAGAGGAGTACGAGAGTTCTACAGCGAAAATAACTTCGTTTCGAACTTCGTGCTTATTCAAAGATGCTGCGTAGTCTTTGAAAAAAACATCACGATGATTACCTACAGGGTACTCGGTACTGTAGTACGATGTACTACCGTGGTACATATTGTACCTGTACGTGTGAAATCACGGGCAAATAGACGAATGAGGAAGAAACAGACAGACGCAATTTGTGGAAAATTGGTATTGGTAACGCATAGCATAAAAATACGTAGGAGATTGGCGTGTGTACGCATGTTATGTGGACTTGTCAAGTGGATTCCGTTGGCACTGGGGAGTACGAATTATGTAGAGAAACCCAAGCCTCCACACCCATAAAGGGCTTATCTTCATACCAAGGACCCCAACAATGACATCATCAACACCACGCTGCAAGACACAGGCTCAATTTAATCGATATTGCGACAGCTACCAGAACGCAACAGCAGTAACCCATTCGAAAATATATCCCGGATTGTTGTGGCCTGTTACCATACTTACCTCCCATCAAGACGTCCAATGAAATGCATTCCCGTTTCGCAAAGCTGTGTGATTCGTAAGAACATCCATCTTATCCCCAATGGTCACATGTTCCTTGCCGATCTCCGTTTCCCGTTGACAAAAACACTCCCAAGGGGCGGTTGATTTCTTGCAGACGTTCTCCTTCCGTTAACCGTGATCGAGCCAAAGCCAGAAGACACAACATAATCAGCGGCAGCCTTTGCTTTCTTGCCCAATCTGCGAGTTGAAACACGGGGTGAGCATCCTTCCACCAACGTATTCAATCCTCCAACCCCGACGCCGGTCTCGATCTCGCCGTATGTATCATAGGAATCAGCGACGGGGAATTCCTGTTGATCGTCGTCCGATCCTTCCTCTTTGATCGAAAATATCCCACTGCAAAACTCGTCAAGCCATTCTCCTTTTCGTTTTGATTGTTGCCTTTTTCCCTCGGGCTCTGTACCAGGCCCTCCCAAACGCAGATTGTGGAGCGGCAAAAGACTTTCATGCAACTTCGATCGATAGTCACGTCTGCGGAGTAAAAACGAATGATATGTCAAAACAGATTGAGTATGTGTGTCCAAGTTTCTCCGCTTGGAGCCATCCAGAGAAAGAAGGACCGACTTGATCGTTTCAACACGTTTCTGAATCACGGAAGTCTTTCTATTTTGCTTTTCCAGGAGCATTTTAACTTCGTTCTTTGTCAGTGGTTTGTTCCTCCCATTTGATTCTTCTCTTTCTGGATTGTTCATGTCCACAATTACACGAAGCATCGCACCGTAAAGACTGCGTTGTGTAAATCGACCATCCTCCACTTCATGCCGAGGTTCCATTCGATGGCAGCCACAAATCACACACATTCCACGGCAAACCCTTCGACACTTCAAACACGATTTTGTAATCCTAGAGTCGGTGGCTGCAACAATGTCCTCCTCCCCTTTCTTCTCCTTCTCCTCCCCGACAGAATAATCGATTGACTGTGAATTGCAATCATCATCCATGCAATCTCCATTCACAGACAACGTCAAAGCATCGGCCTCCATTTCATAAGCAGCAACAACATCATCTCCCAACACCACGGCAGCCGCCGCGTTCACCCGTTCGGATTTTGTTACCACCCGTACCGCCAAATCGCCCCAGATTCCACAAGAGAAAGCCCCCATCTTCCCCATCAACTTGATAGCTAGTTCAAACATCGTTACGACAAAAATTAAAAAAGAATTTGTGACCTTTTGTATTGTGTTTTCTATGATTATACGATGTGCACGAAAACCACGTCGATGATCATTTATGATGAAATTGTATTTTGATCATACGTACGTATGATTTGTTCTCTCTATCATTAACTTCACAAGTCAGCGTATTGTTGTGAGTAGAAATATGACTTACGTATGATACAAGACAATCTTTCACGCAGTCACGTACCTGGTACGGTCGAATTATGTGCTGTCATACGGTCGTACCTTGACTCGTTCGAATCAACATCCTTAACTGTAGTAAAGATAGATGATTCTGACAGTCACTCTGTGAGTCGAACTGACTGTGACTCTGACGTCAGTGTTGTTGACCCTTGGCCTGCCGACTCACAAGCCGATCCGTTCGTGCTTGCTCAACTACGACGTATGATGCGAAGTGTTTAGGACGAAAATACCCATGTGACAGTTGCCAAGATTTTTGTTGTTGATACCTCGAAAACAAAGCACCGCGATAAACTCACGCGATAATTAACTTTAAAGAAAACTCCTACCGGTAGCAAGTTCAACGAATCTTCGTGTAAAATGAAATATCGTGAGTGATTGTCGACATACGGTGATGTGATTGACTGTGAATATCAACTATCGATTGTCAAAGGTGATGATTGCGCAACTATATGGAAACAACAATCACGATGCCGAAGTTTTTTGCATATTGCCAAAGATTGTCAATCATTGAAATATTCCATCTACAAGGTCTTAGATGACAGTACCGAATCTATCGTCGCTACATTTTGGAAGGAAGATCCGGATCTTGGTAGAGGGTATGATATCTTTTATTGAGTTCCCAAACAAACAAGGGACGGATTTATCAATGGGAAACGGGTGGTGGACCGATTGTTATTGGACGGACATTACATTTGCAAGATTCCGGGTGTCGCTCTAACAGTTACAAGAATTGTTCCACACTGCAGTCGCATTTAGCTGGTGGAGGAATTGCTGTCACTTCTTGTGGCGGAATATGGGGAAGGTCGCATTACACGATTAGAAGACAATGGTGCTCGTACGCCGTTGGTCATTCAAGTGCCAGCTTCTAACAATCACAATAGTGATTCACAGCGACGACTGTGCGAACCATTTCGGCTCCTTGTGACACCCTACAGAGATTTGATGATTTTGGAACGAACGACAAATTGTGATCATCCCAACAACAACAACAACAACAATGGTTACAACAGAAACAACAACAACGAGATCGAAAATGATCATCCGTATGTCTTGTGGAGACTCCATAAGGTCAATGAAATTCCTGCATTGATCTCCTTTGGGTATCAGTCGACAGGCTCATGGATGGACGGCTGTCAACAGCACACAACAACAACCCCGACGATTCTTTTATTCGTCTCGCATGGGTGGAATGGCAATGGATTTCTCGGGTCATCGATTGTTGGTGACTACCATGGATGCCCAGACAAACCAAGTATTGGTCGTTAGCTTGCCATTGTCAAGGAACGACGACGACGAAAACGAAACAACATCATCATCGTCTTCGTCGTCGATCAACATGCCTCAAAGCCAATTGGTACTGAACTACTCGGACCATACCAAGCAACCAGGAGCTATTGCTACCGACAGCAATTGCAATAGGTATGTTTCTTGCTACGGACAATGGTATTTTGATAGTGTCCAAGTCTATGGAGTTGATTTTCAAGTTGGAAATTTCACATGTGATTCATAGTAGACCTGTCACTTGATTTGACGGTAGTGACAAATTTTTATAAATCACAACAGAACAGATTTTTCAAAACACACACACAAGTTGTTATTACACCCATCCTCCATCCTTTCTTTTTTTTTGTATTGTCATTTTTCATTATTCCTTGTTGTTCTTATGATGATGTCTCTTCCTTCCTTCCTTCCTTCCTTCCTTTCTTATTAATTTTGAGTTTACTTAAATGATGTCCTTTAGATTTTCGACTTCTTGTTGCAGATACAACAACTTGTCTTTGAGGACACGAAGTGCACTCATAACGATTTCGTACGCATCCATGGCTCCTGTGGCTTCTACCGAAAAGACGAATTTTTCGTCGCTGGGCTTCACCGTGACAAAATCGTCGTCTTCCGGACGACGTTTCAGCGACTGTTGGAACTGTTCCAAATCTTCTGTGAAGGTGGCCTTATCCCAAGCATCGTCGGCCGCCTTCAAATGTCCTGTCAGCGGATCCAACTGTAAAATTTGATCGGGACAAACGTCACACAGCGCCTGTTTTTGTTCCAAACTCAACGTCGAACAGGCTTCGTCGTTGATTTCAATGATGGGCCAAAATTTGTACGTACATACCGCCACGGGACACCATTTGGCGTGTTCCTTGCTGATTCCCAATCGTGCAATCGCTTTCAATTTCAAATGTTGTCCCGGTCCAAGTTTCACAATAGCAATACCAGTATCTTGAGATTCGTCCGCCTCTTCGACATTTAAAAAATGTGCCGGTTGGACGCATGGATTGTTACTGAACAAATCTTTGCTCGTCACCGTAAGTGGTGCCAACCATTCTTCGTCGGTATTATTGTTATGATTGTTGTTACGTTCATCATCAAAATTCACATCCAAGGTCAATTCGACACTGCAACGAGGACATCGTTCGTAACAGACGCAATCTCTATGCGAAACAAAGGCTGGATGGGGATCGGTAGCAGCCAAGGAATCGGTTGGTTTGTAACACAATGGAATCAATCCCAATCGGTGTGCGATGTATTCATCATTCAACACGGACGAATTGGCATGAAATTCGACCAGATCAATTGCTAAGGTTGGAACTTCTGCGATCATGATACGACGAAGTGCATTCGCCATGGAAGTATCCGTCTTGCTCAGTATGAATCGAACCTCATGAGATTGTATCGACAAGATTTCAATGTTCGGAAACCGTTGATTAGGCATATTGGTGGTGGTGGTGGTGATGGTTGTTGTTGTTGTGAATTTAGAAACAAAAAGACAAAGACAAAAGTAGAAGGGAGGAAGTTGATGGTGTTGGGATCAATGATGATGATATTGGGATCAATGAGGATGAGGAGGGACGAGGTATTTGATGTCGGATCGGTGAGATCGGGGTGCACCTGCACTCCTTATAACTTCGAGTGCGGTAGTACGTAGACGAAGTAGGGTAGTAGGAATGAGGGTAGGAGTCACGATGGATGCAATGTTTACGACCTAGGGACAGAGACATACTACGTACGGATCATATCATATCAAGGTAGGGGTGTTATTCTAATATCATAATGCGTAAGACGGTGGTATCATACACGATTTGACGATGTATCATAATAAGATCCCTATCTTCACGTACCAATGACGTCGCTACTCCGTTCGACAATGCAAAGGTCAGTGGGACTACCAGTACGTATGATAGGTACGTCTTGTGGACGACACATAAAATTTAAGTGGAACACTAATTAATCAATCTTTAGCTATTAATAGGGCTTATGTTTGAACAATGAGATGAGATTTTTACATACGAGGCGAACGGATGATACCTTCCGACGAACGACAATTTCAACAAGAATAAATGAGGTTGTATTGCCTCGCGTCTTTACGGAATATCTTGTGAGTCAAGTACCGGTTAATAGCAAGACTAAAAGATGCACTCACACTCATCACTCACTCACCTCTGTCTTGTTTTGGTGTGGCTTAAGCTATTTGCACTACCGGTAGTCCTTTTCCACAACAACAACAACAACAACAACAACAACAACAACAACAACAACAGCACTCTACTGGTTCTGTGAAATCACCTTACTCCTGCTGCTGCTATTGCTAACACATCAACGTAACTTGCTGCACAGATCCCAAATTCCAAAGAAATCCTCGGCCGCTTCCTCCAAAGTAAACATGACGAAAACAATATCGGTAGTTCTCTTTTCGTTCTTTCTTTGGTCGTTTCTTGCTGCTTCATCCAACTTTTCCACCACAATAACAGCAACTGCTCAAGAGACAACAACTACTACTACAACTACTACTGCTACATTTTATGCAAACTTTTTCTCGACCAGTGAATTACAAAATGCTGTCAACTTGTTTCTGGACAATTATCCATACATCCAAACTGCTGCCATTGAACGAGGCGATGATGAATTGAATAGTACAACTATTGTTGATAACGTTGATGTCGTCACAACACCGACCACTGCCATGGAAACATTGTTGCAAACATACGGTCCCATTGAACAATGGAAGACACGAGGTATTCGTGACTTTTCTAACTTGTTCAATGCCAAACGCAATCCAAAAGCTGCTACCGTATCTTTGGATTTGTCACAATGGGATGTATCGAATGCTGAATCACTCATTGATATGTTCCTCGATTGTAAAAATATTGACTTTGATGTCTCTCTTTGGAATGTCACCAACGTCCTTCGATTCAATGGCATGTGGGAAGGATGTACGAGCTTTACCGGAACGGGATTGGAAACGTGGAACGTTGTTTCTGGTCGATACTTTCAAAACATGTTCCGGAATACACCTTCCCTACAAGCTGATTTGTCTTCATGGAATGTCAAAAATGCACTCATCATGAATGATATGTTCACCAACAGTAACTTTGCTGCCAATTTGTGTTCATGGGCCTATAGGAAACTATATCCTGGTGTGACCACTCGAAACATGTTTGCTGGAAGTAACTGTCTCGATACGACCGATCCAAACATTAATATACGCGCCAACCGACCCATTGCCATGTGCCACGATGACTGTTCTGCCGAATATCAACAACACTATGGTGACGACAACACCAACAATTCAAAACGTCCTAATATTTTATTCCTCATGACAGATCAACAACGATACGATTCCATCCGATACGTACAAAATCGACTTTCTCAATACAACAATATTTTGAAAATCAATACACCCAATTTGGATAAACTCTTACAAAGTGGGGCCTACTTTCAAACGGCGTATACTCAATGGTCAGTACGACCCATTGGTATCTATATTTGTGTGTAATTGTTTTTGTTTTTGATTTTCTCCTCAAATTCTAATTTTTTTTCTGTCCAACAACCACCACCATGACAACAACCCTTTTTGTTAGTGCTGTTTGTGCTCCAGCCCGGACAACTCTTCGTACGGGATGTACCATTGAACGGACCGGAATCCAACACAATGACCTGATTACCGAATACGTCAATGGACCATGGTTCCAACAACGGGTAGAAAATCTTGTCGGATTGGATCATATCCTCGTCGAAAAGCTTGGTTATTTGTCCGAATATTACGGAAAATGGCACCTTCCCGATAAACTATGGTATTCGCATGATACTGAAACCAATGTCAACAACAACAAGAATGACAATGTGGTTCAATACAACGATTATGACTTTGCCCGGGACGAACATTACTTTTTGAACGATTCCGATGGACGGAAAAATCAACGATACCTCGAATATTTTGAAAAGAGGATGGGTACTATCGACCGGACACTTGAAGAGGGACAACAACTTGATACTTACACTGGTTTCCCCTACACACCCATCCAATTGGATGCTCGTGCAAGACATGGATCGCCGGTACGTGATGCATTCGGGGGGAGGGAGGGAGAGAACTTTTGACAGCCACAATGGATTAAATTTGCCGTAGTCACCACCACTACTTTTTTCCTCACCATCTTCTTTCTTTTTCGGGACGTAAAAACACAAAATTCTCTATCCTGTTCCAATCCAATACCAGACCGGTACACCACTTGCCACTTCTCGGGGCTTTCAAATCTATGAAGTGACACAACCAAACGTCGTGGGACGATTTGCCCTGTCGGAGGAATACACACCCAGTCACTTTACTGGATACGTCGCCAATAAAGCTCTGCAACGACTTGTCAATCAAACGGATCCATGGTTCCTGACGGTATCATTTCATAATCCTCATCCTCCCATGGTACCCGCCATGAAACAGTTGAAGAATTATTGGGACAACCGAGGCCAACTCTTTGTGAGTCCCAATTTGAAAGATGATCTTGGAAATTCGGCCTACGGGAACATTGTCAACCAAATTCCCGAATACCAGGTACGTAACGCGATCTTCATTGTATTTTAATAGTAGAACATGGAAAGGAACTGTGAAACAGGGAAAATACTGTGGTATACGTTCTCATTATATATATTGTCGTTGTTGCCCTTATTTTTGCACGGTTTTCATCTATATTACAGGATCCGGAAAAGGTACAAGAGTGGACCGCGCTGTATTATGCTCTGATTGAAGAGATTGACGAGGAAATAGGAGTGCTGATGGAATCGTTGGGCGATGCTGCCAGCAACACTCTCGTCATCTTCACCTCGGATCATGGAGAGATGTTGGGTGCTCACGGCAAACGAGAAAAGAACAATTTTCACGAAGGTGCGTTGAAACCACAGTGAATTACATTATACTGACTCGCAATAGTACGATGGCTCTCCGTTCCTGTTTCCTCACTTGCTTTTTTGGTTGCATATATTTCCACCAACCGTTAGAGTCGTCGCGTGTGCCCCTGTTCATCTCTTGGCCCGGAAAGATTCTCCCCAATACAGTTGTGGAAGAGAAAGTCGGTCATTTGGATGTACGTTGCTGTCTTGTTTACCGTCACCTTACAAACCGCTTGAGTCATCTCACCTCCTTGTTCTTCATTCTCTCCAGCTCTTTTCGACCATTCTGGACTATGCCGAAGCTGGTGAATACGATCATTCAGATGGAAGAAGTCTCCGGTCTTTCATTGAGCGACACGAGATCAATGTTGATTTTGATGAAGATGTCACATTTGGTGAATGGTGCGTTTTGGACTGTGGTAGCCGATTGCACAATACCCCCACGAGTTATCCATGTCTTGGTGTACAATCTTTTTGGCTGACTATTCTTTGTATCACTCTCTTTCTCTCTCTTGCGCGTTCGCCGTTATTTGATACCATTATACGAATTACGATAACAGGGACTTTCGCAAGCCACCCACTGGATGGGAATATCGTAAATTGTTGGAGCTGGAAGATGCCGAATTGGATCGAGAAATTGACGATCGACCTGCATTTTTGGTTCGCAAAGGCAACGTACGTTGAAAACTTGGCATTTTACAAAACTATATTTTGCCATGGCGAAACTATGTGTAGTGTCTTTTTTGCTGTGTACGCATTCTCTTGTTGACGTTTTTTTTTCTTCTTTTTTGGTTTGTTCACAGCGAAAACTCATGATGCAAAAGCTTGCCATATCCAAGAGATTTGACATGATGTTTGATTTGGATACCGACCCGTTCGAGATGAACAATCTATTGGGATTCAATGCAATGAATGCGACGGATGCTACTATCACCCAAGCTGAACATATGCGATGTCTGTTGCTGGATTGGATGACTCGACTCGACGGAACGGTTGGGTACTATTCGGACCCTGCTGCAAATTACGGCCAAGGCAACGGTGACATTTCGGAGATTCGTGACCGACAGTCATGGAAGGCGGTTGGTTTCTGGACGAGTTCCAGCGACAGTGGCGTTTTAGAAATGGGCAATGTTGCCTGGACGGGGGATGCGTATGTTCGTCATGAATGGTTGTACATGGGAACTCGAATGGCAGACCAGTCGATTCGAGTGTCGTCCATGACAGTCACTGGGCAACATGCAAGTCGATTCACCATTGATGACAAGTTTCCCATTGATTTTTCCTACAAATCTTGCGTTCCGATTCGTATTTCCTTTTCATCGGCTACGACTTTGGCATCAACTCCCATTGATGCATCGCTGGTGATTCAATGGAGTGAAGTAGATAGTACTGGTGCAGTCACAACATCGCAATCTACAGAGACCATCCAATTGACCATGAAGAATTATGACTTCGAATCCCAAAATCTCGGATATCCGCCACCACCTACAATCGCCCCAACAATTTCTCCTGCTCCGACCAATGCACCAACTACAGTACCGACGATCAATCCCACTACGGCACCATCTCCTTCCACGACTGCCAGTGGAGAGACAACGTCGTCTCCATCAACCATGAGTGGGGAAGAAGCAGAGAGTGGCGAAAACGGAACTACTTCGGTTCCTCCAGTAGTGAGTTGTGGTCCCGATTGCGTCGAAACAAATGATCACGACAACACTGCTGTTCCTGCTGCTGTGGGTTCGACGGCCACTGCGAGACGAAGTTTGGGACGTCGTTGTCTTTTTTTTGCGGTTGTGGCACTGGTCGGCAGTATCGCACTGGCAACGATTTGAGGCGGGATGTAGCAGTGGGAATGGCAACAGAGTCGATTCCTACGTGCAACAATAACATAGTTGCTTGGGTAGGTAATCTTCCTGTGATTTCTGTTCGCGTCGGTATCAATCATCGCAAAGAAAATAGAGGGATACATTTTCAATTTGGCCGTTGGTCTCGCAGCAGTTTTCTTTTTGATGATGACTGACGGTAGTAGGAAGTAGGAAGCTCTACGTTTGGAAGGTAACTTTATACTGCTGCTACGTACCAATACTACGTAGCTATCGTAGGGTTCGTATGATACCCTCGAGTTGACATTCGCCTCATTATACGTCGTGCGTAGAAACAATGACGACTTTCTTGATTGTTCCAAGTAGGTTCCTCCACGTTGACGCTCCGTGAGGTGACCTTCGCCTCGAATGAAATTGTTCTCAAGAGGTTCCACGTGTCGCTCCATGCGTCGACCAAACATTCGCCTCATCACATCATGATCCGCGGACAACTCCAGACTCCAGAATCATCTTCGTGTATCTAGCGAAAATTGACCTGTCCAAAATTGCATCCATCCACCATTCATCCTCTTTACCCAATCTCACTCATAGTCACAAGAATGACCTCCGAGCGATGACAACATCATCCGTTGCAAGATAACAGAGACAAAGGCATACAGAGAGAGAGAGAGAAAACTGTAAAAAAACAATCATGCATGGTACTTCGACTTCGACTGCAACAGCAGCAAAGTATCTCATCGAACGATTGGCCACTAAAAAGGCATCTTCGCTGTCTCTGTCGCTGCACCTGTCAGTGTCGTCCCCTTCTTGTCATAACAAGATTCTATCAATGACAAGGCAACCACATTCTCATTCCCCCCGACGCAACTATCATTCACTCTGTTCCATGATTACACCAAACCAACGACGACGACGACAACAACAACAACAACAAATTCGATTGTTGGGTACAACCTCATCCCCATCGAGAGGAGGCAACGGTGACAACAACAATGATAGATCTTCCACAAACAACAACAACAACAACAAAAACATCGATCCAAAAGATCAACATGCATTCTTTCAAGAACAACTCTTGGAATTAGAAGCCGAGCGGACCTCCTTTTTTGCATCCACTTCGACTTCTGAGACAGAAACGATACAATCTACAATGGCATCTTCCATCACCAGTAACAACGATAACAACAGCAACAAGAACATCTTTGTGGAACAGCTACATGAATGGAAGATGGAACCAACAAACGTGTTTGGTCAAGAACTTGTTTGCGAAAACCATAGTCCAACGCAGCCACAACAAAATCTCGATGATTCGTCCGACGAGGAATATCAAGAACTATTGGAAGATCAAAAGGAGGAACGACAATTGTTGTTCCAATTCTCGTCCGAGGAAAAGGCTGCATGGGGACAATTACCATCCCAACAATCCATGCAAGATGTTTTGAAACGAGTCCAACAGGCACGGCAACAACGACAACAAAATGAAGAGGAAATGAAACAAGACGTCAACAACGGAAACGACACTACCGTTTATGACACCAAATCATCCTCGGTGATAAACAGCAACGATGACTCCCACCACTATCACCATGAATCCTTTTCGCATGTCAGTTCCGACGGGAACAGCGTTCACATGGTCGATGTTGGAGACAAGGCTATCACACAACGAATGGCACATGCTCAATCCAAAGTCATTCTACCGGCAACTGTCCTACAAGCTTTTTCTTTATCACCATCATCACAGTATTCTTCTACTGGTACTTCGAAAGTACAGAATGAACTCATTGGACCCAAGGGACCCATTTTTGCCACTGCCAAGATTGCTGGCATCATGGCCGCCAAACAAACATCCGACTTAATTCCCCTTTGTCATCCCTTACCCATTGATCAAGTTATCATTGACATTGTATTGCAACGTGATACCATTATCATTGATTGTACCTGTCGGGTCACACACAAGACGGGTGTCGAAATGGAAGCCTTGACGGGTGCTACCGTCGCTGCACTCACCATTTATGACATGGTCAAAGCTGTGAGTCATGATGTCGTCTTGGCCGATACACGATTGATATCCAAGTCGGGAGGTAAACGCCACGTTTCGCAACAGGACAAGACTAATGTTGTCGAAAAGGAGGATACGACGACGACTACTACTAGTAGCAGCAGTAGTACTGCAGATGATACGTCGTCGTCACAACTGCCCACACATCTTCATGTAGGGCCCAGTGGGGATGTTTGGGTCGGAAATTCTATTTTTGCTGCCAAACATTTACAACCGGATTATGTCAAGAGTATTCCACTATTCGATTCGATTGTATTACAACGGCATGCAACTCGATTGGTCGAACTGCTAGAAGAACAACCTTTGTTGGCACAACAAATCTATGATACAGGACAGATACCTCAAACCGTGACAAACACGTTGCTACAACTAGAAAGAATGGAAGACCCATAGATTTATATCTCGTTGCCCGTTCCACAACACACACAACAGCACTGCCGCAACTGCCATTCCTCTTGCAATCGCTTTTGTTTTCCCATTTCCAACCAAACAAAAAAAACTAATCGTCGGAGGTACGGAAAACACCATGATGATGATAAAATAGAACTGGAGTGATCATCTTCATCATGATGTTTCGACTACTTATAGTATTTGTCAATCGTCTCTCACGGTGGAGTGGAAGTTGTTGTTGCTGTTGTTGTTGTTGTTGTTGTTGAATGTCATACAATAGTAACATATCAATGGTTGGAGTGGGAGAAGATGATAGAAAAAAACAAAGATATTGAAACGATCCAATGAGAGCAAGGAGAGCTCTCTATGATACGACGTACGACAGTACCTGTCATCAATAGGTCGAGTTTCGAAGTACCCCCGATTTTAAAAAAAGAAAACTGAAACATATTTTTCGTCCATCCGATTGAAAAATTGAAAAGAACCGTTCAGATTTTAAACTGATTAACTGTAAAATCGCCCGATCGATCATAAAAAGTAGTCGGATTATCATACATCCGGAGCAGGCCTCCCTATTTTCGGTGGCCACCGCAAATAACGAAAATAGGTATTTTCGGTGCATTTTCGAACCTCAAATTCGGTGCACATTCGGTGCACGCTATAAAATGCCTTAAACGTCAATGTTTTGTCTATCTTCTACTAGTAGTTTTATTCCATTAGGTGTCTGAGCTTCTTATACTGCTTGCAATGCAGTATTGATTCGAGGGAGAAGTCACTTAGGCTTTGCGAGTTGGGATCCTTCGTCCAATTGATCAAGGAGAAATCGGACTCAACACTGCTTGTACTTGGCATAATGCTTGCAATGGCCCCACAAAACATTCTCTTCAAACTCACTTCCAAGTTGACTCCAACACTTTTCAAACGATTGAACAGCACAAGATGCTTGGGCATCAAGCAGCATTTGTGAAAATCCACTTTGCTCCTTAAATGCTAGACGCAACTTACGAAACTGCTCATCAATGTTTTCCACCTCTGCCTCTGAAAATTTGTGCCCAAGTCGGATTCTTTGATCTTCCAAACAAGACACAAAGTCTCTTGAAAGTACTCCACACAATTCAAGGGGCAGCACAGGAGGTAAGTGATCTCCTGAGTTGTTACGATTGTCACGCTCAGCGCACACCTTACATACTCCACTGACCAATTGCAGCGAGAAATTTGCAATTGTTGATATAATGCAGTCATGTGCCTCCTTATCTGCATCACTGCTGCTTGATCCTAACCCAGATGTCGTTGAATATCTCCTTTCAGATATTGCAAATTGATGGCACATACAGTTCGGCAATGCTGTGCTACTTCAACATCCGAAACTGACCCCAAAACACCCATTCCAGTTTCTTCCTTGACAGATTGGTACAACTTGCTTGCCTGCCGAAATGACACACCAATAGCCACAAAATTGGCAACCATATTCAACTTGAGGACAGACTTGACTTCAATAACAAAAGTGTTATCCTCATCATTGCAAACAAATGTTTTGAACGCGTTCTTTTTTGCCACGTGAAGCCTGTTAACTTGTTCTCCTTCCTCTTCCGGATCGTCAAAAAGCAGCCCAAAGATTAGAGTCTCAATGATGTCGGCATCAATTGTGAATTGAAGTTGTTGCTTTGCATTGATGCGAGCCTTCATACTCCCTTCCGGCTGGACAAAAGATCGCATGTTGACAACTGCAGCAGATTCTTTCTCCACAAAGAATTTTTGCTTTTCTTCTGCTGGCATGCTCGTGTACTCATCCCATTTCACCGGATGTTGCTGCTTCAAGTGACGACTGAAATTGTCGGATCGCCATGGGTAGCTGAAGTACTTGGCATTCATAGTCCTTTTCCGCTTTCGTTCGGCATCTTCATCTTCACGGTTGTCACCTCACTTGTAGATGGATCCCTTGTTGATACTTCAAGGCCGTATTTCACTATCCATTCAAAGTTGAATTTCTTGGCTTTACCTTTGCGTTTTGATTCCGCCATTGTTCAATGTGCTGTAAAGGGTAACAAGTAACAAGTAACAAGTACTGTCGTAAACAAGGTAGCAGTACCTAATTATCTCTTGTGTCAAGGAGTGGTTCTATGGTACGTTCTACAGTAGTGTTTCTGGCTACAAAACACAGTAATTTGGTTGGTTTTGATACAGTTTCGTCTGGCCTTTGTACGTGAGACTTCAATCAGCACCGAAAATAAGCGATTTTCCCAAAAACTTAAATTCGGTGTTTGCACCGAAAACAAGCTCGAACACCGAAAATAGGGAGGCCTGATCCGGAGTCCGGAGTCCGGAGTAGTAGAATTAACAGTAATAAAGGTAGTTATCGTATCATGTATCATAGTACTTATGATACGTGTTACTAATGATACGTGATACGTGCAAGGAACGGGGGAAAACGGGGGGTCGAAAAACCCAAAAGAATACAGGTACGACGTACTCGGAGTAGTCGTTGCATAATCGAAGGCACCCCCTCTCATGATCCCTACGACGAATCATACACCGCACCACTACCGTATCGTCACGACTTCGATTATTACCTCTTATCAACGTCGGCGATTCTTTTCCAGTAAAGGAAAAAGATGACATACCGTGTATCTATTTGGACAATCGATCCATTTACCTAACGGGCCATGCCAACAAAGTTGCAACGATCAACGACGTCTGATCGTTTTCTCATGGCAAGAATCCGTGCATATTACTGTTATAAGCCACTGCTGTAAAATCCTGGCATCCAATCCAACAGCGTCATTGTCATATCCGTCGCCATACCGGCATTGCGACAAGAAACGACGCCAGGAAAATCCGATCAACGATATGATTATAAGCAACTCTCTTCACCAGATAAACGAGAGGCAACATCAATTTCATGGAATCATGCAAAATCCTATTTGGATGTCGTTGCCTTATGTAGGAAATCAGTCGTGTCCAAACACTTCAAAGATCATTGCAAGAAATCCATCACCATGAAATGGGGAAATGATGGTCCTAAACCCCATCCCACGCAACATAAAAAGAAAGCAATCATAGAGTTCTGTGAAATCATGTACGAGGACAATTCAAACAATGACGACATGGAAAAGATTGCTTGCACCTAAAAGTGACTGACATGTCAGGGCTTTTTTCTCAAGGTACATTGTTTGATGAATATATTGGATCGTGGGACACATCCAATGTTATCGACATGAGCTGTATGATTTGTCCTGCTATCCGTTTCAACCAAGACATTGGTCGGTATGATGTGTCCAACGTCAGAAATATGAGGAGATTGTTTGATAGTGCCAAGGAATTCAATCAAGACATTGGAGGGTGGGATGTTTCCAACGTGATTGACATGACAGAAATGTTCAACTATGCAAGCAGATTCAATCAAGACTTTGGACAGTGGGACGTCTCCAATGTAACAGACATTAGTGGGGTGTTGTGCTACGCTCCTTTGTTCCATGATGATATTTGAAAATGGAACACTTCCAATGTAACTACGATGAATAGAATGTTGTGTGCAGAAGAATTCAAAAAGCACATAAGTACCATCCAGCCATCCAACAACCATCCATTGCATGCCAAACTACCTACTCCTACGAGTATACCCACCAATAAACCTTCACAATCCTTCCTGTGGTTGTAAGATTTGTACACCCACCACCACCAACTTGTAAATGCAAACTCTACCACCCATGAAGATCGAACGTATAACACAGAAAAATCACCACCGTAACAATTGGCTACTCAAATCGGCTATTCAAATCGAGTATTCAAATCGTCGATTCGGTGCAAATAATTACAGACATGTCCTACCATCTAATGTCGTGGCTGAAAGCACATCCCAACAGCGACTTTGGACTTGTCGGAATTGATGCAGAATTGAAACACGATTTCCCGCCCGAATATTATGTCGAGAGATGCACAACCCGCCCAACTACGGCAAATTTATCTGTCTCCATCCTCTTGCTTCTATACATTTGATGGACTTGCAGACGACAAATTCCGCAACGACTAAACCAGCCAATGAACGACATCGAACAACATGTGTCCGGTCTACTTGAAGTTGTGTTTTCAACACTCCGTCTGGTCAGGCTGGGATTCCAAGTTTGGATTGACGTGTAGAAGCTGGCGGCTGGTTGTCCACATGTAACAGCCTTCGAAGAAGTGGACTCCATCATGGAAAATGCCGCCATGGACGGTGTAATGTTTGTGAATATTGCACACCGACATTTTAAAATCGGCGGGAGCTGAAGTTTATTCAACCGTCGACAGCAATCCAGAGTACTCTCTTCAACTTTGTCAACGGCGATTATTCTCCCGTGCCCTCGCCGGTAGTGGAACAATCTCACATGCTGGTGCGATGGGAAGGTGATTCTGGTTTTGGTAATATCATTGTGTCTGCCCGTTTTCAATATCTTGATCCGGCGGAGCATCGATATGCCGTCGAGCGATTGCACGCTAAGCGACACATTGGCGGAACTTTCGAGTTCCTCCCTTTTGGTTGCTATAAAAACAGGGATCAATGGAAACGATATGTCTCAAATCCCATCCATCTCGGTGGACGGCAGCGATGCCTAAACAAATTTGCTGGGGAGGAAACGAATTCCATCCGAATCGTTGCTAACTGGATGAGACGATTCAGAATCGAGTTCGTGATACTTTGGAAGGTGTGAAAATGGCCAAGTCCAAGCACGGTTTTATATGTACCCCTTTGGATGCCAATGTACTTGTGGATGACGAGACAGTCGTTGATCGATATGCCACAGCGATCTTGTTTTGTGATCCTCCCATTACGACCTAGTATCAGACAACGTTACCCAAACAAATTATTGAAGAATGGATCGATTCTACCATGGTTTCTCCGTTGCAATGATTGAAAAATGGTTCGTCTTGAATCGCCAAAAAGTTGTTTATAGAACTCAACAAGATACCTCGACGGTTTTTATCTTATTTGCCCCGGGGGTGGGGGAGGGGAGGTCATTTCCTATGCTACAGGCGAAACTGGCTGAAGAGGAGTGATATATCTTACTTTAGCGGCAATTCGCTTTCCAATGCTCATTAAAACATTTGAACGATCGACCAAACAAAACTGGCTGAAAAGGAGTGAGATATTACTCTTGGATGGCTGTTCCACGAATTTGGCATTACATCCGTTGCTCTGGAGCCTTCCAACTACTGTACTATCTGACAACTTTAGCGGCAGAGATATGTCTGGCAAAGCGCTGAAAGAGTATAAGAGTATATTTTTTTTGCAGTTAATAGCAAACCACACCTACTACCAAAGTTCTCCTGATTCCAGAACCTATTTTTTTGGAAAGTTTTTTAGATTTTGTTTTTATTTTTTCTTCTCTTCTCTTTCATTTATACGCCTGGCAACAACATTGTTGATCTCTGATGTGCTGGATGCTTGGATTTACAACGGAGTAAAACTAGTGCACCGACTGCAACTTCCATCAAATTTGGATGCAATCAATGGATCCAAGGAGTTGTAGCAGACCTTGTGCGACAGAGCCTTGGGGTTGGTAATGGTGGCAGTAGCAATACACTTGCTTCCTAGTTTCACTTCATTCATGAGAGCACATTGGGCATCATCCAATGGAACAAGAACAACATCAGCACTCATAGACTGGCTACAAATAGAAGTGATCTTGCTGCTGCAATAGTACAAATCTGTACCACATTTCCAAGTGTAGGCCACAGGAGAGTTTGCATTGCTGCAAACACAAGAACTGGGGGAAATAGTTGGGGAATTTGTGGGACTTTTGGTTGGAGTAGCTGTTGGGGCAGCGGTTGGCTTGACAGTTGGGCTTTTGGTTGGAGCTGCGGTTGGGGCAGCGGTTGGCTTGGCAGTTGGGCTTGCAGTGGGAGCTGCCGTTGGCTTGGCAGTTGGGCTTGCAGTGGGAGCAGCAGTTGGCTTGACAGTTGGGCTTGCAGTGGGAGCAGCAGTTGGCTTGACAGTTGGGCTTGCAGTGGATGCGACAGTAGGAAGGGCAACATAGCTTTCGCACAGATCACATGTGCCATCAAACTTGATTCCGGTCAAAGGATCCAAAGAGGAGTAGCAAACCTTGTGAGACAAATCCTTTGGATGAGTCACTGTAGAGGTAGCAATACATTTGCTGTTCAACTTCACAGCCTGCATGGCAGCACACTCATCATCATTCAATGGAACAAGGGTAACATCAGACGTCATAGATTGGCTGCAAATAGAAGTGATCTTGCTTGCACAGTAGTAAAGATCAAGCCCACATTTCCAAGAGTAGGAATCAGAAGAGCTTTCATCTGAACAGGTACAAGAAGAGGGTACTGTGGCAGCTGTAGAAGCAGCAGTTGGAGCAACAGTTGGGCTTGCAGTGGGAGCAGCAGTGGGAGCAGCAGTTGGGTTGACAGTTGGGCTTGCAGTGGATGCGACAGTAGGAAGGGCAACATAGCTTTCACACTCATCGCATGAGCCATCAAACTTGATTCCGGTCAAAGGATCCAAAGAGGAGTAGCAAACCTTGTGAGACAAATCCTTAGGATGAGTCACTGTAGAGGTAGCAATACATTTGCTGTTCAACTTCACAGCCTGCATGGCAGCACACTCATCATCATTCAATGGAACAAGGGTAACATCAGACGTCATAGATTGGCTGCAAATAGAAGTGATCTTGCTTGCGCAGTAGTAAAGATCAAGCCCACATTTCCAAGAGTAGGAATCAGAAGAACTTTCATCTGAACAGGTACAAGAAGAGGGTACTGTGGCAGCTGTAGAAGCAGCAGTTGGAGCAACAGTTGGGCTTGCAGTGGGAGCAGCGGTTGGCTTGACAGTTGGGCTTGCAGTGGATGCAACAGTAGGAAGGGCAACATAGCTTTCACACTCATCGCATGAGCCATCAAACTTGATTCCGGTCAAAGGATCCAAAGAGGAGTAGCAAACCTTGTGAGACAAATCCTTTGGATGAGTCACTGTAGAGGTAGCAATACATTTGCTGTTCAACTTCACAGCCTGCATGGCAGCACACTCATCATCATTCAATGGAACAAGGGTAACATCAGACGTCATAGATTGGCTACAAATAGAAGTGATCTTGCTTGCGCAGTAGTAAAGATCAAGCCCACATTTCCAAGAGTAGGAATCAGAAGAGCTTTCATCCGAACAGGTACAAGAAGAGGGTACTGTGGCAGCTGTAGAAGCAGCAGTTGGAGCAACAGTTGGGCTTGCAGTGGGAGCAGCAGTGGGAGCAGCGGTTGGGTTGACAGTTGGGCTTGCAGTGGATGAAACAGTAGGAAGGGCAACATAGCTTTGGCACTCATCGCATGAGCCATCAAACTTGATTCCGGTCAAAGGATCCAAAGAGGAGTAGCAAACCTTGTGAGACAAATCCTTAGGATGAGTCACTGTAGAGGTAGCAATGCATTTGCTGTTCAACTTCACAGCCTGCATGGCAGCACACTCATCATCATTCAATGGAACAAGGGTAACATCAGACGTCATAGATTGGCTACAAATAGAAGTGATCTTGCTTGCGCAGTAGTAAAGATCAAGCCCACATTTCCAAGAGTAGGAATCAGAAGAGCTTTCATCTGAACAGGTACAAGAAGAGCGTACTGTGGCTGTTGTTGGAGCAGCAGTGGGAGCAACAGTTGGGCTTGCAGTGGGAGCATCAGTGGGTGAAGCAATTGGTGAAGCTGTTGGGTTTGCAGTGGGAGCTGCGGTTGGGTTGATAGTTGGGCTTGCAGTGGATGCAACAGTAGGAAGGGCAACATAGCTTTGGCACTCATCGCATGAGCCATCAAACTTGATTCCGGTCAAAGGATCCAAAGAGGAGTAGCAAACCTTGTGAGACAAATCCTTAGGATGAGTCACTGTAGAGGTAGCAATACATTTGCTGTTCAACTTCACAGCCTGCATGGCAGCACACTCATCATCATTCAATGGAACAAGGGTAACATCAGACGTCATAGATTGGCTACAAATAGAAGTGATCTTGCTTGCGCAGTAGTAAAGATCAAGCCCACATTTCCAAGAGTAGGTATCAGAAGAGCTTTCATCCGAACAGGTACACGACGAGCTCACTGGGGGGGTGGTAGGGGCAGCGATTGGGTTGTCGGCTGGACCAGCGACTGGGTTATCCGTTGGAGGAGGATTGGTGTCAGGGATACAAATGGGCACTGGAGTAAGGTAGTAGTAACAATAGTTTGGTGTTAGATTTTTGTCGGTGACATTTTCGAAACAACAACAAGCAATACGCTCGTAAACTTACAGCACTCTCCCGAAAGGGAACGGGAGTTGAAAACAACGAATCGTTTGTCATCATGCACGCGATCGCCGATGAAGCTCTTTTCGCGGATCGATTCGACGCTGGTGAGTGCCACTAGTAGGCAAAGGAGGGAGAAACGATGAAACATTTGGTTTTTTTTCTCGGTTGAGATGGTAACTGTCAACTTTTCACACTACTAGCTAGCTAGAAGTATGTGAAATATTTTTATGAGGACTGATTTGTTTCCTTTTCGTTGGTTGTGTTGTTTTTTTTTTTGGTGTATGTATCGTCATCCGTCTGCTACTACGGTAGGTCTGTTTGTGATGAGAGTCATGTGATGGATGAACCGATGAGAAACATGGAATAAAAGGAACAGAGTGTAAACAGTCGAAAATTTGTTGGGCCTATGCTCCTTCTTCAAAGAGTCATTACAGGGATGGTGAAACGATCTTTCCGCTCTATTATGAAAATGCAAATTCATTTCACAAGTTAATTACACTCTCTACTTGTAGTGTAGTAGTCTGAGTAGTTTACATTCTGTTTTCGAACAAGGGTCATTTGCCTACCGTACCTAGTGAAATTGTCTTGCAAAAAACGAGCGAACGACAAGACCAATTTCGGACAGCGTCTCGTTTTACCACAATGATAACATGGATGTCTAACGCAACTAATAATGATTTACAGCTAATGAAACAAGATGAACTGGTGAACACACCACCAAGAACAAAACCGCTGCACTGTTTAAATATTTGTTTTAATTTTATTAAGACTAGAGTAAATGGTCATGAACGGATGGTGACTCTTTTAAATGAAATATCCCAAGAGTCACAACCTCCTGAAACACTAGAATACCATCAAGCATCAAGATCAACCATTGATAAGAAGCCAAGACGATTTTCAAGACGGCGTCTCAATCACGTTGCGATTCTGAGCTGTCGCATGGTTATTAGTTGCACAGCTGTGTTCCGTCGAATGACCAATGCCACATGATTCTCTTCTTTCCAACGTATCATACCTGGTACGGTACCTTCGTAACATGTTGCGTGTATTGTGTATTGGTATGCCCTATTCACCACGTCTCCGTGTTATCTATCATACGTCATTCGTATCGTACAATCCACGCGGAACTCGACGCTCCCCCCCCAAAGAGGTCTGGTCAACGTGGGACCAGAGGTAAAAGTACCGTACCTGGTACTACTACTACGGTAGGTACCGTTGCTACGGTAGGTAGTACGGTAGATACCCTCGGAGTACGGTAGGTACCTACCGTAGCACGGTAGATGTCGAAGTGTGGGGTAGTAGCGAAAAATGAAAAATGACAAACTTCCAAACAAGTATGACAGAGAGAGAGAGATAGAGAGCCCTTTTTTTACTCTTCTCTTTGACGAACACCGCATCTCATTTCCCCGTCACTTGGTCGACCGTGAAGATGGTCCTGCTTGCTGTGTCGTCTATGTTGTTGTTGTTCTCGTTGTTGTTCTTGTTGTTGATTGCAACTCTATAGGTTGGACATGTCTGTCAGGGCATTGCTTGATTGGTTCCTTCCCAGCAGATATTGACAACGGGTATGTACCGGTACTTCCTCCGCACACACGAACATCCGCCATGACACGCATGACACTGATTCTACGGCATCGTTTCTATCGTATTTACAGTTAAGTAGCGTAGCATTACAAAAAATATTGAAAGAAAAGAGGAGGGGGGTACAAGACACAAAAGAGGAAGGGGGGGGGGGGTGTTTGATGCGTCTCATCCGTGCGTTTTGCAGAGAGAGTTGGTTCTCGGGTGATGTCATCGTTGCGTTGTCCAAATGATGAGGAAGAGTAGTGGTAGTATAATAGTGTTAATATTCTTAAAGTAGTAGTAGTAGTGTATTTTTGCTCAAAATGAAACGGATGTTTTCTTCTTTTCTTTTGTTTCCTTTCCTTTCAATTGATTATTGTCGATGGTAAATGCTGTGTTGTTGTTCTTGCTACATCGTTTATTGCCGCTATCGTCGTAGTATCGTGTGATCACCCTGTCGTCATTGGTCGTCGTCATTGGAGGGTTGTTGTGGTTGTGGTGGTTTCACGTACCAACAGTAATCACCCAACAGGGAATATCGGGACCGATGTTCCCACAGTGCACCGACGACTTTGAATATAGTTTGGATGGGGTTCCGGATTGCCCGTACGAGTTGTGTCATCGTTCTCGACAACGAAGAAGAAGAAGAGGGAGTAAGAATTCGTCGTTCCAACACGAACGAAACCAGTCGTGTCCATCGTCGTGCCGATCCGGTGACACGTAACCATCGACGTGTCGATCCGACGATCCATCGTACTACACCCCCGTTGGAAGAAGAAGTTGGCGGCAACAGCACCACGATCGAACCGGATCCGATCGCATGTGCAAACACGATAACTGCAATGTCCAACAGCACGACCGGATGGGTCAACAATCGGAACACCTTCAGTAGCACACGTTCGGAGACTTCTTCCAACGTAACGAGCGATTTGACAATACTTTGAACTTGTTCTCTCAAGTGATACAGTGATTGTTGGTGTTGTTGCTTGGTGGTGATGATGTTGCTGTTGTTGTTGTTGTCGAGAGTGTTGTATGGCATATGTACCATTGCAACGCCTTTTGTATCATCATGTGTTGTCGTACGGACACTGACAGTGGAAGGGTTGGTACTGGTAGATGTGGATGAAATCCTATTCCGAATAGATGAAAGCATAGATGCTCTGGTGTTTGGTTGACGTGGACGTTGACGTTGTTGTTGTTGCAATTCGATGGATGGTTCCTTCTTTCGAACAACACCAACACTACTGTCATTCACAATAGTTTTTTGTTGTTGTTTTTGTTGTTGGTGTGGCCAAGATAATGACGATAATGACAATGATGTGGACACCACCATGATCCAGCATCCCCAACAGGATGTCAACAGTGTTGATACGAGCAACACAAAGAGACATGTCCTCATCGCTGTTGTCATTTTTGGTGGTTGTTGTGTATTCGATGTGATATTTGAGGATGTTGTTGATGTTGTTGATGATGATGATGACGGTGATGATTCCACGGTGTGTGATTGTGACTGTGGATTTGGTGGATTTGGTTGCTGTTGTTGTTGATTTTGATTTGGTTGTATCGTCATGATGGAAATCATCATTCGTTGAAGCTTTCCAATCCAAGCGTGTTGTGTTTTCCGAGTATTTTGAAACATCCTTCCTTTCCTTCCTTCCTTCCTTCTGTATGTTTCTTTTGTTCTCTCTCTGTCTTTGTCTCTCTCTATGGATGGATGCAATTCATAGGGATATCATACATGAACATCAAGGAAGAGTTGATATAGTAGTTGATATAGTTGATTGACAGAACGAATGGAACAAAATAATTGTAAAAGTAGTCTCTCTCTCTCTCTCGCTGCTCTCGGCTCTCTTGACAACCAAAAAGATACCACAGTTTTACTGTTGTTACAAAATATTGTATGTGATCTTTCTTTCAAAGTAATGTACTACGTAGTGACATGTGAGTACCGAGTTGCATCCAGTACAGGATAGGGTAGAGTGTGTATCATACCGTAGTAGTAGTGTTTTGGGACAGGAATAAATGACATGGCAAACAAGGAAATCATCGTCCAACATCATCATCCTCGCTCGTTTCTTTCTCTCTCTCACATCGCAAACAACACGAATTCTTCGTTCGGAGAAGAACAATCAACCGATTGTGTGTGTTCTTCCATGGTCGGATTGGATCATGATGATGATGTCGTCGCCCGTTGTCTTCCAGGGAGAGACCCACCATTCAAAAATGGGTTCGGTTTTTAACTCAAATAACGGTACACCGTTACATCAAATAACGATCCATCGAACCATTGACATTCACAGTGACGTCAAACAAAATGCTGACGTCAAACAAAAACTATCATACGTGTTATTCCACTGTTTTCTGCTACCACAATGACTTTGTGGTACACTACCGTTATTACCTACCCAACTGGGAGATATAGTACGGTACATTACGTACCACTGAGGGTGTCATACGATGGCAACTTCTGTGATGCCAAGAAGCAGGGCAACTTGTTTTTATTGACTACCTACTAGTAATCGTCAAAGGATGTTCGACATGTATACCGCCGATATATCATACAAGATCAACGAATGTGCCAGCTAGCTAGAGAGCTAGCTAGTTTGGCTGGCTAGTTGGCTTGACGGCGCAAATTCCACGACACGTTTTGGATTAACTGTAACATCATTCCAAAATTTCACCGCCCCATCGCCACTCTTATAGGCCTTAAACTGCATTGCGATTTGCGATGTATTCGTGATTTGCACCAACAAACACAAAGACTAAGGTTGAATGCGCAGCATTGTCCGACGCGTTTATGGGATGACTGTATGTGTTTTACGGCAGGCAACTCTTCGCACACGGTACTTGAGAATCTTGAGAACTTCAAACTCACAGTCAGGACAAACACCTCAAGCATAATTAACACAGGACATCACCACCCTGGCGACCTGTGATTGGTGTGTTGGTCTGTCAATGGATGAAATGCCTATCTGCCAGATGAGCTAGAAGTCTATAGATGGCATCTAGTAGGACCTGCAAGGCATGTCCAACATACTGAATGCCACTGGAAATATGATCCACTGATGGACTTTTCGAGCCGTCATGCGGGGGTAAGAAGACGATCTAAAGGAACAGAGAATCGATGAACAAATTCGATCGGAAGATCAAGGATCTTCTTCGTTCCGATATGTGACCTGAGGAACTACAAGATGATGGCAACCATCATCATGAAAGATACGATGACAACAAAAACCCTCCTATTACGATTGAGGAACGAGACGATGTCAAGACCATGTTGACGAAGACGCTATCGATATGTATCGGGATAGCAGGAGTCATCCTTCCAATAGTTGGAAAACGCCAACGGACAAGGTTGAAAGGAGACACTTGACAATAACGATACGAATGGTGTAGTCTGTATCCATTCGAAACAGAAATTTGTCGGACATTTACGCAAGGACGTGCAATACAACATCAGATATCGATTCGATCCACAGGGGTGGGAACATTACTTCTTGACTGGGTGGGAGATTCGTTTTTGAGGATTTTTCTATGCAAGCCTTGACAAATACGTTACGAATGGTATAGTCACAAAGTGTGCGAAATTTACGCAAGGACGTGCAATACAATATCAGACTCGATCCACAAGGGTTGGGAAAATACCCCTAACGCGCGGAATTTGTCGTGTAAATTGTTTGTCGGGTTTGGAAGTCACTTTCAAACGATGTTTTCAATATAAGCTAAAGCCGTTACGTTACGAATAGTAGAATCAATATCGATTCTGCGGAGAATTGTTCCAAACTTGCCGAAAAAAATGCAGCAAGACATCAGATATCGACTCGATCCACAGGGGTTGGGATAATACCCCTAACGCGCGAAAATCGCCGTATAAAGTGGGAAGTCACTTTCTGATGATGTTTTCAGTACAAGACTTCACAATAACGTTACGAATAGTAGAATCATTATCGATGCTGCAGAGAATTGTTCCAAACTTGCCGAAAGACATGCAGCAAGGCATCAGATATCGATTCGATCCACAGGGCTTGGAAAAATACCACTAACGCGCGTAATTTTTTTTTGTAAATTGTTTGTCGCGGTGGGAAGTCACTTTCTAACGATGTTTTCAATACGAGACTTCCCAATAATGTTACGAATCGTAGAATCAGTATCAATTCTGCAGAGAATTCATCCAAACTTGCCGAAAGACATGCAGCGAGACATCAGATATCGACTCGATCCACAGGGCTTGGGAAAATAACCCTAACGCGCGGAATTTGTCGTGTAAATTGTTTGTCGGGTTTGGAAGTCACTTTCTAACGATGTTTTCAATATAAGCTAACGCCGTTACGATACGAATAGCAGAATCAATATCGACTCTGCGGAGAATTGTTCCAAACTTGCCAAAAGACATGCAGCAAGACATCAGATATCGACTCGATCCACAGGGGTTGGGATAATACCCCTAACGCGCGTATATCGCCGTATAAAGTGGGAAGTCACTTTCTGATGATGTTTTCAGTACAAGACTTCACAATAACGTTACGAATCGTAGAATCATTATTGAATCTGCGGAGAATCGTTCCAAATTGGCCGATCGACATGCAGCAAGGCATCAGATATCGATTCGATCGACAGGGCTTGGAAAAATACCACTAACGCGCGTAATTTGTCTTGTAAATTGTTTGTCGCGGTGGGAAGTCACTTTCTGACGATGTTTTCAATACGAGACTTCCCAATAACGTTACAAATCGTAGAATCAGTATCGATTCTGCAGAGAATTAATACAAACTTGCCGAAAGACATGCAGCGAGACATCAGATATCGACTCGATCCACAGGGCTTGGGAAAATTCCCCTAACGCGCGTAATGTGTCGTTTAAATTGTTTGTCGGGGTGGGAAGTCACTTTCTGAAGATGTTTTCGATACGGGACTTTACAATAACGTTACGAACCGTAGAATCAATATCGATGTTGCAGTGAATTGTTCCAAACTTGCCGAAAGACATGCACCAAGACATCAGATATCAACTCGGGTTGGGAAAATACCCCTAACGCGCGTAATTTGTTTTGTAAATTGTTTGTCGGGGTGGGAAATCACTTTCTGACGATACCCCCAACGCGCGGAATTTGTCGTTTAAATGGCTCTAACCTCATGTTTATGTTGGATTTTAAGTTTAAAAAAAAAGAAGGGAAAAAGGGAAAGGAAGGGGAGGGAGAGGAAAGGAAGAAAGAAAGAAAGGGGGAAAAAGAAGAAAAAGAAGAAAAAATGAACATAGTTGCTTTTCGAACCATTCATTCAATCACAACAAAAAATGTTAGTTCATTTTTGGATCCCAGTCATTTCCTTTGACATGTACCTCTTGGCCATCTTCCCGGGCAATTTTTTGCAGAGTTACGAACTTCTGGATCAGAAGAGTCTCTGCAATGAACACAAGTCGGCGGTTGCCGGGTTCTCTTGCCCTTTCCTCTTGTTCGCCTCTTCTCTCTGTGGAGATCAGGAATAAATCCTGTCATCGCTGATATGGTCTCTCCAGCAACTGTAATTGGCAATGCATCTGCAGGTCTCTTACGATTGACCGGGAGTGGAAGTGGCATAGCTGGCGGAAAGTTGGGTGCTTGCAAGTTACGCCGCATATAGGATGCAAACATTGCCATTTGATTTCGAAGCATTAATTCTTGAAGACTCAAGATGACCATATTGCTGTTTCCAACAACATTTCTTTGTTGTGCTGGTGGTCGAACCTCCACATGATCCCGCCACATTCGATTTCAGGGATCCAAACTCTGATGTCCCGTAAGTAGTAAGGGTTCAAAGTACCCACATGTGTCAGGTCAGTGAACTTTGACCACTCTGGGAAAGATTCAGCCCTTATCCAAAAGCCGTGGCGTTTCAGATACATTGCAAGATCTGGAGGAGTAGCAGCTCTTCTCTTGGTCCGCGTCAGTTCTTCTCGAAGGCGTGGAAGAATCGCTTGCATTACAAGTTTCATCATGCTTGGTCCACACTAGCTCGGCTTCGTACATCATCATCAATGTCATCATCCAAATCTTCCGCTTCGTCATCATAGTCAGGCACGATATGGGGCAAGTTCAATCCCACCTTCCCACTCTATAAATTCCACCACAGGTGCTGCTGTGAGAGGAGGATCTTTTAGCTTGATTATTTCATGTGGAATTTCATCCTCCATGGCATTGCCCGTAAAAACTGATGTGTATCGTCACTATCGAAGACACTGCTTTTACCTTCCCTAGCATCAACCGCAACTTGGTTAAATGGAAGAATTTCAGCAGCTGAATGATGTTCACAATCGCTTGTGTTGTCGTCAGCAGATGAGCACAACGAATTGGACGATTCTGGTAAACGAAAAAAACGAGCAACTGATGGATGTCCTTTTGAATCTTTTTTCAGCATCCGTACCCTATCTCTTTCCCCGGCCTCTTTTCGTATCTTGTCGTTGTGAAGCTTTCGATAGATTTTCTTCGTTGAAGTCATGGTGGACCTTTTCCTTTGATAGAAATCTTTTTTTCCTTTTGGTCGTCCCATGACAACAAAGGCGTGGTTGTTCCACGAAGGTACTCAGATTCCTCGGTGCTCGAAATGTAGTAAGGCGGGACGGGGATACGTCGTAGAAAGTTCTTGTTGCTGTTATTTCGATGCGCCAGCGACAAACGTCGTCCTCTAGAGCTACTAGTAGAGTACACAGAAGGGGATGTAAGTCGTGTGGTAATAATACTGCAGAAGATGATGTTGACTTTTGTTTCGTTCCACCATCAACAGATAACACGACAGGTACGATAAAAATAGATTACGTATAATAGGGAATTATTTTGTATTTAACCAAGATATATATTTATATTTACTATTGTCATCGTTTCGCTCATCCAGCTGTTTATCGTTTGGAAGCGGAGGACAGGTCAATAATCGGCTTTCAATTATTTTACATAACGACTGCTGATAGACTTTTCAAACGATGATTCTGTGTAACTGAGTTCGGCAGGAAACCATCCATATGTGATGATCAATCAAAATCAAATAGGGAAAGGAGCTAATCTTACATAACGTCTGGTTTCTATCAGTTAACGACAGAGAAGGTCTCCCACCTACTTATCGTTTGGAAGCTGGAGACAGGTCAATAATCGGCTTTCCATTTTACATAACGACTGTTGATATACTTTTCAAACGAGGCTTTAAGTATCTGAGCTCGGCAGACAACCATCCTTATGTGATCAATCAAATTCAGATAAGGACCGACTCTGGACTTTTCAAAGGACAATTAAGGTCGTCGATTTTGAAAGCCGACAGTTTCATGAGCTGAGAGCCGTTTACTGTTAAATTGTTCGTCGGGGTGGGAAGTCACTTTCTGACGATGTATTCAATACGAGACTTCAAAAAAACGTTACGAATCATAGAATCAGTATCTATTCTACAGAGAATTGTTCCAAATTTGCCGAAAGACATGCAGCGATACATATGCAGGAAGGCATCAGATATCGATTCGATCCACAGGGCTTGGGATAATACCCCTAACGCAAGTAATTTGACGTGTAAATTGTATGTCGGGATGAGAAGTCACTTTTGGACGATCTTTTCAATACGAGACTTCACAATAACGTTACGAATAATAAAATCAGTATCGATTCTACAGAGAGTTGCTCTTAATTTGCAGAAAGACATGAAGCAAGACATCATATATCGACTCGATCCACAGGGGTTGGGAAAATACCCCTTACGCGCGTAATTTGTTGTGTTAATTGTTTCTCGGGATGGGAAGTCACTTTTGGACGATGTTTTTAATACGAGACTTCACAATAACGTTACGAATCATAAAATCAGTATCGATTCTACAGAGATTTGCTCTCAATTTGCAGAAAGACATGCAGCAAGACATCATATATCGACTCGATCCACAGTGGTTGGGAAAATACCCCTAATGCCTGTAATTTGTTTTGTAAATTGTTCGTCAGGATGGGAAGTCTTTTTTGGACGATGTTTTTAATACGAGACTTCACAATAACGTTACGAATCATAAAATCAGTATCGATTCTACAGAGAGTTGCTCTTGATTTGCAAAGAAGACATGCAGCGAGACATCATATATCGATTCGATCCACAGGGGTTGGGAAAATAACCCCTTACGTGCGTAATTTGTCGTGTAAATTGTTCGTCGGGGTGGGAAGTCACTTTCTGACGATGTTTTCAATACGAGACTTCACAGTAACGTTACGAATCGTAGAATAAATATCGATTCTACAGAAAATTGTTCCAAACTTGCCAAAAGACATGCAACAAGGTATCAGATATCGATTCTATCCACAGCGCTTGCGAAAATACCCTAACGCTCGTAACTTGTCGTGTAAATTGTTCGTCGGGGTGGGAAGTCACTTTTGGACGATGTTTTCAATGCAAGCCATCACCATTACGTTCTGAATCGTAGAATCAAAATCGATACTGCGGAGAATTGTTGCAAATTTGCCAAAAGACATGCAGCAAGGCATCAGATATCGATTCGAACCACAGGGGTTGGGAAAATACCCCTAACCTAAGTAATTTGTCGTGTAAATTGTTCGTCGGGATGGGAAGTCACTTTTGGACGATGTTTTCAATGCAAGCCATCAACATTACGTTACGAATCGTAAAATCATTATTGAATCTGCGGAGAATCGTTCCAAATTTGCCAAAGACATGCAGCAAGATATCAGATATCGATTCGATCCACAAGGCTTGTGAAAATACCCCTAACGCGCGTAATACGCTGTGTAAATTGTTCGTCGGGTGGGAAGTCACTTTTGGACGATGTTTTAAATGTGAGCCATCACCATTACGTATGAATTGTATAATCAGTATCGATTCTACAGAGAAATGTTCCTAACTTGCCGAAAGAAATGCAGCAAGACATCAGATATCGACTCGATTCACAGGGGTTGGGAAAATACCCCTAACGCGCGTAATTTGTCTTGTAAATTGTTTGTCGCGGTGGGAAGTCACTTCCTGACGATGTTTTCAATACGAGACTTCACAATAACGTTTCGAATTGTATAATCAGTATCGATTCTACAGAGAATTGTTCCAAATTTGCCGAAAGACATGCAGCGCGACATCAGATATCGACTCGATCCACAGGGTTGGGAAAATACCCCTAATGCGCGTAAATCGCCGTGTAAAATGTTCGTCGGGGTGGGAAGTCACTTTCTGACGATGTTTTCAATATAAGACTACACAATAACGTTTCGAATTGTATAATCAGTATCGATTCTACAGAGAAATGTTCCTAACTTGCCGAAAGAAATGCACCGAGACATGAGATATCGATTCGATCCACAGGGGTTGGGAAAATACCACTAACGCAAGTAATTTGTTTTGTAAATTGTTTGTCGGGGTGGGAAGTCACTTCCTGACGATGTTGTCAATACGAGACTTCAAAATAACGTTACGAATCGTAGGATCACTATCGATTCTGCAGAGAATTGTTCCAAATTTGCCCAAAGACATGCAGCGAGACATCAGATATCGACTCGATCCACAGGGCTTGGGAAAATACCCCTAACGCCTGTAATTTGTCGTGTAAATTGTTTGTCGGGGTAAGAAGTCACTTTCTGACGATGTTTTCAATGCAAGCCATCACCATTACGTTACGAATCGTAGAATCATTATCGATAATGCGGAGAATTGTTTCAAATTGGCCGAAAGACAAGCAACAAGGTATTAGATATCGATTCTATCCACAGGGCTTGGGAAAATACCCCTAACATGCGTAAATCGCTGTGTAAATTGCTCGTCGGGTGGGAAGTCACTTTCTGACGATATAAGACTTCGAAATAACGTTAGGAATCGTAGAATCAATATCGATTCTGCATAGAATTGTTCCAAATTGGCCGATCGACATGCAGCAAGGCATCAGATATCGATTCGATCCACAGGGCTTGGGAAAATACCACTAACGCAAGTAATTTGTTGTGTAAATTGTTTGTCGGGGTGGGAAGTCACTTTTGGACGATGTTTTCAATACGAGACTTCACAATAACGTTACGAATTGTATAATCAGTATCGATTCTACAGAGAATTGTTCCAAATTTGCCGAAAGACATGCAGCGAGACATCAGATATCGACTCGATCAACAGGGTTTGGGAAAATACCCCTAACGCCTGTAATTTGTCGTGTAAATTGTTTGTCGGGGTGGGAAGTCACTTTCTGACGATGTTTTCAATGCAAGTCATCACCATTAAGCTACGAATCGTTGAATCGATATAGATTCTACAAAGAGTTGTACTCTCGTCGGTATGTTGCCGGACAGAGGATTAATAGGCGTTTAGATCCACTGGGCTTGGGAAAATACCCCTAATGCGCGTAAATCGCCGTGTAAAATGTTCGTCGGGGTGGGAAGTCACTTTCTGACGATGTTTTCAATACGAGACTTCACAGTAACGTTTCGAATTGTATAATCAGTATCGATTCTACAGAGAAATGTTCCTAACTTGCCGAAAGAAATGCAGCAAGACATCAGATATCGACTCGATTCACAGGGGTTGGGAAAATACCACTAACGCAAGTAATTTGTCGTGTAAATTGTTTGTCGGGGTGGGAAGTCACTTCCTGACGACGTTTTTAATACGAGACTTCACAATAACGTTTCGAATTGTATAATCAGTATCGATTCTACAGAGAATTGTTCCAAATTTGCCGAAAGACATGCAGCGAGACATCAGATATCGACTCGATCCACAGGGTTTGGGAAAATACCCCTAACGCCTGTAATTTGTCGTGTAAATTGTTTGTCGGGGTGGGAAGTCACTTTCTGACGATGTTTTCAATACGAGACTTCACAATAACGTTACGAATGGTATAATCAGTATCGATTCTACAAAGAGTTGTACTCTCGTCGGTATGTTGCCGGACAGAGGATTAATAGGCGTTTTAGTCCGAGTTCTAAGCTTTTATTTCGACACATTCATTTTCAGAGTTTACCTTTGTTCAGTACATAATCATGTTTTTGTTACGACAGTAAAAGAAGTCTGCATTGTCAGTTCCATGATATCTCGCAAGCAAGGTTGCCCGGAAGGGGCTGAAAAAGTTTTTTTTGAACGCCGTCCCAACGATGCGATGACTACCGAAAATGGCGTCGATTCATCCCATTTTCAAAAACCTTAAACAGGTTGGAGACGTGTCAGTAAAAGGACGTCCATTGGACGGTTTCTTGCAATCATCTCGCCTGACCGATGCTGAAAAGGTGTGTTTTTGACCGCCTCCTTCAACATTGTCACGACCACCCGAGATGATTGTTTTAAAACGCAATCGTGTTTGTGTGACGGTGGTAAAAGGAAATTAAAGCGTCCATTGGATGATATCTCGTAGATATGTTGATTTTCCGATCTGGAACAGGAACGGGTGTTTTTGACCGCCCGGCTACTCTGGTGTCTGGTATGGTCCAGCCTAATATTTTGGCAAAAGCAATCAATTATCTGTCGTCCTTGCCTCTATCTTTTCTGACAGTTTCGTTGTTGTGGTTTTTAAATTCCCAAGCACTCTCATTGCTACGGTCTGTTGCAGCCTGTTTTACATACATTGCTGCTTCGAGTAGCTCTGTTTCTTTTGAGCCTGCAACTTGTTGCAATGTCGGTGGAGGTCACATTCTTTCTCCGTGCTGCTGTTGCTCCGTTTCTAGGACCACTCCTCCTTCCATAACATAACACATCCGACGATTCGCAATATCAAAACTTGTGGTCATTGTACATTTGGTAGGAATAGTTGGATTCCTTGCCTTCGGATTGGTATGACGGTCCTTCCATAAATGACAATGGGACGCCAACGACGGCAATGCATGGTGTGACAAGTGACAACTTCTATTACACCACCACAAACAGCGGCGGCAGTTGCTGCCTGCAGCTACGAAGGGGGAAGTGTATTGCAACACGAACCAATAGTTACGAAGAGGAAGGAAGTGCAAGTCTACGTAGAATCGTGGAGTACTACGTCGTAGAGTAAGGAGGATCCAGCGACGAGAGTTGGAGATGAGAGAGGGAGATCGTTGAGATTTTTTCCAATCCGCGACGATCGTTGAGATTTTCAAATTTTCGCAAGTAAGGGACATGTATCCAAAAATATATCCGTGCCTATATATTGTTACGGTCTTTGCGACCTACTGCGAACCGTACTAACCGAAAGATCGGATAAGTATGAAACCGATCCGTTAACAACGTTACCGTTGACGTACAGTACTTAACAAATGAAAATTTCTCTATCGGCAACTTAGGCGCACTACAGACATACAGAAAAAATGGCAACTTCTGTGATGCAAGAAGCAGGGCAACTTGTTTTTATTGACTACCTAGCTAGTAGACGTCAAAGGATGTTCGACATGTCTACCGCCGATATACAAGATCAACGAATGTGCCAGCTAGCGCTAGCTAGCTAGCTAGCTAGCTAGTTTGGCTGGCTAGTTGGCTTGACGGCGCAAATTCCACGACACGTTTTGGAGTAACTGTAACATCATTCCAAAATTTCACCCATCGCCACTCTTATAGGCCTTAAACTGCATTGTGATTTGCGATGTATTCGTGATTTGCACCAACAAACACAAAGACTAAGGTTGAATGCGCAGCATTGGTTGGGAAAATACCACTAACGCAAGTAATTTGTCGTGTAAATTGTTTGTCGGGGTGGGAAGTCACTTCCTGACGACGTTTTTAATACGAGACTTCACAATAACGTTTCGAATTGTATAATCAGTATCGATTCTACAGAGAATTGTTCCAAATTTGCCGAAAGACATGCAGCGAGACATCAGATATCGACTCGATCCACAGGGTTTGGGAAAATACCCCTAACGCCTGTAATTTGTCGTGTAAATTGTTTGTCGGGGTGGGAAGTCACTTTCTGACGATGTTTTCAATACGAGACTTCACAATAACGTTACGAATGGTATAATCAGTATCGATTCTACAAAGAGTTGTACTCTCGTCGGTATGTTGCCGGACAGAGGATTAATAGGCGTTTTAGTCCGAGTTCTAAGCTTTTATTTCGACACATTCATTTTCAGAGTTTACCTTTGTTCAGTACATAATCATGTTTTTGTTACGACAGTAAAAGAAGTCTGCATTGTCAGTTCCATGATATCTCGCAAGCAAGGTTGCCCGGAAGGGGCTGAAAAAGTTTTTTTTGAACGCCGTCCCAACGATGCGATGACTACCGAAAATGGCGTCGATTCATCCCATTTTCAAAAACCTTAAACAGGTTGGAGACGTGTCAGTAAAAGGACGTCCATTGGACGGTTTCTTGCAATCATCTCGCCTGACCGATGCTGAAAAGGTGTGTTTTTGACCGCCTCCTTCAACATTGTCACGACCACCCGAGATGATTGTTTTAAAACGCAATCGTGTTTGTGTGACGGTGGTAAAAGGAAATTAAAGCGTCCATTGGATGATATCTCGTAGATATGTTGATTTTCCGATCTGGAACAGGAACGGGTGTTTTTGACCGCCCGGCTACTCTGGTGTCTGGTATGGTCCAGCCTAATATTTTGGCAAAAGCAATCAATTATCTGTCGTCCTTGCCTCTATCTTTTCTGACAGTTTCGTTGTTGTGGTTTTTAAATTCCCAAGCACTCTCATTGCTACGGTCTGTTGCAGCCTGTTTTACATACATTGCTGCTTCGAGTAGCTCTGTTTCTTTTGAGCCTGCAACTTGTTGCAATGTCGGTGGAGGTCACATTCTTTCTCCGTGCTGCTGTTGCTCCGTTTCTAGGACCACTCCTCCTTCCATAACATAACACATCCGACGATTCGCAATATCAAAACTTGTGGTCATTGTACATTTGGTAGGAATAGTTGGATTCCTTGCCTTCGGATTGGTATGACGGTCCTTCCATAAATGACAATGGGACGCCAACGACGGCAATGCATGGTGTGACAAGTGACAACTTCTATTACACCACCACAAACAGCGGCGGCAGTTGCTGCCTGCAGCTACGAAGGGGGAAGTGTATTGCAACACGAACCAATAGTTACGAAGAGGAAGGAAGTGCAAGTCTACGTAGAATCGTGGAGTACTACGTCGTAGAGTAAGGAGGATCCAGCGACGAGAGTTGGAGATGAGAGAGGGAGATCGTTGAGATTTTTTCCAATCCGCGACGATCGTTGAGATTTTCAAATTTTCGCAAGTAAGGGACATGTATCCAAAAATATATCCGTGCCTATATATTGTTACGGTCTTTGCGACCTACTGCGAACCGTACTAACCGAAAGATCGGATAAGTATGAAACCGATCCGTTAACAACGTTACCGTTGACGTACAGTACTTAACAAATGAAAATTTCTCTATCGGCAACTTAGGCGCACTACAGACATACAGAAAAAATGGCAACTTCTGTGATGCAAGAAGCAGGGCAACTTGTTTTTATTGACTACCTAGCTAGTAGACGTCAAAGGATGTTCGACATGTCTACCGCCGATATACAAGATCAACGAATGTGCCAGCTAGCGCTAGCTAGCTAGCTAGCTAGCTAGTTTGGCTGGCTAGTTGGCTTGACGGCGCAAATTCCACGACACGTTTTGGAGTAACTGTAACATCATTCCAAAATTTCACCGCCCCATCGCCACTCTTATAGGCCTTAAACTGCATTGCGATTTGCGATGTATTCGTGATTTGCACCAACAAACACAAAGACTAAGGTTGAATGCGCAGCATTGTCCGACGCGTTTATGGGATGACTGTATGTGTTTTACGGCAGGCAACTCTTCGCACACGGTACTTGAGAATCTTGAGAACTTCAAACTCACAGTCAGGACAAACACCTCAAGCATAATTAACACAGGACATCACCACCCTGGCGACCTGTGATTGGTGTGTTGGTCTGTCAATGGATGAAATGCCTATCTGCCAGATGAGCTAGAAGTCTATAGATGGCATCTAGTAGGACCTGCAAGGCATGTCCAACATACTGAATGCCACTGGAAATATGATCCACTGATGGACTTTTCGAGCCGTCATGCGGGGGTAAGAAGACGATCTAAAGGAACAGAGAATCGATGAACAAATTCGATCGGAAGATCAAGGATCTTCTTCGTTCCGATATGTGACCTGAGGAACTACAAGATGATGGCAACCATCATCATGAAAGATACGATGACAACAAAAACCCTCCTATTACGATTGAGGAACGAGACGATGTCAAGACCATGTTGACGAAGACGCTATCGATATGTATCGGGATAGCAGGAGTCATCCTTCCAATAGTTGGAAAACGCCAACGGACAAGGTTGAAAGGAGACACTTGACAATAACGATACGAATGGTGTAGTCTGTATCCATTCGAAACAGAAATTTGTCGGACATTTACGCAAGGACGTGCAATACAACATCAGATATCGATTCGATCCACAGGGGTGGGAACATTACTTCTTGACTGGGTGGGAGATTCGTTTTTGAGGATTTTTCTATGCAAGCCTTGACAAATACGTTACGAATGGTATAGTCACAAAGTGTGCGAAATTTACGCAAGGACGTGCAATACAATATCAGACTCGATCCACAAGGGTTGGGAAAATACCCCTAACGCGCGGAATTTGTCGTGTAAATTGTTTGTCGGGTTTGGAAGTCACTTTCAAACGATGTTTTCAATATAAGCTAAAGCCGTTACGTTACGAATAGTAGAATCAATATCGATTCTGCGGAGAATTGTTCCAAACTTGCCGAAAAAAATGCAGCAAGACATCAGATATCGACTCGATCCACAGGGGTTGGGATAATACCCCTAACGCGCGAAAATCGCCGTATAAAGTGGGAAGTCACTTTCTGATGATGTTTTCAGTACAAGACTTCACAATAACGTTACGAATAGTAGAATCATTATCGATGCTGCAGAGAATTGTTCCAAACTTGCCGAAAGACATGCAGCAAGGCATCAGATATCGATTCGATCCACAGGGCTTGGAAAAATACCACTAACGCGCGTAATTTTTTTTTGTAAATTGTTTGTCGCGGTGGGAAGTCACTTTCTAACGATGTTTTCAATACGAGACTTCCCAATAATGTTACGAATCGTAGAATCAGTATCAATTCTGCAGAGAATTCATCCAAACTTGCCGAAAGACATGCAGCGAGACATCAGATATCGACTCGATCCACAGGGCTTGGGAAAATAACCCTAACGCGCGGAATTTGTCGTGTAAATTGTTTGTCGGGTTTGGAAGTCACTTTCTAACGATGTTTTCAATATAAGCTAACGCCGTTACGATACGAATAGCAGAATCAATATCGACTCTGCGGAGAATTGTTCCAAACTTGCCAAAAGACATGCAGCAAGACATCAGATATCGACTCGATCCACAGGGGTTGGGATAATATCCCTAACGCGCGTATATCGCCGTATAAAGTGGGAAGTCACTTTCTGATGATGTTTTCAATACAAGACTTCACAATAACGTTACGAATCGTAGAATCATTATTGAATCTGCGGAGAATCGTTCCAAATTGGCCGATCGACATGCAGCAAGGCATCAGATATCGATTCGATCGACAGGGCTTGGAAAAATACCACTAACGCGCGTAATTTGTCTTGTAAATTGTTTGTCGCGGTGGGAAGTCACTTTCTGACGATGTTTTCAATACGAGACTTCCCAATAACGTTACAAATCGTAGAATCAGTATCGATTCTGCAGAGAATTAATACAAACTTGCCGAAAGACATGCAGCGAGACATCAGATATCGACTCGATCCACAGGGCTTGGGAAAATTCCCCTAACGCGCGTAATGTGTCGTTTAAATTGTTTGTCGGGGTGGGAAGTCACTTTCTGAAGATGTTTTCGATACGGGACTTTACAATAACGTTACGAACCGTAGAATCAATATCGATGTTGCAGTGAATTGTTCCAAACTTGCCGAAAGACATGCACCAAGACATCAGATATCAACTCGGGTTGGGAAAATACCCCTAACGCGCGTAATTTGTTTTGTAAATTGTTTGTCGGGGTGGGAAATCACTTTCTGACGATACCCCCAACGCGCGGAATTTGTCGTTTAAATGGCTCTAACCTCATGTTTATGTTGGATTTTAAGTTTAAAAAAAAAGAAGGGAAAAAGGGAAAGGAAGGGGAGGGAGAGGAAAGGAAGAAAGAAAGAAAGGGGGAAAAAGAAGAAAAAGAAGAAAAAATGAACATAGTTGCTTTTCGAACCATTCATTCAATCACAACAAAAAATGTTAGTTCATTTTTGGATCCCAGTCATTTCCTTTGACATGTACCTCTTGGCCATCTTCCCGGGCAATTTTTTGCAGAGTTACGAACTTCTGGATCAGAAGAGTCTCTGCAATGAACACAAGTCGGCGGTTGCCGGGTTCTCTTGCCCTTTCCTCTTGTTCGCCTCTTCTCTCTGTGGAGATCAGGAATAAATCCTGTCATCGCTGATATGGTCTCTCCAGCAACTGTAATTGGCAATGCATCTGCAGGTCTCTTACGATTGACCGGGAGTGGAAGTGGCATAGCTGGCGGAAAGTTGGGTGCTTGCAAGTTACGCCGCATATAGGATGCAAACATTGCCATTTGATTTCGAAGCATTAATTCTTGAAGACTCAAGATGACCATATTGCTGTTTCCAACAACATTTCTTTGTTGTGCTGGTGGTCGAACCTCCACATGATCCCGCCACATTCGATTTCAGGGATCCAAACTCTGATGTCCCGTAAGTAGTAAGGGTTCAAAGTACCCACATGTGTCAGGTCAGTGAACTTTGACCACTCTGGGAAAGATTCAGCCCTTATCCAAAAGCCGTGGCGTTTCAGATACATTGCAAGATCTGGAGGAGTAGCAGCTCTTCTCTTGGTCCGCGTCAGTTCTTCTCGAAGGCGTGGAAGAATCGCTTGCATTACAAGTTTCATCATGCTTGGTCCACACTAGCTCGGCTTCGTACATCATCATCAATGTCATCATCCAAATCTTCCGCTTCGTCATCATAGTCAGGCACGATATGGGGCAAGTTCAATCCCACCTTCCCACTCTATAAATTCCACCACAGGTGCTGCTGTGAGAGGAGGATCTTTTAGCTTGATTATTTCATGTGGAATTTCATCCTCCATGGCATTGCCCGTAAAAACTGATGTGTATCGTCACTATCGAAGACACTGCTTTTACCTTCCCTAGCATCAACCGCAACTTGGTTAAATGGAAGAATTTCAGCAGCTGAATGATGTTCACAATCGCTTGTGTTGTCGTCAGCAGATGAGCACAACGAATTGGACGATTCTGGTAAACGAAAAAAACGAGCAACTGATGGATGTCCTTTTGAATCTTTTTTCAGCATCCGTACCCTATCTCTTTCCCCGGCCTCTTTTCGTATCTTGTCGTTGTGAAGCTTTCGATAGATTTTCTTCGTTGAAGTCATGGTGGACCTTTTCCTTTGATAGAAATCTTTTTTTCCTTTTGGTCGTCCCATGACAACAAAGGCGTGGTTGTTCCACGAAGGTACTCAGATTCCTCGGTGCTCGAAATGTAGTAAGGCGGGACGGGGATACGTCGTAGAAAGTTCTTGTTGCTGTTATTTCGATGCGCCAGCGACAAACGTCGTCCTCTAGAGCTACTAGTAGAGTACACAGAAGGGGATGTAAGTCGTGTGGTAATAATACTGCAGAAGATGATGTTGACTTTTGTTTCGTTCCACCATCAACAGATAACACGACAGGTACGATAAAAATAGATTACGTATAATAGGGAATTATTTTGTATTTAACCAAGATATATATTTATATTTACTATTGTCATCGTTTCGCTCATCCAGCTGTTTATCGTTTGGAAGCGGAGGACAGGTCAATAATCGGCTTTCAATTATTTTACATAACGACTGCTGATAGACTTTTCAAACGATGATTCTGTGTAACTGAGTTCGGCAGGAAACCATCCATATGTGATGATCAATCAAAATCAAATAGGGAAAGGAGCTAATCTTACATAACGTCTGGTTTCTATCAGTTAACGACAGAGAAGGTCTCCCACCTACTTATCGTTTGGAAGCTGGAGACAGGTCAATAATCGGCTTTCCATTTTACATAACGACTGTTGATATACTTTTCAAACGAGGCTTTAAGTATCTGAGCTCGGCAGACAACCATCCTTATGTGATCAATCAAATTCAGATAAGGACCGACTCTGGACTTTTCAAAGGACAATTAAGGTCGTCGATTTTGAAAGCCGACAGTTTCATGAGCTGAGAGCCGTTTACTGTTAAATTGTTCGTCGGGGTGGGAAGTCACTTTCTGACGATGTATTCAATACGAGACTTCAAAAAAACGTTACGAATCATAGAATCAGTATCTATTCTACAGAGAATTGTTCCAAATTTGCCGAAAGACATGCAGCGATACATATGCAGGAAGGCATCAGATATCGATTCGATCCACAGGGCTTGGGATAATACCCCTAACGCAAGTAATTTGACGTGTAAATTGTATGTCGGGATGAGAAGTCACTTTTGGACGATCTTTTCAATACGAGACTTCACAATAACGTTACGAATAATAAAATCAGTATCGATTCTACAGAGAGTTGCTCTTAATTTGCAGAAAGACATGAAGCAAGACATCATATATCGACTCGATCCACAGGGGTTGGGAAAATACCCCTTACGCGCGTAATTTGTTGTGTTAATTGTTTCTCGGGATGGGAAGTCACTTTTGGACGATGTTTTTAATACGAGACTTCACAATAACGTTACGAATCATAAAATCAGTATCGATTCTACAGAGATTTGCTCTCAATTTGCAGAAAGACATGCAGCAAGACATCATATATCGACTCGATCCACAGTGGTTGGGAAAATACCCCTAATGCCTGTAATTTGTTTTGTAAATTGTTCGTCAGGATGGGAAGTCTTTTTTGGACGATGTTTTTAATACGAGACTTCACAATAACGTTACGAATCATAAAATCAGTATCGATTCTACAGAGAGTTGCTCTTGATTTGCAAAGAAGACATGCAGCGAGACATCATATATCGATTCGATCCACAGGGGTTGGGAAAATAACCCCTTACGTGCGTAATTTGTCGTGTAAATTGTTCGTCGGGGTGGGAAGTCACTTTCTGACGATGTTTTCAATACGAGACTTCACAGTAACGTTACGAATCGTAGAATAAATATCGATTCTACAGAAAATTGTTCCAAACTTGCCAAAAGACATGCAACAAGGTATCAGATATCGATTCTATCCACAGCGCTTGCGAAAATACCCTAACGCTCGTAACTTGTCGTGTAAATTGTTCGTCGGGGTGGGAAGTCACTTTTGGACGATGTTTTCAATGCAAGCCATCACCATTACGTTCTGAATCGTAGAATCAAAATCGATACTGCGGAGAATTGTTGCAAATTTGCCAAAAGACATGCAGCAAGGCATCAGATATCGATTCGAACCACAGGGGTTGGGAAAATACCCCTAACCTAAGTAATTTGTCGTGTAAATTGTTCGTCGGGATGGGAAGTCACTTTTGGACGATGTTTTCAATGCAAGCCATCAACATTACGTTACGAATCGTAAAATCATTATTGAATCTGCGGAGAATCGTTCCAAATTTGCCAAAGACATGCAGCAAGATATCAGATATCGATTCGATCCACAAGGCTTGTGAAAATACCCCTAACGCGCGTAATACGCTGTGTAAATTGTTCGTCGGGTGGGAAGTCACTTTTGGACGATGTTTTAAATGTGAGCCATCACCATTACGTATGAATTGTATAATCAGTATCGATTCTACAGAGAAATGTTCCTAACTTGCCGAAAGAAATGCAGCAAGACATCAGATATCGACTCGATTCACAGGGGTTGGGAAAATACCCCTAACGCGCGTAATTTGTCTTGTAAATTGTTTGTCGCGGTGGGAAGTCACTTCCTGACGATGTTTTCAATACGAGACTTCACAATAACGTTTCGAATTGTATAATCAGTATCGATTCTACAGAGAATTGTTCCAAATTTGCCGAAAGACATGCAGCGCGACATCAGATATCGACTCGATCCACAGGGTTGGGAAAATACCCCTAATGCGCGTAAATCGCCGTGTAAAATGTTCGTCGGGGTGGGAAGTCACTTTCTGACGATGTTTTCAATATAAGACTACACAATAACGTTTCGAATTGTATAATCAGTATCGATTCTACAGAGAAATGTTCCTAACTTGCCGAAAGAAATGCACCGAGACATGAGATATCGATTCGATCCACAGGGGTTGGGAAAATACCACTAACGCAAGTAATTTGTTTTGTAAATTGTTTGTCGGGGTGGGAAGTCACTTCCTGACGATGTTGTCAATACGAGACTTCAAAATAACGTTACGAATCGTAGGATCACTATCGATTCTGCAGAGAATTGTTCCAAATTTGCCCAAAGACATGCAGCGAGACATCAGATATCGACTCGATCCACAGGGCTTGGGAAAATACCCCTAACGCCTGTAATTTGTCGTGTAAATTGTTTGTCGGGGTAAGAAGTCACTTTCTGACGATGTTTTCAATGCAAGCCATCACCATTACGTTACGAATCGTAGAATCATTATCGATAATGCGGAGAATTGTTTCAAATTGGCCGAAAGACATGCAACAAGGTATTAGATATCGATTCTATCCACAGGGCTTGGGAAAATACCCCTAACATGCGTAAATCGCTGTGTAAATTGCTCGTCGGGTGGGAAGTCACTTTCTGACGATATAAGACTTCAAAATAACGTTAGGAATCGTAGAATCAATATCGATTCTGCATAGAATTGTTCCAAATTGGCCGATCGACATGCAGCAAGGCATCAGATATCGATTCGATCCACAGGGCTTGGGAAAATACCACTAACGCAAGTAATTTGTTGTGTAAATTGTTTGTCGGGGTGGGAAGTCACTTTTGGACGATGTTTTCAATACGAGACTTCACAATAACGTTACGAATTGTATAATCAGTATCGATTCTACAGAGAATTGTTCCAAATTTGCCGAAAGACATGCAGCGAGACATCAGATATCGACTCGATCAACAGGGTTTGGGAAAATACCCCTAACGCCTGTAATTTGTCGTGTAAATTGTTTGTCGGGGTGGGAAGTCACTTTCTGACGATGTTTTCAATGCAAGTCATCACCATTAAGCTACGAATCGTTGAATCGATATAGATTCTACAAAGAGTTGTACTCTCGTCGGTATGTTGCCGGACAGAGGATTAATAGGCGTTTAGATCCACTGGGCTTGGGAAAATACCCCTAATGCGCGTAAATCGCCGTGTAAAATGTTCGTCGGGGTGGGAAGTCACTTTCTGACGATGTTTTCAATACGAGACTTCACAGTAACGTTTCGAATTGTATAATCAGTATCGATTCTACAGAGAAATGTTCCTAACTTGCCGAAAGAAATGCAGCAAGACATCAGATATCGACTCGATTCACAGGGGTTGGGAAAATACCACTAACGCAAGTAATTTGTCGTGTAAATTGTTTGTCGGGGTGGGAAGTCACTTCCTGACGACGTTTTTAATACGAGACTTCACAATAACGTTTCGAATTGTATAATCAGTATCGATTCTACAGAGAATTGTTCCAAATTTGCCGAAAGACATGCAGCGAGACATCAGATATCGACTCGATCCACAGGGTTTGGGAAAATACCCCTAACGCCTGTAATTTGTCGTGTAAATTGTTTGTCGGGGTGGGAAGTCACTTTCTGACGATGTTTTCAATACGAGACTTCACAATAACGTTACGAATGGTATAATCAGTATCGATTCTACAAAGAGTTGTACTCTCGTCGGTATGTTGCCGGACAGAGGATTAATAGGCGTTTTAGTCCGAGTTCTAAGCTTTTATTTCGACACATTCATTTTCAGAGTTTACCTTTGTTCAGTACATAATCATGTTTTTGTTACGACAGTAAAAGAAGTCTGCATTGTCAGTTCCATGATATCTCGCAAGCAAGGTTGCCCGGAAGGGGCTGAAAAAGTTTTTTTTGAACGCCGTCCCAACGATGCGATGACTACCGAAAATGGCGTCGATTCATCCCATTTTCAAAAACCTTAAACAGGTTGGAGACGTGTCAGTAAAAGGACGTCCATTGGACGGTTTCTTGCAATCATCTCGCCTGACCGATGCTGAAAAGGTGTGTTTTTGACCGCCTCCTTCAACATTGTCACGACCACCCGAGATGATTGTTTTAAAACGCAATCGTGTTTGTGTGACGGTGGTAAAAGGAAATTAAAGCGTCCATTGGATGATATCTCGTAGATATGTTGATTTTCCGATCTGGAACAGGAACGGGTGTTTTTGACCGCCCGGCTACTCTGGTGTCTGGTATGGTCCAGCCTAATATTTTGGCAAAAGCAATCAATTATCTGTCGTCCTTGCCTCTATCTTTTCTGACAGTTTCGTTGTTGTGGTTTTTAAATTCCCAAGCACTCTCATTGCTACGGTCTGTTGCAGCCTGTTTTACATACATTGCTGCTTCGAGTAGCTCTGTTTCTTTTGAGCCTGCAACTTGTTGCAATGTCGGTGGAGGTCACATTCTTTCTCCGTGCTGCTGTTGCTCCGTTTCTAGGACCACTCCTCCTTCCATAACATAACACATCCGACGATTCGCAATATCAAAACTTGTGGTCATTGTACATTTGGTAGGAATAGTTGGATTCCTTGCCTTCGGATTGGTATGACGGTCCTTCCATAAATGACAATGGGACGCCAACGACGGCAATGCATGGTGTGACAAGTGACAACTTCTATTACACCACCACAAACAGCGGCGGCAGTTGCTGCCTGCAGCTACGAAGGGGGAAGTGTATTGCAACACGAACCAATAGTTACGAAGAGGAAGGAAGTGCAAGTCTACGTAGAATCGTGGAGTACTACGTCGTAGAGTAAGGAGGATCCAGCGACGAGAGTTGGAGATGAGAGAGGGAGATCGTTGAGATTTTTTCCAATCCGCGACGATCGTTGAGATTTTCAAATTTTCGCAAGTAAGGGACATGTATCCAAAAATATATCCGTGCCTATATATTGTTACGGTCTTTGCGACCTACTGCGAACCGTACTAACCGAAAGATCGGATAAGTATGAAACCGATCCGTTAACAACGTTACCGTTGACGTACAGTACTTAACAAATGAAAATTTCTCTATCGGCAACTTAGGCGCACTACAGACATACAGAAAAAATGGCAACTTCTGTGATGCAAGAAGCAGGGCAACTTGTTTTTATTGACTACCTAGCTAGTAGACGTCAAAGGATGTTCGACATGTCTACCGCCGATATACAAGATCAACGAATGTGCCAGCTAGCGCTAGCTAGCTAGCTAGCTAGCTAGTTTGGCTGGCTAGTTGGCTTGACGGCGCAAATTCCACGACACGTTTTGGAGTAACTGTAACATCATTCCAAAATTTCACCCATCGCCACTCTTATAGGCCTTAAACTGCATTGTGATTTGCGATGTATTCGTGATTTGCACCAACAAACACAAAGACTAAGGTTGAATGCGCAGCATTGGTTGGGAAAATACCACTAACGCAAGTAATTTGTCGTGTAAATTGTTTGTCGGGGTGGGAAGTCACTTCCTGACGACGTTTTTAATACGAGACTTCACAATAACGTTTCGAATTGTATAATCAGTATCGATTCTACAGAGAATTGTTCCAAATTTGCCGAAAGACATGCAGCGAGACATCAGATATCGACTCGATCCACAGGGTTTGGGAAAATACCCCTAACGCCTGTAATTTGTCGTGTAAATTGTTTGTCGGGGTGGGAAGTCACTTTCTGACGATGTTTTCAATACGAGACTTCACAATAACGTTACGAATGGTATAATCAGTATCGATTCTACAAAGAGTTGTACTCTCGTCGGTATGTTGCCGGACAGAGGATTAATAGGCGTTTTAGTCCGAGTTCTAAGCTTTTATTTCGACACATTCATTTTCAGAGTTTACCTTTGTTCAGTACATAATCATGTTTTTGTTACGACAGTAAAAGAAGTCTGCATTGTCAGTTCCATGATATCTCGCAAGCAAGGTTGCCCGGAAGGGGCTGAAAAAGTTTTTTTTGAACGCCGTCCCAACGATGCGATGACTACCGAAAATGGCGTCGATTCATCCCATTTTCAAAAACCTTAAACAGGTTGGAGACGTGTCAGTAAAAGGACGTCCATTGGACGGTTTCTTGCAATCATCTCGCCTGACCGATGCTGAAAAGGTGTGTTTTTGACCGCCTCCTTCAACATTGTCACGACCACCCGAGATGATTGTTTTAAAACGCAATCGTGTTTGTGTGACGGTGGTAAAAGGAAATTAAAGCGTCCATTGGATGATATCTCGTAGATATGTTGATTTTCCGATCTGGAACAGGAACGGGTGTTTTTGACCGCCCGGCTACTCTGGTGTCTGGTATGGTCCAGCCTAATATTTTGGCAAAAGCAATCAATTATCTGTCGTCCTTGCCTCTATCTTTTCTGACAGTTTCGTTGTTGTGGTTTTTAAATTCCCAAGCACTCTCATTGCTACGGTCTGTTGCAGCCTGTTTTACATACATTGCTGCTTCGAGTAGCTCTGTTTCTTTTGAGCCTGCAACTTGTTGCAATGTCGGTGGAGGTCACATTCTTTCTCCGTGCTGCTGTTGCTCCGTTTCTAGGACCACTCCTCCTTCCATAACATAACACATCCGACGATTCGCAATATCAAAACTTGTGGTCATTGTACATTTGGTAGGAATAGTTGGATTCCTTGCCTTCGGATTGGTATGACGGTCCTTCCATAAATGACAATGGGACGCCAACGACGGCAATGCATGGTGTGACAAGTGACAACTTCTATTACACCACCACAAACAGCGGCGGCAGTTGCTGCCTGCAGCTACGAAGGGGGAAGTGTATTGCAACACGAACCAATAGTTACGAAGAGGAAGGAAGTGCAAGTCTACGTAGAATCGTGGAGTACTACGTCGTAGAGTAAGGAGGATCCAGCGACGAGAGTTGGAGATGAGAGAGGGAGATCGTTGAGATTTTTTCCAATCCGCGACGATCGTTGAGATTTTCAAATTTTCGCAAGTAAGGGACATGTATCCAAAAATATATCCGTGCCTATATATTGTTACGGTCTTTGCGACCTACTGCGAACCGTACTAACCGAAAGATCGGATAAGTATGAAACCGATCCGTTAACAACGTTACCGTTGACGTACAGTACTTAACAAATGAAAATTTCTCTATCGGCAACTTAGGCGCACTACAGACATACAGAAAAAATGGCAACTTCTGTGATGCAAGAAGCAGGGCAACTTGTTTTTATTGACTACCTAGCTAGTAGACGTCAAAGGATGTTCGACATGTCTACCGCCGATATACAAGATCAACGAATGTGCCAGCTAGCGCTAGCTAGCTAGCTAGCTAGCTAGTTTGGCTGGCTAGTTGGCTTGACGGCGCAAATTCCACGACACGTTTTGGAGTAACTGTAACATCATTCCAAAATTTCACCCATCGCCACTCTTATAGGCCTTAAACTGCATTGTGATTTGCGATGTATTCGTGATTTGCACCAACAAACACAAAGACTAAGGTTGAATGCGCAGCATTGTCCGACGCGTTTATGGGATGACTGTATGTGTTTTACGGCAGGCAACTCTTCGCACACGGTACTTGAGAATCTTGAGAACTTCAAACTCACAGTCAGGACAAACACCTCAAGCATAATTAACACAGGACATCACCACCCTGGCGACATGTGATTGGTGTGTTGGTCTGTCAATGGATGAAATGCCTATCTGCCATATCAGCCAGAAGTCTATAGATGGCATCTAGTAGGACCTTCTAGGGATATTGAAAATCTCATGATGACTTCCAACATACTGAATGCCCCTGGAAATATGATCCACTGATGGACTTTTCGAGCCGTCGTGCGAGGGTAAGAAGACGATGATTCTAAAGGAACAGAGAATCGACGAACAAATTCGATAGGAAGATCAAGGATCTTCTTCGTTCCGATATGTGACCTGAGGAACTACAAGATGATGGCAACCATCATCATGAAAGATACGATGACAACAAAAACCCTCCCATTACGATTAAGGAACGAGACGATGTCAAGACCATGTTGACGAAGACGCTATCGATATGTATCGGGATAGCAGGAGTCATCCTTCCAATAGTTGGAAAACGCCAACGGACAAGGTTGAAAGGAGGTCAACAGCTGGAGCGATTCGATCCACTGGATTGGGAACAACACCCCCAACGCGTGTAACGGTTTGGGAAAACTTATGTTGACGGGGTGGGAGATCAGTTTTTGAGGATGTTTTCCATACAAACCTTGACAATAACGATACGAATGGTGTAGTCTGTATCCATTCGAAACAGAAATTTGTTGGACATTTACGCAAGGACGTGCGATACAACATCAGATATCGATTCGATCCACAGGGGTGGGAACATTACTTCTGGACTTGCTGGGAGATCAGTTTTTGAGGATGTTTTCCATACAAACCTTGACAATAACGATACGAATGGTGTAGTCTGTATCCATTCGAAACAGAAATTTGTTGGACATTTACGCAAGGACGAGGAATACAACATCAGATTTCGATTCGATCCAATACAAACCTGGACAATAACGATACGCTTTGTATAGTCTCTATCCATTTTAAACATTATTGTTGGAAATGGTAGTTAACAGTAAGGACGTGCAATACAACATCAGATATTTTGTTATTATCCACAGATATGGGACCATCATCCCTAATAAAGCGTGTAAATGGCTAGGAAAACTATGTTGACGGGGTGGGAGATCAGTTTTCGCGGATGTTTCTATAAGCCTCGACAAAAACGATATGAATCATATAGTCTGTATCTATTCTACACACAGAAAGACCTGAAGGATTTTTTCCGTCCAGCTCGTTTGTACACATAGTGAGTGGGGAGTGGTGAGGCGTCTCTTGTACTCTACCATCTTACCTATCATAGAGTCGTCATAGTAGGTAATCTTGTATCATACGTAACGAAATTTATTACTCCCACCTCACCATCGCGCATGAAATCTCCTCTTCTGTAACCGATGATGATGATGTGATTATTATGGACTTTGATTTATTATTATGTGATTGGTTGATGAGGCCTGAATGATACGACACGACACGACACGACACGACCTACCCCCAATTTTGTGAGTAGTCCTTGTTGTTGACTTCTTCTTCTTCTTTTTCGTGTATGTGTTTGACGACCGACCCTGTCATCATGATGAGTAGCCATTTCCGTCGTCCATAGCATATAACCACTTGAAGGAGACACGACACGACACGACCTTCACCCCACCAAGGTTATATTAAATAATAATAATCTTATATTCCACAATCATCATGTTGCTGCTGTCTTTGGTTGTTGTTTGTCTTTCGGTTGTGGTTGTTCATGTCCGGGCCGTGGATTTGTTCGCACCGGAATGGGTCATCCCTAACGATGAACTGCCGTATCCCTCCATGACGGCGATGGTTGGTGATACGTTGACGTTTCGATGGACGGAGGGCGTACATGATGTTCATATCCATCCATCTCACACGTGTGACGATACAACGGGAAGTATTCAAATCGCTTCGACCGATGACAATCCTACCACCTATACCTTCGTGGAGGCAGATGGAAGTCCCGATGGAACGGTCCATACCTTTGTGTGTCAAGTGGGAACGCATTGTCAACGAGGAATGTACATGAACGTAACTGGTAAGAGTGTGTGGTGGTTTGTGTGTGTGTGTGTGTGTGTTTGGTTTTTCCGGGTGATGAAAGTTAGTTTGGATGTGCTTTTACCTGTATATTGATTCACTCATCATGTTTTGATTTTGATTGTCTTCTTTTCATCAATATTCTCTCTCTCTCTCTCTCTCTCTCTCTCTCTCTCTCTGCTACGGTGCTAGTCTTTTCTTCGGATACATCATCGTCTAGTGATGAACCAACCACAACAGAAACAGAAGCACCAACAACAAACACAACAACAACAACTACAATCCCACCGACAGGACCTGCCAATGCTACTACATGCTACGTCTGCGGAAACGAAGATGACATTCCCGTGTTGAGTGATACTGTTGTGGAACTACCCGCAAGCGACGGTGGCTCTCTCTCCCTTTCTTGTCAACAGGTTTACGAGGACGGATTGGATGGGAGGATCCCGGAGGGAGATATCTGTGACTTTGTATCGTTGGTCATCCAGGCGCAGTGCGGATGTGCTCCTGCCGGGTTCACCTGTTCCGTCTGTGGATCGAACTTTCAAGTTACCAATCCAGATGTCGAAATCACGTTGCCCTCCGATCCCGATACGATATACACATGTTCCGAGCTGGAAGCTGCCGGTGATGTGGGAGCCTTGAGTCCGGGACAATGCCTCGAGGCTGAAAATATTATCCAATCCGACTGTGGATGTGCACCGATCGGTGGGTTTGCCGCGTGTTCCATCTGTGGCGACGGTAGGGAATCGCTACGACCGGAAGCCGAGTTCGTTCTCGATGATGGATCCGAAACGACAACCACCACGTGTGGTGACGTCCAAGACCTCGGAGTCAACGGGACCTTTTCACCGGCACGATGCGTCGAGCTGCAGTTGGCCGCATCCGCTGCATGTTCCTGTGCACCCATCGAATATACGTGTAACATTTGTGGCGACGGTGAATCCGTGACGTCGCCAGAAACCAACATCACCGTGTCGATATTTCCAGACGTTGTGAACTGCGGGGCGATGGACATGGCCGGTTTGGACGGTACCATCACCCCCACCGAATGTGCCGCGATCAGTTCCGTTGCCGCCGTCGCGTGCGGGTGTGCCCCCACCGACTTTACCTGCTCGATCTGTGGCGACGGGATGGTCCCCACCGATCTGAACGCGACCTTCATCCCCGGAGAGTCTCTCACGTGTGGGGAAGCCCAAGAACTGGCCGAATCGGGTGCCTTATCTCCCAACAAGTGTGGGTTGTATGAACCGTTAGCCTTGTTGCGTTGTGGATGCGACGACGACGACGACGACGATGATGACAGCTCCACAACGGTCTCCGATCCTACAACGGCACCACCACCATCGGCCGACGGAGGTTCCTCACCCACGGTCGGTGGTGGTACACCCTCCGACAGTCCCGTGGGAAGTGGAGGTGCAGAAACTCCACCATCGGGGGCGCACTGGGACTATGACAAGATGTCGTCGTCTACCGTCATTCTATTGTCAATATTGTCCATGTGGGTTTTTCTGGTGGTGTAGAGAAGATGTTGTTGTCATCATTAAAATTAATAATAATAAAGTGCAATACTATTATTATGATGGTTTCGAATACCTTTTTTAATTGCTGTAAGATCTGTGCCCCGCAACTAAAACATATATTGTTGTTGTTCTTATTACAGTTAGTATTTGGCCATTCGTACTACGATCGATAGATATCATAGATAGATAGATTGATAGACTTCCGATAGCTACTCTATTACTACTCCGTACGTACTATGAATGAACTGACGGTACTAGCATAGAGTGTACCGGTAGGTACGAAGACGTCGATCCTTTTGGATGGGGAAAACTGGTTAAGGTTTGGGATTGTTCCGGTGCTCAGTATCTTTCCAAAAAAATGAGAAAAAATTTGTTCTCTCACAGTCAGAAGAGAGAACTCGAAGACCGATCGATTGAAAATTTGAGAACGGCATGCTCCCTTTTAATGGACACGGAAAACGCGCCGTAAACTCCGACGAAAAAGGAAGGCCTTTTTTGTTCGTTCCGACTTGGCAACGTGCGCCGTTCGTTTATCCTGCATAGTAACAGTAAAACAGGAGGACGAAGAGAATGAATCAATCAATTAACTGAAATAGAATGTGTTATATATAGTTATGAATCTTGAGATGATCATCCATTGCTGTAAATGGATGATGTATTAACTGTAATGTATCATACACAAAGCACGTCTACGTTAGCTAGAGTATGCATACAGGTGTCGTAATCACAGTCAATCTACTACCGTTGTCCACCAGCAATAGTTCATACCGACATCCCAAAATTTCATCCATCGTTGGAACAACCAACCAACCAACATCCCACAAAGAACGAAAAAGAAAAACACAGAATCATGGCCGGAGATAATAGTTACTACAACTATGATGGAAAGAATAATGACAACGGCAACGGCAACAACGAGAAAGATTACGGCGGCAAAGAAAAAGACGATGATGATGGCTATACGAACGGGTGGTATCCTTGGAACTACATCAGTAGTACGTCTAGTGCAAGCAACAACAACGGTTCCAACGGCTACAACATGAATGCCTATGAGAAGGATCATGAGAACAAATACAATCATGGCAACAAAGGAAAAGACGATGTCCAAAAGAAAAACGAAGAAGCCGCCAATGTGAGTTACGACGATTACGTCCCAACGGCAATCCAAAAAGATTTTACATATCAGACGATTGCATGCTGTATCGTTGTCATCCTTCTGCTTTATCCATTGGTCGTTTGTACTCGCTATCGCAAAAGGAAACGACGCAAAATCAAACGACACATTCAATATAGGGCAGAACAAGATGCCAAACGTCTTACCGAAACATTGACGTTACCCCCCTTTTATGTTCCAATGGAAGATGACGCCGTAAATCAAACGCAGGAACATCATCCGTTGGGTGCATCTCAACCTCCACTCCTGTCGCTTGATGATGTCTTGGCTTCCATGGATCTATTCATTGATGAGGTCGATAGCACACGTTATGTCACACTGCGATGGCAGGATGAAGAAGGGACAGCCGTAGAGCATGCTGTTGCCGCACCCACTTGGGCTGTGGGAGTGCGGAGACAAGCCATGTATCGAAAGCAGCTTGGTCGTGCCGTGGCAAAGAATATGAAGCAAAAGGCGTCAACACGTCCCAGTGTAACCAACGTATCCGACAGGAGTGACCATGTCCATCCGGTCCAACAACAGGATGGTTCCAAAAGTAATCGATCATCCTATACAAGTGATGGCGTTACGTTGATCTCCATGGTGGAATCGACCGTGCCATATCAACCGATGCCATCTGGTAATGAGGTCCTTCCAACGTTGAACGATCTTTACACAAACAAGGGTCTTCCTTCCAGCACAAGTACGCAACCGTCCGATGTTACTATCACCAGTAACAACGACCTTGGTCAATCCACGAACACTCGAACGACATTCTCCTCCATGGATCTAACGTCTATTCCGACAATTGCCGTGAATGACAACACTACTGCTACCGTTGAACCCATCCTACCAGCAAAAGACGATACATCGGGATGCAACAGGTTGCTTCCATCGATGGAAAATACCGCTGCAATGCGTTCGGTGGACCTTTCTCTTCCCTCCCACATCCCAACTGATACTTCGAATGGCACGACTGTTACAGCACAAGCCGTTGCGTCCAATATAGATACCATCATCCAACCATTAAATACGGGTGATGATATGGACGCTGTCGTCTCGAAAGAACAAATACTCTCGCTGCTCGAAGACAATGCGGGCAAAATTGTTTCTCTTCCCGATGAGATGCAGATACCGACCGATCCTCAAGAAACACAGTCACAAAAAACACCGGATGAAACCATTATGAATACTGCAATTGTAGAACAGACAACCGAAGATGAATGGATACCATTGAACACTATCGATGCGACTGTTTCCAACAGGGACGATATCGTCAATGATCCTGCCATTGCAAGTAGTGCCACGGTACTGATCCAACAGGAATTGGAAAACAATGTAACCAGTGAAAGAAATGATTCCGAACGGTCCAACGATGAGCAATCGATGGAATCCTTTGACGGGGAAGAGAACCAATCGTTGCAAGACGATGTCTCGTTGACTTCCATCATTGATTTGGTGCCCCCTCAGATAGAAGAACATGATGATCGGATAGTGAGTCAAGACGAATCGACGACAGGTATCGAGCAGGAGGACATTGGACGAGCGAACGGAGATGCTACAGATTCTGGGGACGTCCAATGTGAGAACATGGTGTTGCTCGAGGGAAGTGCAACAACAACTCCCAACGATATCACTGAGGATTCTAATGCCTCAGTGGAAGTCAACCACAACAATTTGTCAAGAACGAATACCAACGAGCCAACGACGACGGAGATATCGATACCAAATTCGATTGATGATTTGGGTGTGACTGATGACGAAAAAGACAGGACTATACTCATTGATGGACAAGTCATTGATACCATGACCTTTGGATTAGGCTTCACCGCAAGCGATCCTGAAAGTACGATCAACAGTACAGGTTCCCTTGCGACCGCACTCATTAAAGACAGTCCTGGTGAAATGGTCGCAACTACAGATAGTGTTGTAGGATCTACCGTGGCAGTCGACCCTCCTGGAAAACTGATGCGTCCTACTCAATCAAATGATGGTCCAACCGTTGTTGGCGTTGCAGAAGCTCCGAAAACTGTGGCAGCACCAACACCGACATCAGAAGAGCACAATGTCTACGGTGAAGAGACATTGATCGTCAAATCGGTAAATACTCCGACGGTTTGGAAGAATTCTGTAACTTCAAATGATGGTACGATTGGAAAGGACATTGACCAACGTAGAGATGATGACGGCGATGACGACGACAGTATCGATGTGATTGAATATCCCAAAGGCTGTCGCACCTTGGCCATGACGATGTCATGTGACCATGAATCGAAACGTATCCTTGGTTTGGCAGTACCTAGCACCATTGGGTCTGCTACGACGACGATAACATCCACTGTGTCTACAGCGTTGATTTCGTATCATTTGGGAACCGAAAATTATGTTGCCTATTCCATGGTGTACGTGTTGACGGGGTTTGCAGATGCGCTGTACAGTGGTATTGCGGAAGCCAAAAGTCTTTTGGTTGCAAGAGCGGTTGGATCGGAAAATCCGTTCTTGGCGGGACAATACGAACAAGCTGGAATGCTGCTCGAATATATTTGTGCCATCCCATTGTATACAATAGTGTTCGTGTTTTTCCCCCAAATCATTGCACTGTTGGGACTTGAACCAGAGGTTTCTCGTAAGTACCAATACATTATGAGGAAATGATTGACAGAGGTTACGAAGTTTCCCATGGACACAATCTTTTTCTTCCCAAGTGGTTGCTCATAGATTGTTTTCTCTTTTTTTCTCATCGTAGAGCTTGGACTGTTGTTTTTACCATGGTACATTGCCAGTTTGCTATTTTCCGACGTTTCCTCCACCATCAGTGAGTTAATGTGGGCGGACGAACGAGGATCTTCCATGACGATCCTGGACAACGTGTACAACGGTATGTACTTGTCCATGCTGTGTCTTCTTGTGTTTGGTCATGACAGTATCGGAATCGAAACACCGAATCTACGGCATTTGGGAATCTTGACGTTGCTTGCGGCAATTCTGTACAACATCATGATCATTGGATTTGTGACGTACAAGGGCTGGTTGGCACCGTATCGAAAAGGCCTGTTGCAATCGTTTTCTTTCCACAATCCCAAACTAGTTCGAAGCCTATTGCAAATGTCCGTCCCCTTGACGTTCGGTGGAATTGTGGCTACGTTTCAGTGGGAATTGTTGACGGTGGTCGCCGCTCATATAGGGTCACCCGCCGTCGCCGCTTGGACGTTGCTCGGCTCCATTTGGAATGTCTTTGAATATCTTCCCAACGGTTTCACTACCGCCGCCGAACTCCGCGTGTCTCGACATTTGAGCCAAGGTAATCCGGGCATGGCCAAGGTGTCTGCGTACAAATGCTTGGTCTACTCGATCAGTTCTACTGCCGTGATCAGTATCATTTTCGTTTCCGCTCGAAACGTTATTGTCGGATGGTATTCCGACGTGGAAATCATTCAAGAAATGTTAAGCGATTTGATCCTGTTGGTTGGAATTGCCAATGTGGTGATGGTGGTCGGTGTAGTTGCGTACAGTATTCTCTGTGCGCAGAATCGTGCCAACATCGCTACCGGAACATACGTGGTGCTGTCCTTTGCGACGACACTCCCCCTGAGCCTGTACTTGGTGTACTACAAAAAGTACGACTTGCAATCGATGGTCTTTGCGTTGATTGTTGGATACTGTTTGAGTTCGTTGGTCTTGTTGGTGTTTCTGTTCACCTCGAATTGGCGCCGGTACAGCGAGGCCGCCATTCGTCAAAATCAGGAACGGTGTACTAGTACGAACAAGGAGATGTATGACAAACGGCAGCACAACGATGGTGTTACGAACTACGCCGCCATGGAAGTTGTTTAGTCGTACAGCCGAAATGCAAAAAAACGAAGACATGAAACGGAAATCAAAAATAATATGTTTAGTCGACCCTCCTGGAAAACTGATGCGTCCTACTCAATCAAATGATGGTCCAACCGTTGTTGGCGTTGCAGAAGCTCCGAAAACTGTGGCAGCACCAACACCGACATCAGAAGAGCACAATGTCTACGGTGAAGAGACATTGATCGTCAAATCGGTAAATACTCCGACGGTTTGGAAGAATTCTGTAACTTCAAATGATGTTACGATTGGAAAGGACATTGACCAACGTAGAGATGATGACGGCGATGACGACGACAGTATCGATGTGATTGAATATCCCAAAGGCTGTCGCACCTTGGCCATGACGATGTCATGTGACCATGAATCGAAACGTATCCTTGGTTTGGCAGTACCTAGCACCATTGGGTCTGCTACGACGACGATAACATCCACTGTGTCTACAGCGTTGATTTCGTATCATTTGGGAACCGAAAATTATGTTGCCTATTCCATGGTGTACGTGTTGACGGGGTTTGCAGATGCGCTGTACAGTGGTATTGCGGAAGCCAAAAGTCTTTTGGTTGCAAGAGCGGTTGGATCGGAAAATCCGTTCTTGGCGGGACAATACGAACAAGCTGGAATGCTGCTCGAATATATTTGTGCCATCCCATTGTATACAATAGTGTTCGTGTTTTTCCCCCAAATCATTGCACTGTTGGGACTTGAACCAGAGGTTTCTCGTAAGTACCAATACATTATGAGGAAATGATTGACAGAGGTTACGAAGTTTCCCATGGACACAATCTTTTTCTTCCCAAGTGGTTGCTCATAGATTGTTTTCTCTTTTTTTCTCATCGTAGAGCTTGGACTGTTGTTTTTACCATGGTACATTGCCAGTTTGCTATTTTCCGACGTTTCCTCCACCATCAGTGAGTTAATGTGGGCGGACGAACGAGGATCTTCCATGACGATCCTGGACAACGTGTACAACGGTATGTACTTGTCCATGCTGTGTCTTCTTGTGTTTGGTCATGACAGTATCGGAATCGAAACACCGAATCTACGCCATTTGGGAATCTTGACGTTGCTTGCGGCAATTCTGTATAACATCATGATCATTGGATTTGTGACGTACAAGGGCTGGTTGGCACCGTATCGAAAAGGCCTGTTGCAATCGTTTTCTTTCCACGACCCCAAACTGGTGCGAAGCCTATTGCAGATGTCCGTCCCCTTGACGTTCGGTGGAATTGTGGCTACGTTTCAGTGGGAATTGTTGACGGTGGTCGCCGCTCATATAGGGTCACCCGCCGTCGCCGCTTGGACGTTGCTCGGCTCCATTTGGAATGTCTTTGAATATCTTCCCAACGGTTTCACTACCGCCGCCGAACTCCGCGTGTCTCGACATTTGAGCCAAGGTAATCCGGGCATGGCCAAGGTGTCTGCGTACAAATGCTTGGTCTACTCGATCAGTTCTACTGCCGTGATCAGTATCATTTTCGTTTCCGCTCGAAACGTTATTGTCGGATGGTATTCCGACGTGGAAATCATTCAAGAAATGTTAAGCGATTTGATCCTGTTGGTTGGAATTGCCAATGTGGTGATGGTGGTCGGTGTAGTTGCGTACAGTATTCTCTGTGCGCAGAATCGTGCCAACATCGCTACTGGAACATACGTGGTGCTGTCCTTTGCGACGACACTCCCCCTGAGCCTGTACTTGGTGTACTACAAAAAGTACGACTTGCAATCGATGGTCTTTGCGTTGATTGTTGGATACTATTTGAGTTCGTTGGTCTTGTTGGTGTTTCTGTTCACCTCGAATTGGCGCCGGTACAGCGAGGCCGCCGTTCGTCAAAATCAGGAACGGTGTACTAGTACGAACAAGGAGATGTATGACAAACGGCAGCACAACGATGGTGTTACGAACTACGCCGCCATGGAAGTTGTGTAGTCGTACAGCCGAAATGCAAAAAAACGAAGACATGAAACGGAATCGAGTAGAATATCGTCATGATCAAGAAACAAAAATAATATGTTTAATTGTTATTTTAAAAATGAAGAAAGTATCGTAATTCTTTGCTGATGTTGGTAAACAAAAGTTAGTTTGAGGTTTGATCCATGAACAAAATGGACACATATGCTCAAAAGAGAGTTTTTTTCTCTCCCCCTTTCTCTTCATGTTTGGTTTATACAGAGATGCTGAAGCATTTATCTGTAGGAGAAGGCGTTTGGGATATGGCGGTGATGGTTGGTAGTAGCGTAGTAGCGAACGCCGGGAGGACAACGGCTGACGGTGTTGTTGGTGGTGGCATCAAGGGTATAGATATAGACATGGCCTCGTTTGTTTGGTGATGATTGGGAAAGAGTGGTATGGGCATTGTGACTGGCAATCCCCTACAGGTAGTCAAGAAGGATTCCGCCTGTTGATTTGCCTGGAATCGATGTCATTGAAACGCATGTGAAGTTGACACGATACCGTTGCACTCGTCCTGCTGTTGGTACAGCGGGGTTCAATTCATGACGGCGGAGGAATCGCTTTTGCACGAAGTCAACTTCGTGTCTTTCCGCCCTCCTCCTCCGATTCGAAGAGACCACTCCTACTTCCTTTACCACATCTGAGGATTCGGAATATCCAATGCTTGTGGCCACTTTTCATTTGGTAAGAATACCGTACCGTAGTTGGCTTCCTTATTACCTCCACATTGGTATGTGTGGTGACGGTAATTCCAAAAAGGACAATGGTGGTAGTAACATACTATCATAGCTACCGGTACCTACTAGGTAGTAGTACGTCGCCAAGATCGACAGCCTATGATACACATCATGATACACCAAGAGAGAGAATTATTTAAAGAGAACAAGACTCATCACAGTCAAAAACAATCATGGAATATTTAAGAGACCGTGCCGCTCCGGATACTCTTACTTTACTGTGTGAGTACGTACCTGTATGGCAGTAATACACGTGTACTACGTAGTAAATGGATCCGAAGAGGCCGCGGCAAAAGCAGCACGAATCTTCTTTTACACCTCTTCGAATCTTACAGTTAATAACGTCTTTGTATGATATATCATAAAAAGAGAGGAGAAAAAAATCTTCATCTTCGATCATCGATTCATCACAACAATATGATTTTACAATAATTATTATAATAAGTGTAAATATTTAAAATAGTACGACTTTACTGTTAGTAGAGTCGCATAAAATGCATGACATAAAATTGACCGTGATGGAAAATCTACTTGTTTGGATGATGTATGATGACGCTCACTGAAGCTAACGATCAAGCGTTGCCGGTGGCTTAACCCTTCAATGGAACATTCACAACTACTCCCACACCCAGAACTACTTCCATAGCTGTTACCAGTCGTGGTAGTAATACAATTCCCGACGACGATGACTCCTCTATTACTATCCCTTTGTCGCCCGGTTGCTGTATTTTGGTCGTTTCGCTAATGATTACCGGTCTTGTTGTCTTCATACTACTTTCCGTCAAAAAGGAACCGCCTATCACCGTTTACTATGGACGGTTTGATACCTTTTGTTTTCGATTCACTTCATTCTACGCTTTGGAGAAACCGCGGCTCAAGTGCGATTGTGATTTCCACAACGTGTGGATCAAATGTTACGAACCTCGTTCTTCCCAGCACCAACGATACGACCAAGTCTCTGCCCGTCATATCGATACAGTACCTATGCGATGGAATCTATAAGGCCACAAGTTGTGAATGCGAGACGCAAACATGTAATCCCCAAACAGACAAAGGACAATTTATCGAAGTTTCCAATCACCTATATTCGGATTGTCGAATCATCAACGCCGACCTTGACGGAGAATCGAAACGGATCGTGATGCTTATGAAGAAGCCTGTGTGGTTTGTGGGGACCCTACCAGCACCCCTATTGTTGCTGGATATTTTTCTGTCGATATCTCAGAGTGCGAATCCGATTTCTTCTTCGATCACGCCTACAGTACCACTACGAACGGCAACTGCCTCCAATCATTGATCCCCAACACTGAGCTTTTGTATAGTGTCATGACTCCTGCTGTTGATTATACTTTCGGTGATAAAGTGTACCAAAGTATTGCATCACCCGAGTCCTTTTGTGCTCTACACTTCCAACAAGTACCAAAAGGAGATCAGTGGCTATACGTGTGAATGCGGCGTCGAAGTAGGGTCGGAATCGGCAGTACCAGATGACTCCCATCATGTGATATGTCGATCTTTAGAGGATCCGCTGCGGTATGTCCGATGGAAAGAACTTCATTGGCCGCAAGATTTTTGTCACGTGCTGATTTTTGGTTGGTGGGAGAGTCGTGCCAATGTTCCGAACCAACTTGTACCGAATCATCTGTGCTCTGTACTGCAATTTCGTACAACTATGAAAGTTTTGGATGTAGTGTATACAATAAGCTCAATGCGACGACAGAACCGAATTGTGGAAGTCAGGAATGTTCTGGGTGCGAATTTCCTCTCGACGATGAGGCAACGGGTATGGTACGAATCGATGCTAGTTCGAGCGATGGTCAATCCGCATGTCGAAAAACAGATTTTTTTTCAAAGTGGGAGGAAGTTTTTGTCATCATGATTTTTGAGATTTCTCTTTTGGCATACAATCCAAACCAAACCAAGGTGCTTTGTAAAAAAAAGATCCGAAATGAGTTGCAACTTCCAAAAGTTGAGATTTTGCAATAAAGAAAAGATAATTGAAAGAGCTCCAATGATTCTGCAGAGTAAGCGACGCCGTGTTCGAGGTTCGTTCTCTTGTGGTCGAAATTCTGAATTGCGCGCAAAGAAATGAATAAATTTCTAAATTTACAGCACGTTTCAGTTGAAAGGTTGTATATAAATTTATCTGTTATTAGACGTTCAAGTCATTGGAATTGACTGTGAGTTTATATTTTGAATTAATTTTTAAACGCAACGTTTCAGTTGAAAGGTCGTGTATTGCAATAATACGGTTTTTACTTAGGAAACAAATTACCTAAAAAATGTATTCGATACTACAATTAGAAAGATTCTGAACTGCGCACTGGATTTCACGAGACGTGTCGGACGAAAGATCCACTTCGAATAATACGCCATTATTAGCTAGCAGAAGTGTGGAATTTTCCAAAATCAACCCTCCCTTTTCTTCCGATGATTTACATTTAACAAACGAATCTCTCTCTCTAGTAGAGAGAGTAGAGAGCTACTAGCTAATTAGGAGAGCTAGCTACTAGTAGACTCCAAAAGATCGTTGATCGCGCCCTTCTTCTACCCTTGTACTTACAGTTAGTGCCACTTTCATCATCAAATCTTCATTATACACTCTGGCATTCGCATTCAACGTCTCGGAGTCTTTCCCCAGTAAAAATGATTGTCACCGGCATTCGGATCTCATACTTTTATTGTAAGCCAGTCTCTCAATACAGGATTCCATGGAGAGTATTCGATGCTACTCTAGTAGAAAGATTCTAAACTGCGCACTAGCTAACAGAAGATGTGGCAGAGCAACATGAGACAATGCTCATTCACAGTCAATAACATCTTTTGATGGAATTGCCGGACCGAGATCGAAATAGTGTTTTTAACCGCCTTACCAACGATTTTTTATGATCACCAAAAAACTTCGATTCATGCCGTTTTCGGAGATAGTTGCCGTAAAAAGGAAATTGCACATTCCATTGGATGATATCTCGTAAGTATGTTGGCTGTCCGGGTCCAAAGGGGAATTGGAACATATTTTTATGTCCACCAAAAGACTTGAATCTAAGTCGTTTTTGGAGATGGTTGGTGAAAATGACACTCTTGAGCTAGATTATTCTAAAAGAGCAAGTCAATCTTAGGGTGTATGTCGTAATTCACTCCATAATACAGAAAATATCACGTGCAATCAACTATTACAAGAAACGTAGGTTTGAGGGGATCTTGGGGTGTGGAGCGCATTGAAATTAGAAGTTCTTGCAGCGTGGTGATCATTTGATTGAGCTGTTGGTCATAGCGTGCCAATCTTTCCTCAAACCTCCCTCCCAGACCGTCCCCTCTTCTAAGCGACAGCAACGACGTACCGAGCCAACTGTCACCCTTCGTCAAGGTGACAACATGTCTGCTGCACACATAGCAAAAGAAGATCAAAGCCAAAATAAGACATGCCATTATATGTCCCAACGTCTCCACCCTTCTAAAGAACCACTTCAGCCAACGGTGAAAGCAGCTCCTGGCACCGAGTTATCACAACCACCCCAACCCCCGTAACTGGCCACACAAACACAAAAACATCGGTATTACACCCTCTCATCTGATCTTCTACTCCACCAGATGAATCTTCCTCCCGTAGAAGGTTTTATACCATTATTATCTCCCTGGAGTATCCTCATGGTACTCGAAGCATTTCCTCGCCCCTCGGGGCCCGGCAGGTGATCTAACTACTTAGAGATGGCACTAGGCCGTAGCTAGTAGTTTGGATAGCCTTAAAATAGATTTTTATTACTATTACAAGAAACGTAGGTGTGTTGCCTGACGGACACTGAAGAAAGATTGTTTTCGATTGCCTTCCAAGCTAACGGTGTTCCAAAACTTACGGTGTTTCACCAGACCCAAATGACCTTTAGCTCCGTCGTTTTTCGAGATGGTTCTCCCTCCATACGACATTGCAACATTATAGTAAAAAGAAATTGCACGGTCCGCTCCATGTAGTCTCGTAGGGATGTTTCTGGACCGAGGCTGAATGGGCGTTTTGCGAATTCTAAGCTTTTTTCCGACACGTTCGTTTTTCAGACTCTACCTTTCTTCAATACCTAATCATGTTTTCGTAACGTAAGTTAAAGAAGTCTGCATCGTCTGTTCCATGATATCTCGCAAGCAGTTTGCCAGACAGTGCCGTCCCAACGATGTGATGACTCCCAAAAATTGCGTCGATTCATCCCATTTTCGGAGATGTTCGTCTCAAAAACCGTAAACAGGTTTAAGACGTGGAATCAGTAAAAGGATACTGCATCGTCCATTGGACGGCTTCTTGCAATTATCTCGCCTGGCCGATGCTGAAAAGTGTGTTTTTGACTGCCTTCTTCAACATTGTAATGACCACCAATCGATGTCGATTCGTGCCGTTTTCCGAAATGGTAGTTTTTATACAAATTCATGTTTGTGTGAAGGTGGTAAAAGGAAATTAAAGCGTCCATTGGATGATATCTCGTAAATATGTTGATTTTCCGAGGTGGAACAGATGTTTTTGACCGCCCTGCTACTCTGGTGTGGTCCAGCCTCATATTTTGGCAAAAGCAATCAATTATCTGTCGTCCTTGCCTCAATCTTTCTAGCAATTTCGTTGTTGTTGTTTTCTTATTCACAAGCGCTCTCATTGCTGCGGTCTGTTGAAGCCTGTTTTACATGCATCGCTGCGTCGAGTAGCTCTGTTTCTTTTGAGCCTGCAACTTGGTGCAATGTCGGGGGTGGAGGTCACCTTTTATCCCCGTGCTGCTGTTGCTCCGTTTTTAGGACCACTCTTCCTTCCATAACATAACACACCCGACGATTCGGAATATCAAACCTTGTGGTCATTGTACATTTGGTAGGAATAGTTGGATTCCGTACCTTCGGATTTGGATGACGGTCCTTCCAAAAAAGAGCGACAATACGACGCTAACGACCACAATGGTGTGGCAAGTGACAACTTCCTATTACGACTGCACAAACAGCGGCGGCAGTTGCTGCAGTTAAGAAGTAGGAAGTGTATTGTAGCACGAACCAATAGTTACGAAGAGGAAGGAAGTGCAGTGCAAGAAAGTCTACGTAGAATTGTAGAGTACTACGTCGTAGAGTAAGGAGGATCCAGCGACGAGAGTTGGAGAAGAAAGAGGAGATCGTTGAGATTTTTTCCAATCCGCGACGATCGTTGAGATTTTCAAATCTTCGCAAGTAAGGGATATGTATCCAAAAATGTATGTGTGCCCATATATATGATTACCAAAAGATTGGATAAGTATGAAACCGATCCGTTAACAAGGTTACCGTTGACGTACAGTACTTAACAAATGAAAATTTCTCTATCGACAAAATCAGCGCAGTACAGACATACAGAAAAAATCGGAACTTTTGTGATGCAAGAAGGGCACCTTGTTTTTATCGACGAGACGTCAAAGGATGTTCGACATGCCTACCGCCGATATAAGATCAACGAATGTGCCAACCAGCTAGCTAGCAAACAAGCTTGGCTGGCTAGTTGGCTTGACGGCGCAAATTCCACGACACGCTTTGGATTAACATCATTCCAAAATTTCACCCATCTCTACTCTTAAACTGCATTGCGATTTGCGATGTATTCGTGATTTGCAACAACAAACACAAAGACTAAGGTTGAATGCACAGCATTGTCCTACGCGGTTATGGGATGATTTTATGTATTTTATGGCCGACAATTCTTCACACGTGGAACTCGAGAACTTCAAACTCACAGTCAGGACAAACACCTCAACTCATATCAACATAGGACATCACCACCCTTGCGACATGTGATTGGTGTGTTGGTCTATCAATGGATGAAATGCCTATCTGCCAGATGAGCTAGAAGTCTATAGATGGCATCTAGTAGGACCTTCAAGGCATGTCCAACATACTGAATGCCACTGGAATATGATCCACTGATGGACTTTTGGAGCCGTCATGCGGGGGTAAGAAGACGATCTAAAGGAACAGAGAATCGATGAACAAATTCGATCGGAAGATCAAGGATATTCTTTGTTCCGGTGTGTGACCTGAAGAACAACAAGATGATGGCAACCCTTATTCTGAAAAATATGACGACAAACAAAAAAAACCTCCCATAAAGATTAATGAACGAGACGATGTCAAGACCGTCTTGATGAAGACGCTATCGATATGTCTCGGGATAGCAGGAGTCATCCTCCCAATAGCGGGAGAAATGTCAACGGTCGAGGTTTCAAGGAGACAGATGGATATCAACGGAATTCTTATAGCAGCATAATTAACGAATCCGTTTTTGAAGACCGGAATGTATGAATGATGATGGATAGGAAAACGACCCCCATGATGAGAGATACACCTACAACAACGGCTACTTCCAGAACGCTCAAACCATTGGCGGTGGTAGTTTCCATCAATTCTACCATCGCTCCAACCACAAGATCAACCCAACGGTCCCACGGCAGATGATTAACACTGATACCCGTGTTTGTATCTTTCCCGGACGTACTTGAGGCAGAATACTCGGCCAATATATTTGTGGAAGACATGCTCTCCATGTGCCACCCGGAATGGAGGCAGTTCAATGTACTTACAAGAAAGAAAATACTAGAATGTCCAAAGAATACACCTTTGTATTGATCAAGGGAAGCATTGATCAAAAAAAAACAATAAGGGTTGGATAGTGTGCTAGCAATGGAAGATTGTACCACGTCATGGGAAGTATTGTTGGCATGAAAGGGATCAACTCCTATTGAAGTCGCAGAATACGCCGCCTCCACAAATCTTACAGAGGAATTGATATTCATGATTTTCTCCAGAAAGAAAAAAAAACGAGTTCAGTGTTGCATTTCGAATCCTGGATGAAGACCAATTCATTCCTTCAAGCTCGACGGTTTTCGATTCAAGACAAGGATTGATAGACGCATGGTTGGGACGCTTTGTTTCATGACTTCTGCGTCAGTGGCATCAGGGGATACGTTGAGAAAACGCGTTGCTGACGACTGCACTTCATCATCTTGATGTGAAGACAGACTGTAAAAGTTTGGAACTGATACGGGCAAGAAGGCTGTCATCGTACGGACTTCAACTAAGGCAGCAAAGCATCCTACAGAAATCGCATATCTTCTAGAGTCATGTTACGTGCCAGTTGCCCAATCTCTACAAATTATTTGCCAAAAATCGACATCCCACCAGAGCCTTTAAAAAAATAAGTTTCATTCTACGATGGAATTGTTGAACTCGGCCGCATTGACATAATCACAGAAGTATCAATATTGGCATCAAGCGTTGCACGTAAAAGAAATTGACACATGAATGCACGGTATGCCTATCGGAAGTGTAAATCGGACGATACGATTGTGATGTATCCGACGTAGACAAAGATTTGATCTATGTCATTTTAATAATGGTACGGATTGGAGTAATTCGTACGTCAAACGTTCCGAGGATCTGAGTACTTTGACGGCCATTTGTTTTCCATTGCTCATGATACCATTTGTACGGGGATCGAAATCAAACTGGCTGAAAATCATTGACAGTGAAAGTGAGATACTTTTTGGATGGTCGTTGGAAGCTGGAAGTTTATGCGAAATGAATCCCTCCCAGCGTCGACATGGCACTCCAACAACCGTACTATCTGATAACTTTGACGGCCATTTGTTTTCCATTCCTCACTAAAAATTTTGGATGAGTTTTGATATGAATGGAATCGGATGTGTTCTACGGATACTGCTGAAATCGATTTGATTTTGGCGGTACTGCGAGGTCAGAAGGACATTGTACATGGATTCGTTCCACAGGGTTGACGAAATTCAAGTATGACAAACCTTCCCGTTCAATGCTTCGACCTTCAACGTCCTCGAGAAGAGACTTGATTTTTGGCCGACCCTCGGCGGATGGGGAAGCTGGAAGGTTGCATTGTGCATCTTCCAAAATCCAAAATGGTCCAACGGTCGTCCCACAAGAACAAGTATGTTGATCATTTTCTGCCCCTTTTCGTTTTCGTTTCTTGTGAAGAATGCTTTATCGATCCAAAAAGAAGAAGTAACCGTCCAAGATATCATGTAATACGGTAGAGGTGGAGCGATTTGGAGAATGACTGGAAAGTTGCTTTCTTGTTGTATTCACAAATGGTCCCACGGCTATCCAAAACAACAGGTGTCACGATCTTTTTTTGCCGTGCTCGCTTCGTTTCGTTTCGTTTCAAAATGTTTATAGATCCAGTATGTTCTTATCCAATCGACTCAATTGCTGAAATTGCTGATGCTGGCACATTCAATGGTTGGAGTTGAGAGTTAGGGACGTACGACGTATAACGATCCATACAGATTTGCAAATCAAAGAGTCCTTTTGTAATACATGTTGTTGCAAACAATGTACCCGTTATCGTATGGCGACTTACGGAAAATACCTCTTCTCAGTTACGAAGATATACGGAATCCGTTGAAAGATTTTGTCGTCACTGCGTCATATATACTACGGTAGTAGTAAAGGATACAAATGGCATGACATTGATGTTTGGTTTGTAGACAGATTTGACATGACTCCAAAGTTGTTGGGATTGCCGTAGGTAGTTGGTGCGATGGGTGTCCCAAGAGTATCCAATTCACAACCATTCAAGATTTGTTGACCCGTTTTGGCATTATACAAGATGATGGATCTACACAATTCCGTCTTCGATGACTGGCACTGTCACTCCAAGAGAATGTCGCGATGTTAATCCCAACAGTATCGTCCAATCCCAAATTGAGGGGCGTGACACATTCTCGTTGATGAAAAACAAGTAAACCTTCTCGTTGGTGGTTGTTTTGCGATGGGTGCTGCTGCGGTATCGTCACTGTTGTTGTCCTTCGCCGATGTTGTCGTTCATCGTTGTTGTCTAGAGACATTCGGCAATCCTTCTACACCACAAAGTTACTAACTGTAAGTGCAACAATAGTAGTTGTAGTAGTTGGTATGATTTTACTCAAAGCGAATATACACTGATGTTCGGACAAAACTGGGGACCGGAAGTGACCTCTTCTACTATCTCCAGTAGAAGAAGAAGCAGCCAAAGAAAAAGATCCTGGCCCGATGATGGATCCGTTGTCTCTCTACTCGTATGATACTACTCCGTAGCTAGGTAGGTAGCTATTACGGAGTATAATAGTAGTAGCCACAACAACAACAATCTGTCAGTGTGTCGTCGTCATCATCAATTCACAGTCACAGGCATCATGAATCATTGAGAAAGCCTTAACCCTTACAGAAGCCTTACGGAAGGGCTTGATAGGACATCCGTTAACAGTAAATGATGCCTGAGTGGCTGAGGGGTGGGAAAAGCTATGTACGGTACCGGTAGCCCTTATCAATAGAGTGGAAACCCTTAGATACGAGTATCATGACGTTTCTTCGTCATCATCGAACAATGATGATGAGAAGAAGGTGCAATATTCAATGTCTCACAAGAAATAAAAAGAAATAAAGAGAATTGTATTGATTGACTGTGAAGAAGCTGACAAAAAAGATCATCCTCTCATCATCATCATCATCGTCATCATCTCTATCATCTCTATGACTCTACACTACTACCGTAGTCTACCTGATCCATTACTACTATCACGGCTGCTCTTTCTGCTGGTGCTGGTGGTAGTGTGGCTCATAGTAGTAGAAAGCAACGACGACAACCAATGGAGCACAACGTGTTTTTCAAAGAAATTGAAATCACCTCCTCCACCATCATCGTCAACAATAATGCCGTCGCCATCATCACCTCCTTCTTCATCTCCACGTTCCACCATCCACCACCAACAGTAACAACAAGAAACTCTCTAAATTGTCAACATCATGATGAATCGTACCGTAAAAAGTGCCCCAAGGTTTCATTGTTCCATTCCATGCCCATAATACAACAATCCATTGGCAGACAATGTAAGAATGTACCCAATCGGTCCCACAACAGGGAGTACCAATCTTCCATCAAAACAATAACACAATAACACAGGTGATGGAGCAACGGTTTCCCAATGCTTTGTCCGTAGCTAACACTCTTCTGCTACGTTGACAATTGGCAACCAATCATTCCACGAAAACGAAAACGGCAAAAACTCGGAAATGAATTTCAGCAATCTCCGTATAATACGTCCAATCCATTTCTTGTCAAGTCTCTTTCTGACGAAACTGGTAGAGCTTCCGATGCCTTCCGATCCTGATTTTTTGTGACGATGCTTGGAGCTTCAACGTCCATCCAATTAGATTGTTTCCTCATCGCTCGACCGAGAGTTGGTTTCCACCCTTTTGGGAAGTTTCAAGGATTTCACATTTGCCTGTGGTTCAACTTCCGAAAATCCCAAAATGGTCCAATGGCTATCCCCGAGAACTGCATATAACCAACCAAACTATTTTCCCCCCCAAAAGATCGTCTCATCAGTGCGGCGGTGGCCTAGCCTGTCCTAGCGATGGCAAAAGCTACGACTGTAACTTGCATATCCTTTCATGCATATCCTGTGTAATAATGATGCGGTTAATGCTTCCTGGCTTGATTTTTTACCACAGTAGTATGGCACAAAAAAAATACTGTATTCCTTTGTTTTGCTAAAAACGTTGACAGTTTGATGATGCCGGAAGCCATTCGTGAGCATACATACAGTAAATCTTATATAATATACGTGTAATGCAAAACAGTATCATACCCTTCTACACTGAAAGAATGCAAGAGTCTTTCGAGATGTGCTGAAAGGGAATGGCACTGGTTGGGTTCGTCCTGTTCAGTACTAAGTCGTACTCAACATAATACTATCCTTGCAACGTACTGCTATGTACCCTCTATGGTGATCCGTACTTGCCGGGGTACAGTACTTTGGAAACAAGACGTTGGTCGAAAATTGTCGCTCGGTCCATCGGCAAATTTGGCAAGACATCGATACCGTTTGTTTGTTTGTTTGTTTATTTTTTTGCAGCTCAAGCAATTTCCGCGACCACTTCATTAAAGAACAAAGAATATAAATAATACGAAGTACTTCGATTAGACTCAATTAATACTAGCTCTCTAGCTAGCTAGCTAGAGAGTCTAATTTTTACATTTCTATGTACCGTAGTATCATAATTTCCCCCCAAAACGCGTTCAATTTGAATCCAGACTCTTGTTGCTACTACTACTCTAGTAGCTACTAACACATCTAATAGTGTATTCTATTTACACTCTCGTCCTTCACTGATCAGATATGTCGTTTCGTCGGGCGAGATATCAGAGATGAATCTCTCACAACAACGAAAAAAAGAAAAAGAATAAAAAAATTGCGTATTGGAACGTTTATTTTATCTTCTTTTTATCGTCACTGTCACAACAACGAAACAAGGTTGACAGTGTTCTATCATCACAACAACCATGGCTGAAGATACCAACACTACCACATCAGTTGCTTGCCTTGATCCTTCTTCGTTGCCTTCTTCGACAGCATTTGTCGACTCTGCTGATCCAACGGCCACCACAATCATACCATTGGCAGTGGCATTTCCTCTCGATACGACGACGACGACGACGACGACAACAACAACAACAACAACAAATCAACGGTCCAATGACAACAACAAAAATAGTAGTAAAAACCGGAAGAAGTGTATTTTCTCTGTCATATTTGGGATTATCTTTTTGACCGTCATTATCATTGTCATTTTGACTGCCTTGCAAATCATTTTCTACACGGATCCAACCAGCACCAGCACCACCTCTGATCCCACATTCTACTCGTACGATGATCCCCACTATTTCGCCTTTTGTTACATGGTCACGGCATTCTATGCTTTGGAACAACCTTGGCTAACTTGTTTTTGTGATTACAATTACGAGACGATTGAATGTCACGGAACACGGCCTACTACGACCCAAACTTTCAATTCCATCGTTTCTGTCTCAAACGATACTTTGTCGCTGCCCGTTGTATCAATTCAGTACCTTTCCAATGGAAACTATACGGCCATAAGTTGTGATTTCGAAACACTCCAATGTATTGAAGTCTCCAGTGGTCCCAAAACGAATTGTCGCATCATCAACGACGCCTTCATAGGAGAATCGATTTGTGTCAAAGAATTGACCGAAAATGAGGATAGTGCATATGAAGATGCATGCCAGATTTGCAATGATCCCGCCGACGACACTCCTTCTGGATATTACTCTGTTGACATCTCTGACTGTGGATCTGATTTTTGGGATGACAACACCAACGGCAATAACAATAACAAAACCAGCACTGCCTGCCTCCCATCATTGATTCCTAATCCCGAACATTTGTATGGCACCATGACTCCTGTTGCTCATACTCCCAATGCAAGGCTGTACGAAAGTCTAGCAACACCCGAAGATTTCTGCTTTTACATGTCCGACAAGTATCAAACTGAAATCGGTGGTGGATATCTTTGTGAATGCGACGTGGAGGAACACCACTTGCTAGGTATCGTTCCGTATGTCGAGTGTCGACCCTTGGATGATCCACTGCGGTATGTACGATGGAAAGAACTGTATTGGCCACCATGGTTCTCTCGTCGTGATCAATTTTGGTTGGTGGGAGAGTCGTGCCAATGTTCCGAACCAACTTGTACCGAGTCGCCTGTTTTGTGCACTGCTTTGTCATACAACTTTGAACGTTTTGGATGCAGTGTGTACGACAAGCTCAATGAGACTGGAAACCCCGACTGTGGCACTCGCGAATGTTCTGTCTGTGAATTCCCCCCCGACGATGCGGTTTCGACGTCCACTGTTGCGGTACAAATCGATGCCAGTTCGTGCGATGGTCAGCCTGCATGTCGAAACACAGATTTCTTTTTGTAAAAAGAATCAAGGCTTTGGTGCGACTAACGATCTAAACGAAATGACTTGTCCCGACTGTATGTATATGTGGGTGTGTTGACTGTCTCGGGAGTACTTGTAAACAAAGAGGAAATTGCACCGTTCGCTCAATGAAGTCTCGTAGGAATGTTGCAGGACCGGGGCTGAATGGGCGTTTTTGTCTTTTCGCAACGTTCTAAAAGAAGTCGATATATGCCGTTTTCACAGTATACCTTTCTTCAATACCTAATCATGTTTTCGTAATGTCAGTAAAAGAAGTCTGCATCGTCGGTTCCATGATGCCTCAAAGCTTTTTTATGAACTCCTCCGTCGAGTGATGATTACCAAAATTTTTCGGAGATCGTCTCAAAAACCGTAAGCAGGTTTTTGACGTGTCAGTAAAAGGATACTGCATGGTCCATTGGACGGTTTCTTGAAATTATCTCGCCTGACCGATGCTGAAAAGATGTGTTTTGGACTGCCTTCTTCATGCCGTTTTCCGAAATGGTTGTTTTAATACGAAATCAAGTTTGTGTGAAGGTGGTAAAAGGAAATTAAAGCGTCCATTGGATGATATCTCGTAGATATGTTTGCTTTTCCGAGGTGGAACAGATGTTTTTGACCGCCCTGCTACTCTGTTGTGGCCCAGCCTCATATTTTGGCAAAAGCGATCAATTATCTCGTCCTTGCCTCAATCTTTCTAGCAATTTCGTTGTTGTTGTTGTTGTTGTTTATTTCACAAGCGTTCTCATTGCTACGGTCTGTTGAAGCCTGTTTTACATGCATCGCTGCGTCGAGTAGCTCTGTTTCTTTTGAGCCTGCATCTTGTTGCAATGTCGGGGGTGGAGGTCACCTTTTATCCTCGTGCTGCTGTTGCTTCGTTTCTAGGACCACTCCTCCTTCCATAACATAACACACCCGACGATTCGGAACATCAAACCTTGTGGTCATTGTACATTTGGTAGGAATAGTTGGATTCCGTACCTTCGGATTGGATGACGGTCCTTCCAAAAAAGAGCGACAATACGACGCTAACGACGACAATGGTGTGGCAAGTGACAACTTCCTATTACGCCACCACAAACAGCGGTGGCAGTTGCTGCAGTTAAGAAGTAGGAAGCGTATTGCAACACAAACCGGTAGTTACGAAGAAGAAGGAGGTGTGACGCAAGAAAGCCTACCGGTACATAGAATCGTGGAGTACTGCGTCTTAGAGTCATTAATAAAGAGGAGCCACGACGAGAGTTGGGGAAGAGAGAGAGATCGTTGACATTATTTATTTCTTACAGTTAACCGCGACGATCGCTGAGATGTTTAATTTCACAACAATTAAAAGAAATAATGTGTCCAAGCCCGAATACCTTTTATTCAAGCCCGAATATATACTATTTACCGTTGCTACCTTACACGAAACGTACTTATCAAAAGATCGGTTGAGTAGGAGCTCTAACCGTTAACAACGTTACCGTTGACGACAGTAATTAACAATTGAAAATTTCTCTATCACCAAAATGGGCGCACTACAGACATACGGAAAAATGGCAACTTTTGTGACTCACATCGGAACTTTTGTGATGCAAGAAGCAGGGCATCTTCTTGTTTTTATTGACGAGACGACGTTCAAAATGCCTACCGCCGATAGAAGATCAACAAATGTGCCAGCTCTAGCTAGCACGCAAGCTTGGCTGGCTACTTGGCTTGACGGCGCAAAATTCCACGACACGTTTTGGATTAACATCATTCCAAAATTTAAACTATCGCCACGACTTTTAAACTGCATTGCGATTTGCGATGCATTCGTGACTTGCAACAACAGAAACAAAGACTAAGGTTGAATGCACAGCATTGAGACGCAAAGCAAATTTGTTTTATCGACGAGACGCCGTAGGATGGACGACATGCCAACCGCCGATATAGCTACATGATCAAAGAAAGTGACAGAGGCCATTGTGAAGTTGCGTTGGTCTAGAGCTAAATCGTTCAGTATCCTAGTCCGATATGTGACCTGAGGAACTGCAAGATAATGGCAACCCTCAGTGAGAACGATACGACGACGACAAAAACCCTCTTATAAAGATTAAGGAACGAGACGAACGGAAATTTTTTAACCCAAGTTGGGACACCGGAATCTACGAATGATGACACCTACAACAACGGCTACTACCAGTACGTCCAAACCATTTGCGGTGGCAGTTCCCCCCCTGAGTGGATCATCTTGTCGTGGTAGGGGGGCTTAACCCAGGTTTGACTAAGAATTCACAGACAATCTATCAGTGCAACGGAAGAGATCGTCCCAGCGGTAGTACAAACTACTGCTGTCTTGTGCATGGCATCATGCCCAACCGGTGGCCGACCGGAAAGATTGTGTTTCTCTTTTATTTAGTCGGAAGGGGGCTAAGGAAGAGGAGGAAGAGTGCTAAATGCATGATTCCTGATAGAGTTGTGATGGGCACTGACATTTCTGTGGAAGAAATGGCATCATAACTCTGCCGAGTGTCAAGTGCAGAGGGACGGTACTATTTCATTGGAAATATTACTGGTGCTTGGCATGGAAGGCAGGTACAATCCGCCCTATTGGGTTGCAACAGGTGAAAGATATCAACACACCCAACACAATTTACGTGGTTAATTGCTGCTGCCTTCCCAGCATTGTTTCTGGAAGACCACGCCATATCCGACACTCACTGGTTTGGACTTTTCCTCATTCGTGAGGTTTTTTGCCTTTCCAGTACTGAGTGGTGGGCAACAGGGTACTGAGTGGAGGGAAAGCTGTTGCATAAATTGCCCCGCCCCCTTGGGGGCGGGGCGGGTGAGTCAACTTCTTAGATACGGAACTGCCGGTAGCTAGTTGTTGGCATAGCCATCAAATAGATTTCATTATTATTTGCGGTGGCAGTTCCCATCAACACTGATACCCGCGAGTGTATGTTTTCCTGACGGACGACAGGCAAAATACTCGGCCAGTGTGATTGTGGAAAACATGACCTCCATGTGCGACCCGGAAGGCAGCCAGTTCAATGTACTACGACTATAACAGTAAAAATATCACCGATCGCAAGAAACACAATACTAGAATGTCCAAAGAATACACTTTTGTATCGATCAAGGGTTAAGAAAACACTAAGGGTTGGATAGTGTGGGAGCAATGGAACAATGGACTACGTCATGGGAAGTATCGTTGGCACGAAAGCTATTGTCGGCATGCAAGTCGCAGAATATTCTGTCCCCACAATCTCATGCAGGAACTGGCATTCATAACGACTTGAGAGTTGCATTTCGAAATCCTGGATGAAAACCAATTCATTCCTCCGACATATGAAGTATCTTATGAAATGACGCTTGATATTCGATATATAGCTCGACGGTTTTCGATTCAAGACAAGGATTGTGAATGATTGATAGACGCATGGTGGGGACGCTATGTTTCATGAATTCTGCGTCCGTGGCATCAAGGGATACGTTGAGAAATTGCGTTGCTGACGACTGCACTTCCTCATCTGGATGTGAAGACAGACTGTAGAAGTTTGGAACTGATTCGGGCGAGAGGGCTGTCATCGTACGGACTTAAAAGGCATCGAAGCATCCTACAGCAATCGCATATCTTCTAGAGTCATGTTTCGGACTGTCGAATCGTGAATCATCTTCACAACATCCTCATTCCGTCTTTGTAACTCTACCAATTGACGCTTGTAATACGTAATCGTGCTTTCCACTGTGAAAATCTCTGGACCGCCACTAGATTCCTCGTCAATACTTTCTTCCAGAATGGACAGTCCACGATCCGGCGTTGATCGTTCTGGATTACTTTTCGTAGTGGCAGTGGAATTGGAAACACCAGTATTGTCGGATGGGGGAGGATCGCGTTCTTCAAAACTGACGTCTCTTGTTTGGGGACTCGATTGTTCTTTAGTCAAGGAAGTCTCACGGGCTCCAACCATCAATGCCCCATCGTTGCCGGCTATCGGATCCAAATCTTCACTTGTCGTTTTGGATGCAATGGTTGTTTCTGCTGCAGGCTTGATAGGGGATCCGTCAACAGGGGACTTCGTTATGGCTGCTGCAGACGACAAAGGAAACTCAAAATTGCGGCGACGGGGTGCACAGCGAAGCCATGCCATTTCGTTGCGCTTGTCGTCATAGAGAATCACCAAGGGAGCTGGAAATGGAGAAGTTTTGGGTCCATCAGAAATCGACAATTTTGGATGAATGGAGGATACCAATGCATTACTGGGACTGTTGGTACTCTCTTCCGCAGAACTGGTACGCTTGCGACGGAACCAATCATTTTTTCCAATTAGTCCTCTGTTCTTGCGGGCCTTCGTTTTATCAGTGACGATACTGCTGCTCTTGGCGGTGCTGGTGTTACCAGGCGATGATTTGTCATCGTCCAACAAGGAAGGAACGGTATCGGCGTTGGTATTCACGACAGTTTGCATCTTGGCAACTTCGGGTGGGATCAATGGAGAAGTTTTGGTTCCATCAGAAATCGACAATTTTGGAAGAATGGAGGATACCAATGCATTACTGGGACTGTTGGTACTCTCTTCCGCAGAACTGGTACGCTTGCGACGGAACCAATCATTTTTTTCAATTAGTCCTCTGTTCTTGCGGGCCTTCGTTTTATCAGTGACGATACTGCTGCTCTTGGCGGTGCTGGTGTTACCAGGCGATGATTTGTCATCGTCCAACAAGGAAGGAACGGTATCGGCGTTGGTATTCACGACAGTTTGCATCTTGGCCACTTCGGGTGGGATCGGGCCAAGGGCCGTGTTTTGTTTACTCTTGCTAAGCTTACTTTTATTAGTGAGGATACTGCTGCTCTTGGCGGTATTGGTGTTACCAAGCGATGATTTGTGATCGTCCAAAAAGGAAGGAACGGACCTAGCGTTGATATTCATGACGGTTTGCATCTTGGCCACTTCGGATGGGATCGGAGCAACGGCCATGTCTTGCTCACCCTTGCTGGGCTTACTTTCATTAGTGAGAATACTACTGCTCTTGGCGGTGTTTGTGTTACCAAGCGATGATAAATCATCATCCAACAAGGAAGGCATGGCCCTAGCGTTGGTATTCATGACGGATGTGATCGGGGCGAGGGCCGTGTCTTGCTCACCCTTGCTGGGCTTACTTTTATCAGTGAGGATATTGCTGCTCTTGGCGGAGTTGGTGTTACAAAGCGATGATAAATCATCGTCCAACAAGGAAGGCATGGTCCCAGCGCTGGTATTTATGATTGTTTGCATCTTGGCCACTTCGGATGGGATCGGAGCAACGGCCATGTCTTGCTCACCCTTTGTGGAAACTGCCACACTGACGGCAGGTACTACTATTTTAGAGCCAATACACCCGGCAACAGAATTCATGGTCGATTTGGACTGGTCAGTATTTTTTTGAGGAATGACGGAAGATTCTCGTGTCATTTTTATCGTTGTTTCACCCGCTTTGTCAGCATGGAGAATGATTCGAGAATACATTTCATTGCCATCGCGTTTCTTGTGAGGGGCTGGAATGACCGACTTGCAGTGCGATAAGCTCAACGTATCGTTTTGCACTATTTCCCTGCTTATTTGTGCCTCTACTTCCACTTCACCTTGTTCTTGACCGGCAACGGAGGATTCATCACGAGATTTACATCGAATGTACTGCGAGGCAAACTTTTGTGCCGCCGCTGCTGATGCGGCAGCAGATTTGAATCCAACTGTAGAAATAGCACAAATGGATTTTCCACCCATGGAATCTTGATGTTGCAGCGCCTTTCCTTCGTATTCCGAGAGAGTCGCTTCGAGAAATCCAGGTTCAACAACATCGTCTGCCGCTGTCTCTTCGTCCGAGGACGAATCATCTTCCGACCTACAACGAGTACGAGTATTGCCGGTATATTCGCTGGACGTTCTCCTGGAAGAAGAGTGGCAAATAGTAGTCTTCGTTACATCCGTAGCGTTCGATTGATTCCATGGGAAAAGGGTTGATGTGATGGGAATATTGGTAGAAGCATCAACAATGGTCAAGACGGGAATATTTTCAGGCACAAAGGATACTGTGGTGCTCTCATCGTCACCTTCTTCCCCATCCTCTTTCATGTTTTCGACGGTTGCGTCCTTGGGAATATCCCAATAAATGTCTTCGGCTTCCACTTCTTCACCAAATTCCAAATAATACTCGATCGTATTGGGAACGACACCATGATCTTCATAGTAGTCGTAGTAACTCTCGGGAGAGTGTTTCTTCCGACGATTGAAGAATCTCATTGTTAAGATGCTGTGAATTGCACTTCACTCTAGCAACAAATTGAGTGAATTCTACCCCTTACAATATATGTATACATTATTTCGTTGAGCTCTCGGCAACTGAAATAGAAAGAAAGAGAAAAATATTATCGACAACAATCAGCGGACTTCGTGCCGTTACGGGCTTCGAGGTTCCGATAAAATCCAAATTCAGAGGATGGCAGTTGAATTTTCCCTCCATAAGTGAAATTAAAATTGATCATAAATGCTATCTCCTTCTCTGGATTAAAGGTAAAAGTTGTTTGCGAGGTATTTTCACAATTATTTAATAACAAATCGACCCTTGCGTCTCATCAATAATCGCCAAGTCTAGGAATCTTTCCTAATATTTATATCTATGATTACATGCAATAAGGTCACAGTCAATTTATCATGCGACTTAAAGTTAGTTGTATGATAAGAACTGCGAAGTATACGGTAATTAATACCTACGACGTATTCCGAATACGTCGTAGAAGATGAAACACAAGGGAAAATAACACGGACGACGTTTCACAGATTGATTCACGCGATAGTACATTTCTGATCCGTACTTGCCATCAAAAGAACAGAGAACAAAACTGCCGCCCATCAATCTCTGCAGTACCAGAAAACCTGACTGTGAAGGATGGGTATCTAAAAACTGTCGAATTGCTTTCAGAGTCAATTCACAAGAGTAGTAGTAGACGACTTCGAACGAAGCGTGTTGTGGATAGTTAAGAACACGACCTCCTGCCACCGATTCGGAGTCCGAGAAGTTGGCTTCTTCGGGATTACGAGGATTCTAAGTTTTGTGAGAAATTGACTTACACGTCTGGCCCCCAAGGGGATGGGGCAACATCTTTTCATCCACTCAGTACCATGCTGCTTTCCAAGCGATAAGCATTGTTTTATGGAAATCTTTCAGAAATCATCACAGTTACAACAACTAAAAGGCAGGTGCTCTAGCTCTTGTATTCTTGTACTAGTCGTAGAGTTTGCCCCCATAATTTTCTCACAAAACATACTCGCCATAATTTAACTTCTTGCAAGAATGGTTCGAGCAGTTGAAGCGCCATGAAAAAAGAGAAATCATACGCTGTTATTGTCCTTTGCATGCTTTGTGTAGAAAGAAAAAACATCTAACACGACTGCCTGAGACGTCACTTCGCAAAAAATACCTATGCTCAACGACGACTATGCGTAAACTAGCTTCTCTTCTGCCTTGTCCAACAGTCAAAAGAGTTGCAGAAAGGAAGTTGCTGCTCGTGTTCTTCAAATTGTAATGAGACATCCTGCATGAAAATCATTTTTCAATCTAACAAGAGTGGTGTAAATGTCTATTCTGGTGGAGCTTCTCTTGCTTCGTCTATTGTCCAGCAATCGAATCTTGTTGATGTAGCTCCTTCCCTTCGTATTCCGCGAGAGTCGCTTCGAGAATTCCAGGCTCAACAACATCGTTGTATGCTGCTCTCTCTTTGTCCGAGGACGAATCATCTTCCAAACTACAACGAGTATTGTCGGTACGATTCCATGATAAAAGGGTGGATGTGATGGGCATGTTGGTGGTAGCATCGACGATGGTCAAGACGGGGATCAATCAGGCACAAAGGACACAGCGGTGCTTCCATCGTCATCTTCTTCTCTATCCTCTTCCGTGCCTTGGACGGTGTCGTTGTTGGGAATATCCCAATAAAAGTCTTGGGCTTCCACTTCTTGACCATATTCCAAATAATACTCCATCGTCTTGGGGATTACACCATGATCTTCATAGTAGTCGTAGTAACTCTCAGGAGAGATTTTCTTTCGACGATTGAAAAATCTCATTGTTGACACTTCACTGTAGCGACAAATGCAGTAACATCCCTTGAGTGATCTCCGGTCACTCCCTGCAGTGCCTCGCCCTTCGGGGCCCGGCTGGTGAGTCAACTTCTTAGATACGGAACTGCTGGAAGCTAGGCATAGCCATGAAATAGATTTTATTATCGTTATTGTGCTTCGTCGGATCTCTGCAACAGAGAAAAATAAGTAACAGTGCGCATCAACAACAACAACCTCTACTACCTACCGTAGTCTACAAATCAGCGGAGTTTCGTGCCGGTCAGGGATACGCTTGTTAAAATCCATAGGGCAGTTGGATTTCCCTGGACACAGATCATGAGTTGTAACTCGAAGTATAAAATTTTCTTCTCTCAAGTTGAAGGTTGTGAAAGGTAATATCGCAACCGAACGGACCGCTGCGCCTCATCAATCTTCGCTAAAATCGTTTCCGAAACAACCACAACGATAAACAAACGCGTTATTTGAATTTTTACGTTATTTGATACTGGAAAGTAACGGTAAACTAACGGTACGCAATAATACAAAAAATACCACGGCCGTCGTCTCTGATAGCCAGGCTAGCTACGGGAGCTACGATAGCTACGACCCTAATTCTGCAACATGATTGTGACAGGGAAGCCGACGACAGATATCATAGGACAGAACACGTTGTTGCTACGAGTATTATAGAGACAGGGATTTCAAAAGAAATCGGCACAGAAGGTTTTGCCATATTTGGTTGGCCTTGCTTTTCACAGTCAGTACCACCCCAAAACGACGATGGTCTCGTTTTTCACAGTCAGTTCCATCCGAAAACGATGACGATCATGTGAATATTTGCTTTTTGTGACAACAACAGGCCCGTGGGTTAAGTTCCTCATACGGCCGACGCAAGTTTCCAGGCACATACCATGATCCTACTGCAAGGAACAATGTCGTCCGATGTAAAGAAGTCTCCAGAAGCAACGCATGATATCTCAATTCATATTCGTATCTCAACTTCGGGGGGCGGAGTTTTGTGAAAAATACTACTTCAAAGATAGAAAATCTATTTTTGAAAGGCTGTACCAATTTACCAGATTGCCATCGATTCCACATCTGAGAAGAAATTTGCTTGCCCGCCTAGACCGCCATATGGGGCGGGGTAACAGCTTTTCATCCACTTCAGTATCATCTTGCCCACCACCACTCGACAGACATATCTTTTACATGACATGAAGTAATTGTTTTATGGAAAACGTTTGAAGGAATCATCACAGTTACAAAAAAACAACAAAAACTATTAGAAGGCTACCTACCGACGTTCGTGGAAGATCTTAATCGTCCGATTGGATTTTGGTAGCGTTCATCGAATTCAATAGGATATCTGGCTGCTGATGCACAATGATAGGAATGACAATTTGATGATTGGATGAGTTTTGTTGCTTTCCTTTCTGGGTTGTCTCAAACAAGTGACTGAGACTACGTCCCAGCTGTTGCGCTTGATACAACAGCTCATCCAAGTCATCAAGATCATCGTCATCCACTGCATCACTACCATTGCCACAAGAATCTATATGGGTCCCGTCTTCTTCAAACGAAGAATCCGCCACAGGGGATTCGCTACCTCCACCATCACCACCATTCTCTTGTTCCTTTCGTGGAAAGATATAGTGAAGCCAAGATTTTGGATCGATAGAATCGGCCGTGTAACGAGTACCGTCCTCCTCTTCGTCTTGTGAGGAGAAGGAATCGATCATGGGCTGTCTCTTGAACAACGGGAGGGGAGATCGGGTTCGTTCCAGTCTAGTGTTCACCGGGATGGAAATAAACGAATCGTCGTCGTTGTCATCATCAGTATTAGGGTCATGCTTTGAGCAGTTTTTGTACGGTCCCTCACAAAGGGGTAGTAGTGGGATGGTCGAATATTCATCAGATTTCATGAAAAAAGTGAAAGGAGACAGTCTATCAATATTTTCAATCGTCTTGACCGCTTCTTCTACTTCTTCTTCTTGTACGATTTTCGTCACGGTGGATGATGCCTGGTGGTTGGTGTCCTGGCAGGGTTTGTAGAGTTCGTTGCGATTCTTGAGAGCCGACTTGCGTCGGAGCTTCTTGTAGAACTTATCCCCCGCGGAATTCAACAACCGAGCTCCTTTACGTGCCATGCACCGATGCCAGGCAATTTCGTTGCGTGTATTGTCCAAGTGATGATGGTATGGAAGATCGATAGCGGCAAAGGAAACTGATGCCGAAACTCCCTTACGTTGGATATTCGTAGTGATTGTTGCTGTATTTTCATTGTTGGAGTCCACATGGTGGCTTGGATTGTCTGATTGTACCGCGGTAACATGGGCGTGGGCTTTACCCTTGTTGGCAGCGTCCGGAGTACCCATCGTTTGGCTTCCAACGTTCCTTTCCTTATCGACTTCATTGTGGTCACCTTGTTTCTTGGGATGCAATTGCAATAGTTTGGCACGTTGTCGTAATGTAGGTGCAGATGGTACCAACAAGAACTTGTCCCACACAGATTGGCCAACTTCTTTGTGGTCACCTTTTGACTTTGCGGTCAACGGTGTAAGCAATTGCAACAGTTTGGCCTGTTGCTGTAGTGTAGTTGTAGATGGCACCAACAAGAAATTGTTCCAAACGGAGCGGCCAGATTGAGTGAGTTGTTGACACGTTTCTCGAAACATAGATTCCGCCGTTGGAGACGAACCAACCGAGTTAGTAGCATTTTCCATTGGACCAGACCGATGACGGATCGTTTTTGGATCATCGACTCTGACAGTGGTGTCATCCGTTGTCCACGTTGGTCGAACGACCAGGTTTTGAAACAAATTGTTCGTGTCGATCGCTTCCACTTCCATTCCTTCCACTAGAGCTGCTCTAGCCATGGATCGAATGGCGGGGTTGATCATGGTATCTCCCAATGGAAGGATAGGGATGGACGATTTCTTCTCCTTTGGTTGTGGCGATGGAATAGATTTGGGACTGGACAAGGTCGTCGTGGAGGAAACAACGGTACCTTGATTGTTGTAAGTCGCACCATCAACGACATCCTTGTTTGTTGCTATTGCAGCTTGGGATACGGGCGCAGCAGTGACCTGGTCTTCACATTGATTAGCTGGCCATGGCAACAAATCCGACTGCATGTACAGAGTCGAGGTACTATTCTCCAAAGAGGATGCAACGGATGGCGCATGCTCCCTTTCTTGTCCTTCCACTGTGAGTTGTCGCTGCTGGGAAATAAGTTCCTTGGCATGCAAGTAGCGATATCCGTCAAGACAATATTCATCGTCATCTTGTCGTTGATCATACGTAGGATGATACTCGATGATCCCTGATTCCGGCGACGTTGTAGTGGTAGACAGAGACGTACCATTTCTATTGTCCATTCGATCCTCTCTGTATTCCGATTCGTCTCCTTTCTCGAATTGTCGTTTCTTGGCTTGGTCGGAAAAGCAAAGGATTTTTGTGAAAGATGACGTTGCCTTGTAGTACTTCTTTCTGTTCTTGTTCTTGCTGGATTGATTTTCTCCTTGTTTGTGGGTAGTTGAGGTCGAGGAACGGTCGGAATACGACGAGTGATCGTCCATCAATCTCTGCTCCGTGACGGTCTGATCATCCTGTTCCGTGTGAAAGAGGAGAATATCCCTGGACGTGCTGGTGTGGGGATTTTGGATCGAGGAGGAGAAGGAAGAAGAAGATGCTTCCGAAGAGGACGGCGCCATTTTTTTGGCAAACGAAAGACGCATGGTGAGTAAAAGTCGAGCAACGCAACAGATAATATTGTAAGTTTTTGTGATGCACCGTAGTTTGAGCAAGGAGTGTTCTGTGGTTGATACAATGATCTTTTATGTCGTGGTCGTGATACAAAATTCAGCTCCAATGAAACGAACGAAGAAAACGAGAGTGACATTATTATTGGAGGACAGGACCGACCTGACTGTGTGAACATGAAACATGGAACCCCCCGTCCGTTAAGCATTGTGTGTATGTGACGCTTTTGTCTCATGTCAATACACTTGATCGGTTGAAAAGACGTCAAGGTGTGATGATGACGACAGTTCGTTTGAATCATGCGACCAGATCCGTTGGGAAGGAATCGACCTCGAATCTTTCTCTCTTTCGTCTTTCGTCGGTATGTTGGTATGGATTAATAGAATTACTCCGGTAATACGTGTTACTGTTAGTACTACTACTACTACTCCGTATGTACCCAGTTTTAGTAGCAGTATAATATTTTACGCCTGTTAACATTTGCACTATCGTAGCTACCGTAGATACAGGTACGGAATCAGTATGATACAGGTACGGAGGTACCGTCATCACAGTCTCTAATAGAGTCGTAGCTATCATAGAGAGTACCTCATAGTCTCTACCGTACCTACACTACCGTAGTAAGTACTAACTACCGTAAGTACCGTACCCTAATACCTACGGTAGGTAGTACCGTTACATCAAAAATACGGTAGTACGTACCGATGGTGTATTTCAAACTTCGTCAAATAGCCAGCTCTACAACACTAACAGTAAATGAAGACGACAAGCTCATTGTGTCGAGAGACAACAACTTCATTACCCGGCCATACCGTCATGCCAGTTCACACTGCAGAAAGTCCTTCGTCAAGTAGAGGAATCCTGTGTGTCGTTCCCCGGAGGCTGGGTTGGATGCTATGCTTTGCTTGGTTTGGCTCAGTTGCGTCATCAGTTGTTGGAAGTCTTTCAAGAAAGATTTTCGGTGAAGCTCTTACGTTTTATTGTCATGAACAATCAAAGACTTTCTTCCCGATGAAAAATAAAAAAAGCCCTTGGTGCGATAGTTGACAATTTTTTACAGCCAGAGGCATGGTGATCGCCCTTCTGGTCGTTGGGTGACGATGACAACGACAATCATCAGCGGGGGGAGTTAAGTCCCCTTGATTTGCTGTGGCGTGTATGTACGCATCGAGTCAGAAAGGGAGTTGTTGTGTGTCCGATTTCATCAGTTACCTACGGAAGTTCTGGAGGTTTAGTCCAATCAAAGTTACCGAGTCCCAAGTTCGAAAAAGATTTGGGGGGAAAACTCATTTTTTGAAGCTCATTAAAACAGGCCAAAAGCTACCTACCGTAGCTCATTGCCTGTAATGTAACAGTACCTTGCCGTTGATCGACGAACACAAGCAAGCAAGCCAAGCGGCAGAAACATTCTCACTTTTGGAGGAAAGTTTGGCTTTAACAAAGGACACGTTTTTGGTAAAATGGACAGTCAGAAGGAGCAGTTTCCCAAGGATGGAGCAGTTGTATCGTTACATCCAAGACGTTTTGGAATGCTCAGCTCCTGCTCTTTTAGACAAGTTGTTCGTAGCTACAGTAGTAGACTACGGTCCTCCGAAGTACGACGTAGAATTTTACTCTGTTCTCGTATGTCGTACTCAACTTGACCGCAATTATTATCGCACGCAACAACAACAAAACTCCCACTAGCTCTTGAGAGTAGAGTACCGTACTTTTCAGAATTCAATAGTAGTAGATATCCAACACATGCTACGACGGTAGACAGACTCTATTTCACAGTCAATCACAGCCTAAAAGCTCTTATGGAAGTAAAACAGTACCTACACGGGTTGGCATTTCGTTTCACAATAAATTGGTTTTATTGTTAGCTTTATTTTGCGACAACATACGTAGTATGCTACGACGATAGCCTCTGTTTTAATCATATAGCCTAAAAGCTCCGATGGAAGTAATATAGTATCATACCTATACAGGTTGGCATTTCGTTTAACAAAGCATTGGTTTTATTGTTCGCTCTATTTTGCGGCAATTCCTCCTACACAGCTCTTCGAAGTCTACTTCATTTGCTATTTTCGTCCGGAGCCAGTGGGGCTACCGACGGAAACACGATACCGTGTAACAATTCGTTCCAATAATCTTCCAACTCGCCCAATCGTGGCTGATACAGTTTCTTATGCTTCGTGTTGCTCTTGCCGAATCGGAACGCAGCCACTGTCTTTTGTAAATTTGACTTGACGAGATGATACCGTTCCGAAGCCAACGGCATTAGTCCGACTTGAATCCGACAAAGCAGTTCCCTCAACGGGATCCCCAACAATACCAAGTGAGCGTCTTCTTGTTGTAAGATTGCCGTTCCACAATCATTTGACCGAGGCAATTGTTTCGATTCGAGGTCAATCAAGCCACGTGCGGCCGTTTGGACGGTTTCTTCCCAATGTGATGCCCAATCGCCGGCACGCAACAAGATCGAGAGTAGCTGTTCTAAAAATACCACTCTATGATAGAAGGCAACGAAATCCGAAGCGACCTGCAGTTCTTCACCGACTTGTTTCCATTGCTGGTCCGACAGAAAAGGGGCCGCGTTTCGTCCAGTTCCGATCCCTCGAGAGCATAATTCAGATGACAAACACTTGTCGGTCGGCATCACAAGCAAGAGACGTTCTCGCCAAACCTCTCCCGAGGCCGAAACAAGGCCAATGGTTTCGACTCTACCATTTTCAAACGGTATTCCACCCAAGTAATCGTATACATGGCTCAAGGCATCACTAAGCAATGATGATAAAGACCCGTCCTCCACTGCCGTTGAAGAAACTGCCGAATCGGCATCATTGTCGGAATTGGAAGAAATTTCGCCCAAGAAACTTTTTTCGGTGTTTTCCACCAAGGTAACAATTTCAGCAATGCGACTTGTCCATCGTTCGGTCTTATCCTTGGCATTGGCACGACCTGGAACTGGATTGAGCAACGTTCGCAACCAATACCGCACCAATTGCGATGAAACATCGGCCAGTCGACATTCCCAAGATAGAAGCGGACAAGGAGTACAAGGACTGGAATCAGAGAGGGACGAAATGGCGTTGATGGAAGAAAGTCGAGATGAGTTCGCGAATTCCAATACGTGGATTACCGATTCCAAGTCACGAGAATACAAGGCCGCAGCCTTCTCGATACGACGAGTAGGATACCAAATATTTCCGGAAGAAGAGCTGATTAATATAGATTGTGCACATGTTTTGTCATGATACTGTAGGCGAAAGTCTTGGTCAAGATAGGAGACGAGATCTTGGAGAGCAGCTAAGATTCCGTTTTGTCCGTCATTCTGATCTGTCCGATGGTGCCGTTCATCATACAATGCCGATGCCATGTCGTTGACAGTATCCAGAACAATTCGTAAGCATCGAATGCAAATCTCTTGTTGATGTTGAGAACCCTCCATCACATCAGTTGGTGGACGCAGAGTCGAACCGTCAAAGGCGGCAAAATGGACTCGTTTTTTGCCTGGTTTGGATGAAGCCATTGGTTTGGACTCTTTCGGTTGGTCCGATTCCTCCAACAGGTTCCATTCCAGGTCAACAAGTGCATCCAAAAACGGTCGAATGGGCTGAATCCGTTGAATAGCATGCGTCTTGGAGTCCATGGATCGTTTGCGCCGTCGCGTCGCAATTACGGGTGCCGATTTCGTAACTTCCACGCCACTGTTGCAAGAAGAAACTTCGCTAGATGTGAGACGATGCTGTTCGTCATCAAGCATATCCTTGTGGAACGTGTACGAGGCGATGATTCGGGGGAGGATACAAGCCTGAGGTCGGGCAATAAAAGAACGAGATGAAAGTCGGGGTGAGTAAACCCTTGCCTAAAGTGGAGCTACGGCAGTTCGTTGGGCAGTCTTTCCTTTTACCTTGGATTGCATTTGCGGGTATTTTTCTGATGGGAACAGTAAAGACAAGCGATATTGCAACTCTTTCACATCAATTGTTGCCGATGTATTACTAGTGGCTGGCAATAATGTTGTTGTTTCAGAATCATCCAAGAAAGTTTGAGTCTCCGTTGTGATTGCGGTATCCATTCGTCCGATAGTCCGAACCGAGTCTACGTTCTGTTCCATCGTGTTGGAAAGATTGGTAGCGACTGGATCCGACTCGAGCAGTTGTTGCTGATGAGAAATGTTTGTTGCAGTGGCAGCCGCAGCTCTGGCTTGTATAGGGGTCGTTTTTCGTAAGATACTAGAGGGAGAAATTCTAGGAGTTGAAGAAGACTTCGCTGCGATGGAGCTTGTGGCAGATTTGTGTGGCGTTCGAAGTGCCCCCGGAGAGAAGATGGAATGTTGTTGATGAGGAGCCAAAAGGTTTGAGAAGAGAGGCTGCTGAATACAAGTAGACGAAAAGGAGCAAGTTGTAGTGGGCGTTTGGAGAGACTCGGTTGTTTCCCCCCCCAACTCCTCTACTGTCGTGTCCAAGGCAAGTTGTACTTTCACCTCGGCTGCCAATTCGCCTTTACGACGGTGTTGACGCGGAGATCGTCGCTTCCCCGAAGATAATGTTGATATTATCGATGAAGAGGCTGTTGTGACATCTTCCTTGTCGACTGATGGATGCCTTGAGGCCTGGCGTGTGGAACGTTTGTTGTCTAAGCAAACCTTGTCATCTCGTCCTCTCTTCTTCCCTCGGAAAGAATTGAATTCTTCTCGTACTGTTGATTCTACGATGTCACCTTGTTCGATACTTACAGAAGGAAGCACTTGCATGGCGGACGAAGTCGGTGATGGGTTTGTACACAAAGTGGATGGGGAGTTCGAACACTGTGAAATGACCCATTCGGTGGGACGGTCACTACAAGAGATATTGGTCGATTCTCCACTACCGATAGACGACGCAAAAATGAAAGTTTTAGGTTCGTCTTGTACGAGTCGATTGGCAGAAGATGGCGCTGATAGCGAGGGCGACATGGTGGACATGGCAGTTGAGGCCTGAAAAGTTTGTTGTCGTGTGGTGGGAGACAACTGAATGAATGAACGCGACAAAAATTCAAACTTCATTCACGAATGATATGAATGAGTGGGAATAATTTGAATCAATCAGAAAACGTTCTAATTGGATAATTCGGATGGAACGTATTACCTCAGCTCGCAAAAGACCGAAGGCAACTGACAAATCATTTTCTAAGTACAACAATACTTAAGTACTCGAAAAAGAAGAGTTTTCTAAAAGTGAAGATGACATCATCCGAAGGAACTCGATTTTACACTAGGTAGCTACTAGCTACGGTAGTTGGTAGCTACTACTGGTAGTCTGGTAGAGAGATACGGTAGCTACCGGTACGAGCCCTTCTTTCGGGTACACTTAAAGAGTTGGAAGTCGTAACCACCTACCTACCTATTCCAAGATGTCTTGTCTACTAATCGGAGTACCACGTTCACCGATACTACGGTAGCTACGAGGGCCAGAGCTCTGGAGAAAGGACCGTGCTTGTCTGCCGTTAGTATGACACCATGTGTGTAACGAAGACGATTACAGGAACAAAACGAAAGCCTGAGCGGGCAGAAGTATTATCACCGTCCATTGCGGACACAACTACTACAAAAGCATTCCTCCACGTCGCTCTTTGCCGCAACTGGTGGAAGGAGACAATAGAGTTTGACTTTGCTGTGAATCCCGACCAGTCCTTTCCACAGGTACTAAAGAGAAGGTATTTTCGGTAAACACATCTTCAACAATGGTATTTCTAGAGCATAAAAATAACATTTTCCTAAAACTGTACTTTAAAAAGAATATGAATCAAGCCTATTGCTGATGAGATTCCAATCATAGGTTCAACGAATTGAAACTCTATTTAAAAAATTCTGGATGACGCGGATTCTTCTGGCACTCTCCATGAAGCAGTTTGAATTGGTGGTTGCATGCAATTGCGCAATTTTGCTTTCAAAAATATAAATCGTTGTTGTTGTAGCTGTGTTGTTGTTTCTGTGAATAAAATGTTATGTAGAACAAAACATAATGAAGTAATCGTCATGCCGCCGGGGCAAAGCCAGGGTCCTTGAGGATCAAAAACAACGTGTTGTTTAAAAATCGAGCGATAGATTGATCATAGCAAGAACGATCGTTCAACTCTCCAAAAATGCAAGACAACTGGCTTTTTTGTTGAAATATAATGATGTTTTCCAGCAGCATCTTGAAGCACTTCACTGCGTTCTCGGTATCGTCCAGGAACGCATAGCTCTGGCCTAGGTTATTCAAAATCGACAGTATAAACAATGGCGACAAGACCGGGTCGATGTTATCTTTTTCGTGTTCTCTCTGACTGATCGAGTAGGCCAAACTGTACAGGTCGCGTGCCTTCGAAAGAAAGTCTCGTCGTATTGCAAGATTGTCTTCTGATTGCGAGGCTATGGCATGATGGGCCAGCGCCGTGTTATAGATCAACATTGTAGACAGTCTTGTGAAAAGATATATCATGCTTGCTTCAACAAGGCCGTCACCTGGAACCATTCGTTGCTCGAGGAAAGCGTTGTCTCTGCTTTCCGCTAGACTCACCAAAATGACGAACGGTGTCCAGTATACGAATGGGTCGATAGAAGAATGGATCTCTTGCGAATGTGTTCCTTGCGATGGTAAGACCAGAAAGGATACATAGAGCTCCGCATCGATATTTCTTCCTCTTTCTTCAAGAGGACGAGTCAAAAACGTTTTGGAATCTCTTGTAGCCTTCTTGAAACATCGCAATGCGTTGGTGTATCTTCCTTGATTGTACAATGATACGCCCATATTGTTTTGATGGGATACAAACTGCAAGGCTTCGGCTGTCGCCTGGGAAATCAATGACTTTGTTCCAGCTAAAGACATGTTTGTACTGGTCTCGTATTTTTTTTAATTTTTGACAGAAGCTCCAGTTTTTGTGTGTGATGAGAGGAGAGGGGTGAGATAATAGAAGATACCTAGGGCGTTTGAACTGTGAAATACCTACCTAGTAGATACAACGACGAGTGTTGAATAAAATGCTCCCTTTGTTTGTGTCCACTGTGTGTGTAAAAAGATCTTTCAAATAGAGACGAGCCAAGAAGTATGCTTACAGTTAAATGATTATTGACACTTCCTTTGATGATGTGAAGAGGAAGGGTTCTTGGATTCAAGACATTAAGGGGGGTCGAAGGGTGCACACATAAACATTGTTGCAGTTCTTCTTGAAGACAAATTGGTCAGAAAGAAGATCGTTATTCGATTAACTATAAATCGGAGACAATATTCGGAGGTCGTAAGGGAAGTGAAGAAGTCATTTCGCTTCTCGGTAGTTGTCTATGATCGAAGTCACCTACTTTTACGGTTCTTTTTGCTTTTAGAGATATATGCCTTGGCTTTCTTTTGGCGCCGACAAGATAAACTTCTAAGATATTAGTGCAATTAGGCTTTGATGTCACCTAAAAGGAGAATTTCTTGATGCGATTATCATCTGGTTCTCCTCAAGAACCCCCTGTCTTCAATATTTATTTCATTTCATTTATTTTTTTCGTACTCTCTGTATTTTAGGACGAGAAACATTTTTTTAAAACTTTTAGACAAGCTACTAGTAGAGCTAGCTAGTAGAGTCTCTGTTTTGTCGAACATCCTCTATGGAAGCACAAATACGATGGAAAAAGGAGTAATGGCAACGGGACACCGCCACTCTACCCCGATACTACTACCGTAGTAGAACGATGGACACCTATCGGACAGGCACTGAACATCGGGCGTTTTCTCCTGTACTAGTCGTATGTTGTTATGAAGATGACTGCAGTATTTTGCGTCACCGCTGGGATGGTCTCTTCCATTGCATTGCATGGTCGTCGTTCGATTTGTGATTACATGGATGATTCTATTTGGGGCTATGCCGACAACTAGCTACCGCCTTGTACCTCCGTATCTAAGAAGTCGACTCGCTCATCGGACCGACCCCTAAGTGTCAACACTTGGTTACAGAAGGTATGTATGCTATCAATCGTCCATGACATGAATCATTCATGAATATATAAATTCCATAGAGAAGCCTTCTATCAAGGTATTGCCAGGCTAAAAAGTATTCTTACAGTTAATACAAATCGTATGATTTTTGTTCTCCTTTTCCTACGCGTCCGGGACTTTCGCGACGAGAACCATGGGACTAACGTCTGTCGTTTTTAGGCCTCCATCTCCTCGTCAGTTTGTGGCTGACTCTGTTGCGACATGGCGCTACGAATGCGTTTCATTTCAAGCAATTGATCCTTTTCGGCCTGCAAGTCCTTCAAGCGATTCTCCACTTCCAGCATATGCTGCGTTAGTTCTTCTTCTAACTCTTGAATATCTTCCAATGTGTGGGTACGGTGCCCAAAGTCGGGAGGCAATGTTGGAACGCCTGGGTACAAGTGACCGGGTCGGACATTATACTCGCCATCTTCGTCCAAGGCGTCACTCTTTCCAGTATTGGCGTTCTCACCAGCATCCTTGCTGGCTTGAATGCGCAAGGCAGCACGTTCCTCGGCAGTTCCGATGTATACTTCGTCTCTCTTGAATCCAAAAAATTTACGTTGGATTGTGGCAACCACCCACGAGCCTTGGCCTGAATTTAAGATATTATCATTGTGATAGAGGAAGAGGGGGTGAGGGAAAAAGAATCAACAGGAAATGTATGAGATAAGCCATATGCATCCAAACAATACACTCCATCCTGATTTACGTACAAAGTCCGGTCCACTCCAGAAACAAACAGAAGCGCATAAAGAAAAAGGTAATTGGAGTTGACAAAAAGGCCATGGGGAAGGCACTGGCCACCAGTTGCCAGGTAATGGAGGCAACAATGGTAGTAATCAAGGCACCCAACAATCCAGTGTTGAACAAAGCTTGAATACCATCGGTGACTCCAAAAATGTTTTCATCGCCTTCGGGCAACTCAATGGTAGTGACTATGGTGTTTGTACGGTAAGGAGAGAACAAGCGAAACAAGTTAGGGTGACATCCGATAGGGTTGAGAAATGCTGTTTTGGGTACATGTTCGACACAGAATTTTCCCCCTTTCTTTCCCGCCACTTACCTCGAGCGATGATAAAAAAGCAGAGTGTGACACACATTTGACGGCCGACCATGAATCCGGGAAGGTTGCGTCCATCACCTTCAAACAAGACATCACAGGTGCGTTTGGCCCAAAAGGATCGAGATCGTTCTTCTTCGGTCATTCTGGCAACAGCAAAAAAGGCGATTTGCATTCCCTCCAACATACCGACAATCATCATAAAAACAAAGAACAAGACCACTGCCACTCCATCGGGGACTGCGATTGGGTTGATGTCAGCGACAACAACAGAGCGTTAGACTCCAACAACATCCAAATTACAGCAACACGTTGTGTTGTTGTTGTTGTTGCTGGTGGTGGTATACGTACCTCCATCCCACATGGTAGTTTGTCCATGAAAGAGTGCCGAGAGTGTAACGGCAAAGGACATGCCCAAAATGGCCAAACTCATGAGGACTCGTCCCCAAAACAAGATTTGTCCGATCCAGCTTCGTTTGGCTTCTTTGGTTTCGAGGGGCTGTCCCGCCGCCCAAGAAAAGAAGATTTGTGCCAAGTAACAACAATGCAAGAGACCAGACGCTTCAATCAACCGTGAGACTTGAAAGGTGAAGAGTGCAAAGAGGTTGTTGACATAGTCCAACATGCAACGACTGGCAATCACTTGTGCCGAAATCTGTTGATAAAAAGGAAAAGCAAGCCAAACGTTGGTCGAATGGTGAGGGGGGGGGGGGGGGGGCAGGAACAAAAATAATTATGTCTTAGTTTTGGTCGTACATACCTTTCCAAGCATGGCGGTCATGAAGAAGAGTGCAAGGCCGGTATTTAGAAAGATCTTGTTGATGATGATCGGCATACCCAAGACTTGAAGGGATTTGTCCAGTGGGTCACCTAAACAGCGATTGATTGAGAAAATGTAGGTAAGTAAATATGATTGAGCATTCATTTCACACACCAAAAATCAACCATCCCGTCCATCCATCCATCCATCTCTCTTAAAATTATAAAAGAATAGTCATCATGATACCATGTTACCGTTAACGTACCACACAAGTTTTCGACAAACACCAATGCCAATACCAAGAATTGGCGTCCCATCAAGTACCGATCCAGGTTGTCTCCACGATTGACGACTTTCATGATACGGTGCGTGCTTGGATGGGAGTCCTCATACAATTTCATTTGTACCGGTGGCAATCCGACCAGAGATGCCTGTCCTCCTTCTACCATGGAAAGCCAAATAAGTCCAACAAACAAAATGATGACAGTAATGGACGGATGCATGACGGATGCGAGTTTGGTGTTTCCATCGATAATAACGGCAATGACAATGATGGTGCAAAAGATCAATAGTAATGTCGAATAGACATTGCGAAAGGCCATGCCAGGAGATTGTTTAACAGAAGCAGGAACAATCATGGTGATGGGTGGCGGAACGATGGATGATCACGGAGTGCTGTATCTAGATCAATGCAATATTATTTACGTAAGCAACTGTAGTAGCAGTAGCAGTAGCGGGGATGATAGGACAACGTTGCGGTGATGTTTAACAAGAGAGTATTTGAAAGAGTGTACACCGATCGATGATCGATCGATGAGTTCGATCAATCTTTTACTACTACAATAAAAAATATGTGACAGAGATTTCAGTCTTACACACTATGGAAGATCGTCGCGGTATCCTCGGAAGGGAGGAACAAACAGGAATGCATGTACCGGTAAGCATCAGTAGTTGAGGTATACGAAATGCAGTAAGCGAGCCTGTAAACAAATGTAATAGAGTACCGGTAGTACAGTACCACACAGACAACCATGAATACGACCAACTCGCTCGACTCGGCGATGGGATGTCGTTAATTCTGTTTCGATGATAGTACAAAAGATCCGTTGATTCCGATGTCGTCGCCAATGGGAATAGCCGGATGCCGGATGGTATCCAAAGTGTCAAGGCAACGGAGTTTTGCGAGAGGCGAACGGAGTAGGTATGTATGATACCGGTATGTAGCCGGATGCCTGGATGGTATCCAGAGAGTGTCAACGCAACGGAGTAGGTATGTACCGGTATGTACGGTACCGGTATGTTGTTCTACTACCGATATTACGATAGTACTCCCGTACTGGCAGTTTATACCTACCCTCGGAGTACGTACTCCGTTGTACGTAGTACTTATTCATGATATACGTATCATATGTACGTACCCGCGATTCGTCCAACCGTCCTACCGGTAGTCGAATCGAACGGTAGTACCGGTACTCACAGTCAGTAAAACGAACGGTAGTCTACTGGCGCGCCTGTCCACAACATTTTGCAGCATCCCGTGATACAGTGTAGTACCTAGCTACGTGATACAGTGTAGTAGCTACGGTATCATACGTCTGTAGCTACGCTAGTACAATGTGCAAAGTAAATTTCTTGACGTTCGCAGTCCAAACAACATCCATCCACCATCTGTGTCATACTCGGAGGATGATATCATGACAGGAACGATTCGATTCGATTCGATTTCATGATTTCATTTCATTTTACTAACATCATACAAGCATTACTTTATACTCCGTACTATTAAGCATCTCTGAAAACGATGACGTATCACGACTTTTCGTCGTCATGTCAAACGTTTGCTGGAGAGCACCAGTCAACAATATTATCAACCTTTCTGTCGGCCTTGGACAGGCAAGAGATACTTACGAGATATCATCCAATGGACGATGGGATTTCCTTTCACTATCATCATTAATGCGACCATTGTGTCGTATTGAGAAGCAATCATCTCCGTAAACGGTGGAGATATACGTCTTTTGGATGTGACGAAAAACGTTTTGGAAGGCTGTAAAAAAATTGTGACTGTCTCTATTAGGCAAGATACTTGCAAGGTTACATGGAACAGAACTGGCGGATGGTATTTCCTTTTCATGTGATTACGCAACCATTTTGTCGTGTTGAGAAACGATCATCTCCCCCAAAACGGTGGAAATGCAGAACCGCAGGTGTCGAAGAATGGATCGTCTGTTGTTGTTGTTGCTGCCACATTCCGTGTCTGCAAACATTATTTTGACAAGATTCATCTACCGCATGTTCTACTGGTGGTGGTGCGTGACAACACGCCTCCTGTTGTGAGGATGTGGAAGAACAATTAATCATGGTAGTATCATCGGGCATCAAGTGATAGGAGCAAGGATTGATGTGGGTTGTTTCCCTTGTTGTTGTTGTTTTTGTTGTTGTTGCTACTGTCACGACGATTGCTGCAGGTGTAGAAGTGATTCATCCGCTCATAGTGCGGGAGAGGGGCAAAGTCCGATGGGTTTGGACACTGCGGAGAGTACTGTCGAGGAAAGGAGCGGATCCACTCAACGGGGAATGCCTTGGAAACACGAGACTCGGAAACCTTGAGATCTGGCTTGAAACATACGAGTCAATGATCATACAAAACGCCAAACACCGTAAGAACAGTTTTGGATGGCCGCCTCCGCCCAATTGACTAAGTAGTCCTTCGTCTATAATATAAGGACAGCAGCTCCACGCACAGCGTTGCCAGCGACAACCACACAACCATGTACAGCAGCGTCGACAACGTGGCCACTTGTCACCACATATTTCCGCCCCATCCAGGCCACAGCCCCCAACAAAACGCAACATCAGAAACTAAAGAACACACTGCCACGAAAAGATACAACCCAATAACACACAGCTACCACAACAAAACAAACACACAAACAAGATCGATGGTGTCCTAACATCTGTTCTCCTCCTCGACCAAATGAATTCTTCCTCCTCCCGCAGGAGATTTTGTACCATCAGCAACTCCGTAATGGATTGATGTCCAGTCACTCCCTGCATAGCCCCGACGGGTGTGAATCAACTTCTTAGATACGGAACTAGACGGTATCTAGCTAGTAGTTGGCATAACCATGAAATAGATTTTTATTGAACGGAGGGTGTATACTGTGTACTCAACGGAGGCATTCCAACAATGAGCAAGGTTGTCGATGGCCCAACTTACTGTTAGTCCGTTATTTATTGGTTAGAATGAACCCTGGATATCTTCATAGTTACGTTTATGTCTTGGCCAGAACCAGTATGGGTCTGCCCATCGCTGATTTTCATCAAACTTACCACTTGCAACGATCTCCGATCTTTTGCAAAACCTAACTCGATTTTTGAACATTCGTGTTAGCCTTTCACTCTCTTGTCTCGAGTCGACGATCTTCCGCGCACTTGTCTTCATTCTCGAGGCGTCGTTTGCTTGTTGTTGATGAGACGACGATACCAGCCTCACAACTGCGTTGAAGCGTATAATGCATACACTACTGTTAATGCATACACTACGCGTTTCTGAAATAGTACCGTCCCTTTGCACTTGACACTCGGCTGAGTTATGATGCCTATTTCTTCCACAGAAATGTCAGTGCCCATCACAACTCTATCAGGAATCGTGCATTAAGCATTCTTCCTCCTCTCCCTTAGCCCCCTTCCGACTAAATAAGAGAAACACAATCTTTCCGGTCTGCCACCGGTTGGGCATGATGCCATGCACAAGACAGTCAACAGCAGTAGTTTGTACTACAGCTGGGACGATCTCTTCCGTGGCACTGATAGATCGTCTGTAGATTCTTAGTTCCCCAGGCTCTGACAAACCTGGGTTGAGCCCCCTACCACGACAAGGTGATCCACTCAGGGGGGCGACGTTTTTTCTTCCATATCAAGACGTCCTTCTTCAAGCCCGGTAAGAACTTGCTCTTTCATATTATTTCCTAGACGTTGCCAGTTTTTTTTTGTCTCGTCGCCCAGACGAGACCTCCTAACCCAATCGACAAAACTTGGCCAGAATGAACGGGAGGTTGCCTTCTTCGTGGTCCAGTTTGTGCCAATAACATCATCTTCAACAAGGGGCTGGATCGAATGCCCTTGAGTCTTCGGCATCATCAGAGCGCTGTTGACCTCCATTTCCACTCCGTTTGGATTTGACCACCATTATTGCATAAAGGTAGTTCTTCATAGCATTGTTGTTCCGGCGTTGGTTTTGGAAAGATGTTGTTCTTGTTGTTGTTGTTGTCGGAAGTCGGAATCCATAATGATTCTTTGTCGTAACCCTAAAGCAATCATTCTCATTGCAACATTGGAGTTGACTGTGAATGCGTCAAGATCCTGGTCGACGAAATAACAGTAAATGTTTCCTGTCCTTGCCGACCATCTGGTCTTGGTCGTGGTCTTGGCTTTCCTCAGAGAGAACGCCTTCACATGTACAGTTAATCAACTTTTGTCCTCTCTTTAAATATAATAATATCAACAAATATCCGAAATTCTGGCCGTCCCAGGTCCCAGGCCCAAGAGAGGTGTGGCGGTAATTATTAAAGAGCACCGTACTGTATCTACCGTACAATACCTGTGCCGGTACCTACCGGTAGGTCGCTACTGGTAGTAATAAAAGTCTGTGAGAGATTCGACGATGGAAGATCAAAACTCCACTGACTTTTTTGGATGGCAGATTCCGTGTGAAAAAATACCACCTCTTGCTACCGAGTACGGTACTTCAACACACGGAGTACCGTAGTTACGAAACGAACCTCCCACGGAAGAAGAAAGAATATAACGACTACGGTACATGTGCCGGTACCGGGGAAGAAGGTCGACCATGGATGGAACAACAAAAAATTCCCCGTGAAATCGTACGAGGTCGTACGTAGAAATGCGTAAAGAGTCGTGTAATGCAGAGACACACTGACTGTGATTTGTTTTATTAGGAATTCCTATTTTAGCTAAAACGGCGACCGTGACCTTTCTGGTCGTAGTTCCCCTTAAATGACAGAAATAGAGACTCAATAGTGGTCGTGATTTTGACTCTTTTTGCCAAGAAAGTTTCTGAAGTTTAGTCATTGGAGAAAAGGGCTTTGTACGCAAATGCCAAAGAATTTAGACACAATCTCAAAGATGACAGGTAGCACTTAAACAGATGATCGAAAAAAATGGTTCTACGTAGCACCTCGAAACGAACACAAGTCATTACTCTCTTTCGAACGAAGGACAAAGAATAATATTTCCCTGAAATCGTACTTCGCCTCAAGTTTACAACACTTTCACTGGCTCACAGGCACAGACCAGAGCCACGTTTTTTTATATCAACAGGTTGCTACTACGTTGCTATGCTCCCGATTTCTTCAGATTAATCATCATCATCATCTGAAGCTACAAACGAAATCAAAATCGCATTCCAATATTGCTCACAATAAAACAAGGTTTGCCTTGTTATTTTTCTAATCTTTCACCTGCTGTTGAAAAACCAAAATCAAAGCTGAAGCCATGTTGGTTGCAAGACTCTTTTTCTTTTGCCTTTGGGCGTTCACCCAGTTCCAGCCAACTGCTGCCGCTGCTGCCAGGAGCTTCATCGTCGAGCGTGTGCTTGAAGACAAACGCTTTGTGGTCTACAATTCCCGTACTCTATCCGGGGAGTGCTGTAAGTTTGGAGTGTATCTATTTGAAAATGTTGGTCTACCTCGATCGTATGTAACCGATGAAGAAAGATTATGTTCTAACACCATCATAAACTGGTTCTAGTGCCCATTTGTGTTCCCGATACCCAGTCGATGCCTCCTGCTCCAACGGATAGCCCAGTCGCTGCTCCTACCGCCGCACCAGCAACTTCTTGCAGCTGCTCGGATGAAAACTCTGCTGTATCGTACTCTTGGAAGTGTGGACTTGATGTTTACTACTGTGCCAGCAAGATCACTTCCATTTGCAGCCAGTCTGTGACTGCTGGTGTTACCCTTGTTCCATTGAATGATGAAGAGTGTACTCGCCAGCAGGCTGTGAAGATGGACACCAAGTGTATTGCCACCTCTACAGTGACTGCACCCAAGGACTTGTCTCACAAGGTTTGCTACAACTCTTTGGATCCTTTGACTGGAATCAAGTTTGATGGAAAATGTGATGCATGCCAGAGTTATGTTGCTCTTCCGACTGCCCCACCCACTCCCAGTCCAACTGCCACGCCAACAACTTCTCCTACTCCTGCTCCAACAGCTGCACCCACTGTTGCCCCAACAGCATCTCCTACTGTCAAGCCAACAGCCGCACCCACTGTTACCCCAACAGTTGCCCCTACCACTGCCACAGTGCACTCTTCTTGTGCCTGTTCGGATGAAAACTCTCCTGTGTCGTACTCTTGGAAGTGTGGACTTGATATTTACTACTGTGCCAGCAAGATTACTTCTATTTGCAGCCAGTCCATGACTGCTGGTGTTACCCTTGTTCCCTTGAATGATGAAGAGTGTATTCGCATGCAGGCTGTGAAGATGGACACCAAGTGTATTTCTACCTCTACAGTGACTGCACCCAAGGACTTGTCTCACAAGGTTTGCTACACCTCTTTGGATCCTTTGACTGGAATCAAGTTTGATGGACAGTGTGATGCATGCCAGAGTTATGTTGCACTTCCGACTGCACCACCCACTCCCAGTCCAACTGCTGCTCCAACAGCTGCCCCCACCAATGCTCCCACCAACGCACCCACTCCTGCCCCAACTGCTGCACCCACCAATGCACCCACCCCAAGCCCCACTGCTGCACCCACCAACGCACCAACCCCAAACCCCACTGCTGCTCCCACCAACGCACCAACCCCAAACCCCACTGCTTCACCCACCAACGCACCAACCCCAAACCCCACTGCTGCACCCACCAATGCACCCACCAAGGCACCAACCCCAAACCCCACTGCTGCACCCACCAACGCGCCCACCAAGGCACCAACCCCAAACCCCACTGCCGCTCCAACTCCTGCTCCAACTGCAAGCCCTACCAACTCTCCCACCATTTCTCCCGGCTCTTGCGTCTGTTCGAATGCCAACTCTCCCGTGGCTTACAGCTGGAAATGTGGAAATGATGTCTACTATTGCACTAGTGTGATCAAGTCCATCTGCTCTCAGTCCTTGGGTGCTAACACTGTCCTTGTCCCGTTGAATGATGCCCAATGTGCGGCCATGAACGAAGTGAAACTCGGAGAGACGTGCATCCTTGCCGCCCCTGTGACTCAACCCAAGGCCCTTTCTCACAAGGTTTGCTACAACTCTTTGAATCCATTGATTGGATCCAAATTTGATGGAAAATGCGAACGTTGCACCGACTTTACTCTTGTTTAATAAAAATGGAGTTGAAAGCGGTGTACAATCTGAGAGGAGGAACCAACTTGGAATCCCAAAAAACAAAAACAAAACAGAGGTTAAAGAGAGAGAAGAGAGGGAGAGAGCTGAAGAGAGTAATATCAACCCAATTTCTTTGCTTTTGTTGCGTTTTGTTTTTTGGTTGTGGTTGGAACAAGTCGAGGACACCTCAGATTCTGCAGAAAAAAAGAAAGGAAGAAAAAAAAGGAAGAAAAATAACGATGTATGTTTTGTGTCATGATGGATCCGAAGAAAGGAAAGCGAAAAGATTCAATGCTCTGTTGGTATGTGATGATCCAAAAAAAATATTCTTTGAATGTAAATAGCCAATAATAATGATGATGTGGTTTTGTTGGTTATTATCCCACAAAGAGAAACGCCTTCCTTGCTCGTGTTGAAACTACCGTACCGTAGACTCCCGGTTTGTCGTCCTACTACTACTACGTTATGATAGAATGTACGGCAGACTTATTCACAGTCAGTTAAATGACGTACATGTAACCGGATACCGAGGAAACACAACTACCGTACGATACAACTACCGTACGGTACGTACTGTAGAATCAACAGTACGATAGTACGGTATGGTCCTTGTGCTCATTGGTGTCGTATCATACCAGGGGGTATGATACGGTCCGGTAGTTTTCTTTTGACTGTGAATTCCATCGATACAAGATTCCTATCCTAGAAACTTCAACGGCCGATGATGACTCCGATGACGTCGTCGTCGCAAAGAATTGTTAGTCCTGTCTGTCCTTTGTCCGCATTTTGACATTGAACAAAGAAGATCGCGAGATTTTTGGATTTTTCCCTCCCTCGTTTGATGATGATGATGATGTACCGGTAGTTTTCATGGGTCGTTGTTTGTCGTTGAATTTAGGCCGTGCGTAAGCAGCGCCAGAGAGATCGCTGTGTGTTTACCTTTTTCTTTGCCCGCAGTAGTAAATGTAGTGAGCATTTATACACGGTAGTTGTTTTTCCATTTCCTTGGGTCATCCTCTTTTTCTGACTACTGTTATACATCTCTATACACTTTCACTCCACTCTATATTATCAAGATGATGAAGACCATTGTTGCTCTCTTTGCCTTGTTGGCTTCGGCTTCGGCCTTTGTTCCTCAACAACAAGCGGTTGGTGCGTACGACAGAAACCCAAACTGAAACAAAACAAGACTATGATGATGATAGGGAAAAGGAAAAGACACGATCCAAGACAGGAGAAGGCTGGACGGGACTTGTTTCCTTGTTATAAGGGGAAACACCGTCTTGTCTTGTCTTTTCTTGTGGCTTGGCTTGTCTTTTCTTGTTTAGGGAATAAGAATGGAATGTTTGAGAATGGAATGCTTGATTTTGCAAGGAGCGAAGGAATGAGCAAGTGAGAGGAACGACGGAACTACAACAACTACAACAACGAAGATGATGAGAACGAAACAGAAATTTTGGGACACTTCGTTCACACCTTTGGAGGATCATCTTTAGTTCGTTTTGTTGTTGTTCTCGTCTGTTTCGTATCCTCTGTTGCATACCTCCCTGCGCGATCGTCTCTCGGTTCCATTCCTTCTTTTTCATCTCTTCCCTCCCCACAACGTCATGGATTTTGTTGTTCATACCCCCTTTTTTATATGGTTCTCACCTCTCTTGTTTGTTCTTGTTGTTCCTTTCATATTTCTCCCTCCCAATGTCGTCTTTTTTTTGAAAACAGCCTTCGGCGTTCGTTCCGCCGCCTCCACCGGTCTTTCCATGGCCGTGCAAAGTCCCGAATTCAAGAAGGGGATCATCGCTACCGTTGCTGGATCCATCCCCGCCTTCTTGAGCACGGCCGCCGTCGCCACAGAGGGAACCTCCGAATGGTTCGGCGTCGACGATATCCGTCTCTTGGCCGCCCTGTTCGTCGTCCATTGGGCCATCTTGACCCTGTACTTGCAACAATACGGTAACTACGACGAAAAGGAAGACTTCTTCGGTGAGATCGATTACACCGGATCGGGAAAGAAATAAGCGTACAGTTCGGCGAAGTTTCTTTTTTACGTATCACGTTAGAGAGAGAGGAGAGCGGCAGAAGTAGTAGTATTGACTGTGATATAATACTACTCAGTACAAATCTTTGTCATACTACTACTACGGCGGCATCATACAGTCGTCCAAGTATTTGTCGAAAACTAGAGAAGTGCTACTCTAGCTACTCAATACGATTTACCGTAGGCATGACTACTCTCACCTAGTATTCCGAATAGATGCTACTCTTAGTACCACTACTAACACCAAGTGTCCTTGCCAGACAGGAAAGCAAAAACACAGTGTAGAGTCTTTATACTCCAAATATATCAATCATCGTCGACATTTCGACTCGCGTTTTACAACTACTATACCCCATAGAGAGAGAGAGAGAGAGAGAGAGAAACGAGGGGTTGTGGTGGTGTGGAAAAAATCCAAGTGAATCATCAAGGGGGTTGTGGAAAGCATCTCGAAAGAAAGAAAGAAAAAAGTAGGACCTCGGCAGGATAAGGTTGGTTTCTGAAGGGGGGGGGGAAAACAACTGCGTCTTTTGACTTGATGGAAGAACTTTCAAGAAAGGAGGAAACAGCTTTGAGAGAGAGAGAAATCATCAATAGTCATCGTGTTGGGGTGCTGGGGAAAAACCTTCTTTTGAACCCTTCCAAAAAGATGGTGTATGGTGGGAAAAGAAAGAAAATCTCTAGAGAGGAAGGTGCTGCTGGGAAAGAATCCTAATAATATTTTATGATATAAATATCTTCTCGAGGGTCTTGAAGGGAGGACAAGCAGCATAAACAGGAGGAGAAACGTCATGGAAATGCCTGAACGGATACACCAGTACCCTACTATCTAGCAAGAAGATTGGACCGTATCATAGCTACTGGTAGCCAGTACGGTAGTAGCTATGATACCTCTCGAGTCTGGACGGTAGTACGCACTGTGTGCTTGTATGATGATAGTATGAATAGAGTTCTGTTCGTTGCTACTGATTCATTCGTTTTTTGTTCATTCCCGTTCTGGACTGAAGAGGGTAGTAGGAGTTCCACCTCTACCGGTACAATTGTACAGTAATAATTCTACTGCAGTACTATTAAGGTGGTTGTCCGATGAAGCCATAATATGTATACATGGCGAAGGATGAAATTATGGTAAAGATTCTCGAGTAAAATACGATTAGGGTGTCGATAATACTGCGGCCTTTATGAATAGAATGATATTTTAGCTGTTAAACCCCAAAACTTGGATCTTGTTCGATTCGGCTTCGCATTACTCTAATAAAATTAAACCTTCGCCACACATGATACAACCCTCTCGTTCGTTTTCTCCATGATGAAGATGACTCCACTACTACTACTCTTTCATCTTTGTGGTGGTGGTGGTGTTCCCCAAATGAGAAAAAAAAGCAGAGAAGGCGAAGGGAGAAAAAAAAAAAAAGCCAACGAACGACAAGATAGATGTTGCTATTGTATTATTAATAGTTCCCATTCCTGCAACAAATATTAATACAATACATCATCATCGTTATTGATCTACTTCTGATCCGATCCGATCTCTGTAGCTACAACTTGTATCATTCACACAGTATAAGAACGGCTGGGCAGTAGCAAGCAACTACCGTAGGTACACTCACCGGTAACAGCTCTACGTCGTACAACACTGGAAAAGAGAAAGTTCAAACAAGCAACAAGAACCACAACCACAAATCAAAACATCTCTCATCAACGATTCAACAACAACAACAACAACAACAACAACAAAAAGTACACACAAAACAGTATATAATAATGTTTTCTTCCACAACTGTCCGTCGATTGGCCGGTTCGATTGTCACGAACGGACGATCGTCGTCGTCTATTTGGGCTGCAACAACTGCCAAGTCATCTGCTTCTTCTTGTGCTTCCTCCGGTCGTCGTTCGTTATCGTCGTCCGTTGCCTCTTCGATCCAGGGGGACTACACGGTCGTGGATCATGAATACGATGCCGTCGTGGTCGGTGCCGGTGGAAGTGGGTTGCGTGCCGCCATGGGACTGAGCGAGGCTGGATTCAAAACGGCGTGCGTTACCAAACTCTTCCCGACACGAAGCCATACCGTTGCGGCACAGGGAGGAATCAACGCAGCGTTGGGTGAGTGAAAAAAAAAACAACATGAATCATAATAAAAAGAAGAGAAGGATGGAAGAAAGGAAGGAACTGTCTCTTATTGAGTGGTTCTTCTGGTCTTCTTTGCTTTGCTTGCTTGCTTTCTTCATCATCAACTCATTACCTTTGTTTCATGTTTTTTTTTCTTCTCTTTCTCGTTCTGTACCATCTTTCATGGATCTACTATGTGCTATGCTCATGTGATATTGTTTTTGTTTACAGGCAACATGGAAAAGGACGATTGGCGGTGGCACATGTACGATACGGTCAAGGGTAGCGACTGGCTGGGTGATCAAGATGCCATCCATTACATGTGTCGGGAGGCACCCAAGGCCGTGTTGGAACTCGAATCGTTCGGTATGCCCTTTTCCCGTACCGAAGAGGGCAAGATTTATCAACGTGCCTTCGGTGGACAGTCCCTCGAATTTGGAAAGGGTGGACAGGCTCATCGTTGTGCGGCAGCCGCCGATCGGACCGGACATGCCATGTTGCATACCCTCTACGGACGATCCTTGGCGTTCGATACGACCTACTTCATCGAATACTTTTGTTTGGACCTACTCATGACACCCGATGGACAGTGTGTCGGTGTCATCGCTCTCAACATGGAAGATGGGACATTACATCGTATCCGAGCCAAAAATACTGTCTTGGCCACCGGTGGATACGGCCGAACGTACTTCAGTTGTACCTCGGCCCATACCTGTACCGGTGACGGCAATGCCATGGCATTACGAAAGGGATTGCCCAACCAAGATAACGAATTCGTACAGTTCCATCCCACGGGAATTTATGGTGCCGGATGTCTCATGACGGAAGGGTGTCGCGGAGAGGGTGGTATCTTGCGTAACTCCGAAGGCGAACGGTTCATGGAACGGTACGCACCGTCCGCCAAAGATTTGGCCTCCCGAGACGTCGTCAGTCGAGCCATGACGGTCGAGATCCGTGAAGGACGCGGCGTCGGACCCAAAAAGGATCATGTAAGTTTTCTATGTATCGATTGTATCGCAACAAAGAAAAACAAACACACATCCAAGGAAGGAAATCATCATCATCATCGTGCATAGTATATGACATTCTCTCTCTCTCTCACCTGTGTATATCATTGTTATCACGTTGTTTCCAAATGATGTTGTTTATTCTGTTTTTTTTCCCTGTTTTTATTTTTATTAGATCTACTTGCATTTGGATCATTTGCCACCCGATTTGTTGGCCGAACGATTGCCCGGTATTTCGGAAACGGCCGCCATCTTTGCCGGTGTCGATGTGACGAAGGAACCCATCCCGGTATTGCCCACCGTCCATTACAATATGGGTGGCGTTCCTACCAATTATTGTGGACAAGTCCTCAAGACCTCCTTCGATGAAAAGGGTGAATTCGTTTCGGACGATATCGTTCCGGGATTGTATGCCGCCGGAGAAGTCGCGTGTGCTTCGGTACATGGTGCCAATCGTCTTGGTGCCAACAGTTTGTTGGACATCGTCGTCTTTGGACGGGCCTGTGCTCTCAAGATTGCCGAAGAAAACAAACCCGGTGATACGATCGCACCCATGGCCGACGACGAAGGGATGGAATCCTTGGCCAATCTGGACCATTTGCGATACCGTACCGGAACGATATCGACCAGTGACATCCGTAACGAACTCCAAGTGACCATGCAAGAACATGCCGCCGTTTACCGTGAGGCGGCTACCCTGAAGGAGGGTAAGGTCCGTGTCGACGAAATCGTGAAAAAGTTCAACACCGAAGTCAACGTCTCCGATAAGAGTTTGATCTGGAACACGGATCTGGTCGAAACGTTGGAATTGCAAAATTTGGTCGCCTGTGCTTCCACCACCATCACCGGTGCCGAGAACCGGAAGGAATCACGTGGGGCACATGCCCGAGAAGATTATCCCAAGCGTGACGACGAGAATTGGATGAAACATAGTTTGGCCTACTTTGATGGGGAAAAGACCGATATCAAGTTCCGTCCCATCCATTACTTCACCTTGGACGAAGAAGAGTGCAAGACCGTGCCACCCTTTGCTCGTGTGTATTAAATAAAACCAAAAAAAAAAGAGGACACCACAAAGTGAAGCAATTAGGCGGTGAAAGCCAGATGGAAATACGAACCGGAGAAAAAAAGAGACAAGACCAACCAGTCACTGGACGGATCCATGACGTATCGTGTCGGGTATGATATGTGTTTCCTCTTACTGGCCAGGCTTTGCTTTATTTCGGAACACGGAAACAGACGAGAGATGATAAGAAAAAACGAGATTTGATGAAACAAGTTTAAAACAAGGAATACGTACTTTAGACAAGTGTGCCGGCTTTGCTTGTATTGTTACATTCTCCTTGTTCGTCATCGTGACAGATACAACGCCCGTTTGGGTTGTTCGTACGTGAGTCGTTGCTACGTCCATTTGCACCGTCCTCATTCTCCAACATACTACGTGTACTTTGCGGGCCGGCAATAGGAGTATTACGATTGCGTAATCTACTACTAGGTAGTATTGACTGTGAATGAACCCACGAATGTCTGATATTTGGCACGTAATTTGTTTCGTTTGTTTTCTGCTTTTAAACCAGTTTTTGATTGAATTAATGTAGTAAAGTTAAAAGTGTACGACAGTGAGGTAGGTTGGCTTATCGTCAAATCTGCCGAACCATTGGTACTATCAATCACCACCGCCGTTTCTGCTGCAATTCCTTCCTTCCTTTTTTCTCTCCAATACGGCCATTCGTCATGGCAACTGCTCTAATATAATAATAATAAATCCATTTGTTCGCGATGGTCCTCTTGTCCATACATCCATACCAGTAATGACATCCTTTCCTTCTTGTTTTTTTTTCTTTCTTTTTATAATTTTTTCGTGTTCAACATCTTGTCGTTGGTCTCCTTTCCTTGGATTGGTAGTTTCTTTTTTTTTTTGGTTACTTAATACTTGTCATCGTCACGGTAGTTGTTGTTGTTGTTGTAGTTTCCACCACCACGAAAGGCATTACCACCATCTCCAAAGGGTCGTGCCATACGTGGTCGTCCTTGGACGAAGGCACCCATAGGTCCCGTGACATTTTCGGCCTTGATCTTTCCCTTGGCATCCGTGAGGGTCGTAAACTCGACCGGTTCTCCGTCCTATGATAGAGGATCACAATATGATAAAATAGGAAGAAAGAAAAGGAAGAAGAAGAAGAAGAAAACAAACCGGGAGCAAAATGCAGTCCCATAAAAAAGGTGTATGTATGTGAGAGAGATAAGAGAGATGGGAAATAAAGCAGAGATGACAGACCGAACCAAAGTGTCAACAAAAACACAACAACTGCATGTTGCACCCATGTGCATGAACGGTACCAAACGCACGGTTGATACAGTGGGTCAACAAAAAAAAAACTTACCGCCAAGGATCGGAATCCATCGGCATGAATCGCCGTCTGATGGACGAAGATATCTTCCATGGAATCGTCATCGGGAGAGATGAATCCGAATCCCTTTTTGGAATCGAACCATTTGACCGTTCCCGTTTGAATGTTATCGTTCGTGACAGCAGAACTACTCATCATCATACGACTTGCCATGGAAGAAGTAGTAGTAGTAGTACAGGTAATGGGCTGTTGATGATGTTGAAGAAACAAGGACCGGACAGCAGCAGTAGTGGTGGTGGTGGTCAAACGTGTCGATGCGGATTTAAGAAACAGAGCTGGACGAAGGAACATTGTTTGTAGACGTTGTTGTAGTTGTGTGTGTGTGTTTTGTAGGAGTAATCAATATCTTGTCTCTTGTATGTTGCTGTATTGGTGGCGGTGTATAGTTTGAAAACGAACGGACAAGGAAGAAGAAGAAAAAGTGTAGTACTCGGAGTAGTATGATAGAGAGAGAGACTGAGTGAGCGAGAGAGAGAAAACGACGATGATCAAAAAAATAAATTTATTTGGGACAGATGGATATGATGCTGCTGCAGCTGACGATGATGTCTCGGGTTGATTTTCGTTGCCGTTTGCCTCTTAAGAAATACCATTCATTTTTGTCGTTTTCATTAAGTAGAAGATGTCGGAGTCGTAGTATTAACAAGTAGTGTCTAATACTTTCTCTCTTCTTTTTTTTTTGTGTGGCCATGACGAGCTACAAGATGGATCCTTCGCCATGGCCTGCCTGTCACCAGATACGACGAACGTCGTATGATACACCCATCAACGTATCATAGTCGTATATGATACAATCATCCAAGGTACTATCTTTCCCCCACAACGTATGATACCGTGGTAGTACCACACTCCATTATTAGTAGAAGAAGGTATGATACGTATCCGAAGCATCATGACTGCAACGGAAATACGTTCGACAGTGTACCTATCCTACCGGAGTACAGGTAGGTACCTACGGTAGTAGTGAAATAAATAATGATGTCGCATGGCGCACCCCTCTCACACGACTTGCGCTTCGCATTCGTGTCGGAAAAGGATTCATTTTTTTCGGATTTTCCTTCCAACGTGTGTTGGACACATTCAACATAGAGAGAATAGTTGAGTCTACTACCATACCCTCAGCATGCCGTCCATTTGCTGCAAGCCACACACACACAACAACCCAACTCCAACATATATTATATATACACGACGACAAATGCGAAATCTTCCTTTCTACTAACACTCCTCCTACTGCCATTGTTGTGGATCATCATCGTTTCTCGTGTCATCATCTACACTACCGTTACTACTTGATTGATTGATTGATTGATTGATTGATCGATCGATTGAGTTGCAAGTATTCATTTCATACGTACCTCATAAACATTACTTCCAACTACAAGGGACATACGAAAAAAAAACGGAACAACAACATCACAACAGCGACAGCAACAAAAAGAAGAAACCAAAAGAATGATCACTCGAAGAAGTCCCCGTCACAATCAGAATCAACAACAAGATGATTCAGAAGGACAACAACAACAACAACAACAGCAACAGCAGCAATCCTTTCTTCCGACAGTGAAATCTCCAACGTCCAAACGACATCACTATGATGATCCGGAGGATCGTTTCTTTGACAAGTATTCCAAACATCGCAACGGATTCTTTTCCTTTCCACTTTTCATCAACAACAACAACAACTCCAACAACAACAAATTGTATATTTACTTGTTGGTGATTTTGGGAGCTCTTTTCTTGTGTGTGGAACTGTCTTGGAATTACAACCACCATCGACATTCACTCTTTTTGTTTGCTACTAGTAGTGGTACAACATATTCGTCATGGTGGATGGACGGTACCTATACACTGAAGACGACTCGTCTTCCTCAACAACTACAAGAACAAGATTTTCCTCAAGTGACTCGATTCGATGACAAGTGTTTTTTAGTTACCCAAACAACGCAAGAACAACAAGAACAAGCAGTAGAAGAAGGCAGACGCCGACTCTTACAACAAGATCCTCATCACTTTCTTCCCAAACGTCGTGATTCACGCAGATTGGAAGAAGAAGAAGAAGAAGAAGAAGAAGAAGAAGAAAGTGAAAGTAATGAAGAAGAAAAAGAAGAGAGTGTCAGTGGAGAAGATAGCAATGATAGCAACGAAGAAGAAGAAGATGATGATGATGAAGAAGAGAGCAACGGCAGCAACGAACAACAAGAAGAACAAAAAGAAGATACAGTCCCAACCGTCAAGTCGGAATCTCATCAACTTGGACCGTGTTTCGCCAAGTATCCTCAACGGGTACCACCCTCCACGGGATGGCTCGATGATCTCGATTGGTTTCATCATCGGACGCCCCAACAACACGCATCACAACATCATGCCTGGAGAGAAGCGTGTTATCTGTACTGTATCGAACAACTCGATCATCTCGACAATGCCCTCTTGTCACAAGCCGTCGTCATGGGATTACCACGTGTCGTGGATGCACTCGTTCATAAACATGGACTCGATCCACTCCAAACGGTACGTTGGAATCCCACTCAACGATCCAAAACCAAAATCCACGTGGGAGGGATCGATTGGCCCGAAATTGCCGGTTTGAACGCGATTCAACATGCCATTCGGATGGGACAGGCACAAATGGTCGCCTCCATGGGAAACGTCCATACCAAGATCGATGAATGGGGTCGATCCGTATACGATTACATCACACAAAAGGGATCGCCCATCCGACCCGTCGATGCCAAACGGTATTTACATACCGACACGACCCGATCGCAATGTTACACCCAAGGTACTCATCAAGTCGACGGATATCGTGAAATGACATTGCGAGAAACTGGCCGGACCGAATTCGAACGGCTATTGCAACAATCACCGGGACAAGGTTGGAACGAAGAAACATCCTGGAAAGTCAATCCACAATGTGACATTGACATTGTCTATGGGAGCATGTCCCGACAAGAGTTTTATCGGGATTACTTTGTTACCGGACGACCCTTTGTGTTGAGAGGGATCATCCCCACCGAAGAAATCAAAGCCTTTCAACGACAGCGATGGGAGACACTCGATCGGTTCGATCCCGACACGACCATGGTATCGGTAGGACCCACGGCATACCCCTCCTTGACCAATCAAGAACCCTGCGAAGAATACATGTCCATAACTGCAATAGAACGTGGAGATCAATGTCCCGACCTGCCACCCGAGACACCCATCCTACATGCCTGGCATCCCAACGATCAAGTGAGTTTTATTTTTGTTTTGTTTTGTTTCTTTGTTTGTTAAGCACACGTCGATCTCGTGTCTCACCGAATCCGTTTTCGATTTACGTTTCATTAGGATTTTGTGGATCTGTTTCCGTCTTACAAAGATGGTGACGTCTATGACAAGAAGAGCGGTTGGCGGAAAATGGGAGAATGGTTCCATCCAGATACTGCAAAAGAATTCGACGGTGATATTGTTTGGCAAGTCTTTTACGGTGGTGACGAGTCTGGTGCGACCATGCATTGGCACAATGCCGCCTTTAATGTATTGTACGTCGGCTTGAAGGAATGGAAGATCATGCCACCATGGTACCGAGCCTATACCGGAATGACGGCCAAAAAGGCCAAGACCATGATCGAAAACGATATTTCACTTTCCTGTACGCAACAACCAGGTGACTTTGTCTATATTCCCAACTATTGGGGACACATGACCTTGAACCACGGCTTTACCATCGGGTGAGTCTTTTCATCTTGTTTCGTCTTGATTCCTGTCTGCTGTCTTTGTGTCGAGAGCAGGCTCGGAAAGAACAGTTGCGACGACATCAGTGCTAACTAATGTGTTTATTTTTCACTTTTTTTCTCTCCACCACCAGTGCCGCAACTATCATGACCGACTTGTTCCAATCCTATGCCGATGACAAACCACGCATTCATTATGTTCACATTAATAAAACGGGCGGTTCTAGTATTGTGGAGATGTTGGCGGATCGTTGCGAACCGCATTACGTGGAAGAGTTCTGGAACGATGATAAGCAGCGGACCTTCCATGCCACTGCACACGCCTTGATTGACCACAATGGACGAGATGCATGGGACAACGCTTACACGTTCACAGTGGTACGACATCCCCTATCCCGGGCCGTATCCAACTTTTTCTATTTAGCAGGTAAATGCAGTCCCGAAGGAGACCTGTTTGGGTCCACAAGGTGCGAGAGACGACTCATTCCGACCGACATTGATTTGGAGAATATGTCCGACAAGCAAAAGATTGATGCCTTTCATAAGTATTTTCAAGCATCGTACGAGACTTATCCACCGGGATCGAAGAAACAGTACCTGTTTGGATCCATGGGCCATGGTAACGAACGGTTCGATACCTTCAATGCGACTCAAACGAGTTGGTTGGTCGATGAAGAGGGCAAGATTGCCGTGAAGCACATTTTCCGCTTGGAAACGCTGGCCAATGACATGGGAAAGCTCGTCGAAGACCTGCCTTGTCTACGAAACGATGGCACTATGGAAGGTGGGAAACGTGGACTCTTGGAAATGTTGCACGAGAACGAAAGTCCAGACTATCCCGACTACAAATTATTTGGCCGCAACAAACGAACAAACGAAATCCTGCGGGAGGTCTTTGCCATCGACTACAAGAACTTTGGCTATGACTTTTAAGTCTCTCTCTCTCTCTTGATTGGGTTTTCCTCACATTTATATACACTGTAAAAATTATTATATACACACGTTAAAACAAACTATTATTAGGTACCTATTCATTACTACCAAAAAAGTTACTACCGGTAGTGTATTGTAATAGAGTTGATGGCAAGAGATAACTACGCCGTTGGTATGTCCGAAAAAGGTAGACTCGTCCGGTTGCATGGATGTACTCCGTATTTTCATTCTTGTTGTTGTTGCTGCGCTTGCATCCTCATCATTCCTCTCCTCGAAGGTCCGATTAACGAGAAAGAGAGATTGGAGATTATGAGCAAATTTCTAAATATAGAGTACGAAATGAAGTTAATAGTTAGTTCTTCGTTCCATCATCGAGACCTCCTAGGACATGCAAGTATAATACTGTAGCAATTCCGTCGAGATGCAAGGGCAGAACGATCTCGCTGTTTAAATAAGTGCGAAAAGTGATGCTTCCTTTCGGAGTTTCGGAAATGCAAACTGGCGATTACAATTTAAGACAAAGATAATTACCGAAATTAATGGAGAAATTTCATCATCATCATTTTCAATTAGGATTGATAAAAACATCCTTCGACATCTTCTTTGAACAGAAGATTCGAAATGTTGTTGCTCCAGAACACTTCCGAGAGGTTCTTCTATCCCCGTAAAAGGGTGTGTTCTCGAGAAGAACGTCCGTCATCAAGACATCGATGACCCACAATCCAAGAACTTTTCAAGTCCGCCCACTGAAAGATAAGTATCACAGTAGTATTCCCGCAGTTCCCTTTGTTGTCGCCATTGAAGTTTCTATTGAACTACGAACCAACTTCTGTCCCAGCGGTACATCACCATTCTCTGGATAGATATAATAGAGAGAGCGTGTGATAGGTACCGTAGTAGTCCAAATAATACTAACGTTCTTCCTGTTTTTGATTCATCCCAAAGAAGTTCTTGTCGGATCCTTCTTCTTTTTCAATTGCAAAATGATGACCACCAACCACCAATAATTCCATCTCCTCCTACTCTTCACTTTGGACCTCATAATAACTTGTAATTTCTTCCTCGATCAACAAGTAAAAATAAATCGTTGCTTGCTTGCTTGCTTGCTTCTTGCTCAACAAAAAGTCAGGGCGATAATGAACGAACAGCACTCACACTCACAAAGCAGCACAAGCCATAGTGGTATTAGTAGCAGCCGCAGCGCCAGCAACACTCCTCCAAGGACCCGGCTAGAAAGGATTCAGACTACAATTGCGTCCATGGATCCTCGCAACGACAACCCGAATATGTGGTCACAAGTGGCACAAATGTCAGACCCTCAAACTCGCGTTGTCGTGGCCCCATTTTCTTCACAGGAGGAAACGGAGGGACAATTCAATCTCGAAAAGATACCTCTTGCGGCACCGATCCCCCCCCTTTACGCTCCGAATGACTGGAAAGTTTCATCGGGCACAACAACAACAACAGCAACAGCAACAACAAAACATCATGGGGAACTTGACCAAGCAGATTCGGCGGCATGCATGAAACTCCAACACTCCATCATCCACGACGATTATATCATGGACGAGCAGAATCCAAGGAAAATCAACGGAAGTGGTATCAGACAATCATCGAGTCGATGGGATGTTGGCATGGAAAAGTCCATGAAAGCCATGATGGCACCTCCCATGCCAACTGCGTCCATGTCGCCGACACCGTCTAACCGATCAACACGAAAGCACAATCATCACCATCATCAACTCAAGCAGCCACAACGTTCCAAAAGTCCATGTTCGGACGTTGCTCTCTCACAGACCCATCAGCCATTGGCGGGCAATTTGTCTACTATTCCCACACAACAAGTGGTACTTCCATATTCCGAAAAAATACCGCTCCACTCTTATACGCCAAAATCACGTAGCAGTCACCACCCCAAAAACAGAGTCCAATCGGAAACGAATATTTCCAATAACCTTTCCTTTGATGATACTATGACCACGGCCGTGAGCGAAACAGTCACACGACGAGATTCCTTTGATTCCATGCCGACACTACCACAGCGACAAAAGAGTAAAAATTCCGTAACGGAAAATCTGGAACTGTCCAAAATCTACAATAAAGGACACAGTACCTAAAATCATCCGGCAGAGACAGAGAGAGTGAGGTTGGTTTTATTCCAAATATGATGTAATTTGAAGATTCTAGGTCTAGGGTATACCAACTACTACTAGTCGATGCCGCATCGAAAGCAATTAGGTTAGACGTTACTTTACAGTTATTTGCAATGTTGATAATTACCTACTCTAGCTAGAGTAGAATTGGGATGCAGCAAAGGCCAGTGCGGAAGAGTAGAATTGGGATGCAGCAAAGGCCAGTGCTCGAACATTATGCCAAACCCCGAGATTCGATCCACCACCTCCACAGTCCACTCCGACCGAAAAGCAAAATTCTCGGCTCATCAGTCTCAACCACGCCCCCGAGACTTCTTCCAAAGCAGATAGCAATTTTTCGACCAACGGTCCATCCAACGCTAAGCGAGTCGGCTAAAGTAAAAAATAATAATTGCTGTTGATGGTCTATGTCCTTCTCGTAGGTCATTTACAGTTAGTGATGTTTGTGATCTCGTTCTACACATGACAATGCCGAAGAGAGATCAAATTGAAAGAAGAAGTATTTGTCATGCCGCGGGGGCAAATCCGGGATCTTTGAGGATCAAGAACAAAGTATTGTTGAAAAACAAAGTGGAAAAATTGTCATTGCAAAAATTATCCTTCAACTCAACAGAATTACAGTCCCGCCCGCAATCTTGTTGAAATAGACATATACTTTCCAGCAGCAGCTCAAAGCACTTGACTGAGTTCTCGGTATCGTCCAAGAAGGCATAGCACTTGCCTAGGTTGTTCAAAATGGACTGGACAAACAGGGGGAACAAGGATGGATCGATGATTTCGTGTTCTTGTTCCCTCTGTGGAATCGAATAGGCCAAATTGTACAAGTCGCGTGCCTTCGAAAAACAGTCTCGTCGTTTTGTTAGATTGTCTTCTGATTGCAAGGCGATGGTATGATGGGCCAAGGCAAGGTTGAAAATCAACATGGTAGAGATTTTCGCAAACAAATAAATGTGTTCTCCAACTATGACGTCGCCTTGCATCATTTGCTGCTTGTGAGCAGCTTCATGGTTACCCACCACCAGGGTGATGACGATCTCGAATGGTCTCGAGTATATGGATGGGTCGATGGAAGGGTGAATCTCTGTCAGTTTTGTTGCCGTCGTTTGCGAAGGCAAGACTTGCAAAGTCACGCAGAGATCACCAACAACATCGATAGTACTTTCCTCTTCTTCAAGAGGACGACTCAAAAAGGTCCTGGAAGCTCTTGTAGCGTCCTCGAAGCATTGCAATGCTTCAGAATATCTTCCTTGATTGTACAATGATACGCCTTCGTTGTTTTGATGGGATACGAGATGCATGGCTTTGGTTGTCTCTGTAGATGTCAAAGCAACTGTTCTGGTGGCTGAAGACATGCTTCGATTCATCATCTTGTGTCTCTTTCAACGAATACGTTTTTCTCTTTTCGTTTGATGGAGAAGATCTTAACAGTATTATTTTTGTGAGGGCTTGTAAGAATCAGTGTCTCAGTGAATCGAAGCAAATTACGAAATTACTACAAATATTCTGTCGTAATAAAGAGAAGCATTTTTAGGAAGCATGTGTGGGATTCGGCAAATGTCATACTACAGTACCTACCAGTATGATACGTCGTTCATCGTAAAAAGTCCGAGCCCAACGATAGCTAACTGTAAACCCCGAAGTCGGAGTTTTTGGGAAGGCAGAGAATCTAGCATCCTAAAGTAACGATCGCATGAACTCCATTGTTCGATATGGGACGATACTTATCTATCTTCGCGCCATTTATAAACCCAGTCTGTATGATAGCGATCTTCTCCTATTGACTTACACTTAATGGACCTCCCGCGAGCAATCCTAAATCTCAACTCGCTTTACCCAGTTTCCCGTAAAAATAGAGAGAGGAGAAGGAAAAGATCGATGACGATACTTAAAGTTCTCCGAGAAAGTAATATTATACGTCGCTCTAGCAAGCTAGAATACCGGTATTCGCCGGGAGAATACGATTGCTACTACGACTAGCTACGATATTAGTGGCTACCAGCTGGTAGGCTACAGTAGTAACTATGTAGGTACTACTACGTAAGAGAGTAAATTGTTGTAAATTTTTGTCTCATACACTCTACTGGCTACCTCTACTCGTAGCTAGAGTACATGTGATAGCTGCCAGTAGTAGAGAGTAAAACGTCAACAAAATTTTGAGCTCATTTGCAATGGTGCTGATAATAGTTGCGTCGTGAACCACCTCAGACATGACTTGTTTGGCACGGTGGATGGGTTCCATCTTGACGCTTCACGGAATCAGCGACGTTTTCCTTCTTACGAAGAGACTATCTTTCGCAAAAGCAATAGATTGATCCAGTAAACAGTGAAGGCATAGGACGACCAACCAGCGCCACAACAATCCTCATAGCTGCTATTACTATCACGAGACAACCCTAGAGCACCATCAGTAGTAGTAGAGGAGGAAGTGTCGTATCCACAATGCCGTCTTAGTTTTTTGGACAACAAGTCTATTGGCTCCCAAGAAGTCAGTTCTCGCCTTCCAATGCCAGGTGTATGGTTCCTCGGAATTGCCATGAGTTCAAACGCAAGAAACCAACAAATACAATGAAGCGACTTTGTCTAAACCATCAATGTCATCACCATCCCAAACTAGACTCGTGGAAGAATTATTCACCAAGATTTGAGATATCATTTACTGCAAGATCCAAAAAGCAACAACAAAAAATAGTAATTATCAACTGGTGGATCGCCAAATAGTAAGGACAACAACCAACATGTCTTGTAAAACGACGAGGGTGATTCCAGTGATATATCTTGATCGGAAGACAAACGCAGCGACAGTGATGAAGTCTGCTAGGATGGTTAGGATGACTTGCAGAACGACGATGAATAACAGAAAATCTATTTTAGGGCTATACAAACAACCAGCTTCCATCGATTCCGCCTCCCAGAAGTTAGCCAAAGGGGGCGGGGCAAATTATGCAAAAGCAGTTCATCCACTCAGTACTCTGTTGCCCACCACTCAGAACAAGAAAGGCCAAAAAACCTCACGAATGAGGAAAAGTCCAAACCAGTGAGTGTCAGATATGGCGTGGTCTTCCCAAAAAAATGCTGGGAAGGCAGCAATCAACCACATAAAATGTGTTGGGCGTGTTGATATCTTTTACCTGTTGCAACCCGCCGATAGGGCGGATTGTACGTGTAAAAGAAGCCTTTCATGCCAAGCACCAGTAATATTTCCAATGATATAGTACCGTCCCTCTGCACTTGACACTCGGCTGAGTTATGATGCCATTTCTTCCATAGAAATGTCAGTGCCCATCACAACTCTATCAGGAATCATACATTTAGCACTCTTCCTCCTCTCCCTTAGCCCCTTTCCGACTAAATAAGAGAAACACAATCTTTCCGGTCGGCCACCGGTTCTGCATGATGCCATGCACAAGACAGCAGTAGTTTGTACTACCGCTGGGACGATCTCTTCCGTTGCACTGATAGATCGTCTGTGGATTCTTACAGTTAGTTCCCCAGGCTTTTACAAACCTGGGTGAAGGGGGAACTACGTAATGTAAAATAATTAGATGTGCTGATTATTTCTTACAGTTACGACAGTAGTTGAAAGATCAAATTCCCCCACCGGGGGTAAAATGGGCTCCGTAATAAAAAATGGGAATTTACTGTTAATTAGCTACGCCAGAACTGCATCACGTACTCAGGAACGACAGCACTTCCTATGTAAATTGAAGCTTCTACTTTCAATTACAAAAGATTGTGTAATAAGATTTTGGAATGAAGTTACTTACAGTTACCTGGGCGAAAAAATCCTTACTGCGCAAAAAATGAATTATTTGCAAAGATTTTACTACACGACATTTCAGTTCAAAGTCATTGCATTGAGGAATATGTTAAGTAATAGAATGTTTTTCTTTTACATCGCGATCAGGCAGATTTTTTTGACTGCGTATAAAAAGAATTGGTTGCAACGACTTTCATAGACGTCGTCGTTTTAGTTGAAAGTCATCTTACGGTATACGTCGTATCGTGATGAAAAATCCGAACTTCGCATAAAAAAGAATTGGTCGAAAAGATTTTTCTAACTTTAAAAGCCGCTGCTGTTGACAGTGAAAGTCATTAAATCCATACTTTCCTGACTGCTGCTCTTGACGATCTTGTTGATTCTTGTACATTAAAAATTCGATTTTCCCCACCCTTTTGGAATTTGTAAAATTTTCCCCACCCCTGTGGAACGAACGGATATTGGATGTCACTCTCATCATCATAGCAAATGTTGCTGTATCCATACTCTGCTGACTGTTCTTGAAGATCTTGTTGATGCTGGTACATTCAAGGTCCTCCAGATTCGATTTTCCGAAACCGTTCGGTAGGGTTAAAATTTCCCCACCCTTACCTGACTAAATTTTCTCCACCCCTGTGGAACGAACGAATATTGGATGTCACTCTCATCATCATAGTCCCACAAATTCGAATCAAATGTTGCTGTATCCGTACTTTGCTGATTGTTCTTGATGATCTTGTTGATACTTGTACATTCAATGTCCTCCAGATTCGATTTTCCCTAAACTTTCGGTAGGGTCAAAATTTTCCCACGAAAAGAAGAACTGCTGCCATGCATGAAACGAATGTACATTTCGAGAATCAAGGGGAAAAAAAGGCCATTGGGAGTTGTTGGACTCCTTTTCCGTAACTACACCTTTGGAACGAGATAACGAAGATGATAAGATAAAAGGACAAATGTGTTCGCCTTCGTGGGTCGGTGTGTACAAGCAACATCGAGATAAGAAAGATTCGGAACTTGCTCTCATATTGAAGCTTCAATTAATCGCATCGACTTCCTCGCCCGTTTTCAGGGTTACCATAATGATGATGCGAGTAATTATGAATTGTTGGCGAAATAACATCCAGAACGTGTTCCTTCATCTCCTTCTTCTTCTTCTTTTTGTTCTTTTTGTCATGCTCGAAGTACTCCTATTTAACGGTAAGTATGGTATCGAAATTGGTAGAATTCATCAGATTGATTCGCAATATTCGTACTACTCGGAGTACGAAATATTAAAACGGAGAAGAGATGAGTGAAATCGTCTTTGATAAATTCGAACGAAATAAAGTTCGCTTCTCCTTCGCTCCTTCGTCTGTCTGCAGAAAATTGGGCTACGACAGTAGTAGAGTATGCATGCCCACTCTACAATTAAGCTCGATCTTCGATAACATTCTCCATCGCATAGCATAATTGTTTGTAGAATTGTGGAAGAAGTCCTTGCTTCTCCCTTCTCATTGTATGTTCAAGTCATGATCACAAGTGAATAGCTTCTGGATGAATGAATTGACAGTGAATCCGACGACAAGAGCACGTCGTTCAGAGCAGTCATCACCATTCAACAATCCTATCTTCTTTGTAGTCTCACAATTACTCACGCCCAACACTTCTCCCATAATGCGACACATTTAGTCCTTCTCTCTAGAGAGAAATACTCGAGAACCTTCCAAGAACTGCATCAAATCTCACGGCTCCATGCGAGTTCTTTGTGAAGATAATAGCCAGGTCTCTTCGCATGCGTCCAAAGGCCACTTGGTCGAAGGCGACTTGAAAAACGTCGCTCAGCCGCAGCCTATGGTACTTCAACGAAAGCAACAATACCCGGCTTTGAACCCATCTAGATGGTATGTGGACATGGGCAAAGAACAAAACCCATGCAACAGCCCAACATTGCTCCTCGAGCGAATTTCTCATCACTCCAAACGTACCAAGCCTGCAGTCGTCCCCAAAAGAGAAGATGTAGAAAAGTTCTTGTCTCACAATCGTTGGATGAGCGAAAAGGATTACGACGACGACGACGATGACACCATAGATCTAGATAGTAGTTCTGATCCGCGGTGTCAACATGACAAGCAGATATGGCTACTCAGAACCAAGAACCCGGAAAAACAAGAACGGAAGGAGGATCCACAATTGCTGGTCGTGTTTCATCACCAGCATCCAATCGTTTCTAGAGAACATTCCGATCATCACACAGAACGACCATCCCATGATGATATCCCAACGCCTCCCAGAAGAAAGAAAAGCAACACGTCTTTACATGTCAAAAGTTCGACTTTGTGTAGACTTAATTTAGAATAACGAGCATTAGTCCGGAGGTCGTCAATTTTTTCCCCAAAAGCTTCATGATTTGAATGCACCTAACGTAGTGGATTGTCGATAAAAAGTCGCGAGAAGTTTTCTCGAGATCGAGTCGGTTCTCCGAAATCAATCGTCTTTCCATTAAACTCGTGTTTAATCCAATCCAACAAATTGAGTGGACTTCCCGGAGATGAACGACCTGAACGCTTTTTCCGTATCCATCTCTGGCTGAGGGCAGAGCGATCATCCACCACCCAATACAATTCATTACGTCGTTCATTACGATGTATGTTGGAGGCAAATTTTCCATTAATGTTGTCCCAGAAGAGCTCCGTGGTTACATTTACAACACATCCGTCTTCGGGAGGAGGCAGCAGCAGGTTTCTAATTTTTCGTGCAAGGCAGAGAGGATAACATCCTACAGTCAGTAACATGAACTTCCATTTACTGTTAGAAAGGATGGATACTCGTTTTTTTAAAATTAATTCTGCCCAGAGCAACTCTCCAAGTGTATTTACAGCAATGTCGACTGCTTACAACATATTCGGAGCAGCACGTAGGAAAAAGCGAATGAAACAAGGGCTTCGTAGCGGAACGAAAAAGGTGCAATTCGCCCTTACGAGCTAGGAACCCCTTTCAATCCTTCTCTGGATCTTGAAAAAACCTACATTGACCATGTTCGATTCCTTCCTACTCCCTTTTCACAACAAGTATGATGCCTGAAACTACTGCCTTGTCCAAACCTTCCTAGACACTAACTGGTCGTCCGCCATTTCACTCCAAGTCTAAGTCTTTTCCCCAAGTGCAGTAGGGCGATGATGTTGGAACGTTTTCTCTCCTCCGACTTTGTCATCCGTCGAGATTCGTATGTTTTCCAATAAAGACGATATGCAAACAAATCTTGATAGCTCTTCACATCTGAAACCTTCCACTATCTGCAACGACTCGCCAATTGTTGTGTATATGACGGTTTGGTTCCTCGGAATTGCCACGCGTTCAAACGCAAGAAACCAACAAATAGGGATGACAGTTTCAAGGAACCAATTGTTTGAAAATCCTTCGAATGAGAACACAGTAGGGGTTGTCAAAATCGACGGTCAACAATAACTACTCTATATAAAAAAATTCAAACTCTCGTTGACATGTGAGTTCGCTTCTTCTTTTGTGAGAAAGGGGCTATTTAAGACGTAGTATGCACAACTTTATCCCCAAATGAACTCACCATCACGTTGAATTAATTGGGTAATCATTCGTGTGAAAAATGATATCCTCCACTGAAGCGCAACTTTTTTTTCGCACTACAACGGGTTTGAACTTTTTAACAGTAAGTTGATAGTCGAAGAACCCTTTTACTCCCTTCTCTCATTTGATTACCACTGCTAACGAGCGGCTTCTGGTTTCTGGATGAATGAATTGACAGTGACAATCCGACCACAGGAGGAAGAAGTTGTACAGAGCAGTCATCACCATTCAACAATCCTGTCTTCTTTGTAGTCGCACAAATACTCACGCCAAACACTTCTCCCATAATGCGACACATTTATAGTCCTTCTAGCGAGAAATACTCGAGAACCTTCCAAGAACTGCATCACATCTTAGGACTCCATGCGAGTGAGCGAAGAACTTAGCGAAGTCTCTCTGCATTTGTCCAAAGACCATTTGGCCGAAAGCGACTTGAAAAAAATAGCTCAGCCGCAGCCTATGATACTTCAACGAAAGCAACAAAACCCGGCTTTGAACCCATCTAGATGGTATGTGGACATGGGCATAGAACAAAATCCATTCAACAGCCCAACATTGCTCCTCGAGCGAATTTCACATCACTCCTTCACGGGGGGGGGAAACCTCCCTTACTACTCAACCAGCGAAACACATTCTTTTCAGTCTCACGCAGGTAGTTTGTGACAAATCTTTGCGCTATGAGTTTCTACTTCCCCAGACTCCATACGATGAAAAGGTAATGCACTGGGATGACCTACACACCTACATTCACCAAATACAGTCGCACTGCGGCAGTACGAAATAAGACTACAAAGGGATTGGAAGCTTAGATCGTACGGCCACCCATCCGCTCTGATGTTTTTTTTGCGTTGACCTCTTCGTAGTAAACCTTTTCCAGTCTTCCTTTCTTGTCCATCACAGCTTCTCTACGACACGTTGTAACGAGCAACATCTTTGGATTTGTGACTTAGAACCAACCATGATGGCCATTCTTCATACAACGACCGTTCACATGTCATCATGGCTGCAATGGAAGCCAAGCAAAGTCCGTTTTATTCCTTCGCAATTATCTATCTTGTCAAACAGCTTGGGTGCGCGAATGGTATCGAGAAGACGGAATGTTTTATGGAAGAATTGACAGGGATTATTATTTATTACGTATGTAATTTTTTCTTGCAATTTGTGCCGTTTTTGCTATACAACAGGTTTAGGCTTTTCAGTTAATACTTGAACTGACAGTAGAAGGACTTTACAGTTAGTCTGTCTCTATCAATGTAGTATTTAAACTGCTTTACCGTCGTATTGGTAGTAGCTACTGGTCGTAGCCACGTTACCTACCGGTACGGTAGGCAGCGAAAAGTCGCATCCACGCAACAATAAGGAAGTGCACGATGATTTAACAGTTATGATACAGTCAATTAATCGATTTTGAATTCTGTATTTTCGGCCCTTCAACACAATCGACAATTGTTTGGAGAGTTTGAATGTGCTTTCGACAAAATTAACAGTAAATAACCTCTATTTCTTCCACAGACATCTTTTACTTCAACTTCTTCTTTCTTTCACGATAGGAGAATCAGTTGGCTGACAAATGCGAACATACAAGCAATCGTATCATACGACTTCTTGTATTTTGACACAAAGTACTGGCTGATGAGCAAAAAGGTTAATTGCCGATTAATTTTTGGAAGATTGCGATCAGTTAAATTCGAAGGGAGAATTCTCCGCTCCTCCTTCCCCAGAGTGAGACACGTGGACACTATGGTACTCTACTAAACAGTAATTTTCAATCTAGAAATGATCGCTGAAGAAAGTTTCGCTCTACTGAGATTGATTGTTGCACCTTTGATTATTCGCTATGGTATGGGGTGACGTGCATTCGCCGTTTTTTCGTGATGGTACGTAGAACCGTTAGATTTTAGTTTGTCTTCTCATTTTGTCACGAAGACATCATACATCGAAGTCGTCATCTTAGTCACAAGCAAGCAAATGCAAAGGCTTCGGGATGAATGGAATAATGATGTCGAATGTCCAAGGAAAATAGGAAAAAGTGCCCTCTCTATTGCTAAGTCGTATTATTCTTGTTGTCTCACAATAATAAACTGGAGATCAAACATCATCATAATTTATTTTTCTCTCCGAATGCGATACCCTACTAGTCCTTCCAGAGGGAAAAACACATCATCACCTTTCGATTTGTCAATGGCAGCAGCAGCAGCTGGGGGAACGTGCCATAGAAACAACAACGAAATGTCGACTCAAAGTTCCATTCGAGTTTGCGAAAAGGCCGGTCAAGTCTCGTCGGAAGACCATTTGGCCCAAGGCGAATTGAAAAAAATCTCTCCACCGCAGCCTCGGCCACGACAACAACAGCAGCAGCAGCAAAAACAACGAAAGGTTCAAGATACGCTTTTGAATACATCTCGATGGCATGTGGACATGGAGAAAGATCAAAATCCGTGCAGCAGTCCATCGACACTATTACAGAGAATTTTTCAACACTCCAAGCGTAACAAACGTGCAGTCGTCGCACAAAGAAGAGAGGTAGAGGAATTCTTGTCTCGCAATCGTTGGTCGAGCGAAGAGGATGGCGACGACGATGAGAGCCTACAAGATTTTGATAGTATTAGTACCAAACAGCCAGACGAGCCATACGGAACGACGACGCCGTCCTCCTCTTCCTTTTTGATGACGGATCCAACAGAAGAAGAAGACGATTCTCGAATGCTAACCATACTCCATCCAGACATTTCTCCAATCCATCATTCCGATCATCACCATCCGAAGCAACATCGACACTCTTTTGATGGTATTCCTACACCTCCTAGACGAAAGAAAAGCATCCCGACTATACTTGTGTAAAGTGCTCTGCTAGTGCTAACTATGTTAGATGTAGATGTTGCTTGGAGTGGATAATATATGATAAGAGTAAATGATAACTCTAGTCTCTATAAGTCCCATAGATTTTCGTCTTCTTTGGGAATCATGGATCATGATATAATATATTATCGAGTATTCATTTGAATTGTTACCCAACGATGTTCTTCTCCCCCAAGGCAAAGTTTCCGTGTTGTCATTCCTTCGGTGGTTGAAAACATTACACTGTATTTGCATTCACTGCGGAGGAGAGGAGTATTATTTGTTGGGGTCTGTCAGACGTTCTTCAAGGTTTGTCAGGTTCCTCTTCTTTGTCTCTCTCGTGTGCTCTATCTACTTTTCTTATTACTACTGTTTGTAGATTCAGTATTCGTCGTTCTCTGGATATCTCTTTCATGGTACTACCGTACTATAAAGTACCGGTACTACAAATACAAAACATCATCCAACAACCTATGATGGCTTACATATCAAGTGTCCTTTTTCTCTATCGGAGACACGGGCAGCTTTTTGAAAAAGACGGCGGCATGAAACAATCAAAATAGAGAGAAAGGAGGTTCCACAGTCAAGCAATGTGGAAAATTTTGAAACAAGAATGTCAACGTTACATTTGCTGTCGTATTTTTTTATGTTCTGCATCACGTATTACTTATTACTTTAGTCGGAAAGTGGAAAGTGGCTATTGAAGATGGTAAACCGTTAAATGTAAGTAATTTTTTTAATTACCTGTAGTCGTATTTCAATCTCTTCAGTACACTACTGTGGTATGTTGAACCAAGTCATCGTGGGTGCTTCTTTGGAATAAAATCCCTGTCATTATTATTATATCATGTATTTTGTTTTTCTTTTCATCTACTTAAGTAATCTATTTTACTTACATAACGTGAAATTTTAAATATCCCGTAAGTTCGATTGAAATATCGCATGATGTTTCGTCGAAGTGCTTGTTTCGGAACTCGGGTATGTGAGAGAGAAACTACAAATCATCAACTTTCGTGTTAACTTCGGAGCTGGCGGTCATTCTGTTGACTGTGACTATGAATACGGTACATCGCATCCACTTGTTGCTGCTCATGAGATTACTACTGTAGGAGTCGTACTACGGTAGTACCGTACCTTTCGTGGCCACAGGCATTGTGGCTACTGAGGAGCACGTAAAACGCTTGTATGTACATTCTGGTACATTTTTACACAATCTAGTCATTATGCCTGGAAGTGCACGCCGGGCCTCTTCCACTTTCGCCAAATCTCCAGCAGCATCGATGCTACCAGCCTCTACATCAGGAAAAGATATCTTTCACCATGGTAACAACGTGACGGTCATCGGGTGGTAAGGTTGCAGCATCTGTGGATCCGTTCAGGGAGAGAAAGCATCAGAGGCGTCTGGCTGTGCATGCAGCTGGGATCCACAGACTCGGCCAAGGTACGAAAGAATGCTTTGATCTTGTGCAACAGATTTTGGCTCAGGCTGCGCACGGGTATTGGTATCGAATTCTGCCGCTTGACAGCTATGAAGACGACATAGCTGTTGGGACAGGAGTTGAATGGCAATACCTACTGCCATTACTATCAAAATGTTCATTGCTTCGATCAAGGGAGACGTCTGTTGTCAAGGAGATCGATTGTAATGTGAGTCAATGGGATGAGTTAACAAAGTCGATGATATCAACGTTCAGGATGGAGATATACTGCGCCTTGCATGCTTTATCCGAATAGTAGTGATCTCCATCCTGACCGTTGATACCATCGACTTCTGGATTTAGATCGGCGGCGACAGCTGTCAAGAATAAATGCAGGTAAGCGATGGAGGTAGGTGTGCTTAGAGTTGTTCGTTACTGCAGAACACGTAGAACTTTTGACGTTACTTGTTCTTGCTCGTTGTGTCAGAGAATATCCAAGTTCACAATCGTAAACAAGCAAACGAAAGGACTAGGAATGTTGTATCACATACAGCGATTACGTGGGGGTGGCGAGATCTATCTTTGACTTCTGCGAGTAGAGAGTACATTTCCGAAGCTGCTTGTCGACAAGTTGCTTATGATATGGGATATCCAGCTCCACTTGCCCATACTCGTTTGCCACACTGGCATGGCCTCGTTAATGCGGCTATAGCAACTGGTGAGAATTTAGATCCATGCTCGCCATCGAATTCTGGTCGAGCAACATATGTCGACATCATTTATGAGGGCATCCAGGGTACCTGAAGGAGATGTATCGTTATGCCGAACGAGTTTGTGGTGCTATGGCTACTTGGCAGGAGTTGGCTGAATGTATCAACCAAAAGTCAGCTGCATCGGGTGAATCAAGACCATCATTATCGATATCGTGGAAGCAGCTATCCAGATGGTTTCGGAAACAGGGCGGGAAAGAGATTAGCGCGATCGATAAGCCATTGTGAACTTTGGAACACAGCCAACAAAGAGTACAGTGGGCGAAGAAGTGGTACCACTTGTTGAGTAATTCACACGTACCGGTGACCTTCCTTGATGAGAAATGGTTTTATACAGCAAACATGAAGCGTCGTGTGAAGATTCTCCCTCATACAGTATCAGAAGATGGTAAAGTACGAGTATATCAACCGCCTTGAATCCGGTCCCGTAGGCATCCAGCAAAGGTGATGTACTTGGGAGTTGTGGCATGTCCATAGCCTCAAATTGATGGGAGAGTTTGTCTACAGCGTGTTTCACGAACAAAAACCTTAGCAATGGCATCAAGAAATACAAGATATTCAGTGGATGTTGATATTCTTCAGGCCATTAAATCCGGTGAGTGGATCCAAGTGCTTAAGTGACGGAAGGTATGACTGCCGAGGCACTGCTCGAAGAGATCAACATGCACTATGATTTGGATGAATACGTATCAGATAGGTTGGTGATTGGGTCACCGGAAACAAATATGCTTGATCTAGGCATCTGGATGAACATCCAAGCCGTGGTGACCCGTGTTCACCATAGGCGAGGGAGCCATCCGGATGCCTTGGCAAGAAGTGTTGAAGATACATGGAACAATTACTTGTCATCAAGTGCATTTCAAAACGTACATTAAAGACTGAAGATTGTCCTTCATTGTATTGTTGATGACAATGGTGGAAATAGTCTCGTGGAACGCAAATGAGGGAAATTGTTCCGCGACTGCATGATTTTGGAAATCGATGACGATGACAACAACGATGACTTGGAACCACGAAATGATGACGATTTCGATGACAATGATAATAGTAGCACTTGTTGAAATCTTAAAAATGGAATTTTCTGTGGCTAGTTGTGGAGATATTGATGTTCTAGAAACTACCGACATCGTCCAAAAATTTGGGATTGTAGGTGTCTGTCTGTCTTCAATTACCACCTTTTATGTAGATGTACATACGCGGGATTTGTGTAGAAACGCAGTACTCACAAAGCAATACGTACCTTTTGAATTGACTGTGACAACACTGATTGTGAGGCCTGACTGTGTGACCATTGACACCGTCGTCACTCGTCGCTGCAACGCGTACTGTAGTAGTCTACCGAAGATCTCTACCGTAGCTACTCCACCTCTACCGGTATGCATAGTACGGTAGCTAGGTAGTAGTAGTGATGTCATCAAACATCCCATATCCCATCACACAATAATAATACTTCAGTATCTTTTTTCCCCATCAGGAAATGATGCAAATTTGCAAATTCACTGTCAGTCTTTTCATCATCATCATCATTTTCAAACTAGTCTTCCTACTCACAGTCAACCCTAATACTACGAAGTGTCATACCACCGTTCTCGGAGTACTAGCTACAGACTTATTGTTATTCGAATCGGTGATATGGCACAAAGCAGGAAAAGTTCTTTATCTTGCTTATTGTGGCCAACGTCTTGTTGCCTGTTGTGGCTGACAACAATGATAGCGATGAAATCGTCCCTTCTCCAACTTGGTGTGATCCATCATCGGATAGGAGTTGTTCCTGTTGTGCATGCCTTGTCTACAATCCGACAAACGCACCGGACCATAGCAACACTATCTACCCGATATTATCAACAAAAACGCTGTGCATCTCGATCGGGTATAACAACAAGTTCATCCATCCTACGATCATCATTATCGTCATCTTCTTCTAATTGTAATGACACTACTACTGATGGATTGGCTCATCGTTTGGACGGACTCGATCAACCGACTGTATGGCAGGAATTTTCACCGCTTGCTACACAATACAACAGTATCAATTTGGGACAAGGATTTCCCGATTGGGATCCTCCCCACTTTGTCATTGAGGCGATGAAACGATCCATCGATCCGACCTTTGGTAGGAACGCCAATCAGTACGCTCGATCGTATGCGCACATGCCATTGGCTACTGTGTTGGCTCAAGAATATACTCACAGATGGCAACAATCCAAGTTACCCTCTCACTTGTTGCCATTGGATCCGACCACTCAAATTGCGACTGCTACTGGTGTTACCAATGTATTGTATTGTGCCCTGCAAGGATTGATCAATCCGGGGGATCAAGTTGTATTGTTGGAACCGTACTTTGACATTTATTCCTCCCAGGTCCAAATGGCAGGGGGGGAATGTGTGTACTGTCCCCTACGGCCAGATACATCCGCCGTGGGAGCCTCGGACGTCTTTACGTTGGATCTGGACGAACTCGAATCGAAACTGTCCACCCAAACACGAGTTTTGATTCTAAACACGCCTCACAATCCCACCGGAAAAATGTTCAATCGCAAAGAATTGCAAGGGATTGCGAACATTGTTTCCAACTATCCACAATTGGTCGTCATTTCCGATGAAGTGTACGAACATATTGTGTTTGATACCGTCAACGAACCACATTTGTCCATTGCGACCATTAACAATGGTCAAATTTGGCATCAGACACTTACCATGAGTAGTGCCGGCAAAACATTTTCCTGTACCGGATGGAAAGTCGGATGGGCCGTAGGACCGTCTCATCTGGTCAAGGCCGTCACATCGGTCCAACAATGGTGTAACTTTTCACCTACCACGCCGACTCAAGATGCCATCGCACAAGCCCTTCAAATAGCACGGGAAGAACCGTATCAAGGATATCCAACCTATTACGACTGGTTGGCATCCGACTATCGACACAAACGACAACTACTCGTTGATGCCTTGTTGGTTGCGGGGATGAAACCGATTGTTCCCAATGGTGGATTTTTCATCATGGCTGACACCCAACACGTCGACTTCCCATACGACGACATTGCCAACACACAACTCTCTACTGCCATGCCAGGATATGCCACCGGAAAGAAAATGCCTCGGGATTGGGCCTTGTCACGATGGTTGACCCAAACAGTCGGTGTTACGGCCATCCCACCCAGTGCCTTTTATAGTTTAGACACAGTCGATTTGGCCGCCAATACGTTGCGATTTGCCTTTTGCAAGGGCGAGTCAACCCTACAACAAGCCAAACAACGATTCGAAACTTACTTTTCCTAACTACTATCATATGTTATAAAAAACGAGTCAAATATATACTGTTGTAGTAGTAAAATCATATCGACATGACTAAAAGCAATCATATAGTAGTTTCAATTGGTGTAAACACAAGTTCTGGAACTAAAAATCAGTTAGAGATGTATTATAAGATAAAATAGTAGTAGTTGCAAATTTCGACGGACTGTTCCTCTACTGGTAGGTGCGCCTTTTTCTCAACAAAAAAATCAAAATAGGGGTCCCGGACAGTGGTTCCGTTTGTTTTCCAAAATGCTTGTTTGGGAATTTTTACTACGTTCGAGAGAGACGCTTCATTTATTGCTGGTGGTGGGTTCTTCCTCAGCAGCAGCTGCAGCTTCCTCTACCTTTTCCACGTCGGGAACGGGAACCGACAATGTTTCAATCTTGGATGCAGCAGGAGTTACAATATCGTCTTTACCACACAGCAAACCAGAACTTCCCTTGATGAAAATCAGAGCACTCATGGCCGCAGATCCCAAAATGGAAAAGCCCATAATGTAAAACGCACTCTTGTAGTCCAAGTTACGGAATCCAAGACCAAAGCAAACGGCACCGACATTTCCACCGGCACCAACAATACCCGAAATGGATCCAGTAGCAGCGGGGTTGATGTAGGGGACAATTCCAAAGGAACTGCCCTCGGCACCTTGCACAAAGAGAGAAAAGATGACCATGATGCCGATTGCCAGTCCCATGGATTTGGTATTGGCAAAGATCAACACCATGACACCTTCACCAAGCAGGAGGAGGGTGTGTGCCCAAAGTCTTCCTCTCATTCCGCAGTAGGCATTCCATTTGTCCGAGAGATATCCACCCAAACCACGAGCAAACAAGTTCATCCTGAAAACGTAGTAGGAATTTAGAAACCAAAAAAGTCGGTGAGCGGACGTCGTCTGGGAGTGTTTTGCATTGAGAAGATGGAAATGATGACGAGGGGACGTACCAACCAAAAATCGAGGCGATGGCGGCAGCTTGTTCGGTGGATTGATCAAACTGGTCGATAAAGTACAACGCTGCTGCGTTGTTCATGGTCAATTCCACACCAAAGCAGCAGGCGTATTGGACGAACAAAATCCAAGTATTTAAGTTCAACGCTCCATCTCGGAATGATGCCGCCGCAGATATTTCGGCCATGACACCGTGTTTTTTCAAATCGGCGTAGTTACCCTTGGGACAGTCATCGGATATCAAATAAATCATGATCCCTGTGAAAAAGACCACGACGGCTGGGACGACACAGACCGTCCTCCATGCCTTTTCCGAGTCACCGTCGTAAATGACCTTGAAGAGAGGAAAGAGCATGGATCCGACGACCAATTGTGTGACACCTCCACCCAAGTTTCCCCATCCGGCAACCATGGCATTGGCAGTTCCAACCACCTCCTTGCAGAACATGCGAGACGTCCAGAATTGGCACATGACAAAGGTCCCACCGGCAATACCAATGAAAAGACGGAGCATGCTTAAACCAAGTGCTGTGTTGACGAATCCAAGGCAGGCTGTGGGGATGGATGCCATACAGAGGATGGCTGCCATGGGAATACGGGCCCCAAATTTGTCACAGGCAGGTCCCAAGACGAAACGCATAAAGATAGTTCCACCGACACCGACAATGGAGGAGGTCCAGACTTGTTGTTTGGAAAGGTTCAAGTCGGTTCGGATCTCTCCCAAAAGAGGAGCAATGGCAAACCAGATAAAGAAGGCGCAAAAGAATCCCCACCACGAGCAGTGGAAGGCTCTCATATGAGGACGCGCAAAGCTGCAGAGTTTGATCTCCTTGGCCTTGTCATCTTGATCAGGGTCGACTGCGATGGCATAGCTGCTGAAGGCGTTGTATTCCTCCTGTTTACATAGAGAGGAGATGTGAGACATTTCATTATTAGATGAGATGATATTTGAGGCACCATCCGTTTTCATCAAAAACTTACTGGAGCTCCGTCTTGAATTTCCGACATTTTTTTGATAGAATATTTGTGTTGAGTTGATCGAAAGACGAACGGAAGATTTGGTTTTAAAGCTGTAGAAGCTGAAAGAGATGTTTTGACAATTGCAGCGACAACGAAAGACAAGATTTTCTTTTTTGTGAGACGAGAGAGATGATAGAAATAAAGAAATCGAAGATGTTGGGTGACAAAACCAAAGAAGAAGAAGAAAAAACTGTATCGACGAGGAGAGGAGAGGAGGATGAGGATGATGATGTGATCTTCCGTAGCCAAAAGGATACGTTTTCGTCCTAACATCCGGCACCTTGGAGTACAGAAGAGAAAAGGCCAAAGGTGCCGGCAATTGGAATATCTGGTTCGGTTGGCGGACTATCCACATAGACTGTTCCAATAGTGCATCGATTTCTCTGTTTTTTATTCCAAAAGGAAATAATAAATGTCCTATCTCTTCTATTCGTTAAGAACTACGGTGGTCTACCGTACGTAGTACTTATTAATACCACACTCGGAGTGCGTAGAATATTAGTAGTATTAATTAAAGACTTTCTTGTTAAGCACTTTTCGAAGCATGCTTGTGGATGGAGAAGGAATGTTGCGAACAACGGTGGATCGAGTAAAATATCACTCCACGATACTGGTAGATACCGCTAGACTACTGTGGCTCTCTACCGTACTATCGGTGGTGGAATCCCTCTACGGTGGTAGCAGTTGTGTTGCTTTCACGTACAACAATGCAGAAGAATCCAAACCATTGAGCCTGTTGACGGTTAAATAACACATACCGCCGGCAGTAGGACTGATATTCGGCCGGAAGATAAGCGACGAATCTGTGTACGTGGTATCATACGACGTATCACAGCAGTCGTAAAACGCGACGCAATAAAAAAGTCGCCATGTTCCGATTCCGTACGATCATCTCACGATCATCAAGGGACCAACAACGCCGGGGACAAGTTCTCGTCAAAGGTACCGTAGATAGGAAATACTTATCATACACATTTACAGTGAAATCATGAAATCATGATGATGGAGTGCTGTTCTACAGTGTACTAAGTACTATGTACCGTATTTTTTATTCTCCTCTACCCCCTGGACGACAATACTGGACAAGTTTGAACGCAGGGGGGTACAGGACACCGATCATAGCGCCGGCCGCGCTTTGCCCAACTTTTTGAATTTCATCACCTCGGATTCCCTTCTGGTCTGTGTTTGAAATTCGAACACGAGTACGGCCAACTCCCTTCACTCCACCAAAACGATGACAGGTTTTCTAATTTAATTTTCCAAACAAAATGCCAAGGGTTACCATCACCGTCCAACGACAGGATTTCTAATTTTACAGTTAATTTTTCAAACAAAATGCCAAGGACTACCATCACCGTCCAACGAAAGCTCACGATTCTTCGTGATGCCGACGAAAGGCAATTGAACAACAAAGAGTCTCTCAAATCGATTGCCAGGTCGCATGGAATTCAAGCCGTTCAGATCCGAAATTGGAGAAAGCAGCGCGATGTTTTGTCTCTCACCAGACCCAAGGCACGTTCGCTCCATAAGGGGAAACCATCCACGATCAAGTACCTTGAAGATGCTGTTATCGGACATGCTATTGAGATGCGCCAGATAGGTGTAGGTATAACCTACAATCATTTGGTGATTAAGGCCTGTCAATTGGACGAGGGATTCCGTGCAAAGACATATGAAGTGCAGTATCAGCTGATTCGGCGTCTTTGTAACTCCAACTGTCTCGTCAATCGAAGGCGTACACATGTGTCGCAGGAGCATCCACAGGAGGCGATCGAACGGGCCGAGGAATGGCTGTCGGAAATAAGACCAATCTTGAGTGCCCCGAATGTGTTGAAGGAGTACATTATCAACATGGACCAGACACCCCTGCCGTTCAGTCTGGCTTCTAGCACAACCTTGGAACTAGAAGGAGAAAAAACCGTCACCGTTCGCCAGACGGGAAATTCGAAGACTAGATGCACCGTCTCCCTTACTATCACAGCCGATGGAGAGAAATTGAAACCCATGATCATCTTCAAGGGTCAGAGAGGCGGGACGATTGCGACCAGAGAACTTGCAGCCAGCCAGTATCGAGACAACATGGTGCTCAGCTGTCAAACCAACGCCTGGCAAGACGAGGAAAACATGAATGACTGGGTAGATGGTGTCCTTGTTCCCCATTTGCAACAACATGCAGTCGGTTCACCTGTTTATCTTTTTCTTGACCAATTCGCTGCGCATGACACTGCCTCGTTTCGAACAAGAATGGATTCACTTGGAGTAACCTTGAAACTAATTCCTGGCAAGTGTACATGGGTACTACAGCCTATAGATGTTGGCATAGGAAAACCTTTCAAGGACCGGGTCAGACAGAAATGGTTTCGTTGGATGATTAACCATGCTGAGGCGGATGTGGACCTACCAAACGCTTCCAGGGACGAAATCCAAAAGTGGGTGAATGACACTTGGGAGGAATTGCCAGAAGATATTGTCCGGAACAGCTGGAAGAAGAGTAACCTGAGTTGGTTTGTATAAGAGCGTGGAACAAGAACATGAAAGATGGAAAAAATAAAACTTGTGTCAAAACTTGTTGTGTCATTGTAGGATGGAATAAAAATAAAACTTGTGTCATTGATTATTTATTTATATTTTAATTTTGGTCTTCGCTAATCGCCGTAGTTCCCTTCGATGCTACGTAATAATGAATTTAGTGCCCGATCACCCGGAATAGTAGTGTCCACAAGTGTTGCGAGGCAGACGCCTTTGTTGCTGCGGCTATATTCTATTTTTTCCGGACATGAGCTGTCGGAAAAAAGGAGCGTCACTTGAGCTAGCCGTCCGTCTAAGTGGTCAAGAGTCTTGTCGTATATGGGAGCCAGACGTCCAACGCAACATGAAATGCCTCCATCCAACACCAAAAAGGCGACACCATGCCATAAGTATTCGCTTTTATCTGGAAATGGAGTACAGAAAACGGTGAGAGAATGTTTAATTTTTCGGACATCAAAAGTAACGTACTTACCTGTCTCCACTACTCTTTTTTCAAACCGAAGGAGCGAATTCTCCTTCACTTGGTCTCCACATATGTCATGGAAACCGCAGGAACAGTTTAAATCAGCGCTTTGTATACCGACAACAAGGACTGTAGCACCACAAGGTCTTGGCGGCATTTTCATTTTTAATGCGGAGATGAAGACACTTGTGACTTGAGGCAGGGAGGATGATGCCGTTGTCTTTGACCAAGAAGTCCCGGGTACGGGGAGACGACAGACGACGGAATCTTTGCTGTTCAGCAAATTTAAAAAAAAAATTGGCAGGAAGTAGAGCGCCGGGCCGCTATCCAGGAAGGTAGCGAAGCACAGACGGACCAGAGTCACTTTTGTACCATTTTCTACGCGAGGAGGGTACAGGACCCTGGGAGGTAGAGGAGAATAAAAAATACGGTATGTACCGTACTACGGAGTACGTACCACCGGCAGTGTCGAACCAACAACAAACGAACAGGGTATGATCGTACCGGGTATGATAGATACCTTTTATTAGTAGTAATACTACGTTCTACTCGGAGAACGTCATACTGACAATTTAGTGTTCCAACCCATCGTAGAGACTACTACAACGTTCTACTGACAGTGAGTGTTCCCACCCCTCGTAGAGATTACTACGACGTTCTACTGACAGTGGGTTTTCCCAGATACTAGCTACGTTAGGTTTACCTACGGTAGCTACTACCGGTAGAGAGGTACCGGTAGTTTCCCTTCCTTTTGTCAAGAGGGTTAAGGTGTGTGTTCCCACCCCTCATCGAAAGTAATAACAGTTGTTTAGGCCTTACATTTTCGACGTAGTTGTTCCCCTTCTTCTGCCTCGCTCTTTCTGTTCAAGAATATTTTATAAAATGATGTTGTTGTGTTGACTTCCCATGATAATATATTATAACATTAGTTAATATTATTATATATTATTATCTCTCATCATCGAAATTAAACTGTACGACTACTCTAGTAGTAGAGTAGTAAAAGTGAAAGTTGATGAGGTTTAACGTGTTCGAACCCCGTAAAATATTATTACCGTATTTTATTACTACCGCAGTGTGTATGGTAGCATTGGCATGTATTATTTATTGTGTTGCTGGTTGCGGATGATATTGTTGGTTGTTGGTTGTGTTCTCTCTCTGTTTGTGAACTATCGATTCCCCCACACGACTGACGGCTTGGCCATTTTTGGTGGCATTTGAGCGTTGAGTTTCGTCGCCAGTACGAATCGAACTTAAGGGAACGATGTTGATTTGGATCCGATCGGAGGGGTATATATTATTTATTTCTGTATATATTGATTGGATTCTACTTACGACAGATGCCGAGCCGGTCTGTATTGCATCGTGCGGGAGACGAAGAAAAAGAGGAAAATAATGACAGCTTGCCAAAGCGGGAAAACGAGGTTCAAGAGTGATGATAGAAGAAATACAGAGAGAGAAAGAGAGAGAGATAGATAGAGAGACCAAGTTGATGATGAAAACAGTCTATCATCATCATCGTCATCATCATCCATCATCCATCACTGCTCCTGCTTCTACTTCTGCTACTACAATATCGATTGATATTTACAGTTATTAACAAGTATATCGGGGTTTCCTTGGTTGGACGTTTTTTGGGAATCATCGAGACAACGACAACAACAAGAGATGACCATGGCACCATCCCCCTCTTCCTCCCGATCACCTCCGTCATCTCCCGAATCACGAACATCCAGTACATCATCATCTTCTCCTCAAAAGAAGAAGAAGAAGAAGAATTCCTCCTCCTCCTCCTCTGTTCGATCACCAACATCGATCATACAACAATGGCAATCGGATGCCAAAGGTGCCATGGAAGATGCGTATGCTAACTTTGTTTTGGGTGATGATGCTGGTGAATCGGCACGTCTCGTTTTAGTTGCAACACCATCGGAAGATGTCTTTTCATCATCATCATCATCATCACCACCATCATCTGCAATCCAAACAAAAACTACAACCAAATCAACATCCACAAGAATAACAACAAAAACAACAACCACAACAGCTCATTCGGCACGTCGCAACCTTCACAACACGGCATCTCCCAGTTTGATTCATGTGGCGAATTCTCGTAAACCCAGTCCTAGTTTTCATTCGTGTGGTGTGACATTTGTGGAAATCAACGGTCGTGCGTACGTCCAAGCATTGGAAACGACGTCGGCGGCCTACAAGGCAGGCGTGTTACCCGAAGATTGTGTCCAATACGCTGCCGTATTGGCCAAAGAATGGGAACAACCCCTCGGAAACGACTTTGCTGCTATTTCTCAACAGGCATTGGAACGTGAACAAAAGGGACAACGAATCACCTTTGCCGAACTCAAACGTGTTTTGTTACATGGAAGTGGTGTTTTGCAATTACTCGACGAAGATACACCCGGTGGTGGTGGTGGTGGGGATGATCCAAACGGTCATCCAAACTCGGGTATTATGGGTCGAAACGTACGTCCCAATGTACCAACCACCATTCGAATTGGCAAAGTCTTGCCGGTTACCAATCCCTGTGGACCATCTACTGTAGTACAAGATTCGAGTGAACGAGACTATGACGACGACGACGATGACGATGATGACATTTTAAATCCGGTTCATGGTGGTCGCAACAACAACCATAACAACAAAAAGACTATCAACAACAACAACAACATTAATGATCCACGTCCGGTTGTAATCGTCTTTCGAAGGACACGACAACGTCCTCGTCGATTATGGAATGTATGGCCCAATTATCGACTCGATGATGAATGTGATGTGGCATGTCAGATATTGGAACAACTGACTACTACTGCCATTCAAACCCAAAATTCCAACAACAACAACAACCACAACAACACTAACCATGAAAAGAACGACTCGTTAGAAGAATTAAACGTCGAGGCATCGACGATCTGTGGGATGATCCAAAAGGCGGTCGGGTTGGCCTTTGTACGGACCAACAAGGTGGTGTTTGGCGTTTCCTTGGCGGGCGGGTCGGGAATCGTCATTTCACGTCTCAGCGACGGAACCTGGTCGGCACCGTCCTGTATCGGGATGATGGGCGTCGGGTTGGGATTACAAGTCGGACTGGAAGTCGCCAACTACATATTCATCTTACAGACCAAGGAGGCGTTGGAACATTTCCAACGGGGCGGGTCTTTCACCATTGGTGCCAATGTCGGTGCAGCCTTTGCCGGGATGGGACGAGAAGCCGTCGGAGCGGCCAGTGTATCGTCGGCCTTTTGTGGTATGGCATCCCCACAACCAATCGTAAAGGAAGATGAATACACCTTTGAGGACGGACCTCTGGCAAGCAACAACAACAACCAAAGAATGGTTGGACGAAAAAGTCACGGTAGCAGTTCAGCAGCAGGTGTCGCACCCATTGTAGCATATGCCAAATCGGAGGGGTTGTATGTTGGTGTATCCTTGGAAGGGTCACGAATCTTTACACGAGAAGAATTGAATGCACGTGCCTACAAATTTTCATCGTACAATCACAAACAAGTTTCGGCACAAGATATCCTCACGGGGAAAATTCAACAACGACCCGTCGAGGCAGAAAGTTTATACGCCCTTTTACATGCCATTGAATTCACACACGAAATTTCCACACTCCCACCCTTACCACGATGCAAATTATTGATGAATCGTACCAAACGAAATGATGGAACATCTATTACCGACTGGTCCATGCCATGGAATGCCTCCATGCCACCATACATCAAGAATGAAGACAGAGATCATGTGGCAACACAAGCCGCCAAAGATGATAATGACAATGACGATGATGAACTCGACCAGGTCCTCATCAAGGATGAGATGGACGAATACAATGAAAAGTTTCAGCAATTCTTGTTGGGTGGAGTGACAGTCGAACGAATTGCTCCCAACAAACGAGAAAAACGTACTCTCTGGTTGTATGCACCCCAAGAGGGAAGTCTCCGGATGGGATTTGTATCCAAACTCTTTTCTTCCACCTCACGAACAACACATCTATCCACATCGATCATTCAAGATTATATTTCACCAAAGGCTAATACTACTACTACTACTGCTATAGCTGGATCCGGTGCCAGTGCCGTCTCCGACATGGAAGGAGACGAAGTCACTCTGGATTCTGCCTTGATGGTACGTTTCTTTCTTTCTCTTTCTTTTTGGAGTTTCAAGTGTACCGTACTGTAGTTTTGATCAAATCGTTTCCTCACATGGTTGCTTTTGTTATTTTGTTATTTTTTTCCCCTTCTTCATTACAACAACAGGACAATCAATCCTTGCTTACCACCACAGGCACTTTACGAGAAAAAGTGGAATTATCCAAAAAATTGTCGTTGGATGTTGTCGATGTAGTGTCGTTATCTCAAACTGTACCGGCCAACATCCAATTGAGAGATTCCAACGAACGTCGACGACTTATTTGCATCGAGTCGCAGGATGTTCAACTCGTCTTTTTGGGCAGATCCATCGAAGAGACTCGGGTGTTGTATTGTGGATTGAAGGTATTGCTGGAAAAGGAAACTGCCAGGCTGGGTGTCCGTGGAGGTCAAGGCCGTGGCAAACGAGGTATTCCAAGCGCCTTGAGAAACAACAAAAATAAATCCCACAAACAGCAATACCAAATCAACCGAAAATCGTCCGGTTATGCCAGTTCGGACATTGATGATACCGACGACCTGTTAAATACCGCTGGTGTATATCCCACCGTTGCGGCAGAGTATCTTCCAGAGGGATGGAAATCGTGGGGTCGACTACCCGGCCGCACATATATGCGAGAACAAGCGTCGTCCAACGAAGATGGGTACCCGACATATGTCCATGGACAATTGTTGGTCCGGGATTTGTGCAAAAACGTTCACCTACCTCTACCGTTGCCACTTTGTCGTGTGCTATTGTTGGACAGTTCCTCTCCAGTCATTTCCAAGTGGGAGAACGACCGTGAAGATATGGAATTTGAGCGTACCCCATGGACGTTTCCACCGGCTACACCTCGTGAAAGGGAGCAATTCCAATCCGAACACCAGCTCATTGCGTCTGGAAGCATGTGCGGTGCGCACCGTACTATTTCCTACCAACGATACAGGAACGGACAACTGGTTCGACTTTCCGAAACACATATTGTAGACTCGGACGACACGGAAAAGCTGGCGTTTTCAGTGACGGAACGTCTGCCCCGACGTGGGTTTTCAATCAAGGTCAAGATTCTGCTTCGTGCCGTGGAAAATGGTGGCGCCTGTGAAGCAACTGTCTTGGGTGAAATCCGCCCTGTTGGCAAAAACATGTCGGATCCCGCTGCAGTTCACAAGGCTTTCCTGTTGGTACTTGATGAATTGCGAAATCGGTATGGCACCGATTCGGTTGGCTTACTGGCTGGATTCACCAGTGTAATAGAAGACATGGCCAAAGGAAACGGCAGCAAGGGATTGAGAAGTCGTGGCCACGGCTCATCGAGATACAACAGCAGCAGTGGTGGTACTAGCTGGGAAGAAAAGAAAGATACCGATTCTATGGAACGAACGAGTGTTGTCAAATTTGAAGATGTGATGAATGCAGAAAAGAATTTGGGCATGGCCGATGTTTCCGACACGAGATTTGGCGATGAAAAACGTCCCAGCACTCCCAGTCCTCGCGATATTTCCGAAGGCCGGTACAAGTCTTCCCGCAAATCCAAATCGAAACCGCTACCGGGGGAAGATTCTTTTTCCCAACCGTCCGAACCAGTAACGATTGAAGTAAAGCCACTGCCCAAAATTCGCCTCAGTTTGATGCCATCACCCCGAGAAGAAGATGAAGAGGATTTGGACGAGGAAGGAGAACCAATCTCCAAGAACAAGAATTCATCATCGACTAAATCGAGGACAACATCAAGGAAGGTGGCATGGTCCAAAAGTCGGAGAAGCAGCAAGAATCGTCTCGCCAAGGATTAGTCTTTTGACAGCCTATTTTTTACGTACAGTAAGGATTGCATCCCTGTGAAACGTAGTTACACCCATTAGACCGTAGGCAGAGATGATGATGACGATAAACAATTAGGTTATACAGCTATTATAGAATGAAAATTTTCGACATATTTCCTGAATCATGAATGTCTATACAGGAGGTAGTTTTGCACGGGCAGTAGACTTTCAACGTCGTGCCACTCAAGCAACATACCGTAGTTGCAATAAAACTGTAGCCACGGCCCTTTTTTTTCGATACAGCTTTCAATCTGTATCGTGCGAGCACATGGATATAGCATCGAATCAACAATCGTTTCGATCGATTCAGATTAAAATCCACCGCCACAGAGCGAATCACGAAATCCGAAGAAATAACTCAACCAAGGAAAGATCTCGGCAAAAGAATCTCCTTTTCTTCGAAGCTTTTTCTTCAACGTGGGGAGATCGTTTTGAAACTGACGCTTCCAGTCCTTTGGTAAAAGAGAATCTTCCGTGGCGTTTTGATTCTTCTTTTCTTTGGTGGTCGACTCCCAAGGAAGACGCATTCCGGAATTATCGGGATGCGTCTTTTCGATCAGTTGAGTGATCCATTCACGCAATACCCGTACCTTTCGAATTTGCAATGGAGGCAATCCACGGTTGGTGTTACGAGCCTTGGCCAACAAGTGTTGAAAGTCCGTCTCACCCATCATGAAAAAGTCCTCAATGGTTTTGGCATCATACGATGCCAGCAATGTACGAGTGTTGTTGTCCAAATGAATGGCATCGGCCAGTAGTGTCATGTCCTTTTCGAGTTTGACTCGATACACCGATTCTTCTATTGGCTTGAACTCATTCGTTGATTTCTTTTCTATATTCTTTGGGACCTCATCTTTATGATCCTCTCCAACGCCTTCTGGTACGATTACATCGCATGAACTTGAAACTTTCTTGGTTTTTTTCTTGCTACTTCGAGACTTTTTCAATGACTTCTTGCTGGATCGAGACATTGCTGAGATGCCAGATCGGGATGCAGCAACGGTAATCTTAGTGGTAGGATTGATGGGTGGTCGGGTACTGGAGTTGTTGCGACTGCGAACCGTGAGAGCATCGGGCGATGAATTGCTTTGGATTTTGACAACATCATGGTCTTCATTATTGTTGCTGCTCTGCGAAGATGAATCCGAGGTAGTTGGCTCTGTTGTACGACTGGAAAAGTTTCGAATCTTTAGAGTACCTTGTTTCATTGAAATGGATCGAGCGTCTTCATCCGAAGGCAGAGACTGCGACATGCTAGAGTTGGAGGTGGAAATTGATGGCAACGTAAAGAAAGTTGTTTTCTTATTCGTCGCTGCACCCTTGCTCTGCGAGAGGGATTTCAGAAAGAATCCCATGTTGCATAAGGTTAACTGTTTAGAGCAACTTGATCGATAGTTTCGTTACCACTTTGGTGTGCGACTCCAACCTTGCAAAACAACAGTCTGATCTTGTGACACACCAACACGATCGCGTGAGAGTGTGGTAACAACAGCACTGCCCAATCTTTGTACTATTGATCAATCATTTATCCTTGGATCCAACAGTTTTTTTAACAGTAAATTCAAAAGTGTGGGTATGGATTTCACCGTTCGCTGAAACGATACTTCGATCGCAAAGAATTGATTGCGATAGGATACTGGAGGGAGATAGAGGACGATACATTGACGCTAGCTAGTTGTGGCGATGAAAATCAAATCTCCATCGACGTTGGCGATGGAGATGTTGGCGAATCTCACAAATCGTGACTCAAATATCTCATTCTATCACGAATTGCATGAGTCATTCTACCTGCTACGAGTACCGGTACTTCGTACGATTGTTAACTACGACGGTCCAGTAATAGAGTCTGCTGTTTTGTATCAACAATGACTCAACGCGTTTCAACTGTTAAGTATAAACACTTATCTTACTTTTATGACGTGTCGACGTGGGCGAGTTCGAGATACACTCGTTTTTTAGTTTTCGCTTCACTTGACAGTGGAATTCCTTGAGCGATGAGTGCGTTCACTTCATCGTACTTTAGTACTATCATATATCATCATACGTATGGACGTCGTAACTTTCACCTACAATAATATCGTTGGGGAGCGAGGTTCCATCATTCTTTCATTGGACCGTTCAAAGTTCGACTGTTGAAACAATTGACACTGTTACTTGACTCTATGAATAGGTTTTTTTTCAAGGACTGATCGAAGGAGTTCCTGTGACGGCCAGAAGAATCAGTGAGTATTTAAGAGAGGTTGTTTTTGTCTCATGTCTCGTTAACTATTATCACGAACTACCTGACACTTATCACTGTAGCGCTACTTCTCAGTCCAAATTTTCTAAATAGTCGTAAACTGGAGAAAAGGTTTCTGAATAGTAGTAGGAGAGTCGTCCAGTCGCTGTATGACATCAATCATCAAGTCCTGTCTTGGAGAAAAAAGTTCGTTCCGAGCGGAATCTCTACTATAACTTATTATTATTAGCTAGCTCGAGCTAGAACTTCCGAGCTCCACCACCGGTTTAATGAATCATAATAAATATTTCATAAACAGGATTTTGTGTCCCGGAGACTCTTTCGCGCGAACAATTCATCAAGGAATCATTGCATCTTCTGACTTTTTTTTGGAAAGCGTTGCTCCTAAATAGCAAGGAGCAGCGCTTGATATTGCCCGGCGCCAACTGCGAATATATGCTAACTAGTATGATAGGAGAGTAGTACCTATGATGGACGGTTAATTATTCTCGTAAACGCAATCGACGCTACTTTGTTGTGACAGTGAATTGGAAGGTGTATTTTGCCATTCTTCTATCTTTCGCACACTTTCTGAGCGAAAAATCACCAACCTCACAAAACCAAAAACCATCGTTTTCAATCAAACAAAGAACATCGATCGAGGATGAACAGATCATCGTTCGATTACGTCGAGATCAACAATCAAGGTTGCAAGCTCTTGAATCAGCAAAGGAATCCTCGTCTTGCAGTTGGTTTTTTTCGGACGATTATTTCCAGGTTCCGCCAAGCGCTCCAAGTACAAATTGAAACGGAAGGAAGTAGTGTCCGTTCAACTTCTGCAGCGTCCACAAAGCTTCTTCCTCTTACTCTTGAAGGTTTATGTGTCCTAAAACACTCGTTGGCATACAATATGGACGACCGGCCATCGGAGGACAGAAAATCCCATCCTCAACAGTCATTCGTCCTTCACGAAACAGGCTTCGGTATGAGTACCGATCTGTGCTTTTCTCACCATGAAATGATCAATGCCCAGTTTCACATGGCCATGATCCTGTTTAACTTGGGATTATGCTTTCACTTGATGGGGCGACAGCAGCAAAAACTCACTCCATCTCGTCGGACGAGCTCGGGGGGATTTGTCAAAGCGCGGTCCCTGTATTGTCAAGCTCTTGAACTGCTCCAAGAGTGTTTGAATGATTCTTCTTGCTGCGACCACAGTACCTCGAACGGACCTCAAGCCACGGGTAACGAGTTGGTCGATCTTCTTCTCTTGGCATTGCTCAATAACACTGCCATTGTGTGTTGTATCGATCTAGGCCAGCATACTCACCACAGCTGCCATGAAATCGACGCTAGGAATATGGCATTTGTTCAATACTTCTCCATTTTTGTAGATGTGGTGAAGGAAAACCAGCAACATCGACTGATGTCATCCCCTTCGGGATTGGATCTGTTTCACAGAAACGCGCATAAATTGTGTAACCTATTTTTCCGCGGCTCGGTCGCTGCAGCAGCCTAAAGACTCGTTGGAATATCCCTCTTTGATTTTTTGGAACCATTTCAAACCAAACTGATAATCATACTGTAACTTAACAAATTTAAATTTTTCCAAGACCAAAGGACTGGAATAAAGTTCTAAAATTGAACCGACAAGAAGTAATTCTGCTATTCGATTTTCTTACCTCCATCCACATCACCACCATCAGTTCCCTCTGGCAATTCTTTTGTTTCGAAGTGAGTCGATGGTTTCCGTGTTGGTAGGGAAGGTGGCATCGCTCCAGCCGCTGTCGAGGCAGACGTGACAGATTTTGCCGATACTTCTCGCAAAATCGATGTCGTCGAGGTAGTTGACGCCTTTCGTTGTGGCAACAATGGAGGCATTTCTCTCGAGGAAGAGCGGGTTCCTCCCGACTTGACACTGCCACCATCGTTATTGAGGCTGGTAAAGGCGGCAACATCTTCGAGGCCCTTTACAACAAGAAAATCTTTTTGGTTTGGTGTTTTGGGAGTGGGAGACCATTCACTACACTTGCGCACTGGTGGTGGCGAGTCTGCATATGCATGATTACTTGAGGGAGTTGCATAAACAATAGAACCTCGGCGCACAGGAACTACCAAGGCATCATAACTTCGCGGACGGGGTAAATCGTCATTGTAGTTTCTATATGAACTTTCACTTCTTTTTTCAATGACAGCTGTCGTTGCTGGGGTACAGGTGCTGCTGGACATGATGGGAGAATCCAAATTCACATCGTAACTTCGTCGCCGTGGGCAACTTTCGGTTTGAGAAAGTTTCTTCGTATCTTCGGATTTCAATGCCATTGAGAAGTCTGAGAAATCTGTGTTGTTGTTGTTGTGCTCGTCGGCCTTGCGTTCGACTACAACAACCGACATTTTTCGTGTTAGAATGGCAGGCGATTCCAAACCGTGACAACTCTTACTTCGTGTCGGTAGTCGAGTTTCACGGAGGACGGAACCTTTTCGGGTTGGCATGATTGGTGGGCCCAGCGTCTCGTCAAAACTTTTTCGTCTTGGAGAAAGAAAAGTATCTGCGTGATCGTCGTTCAACACTATTTGTCCATGTTCTTCACCAAATTGTAGCGCATGGCCGGAACTCTTTCGTGTTGGCATGATGGGAGCGCTCACGTTTGCACTGGACCAACTCCGTAAGTTCCGGTGTCGAGACGATTCGTCTTTATCGAACGCACGAACAAAAAACGAGGGATTAGTCGTTTTGTGGCCGGTGTCGACGAGAAATTCATTTGGAAGGATAGGGCTTGAATTCGACTGGACATTAACTTTTGTCACAGAGGAGATATCCATAGATGGCGGAGTTGAAGAAGATTCATCGGAACAACAATCGGCTTGGGTGGGGATGTTGTTGTTGCCACCACCATCCACCTCCTCTTGCAACAACAAACAATCTTCACGTTCGAAACCCGACGTCAAATCGGTCTTTTCGTATTGTACTTGTGCTGCTGTTGTTGGTGGTATTTTGGTGGTATCGTGTTTGTCTATTTTGTAAAAGCTTTCTCCCGACTTTTGTCGCTGAGGAGGATGGGGAGACGAATCGATAGGTGGTGGTGGAGGAGCCATCGCAGGAGGAGGATTGACACGATACGATTCCGATTCGTCTCCGTTGCTGCTTCCATCTTGTGGTTCCCAAATCGGACAGGGGATTTGTGCCGAAATGTCGCTTGTACGGGGACTCTTGTGCGTACTGATTTTGTTGGCATGGTCATTGTTGTTGTTGTTGTTGTTGTTGATACTGGAAGAAACGGTTGGCGCGGCCGAAGAGGGTGACATGATAGTAGTGGCACTGGAGTTATTCGGATCGAATAGTTTGAAAATGTTAGAGACGCGTAATGTATGCATACTATCCTTCAACGCAGTGGTAGGACTGGTACCATCAATAATAATAGGTTGTTGTTGTTGTTGTTGTTGAGGCGTGATTCCTTGAGACGCAATCCTTCGAGGACAAGGGGGAGGACCATTTTTTGAATTGGCAGAATTGTCCGCCGACTTGGAATCATTCAAATTTGGTACTACAGTCTTTTTTGTCTGAGAGGGTTGCAACATCTGTTGTGATTGTAAAGACTGATGCTGATGGCTTGGTGAAGGCGGTGGATGTTGTAACTTCGATCCGATATCCAGTTTGGGACTGTTTGTTGGGCTTTGATTATGTTGTTGTTGTCGTCGAACAGAAAGGGGAGCCGTATCAAACCTCATTTCCGAGTGTTCGGGCGGTTTGACCGTGGATTGACTGGAAGAGAAAGTGTTTTCCGACGAGATGGAATCTTGCCACAACAACAAGGCACTGTCCATCGTGAGGGAGGACAAGATCATTTCATCACTGGTGGATGACTCGAAGTTCTTGTTGTGAAAGAGGGACAGACAATTGGTCGTTATGGATAATCGAGTTGGTCCTTCTCCTTCTCCTTCCTCATCTCCTTCGGCTGGACTGGTACTGCCAGACACAGCAGGAACATTGTTGGGAGAACTCTCGTTGTTGTTTTTATTTGATTGTGTAACAACTTGCAACAACAACAAGTTGGAGGAATTACCGCTTTGTGTTCTTGCCGGAGGAGTACAGATCTGATCTTCCATTGTAACACACAGGTCCGACGAGAAGCGTCGATTCGATGATGATTTCATGGACGATCTCTTGGTACCACTACTAATAATACCCGAAAAAGGTATTCGTTGCTGTTGTTGCTTGGAATGTTGTTGCTGTAGTTGTAACGGCTGTTTGTCGGAAGATGCGTTCAAACTGAACAGGGACACACCATTGGTTGGTTTGTTTTGCTGCTGCTGCTGCTGCTGCTGTTGTTGTTGTTGTGATTCGTCCCATGTCAATAAAGATACCAAATCAGAAATATTCTGACAGCTTTCATTTGTGTTGTTGTCGTTGTTCTTGTATTGAACGGTTGCAAAAGTTTGTGTCACGGGATGATCATCTTCTACCGGGAGGTTATTACTCTCCAAAAGAGCTGCCAATCCGCACCGTCGAACTTGTTCTTCTTCTTCGTCTTTGTCGTCCTCGACGTGATCTTCATTGATTGTTGTTGCTGCTGCTGCTGCTGCAGCATCATCCGTCAAACGAGACGAACACATTGTTGATTTCGACACTGAAGCGATGGAAGAAGATGAAGAAGATGGACAAGAGGATAAGGTTTCCATCCCAACCAACACGCTTGTCTCGATCCTCATGAAAGGCGGCGTCACAATGAAAACCGAAAATCTTTCAAATGTGTGTGTGTGTGTGTGTGTGTGTGTGTGTGTGTGTGTGTGTGTGTGTGTGTGTGTGTGTGTGATCTCCTGCAACAACAAACAACAAACAACAACACTCTGTCGGACGAGAGAGAGAGAGAGTTGCGAAGAAAAGAATGATCTATTTCACCGTGTCTGATAATAAGCTTGATGATGATAAGATCCTCCTTGTTGTCACTACTTCCTACTCTGTGACAAATCCTTTTTTGTTCGATTCGATTCCACGGTAGGTGCAATACTTCGTATACTGGACAGGACAGGACACAGGAGGAAGAAACCACTCTCTTTGGTTTTATATTATTATTATAATACACTTCTTCTTGTATGATAGCAATCCGGTACTCTGTCTGGCGTCTTTTATTGTTGTTTCTCTCTCTCTCTCTCTCTATCATAATATGTATTACTATCATCCTTCCTATACTTTCTACGTAGTACGGAGTAGTAGATTACAGCTTGGTACGGTAGTTTTCACTGGTAACGAACCATGGATGTGGGTGCAGAATCGGCGGCATAATAATATATTAGTATATATTTTACAGTTTTTGATTGGTTGTACAGTTTCAACCGGTTGTCGTAGTCAAAAAAGTAGCACTGGTATGGAAGCATTTGTTGGGATGTGGCATATCATATATATATATATATATATGAAATACGATCATCAAAACTCCTTTATTTGATTGGCCGAAAAAACCAAAAAAACAACATAGAGGGTCGATTTTATTTGGTTCGTTCGGATAAGTGTAATTGACGGACGTCTTGTCCGTCCCGAACACCGAACACGTTCAACTCTCTGGTGAAAACTGTAAAACAGGTGATGATGAGAGAGAGGCCAGAGATCTCTTTCTCTTTTTCTTGAGACGAGCAGCATAAAAGTTAAAAGGGGTGGCATATCTTTGGAAAGAAACAAGCGAGCAATTATCCTATGAGATTCTTGCTGTTATAATAAATAACCCAACAACCCATCGAAAGGAATCAAAGATAAAAAGTCCTTTGCTAATAATTGTAAATAACCCAACAACCCATCGTAAGGAATGAAAGATAAAAGGATGCTTCATATGTATATATATAATATATCAATTCCAACAAAAGGGAGAACTCATCATCATCTTGTTTCATAGACCTCCCCTGTCATTTTCATATATATATATATATGACAGACCTCCCTCTTTGATGCAACACTGCATTCCTGAAGCGCGGAGCGCCTTCCTGAACTCACACCAGGAAATAATGGAGTTCGCCTAATCCCTAAGCCACCAAAGTCCTGAGACGGCCTAAGCCGCGTTGGCCGGGCTGGCTAAATTATTCGAACTGACTAGGTTGGTCGCAACGAGACCAAAGAAACGTTATGCGCCCTCAATGTCTCTTTTCCCTCCATCGTCACCATCTCCGTCACATCAGGCCTCATCAACTGCAGAGATCACAAACAAAATAATACTTCAAGTAATCTCGAACTTGCATCTCCAATGACAATAACCAGTACGGTACTACAGTCTTTCACCCGCCATCCCCATCGTTGCTGATCAAATGCTTCACCAGTTCACTTTATCAACCGACCTCCACAACCAGCCCATCACTAACAACGACAAAAACATCCTCATCCACCGCATCAGCACCAATCATAACGATACCATCATGGACAACAACATTCATATTATCAATCAATACGACTCCATGTCCTTGACAGGCTCTGAAACCCCTTCTCCTGGCACTGCCGGCCTCACATCCTCCACTTTACCCCTCCCATTCCCCGTCTAATGTATGTGGCCGGCCCTGACCCTGAGACAGCCAATCATTCCCCACCTGATGTAGAGAACAGTCCAGCTACGGCGGGAGGTCCTCTGACGGGACAGTCACTGGGTTCGTGTGGCAAACTGGAGTCATGAGGAGAGACTTCGAGCTGTACGGTGATGTTCTTTTTGTTGATTGCATGGGAAAGTCCATCAACACCAAAGGTTGGCCCATCAACACCATCGCAATGCTTGATGGTGAGAAGAAAGTATGTCTCCCTTGTGAGGGTTTCACAATTCGTGAGACCATCGACGGCTACGTCTGGCTTATGGAGAGTGTAGTGGCCATGGCCCCTGGCAGGAAACTATGCGACATCAAGTTCATTATTGGAGATGGCATATTTGCAGCCGAAACCATTCTTACAAAACTTGGTATTGAAGATACGTGCCATGTTATTCTGGACCACCACCACCTCCTTAGCCTGGACATTGGATCGTGGCCCAAAGCGTTTGGATTGAACCTCTTTTCGCACCTGAAAGAGGACCTAACGTCGATGGTGGAGTCCACCAGTTTAACCGCGTACGAGCAAGCCCTGGAGAGTGCCAGGGCCAAACTTCGTAATCACCAACAAAAAAAGGGACAACGACAATGTCATCCTCTCATCCTCTGGTGTAAGGGGAGAGGGAAATCGTGGCGCTGCATGGATTTCTCAACTTTAAAATCGCCATTCGTTCCCTGTTCGAAATAAATGAAGTGCGTTTCTAAGGAGGAATGGTCTCTGATGCCACCGCAGTGTTTCACGTTTCACGAAATCCGTCAACTCCGCATTCCCCGGGACCCTACCGATGTCGTGTCATGTGTCATCACACATCATAAGGAAGTTCAAAATGGATGGTCGGAAAGGAAACGATTCTTATGCGGCAAAGTGGAAGGAACAGAAGACAGGTCCACGGTTCTCGCAAGAGGCAGAACTTGCAATAATGAAATGTTCTCTCAGTAAAACGAAGGAACAAATGCAATGGATGTGGCGATTGACGAAGGGAACGTGGGAACCCGATGGGAAGAGTGCAATGGCGGAGACATTCGCCAAGACATATATTGAGGACGACGACTTCGCCAACTGGAATTACACTGCCAGCGGACTTCATGTTTGTGTCCCCTGTACTCATGGACATGTTGACCTGTCAAGGTTTCGTCACACTTGTATTTAAAGGAAGCAAAACACATTATTCCCCCAGTGGGGCGTTCCAGTCACATATATGTTGGTTTCATCGCTGTACCCGAACATATCTTGTGCCGAAAATTGGATACCATTGACCCATGCTGAGATTCAGCTAGAATCTAACAACCCTGGTTTCAGCCATTCATTGACGCTCCTTCATCGACACAACCCGAATTTACAATTAATAATCTTGATACACTTTATTATAAAATATATAAACTGCTCTGTCGTTGTTGATAAAACATCAAATCCTGTGGTAGGTCGGAGCGGTACGTACGGCAGATGCAATCAGTGAGTTGAAGGAGGTTGAAGGGTCTTGTTTGATGGCGATGAAAGAAGTTAATAATGTCCATGAACATTGAGTTTCTTCAAGGATAGATTTCCAATAGAATTTATCGTGCCCCCCTCAATCTACGGAAAGTGGATTTGACTGTGAGTTAACCAGCCCAATATGGTTCGGAGCTGAAGCGAATCGGCGAAGAATGGAACTGACAGTGTGAAGGTCTACTCTCGTTTTGATTGATTCCACCCCCAAAATCGTATTCGTTTGAAGTCGAACGGACCAGCGAATGAGAGTTTCCACGGTCTTCGGGAATCTTCCCATTTTTTTGTTAACGCACATCCTAAAAGACTCCTTTTCCTTATCTTCAATTAACTGGAATGTCCACTGGTTCAACGAAGTATAAGGATCGATATCAAGTCATTTGGTATCGTATTGGCATTTACGACTACGACAGTTGGTCGAACAATTTCAAAGGGAGTATTTCAATCCAAAGAATCGGACTACTTGGTACACATCTGTTCGTAATAATTCGAACATTTGAATGTCTTTACAGTTAGCTCCTTCTCTTGTGATCCAGCATAATCGAAACTTCTCAAAGGTCGTACCCTGAAGTGTGCTCTGTTAATTAGGAAGTGTCAGTGACTTATTAATGGATATGACTACCAGTCTTTCATTTAAAAACGCTTTGTTTCAATCTTAATGTTCATCAGATGATTATTTCTTGTCATTAGACATCTGAAATTCCATCTTCCTTCTCTCGAACTACTTATACAGTATGTGTGATGTGAGCATAGGAAAAGTCCAAAGATTGAAAAGATTCGACGACCAGTTCTTCGTTTTTTTTACGTGAATTCCAAATTTATGTCCTTTTCCAAGGAAGCAGCAACTTTGATCTCTTCCCGATTTTCGAACATGATGTAACAAGTGCTTTTTACGATCATCATCAAGGAAGATGCAAAAAGTTTTTTTGGGTTCATTTCGATTTTGATCTTTTTCCATTACTCAGAGCCTCAAATCTGCTGAGCACTTTCACAGCACCATCATCTCATAAAACGAGATCAATATCAAAAGCTTTTTCGCTTTCCTTCCGTACATTGTTCCCGTTGCTTCCGATCATTCGTTTCATCACAGACTCTTTCTGTTTGGGGCAGCCACAAGAACATCTTTCCTTGCTTTTCCACTGCATCTCTAAGGTACGCTTTCGAATACAAATTGTAACACAGAGTTTGTTGATGTAGACGATTTCCTCTTACATCTATGTCTTCGCGTCTTTTCTCCCAACGAGCAGGTTCAAACGAATCATAATGCTCGACATAGATCCTGAGAGTCCTCCAAACTCGCATTCCGGTTCTGTATCTTCCAGGTCCTCGAATGCTGCGAAGAGCACTTCCGTGGAATCATCAAGCGCCAATACCGGCGATTCTAGCAAGAGTAACTTCATCAAGACCACAAAGTTGGAGCTGTCTGGACAGGAGACAAAATATGTGAATCGCTTGCGCTACCTTGTCATTTTTGTATTGACGTTGGTAGCCATCGCTATTTCATGCCTCATCTACTTCTTGGTGGATTCTGCCAACACGGCAGAAATGGAACATGATTACGAAAGATCTGTCGGACATTTGACAGATTCGTTTCTCGAGATTCGTGATGTACGAGTCGCATCCTTGGCAAGTTTGGCAATTGCTGCCAATGCGCATGGACAAGATCACGAAACTGTTTGGCCGTTTGTAAGCCTATCATTTTTCCAACAGCGTGCATACATTCCAACCTTCCAGTCGGGAGTACTTCAGGTCAGCATTGCCCCTGTTCTTTTAATCAAAGACAAAGCCGATTGGGAGGCTTACATTGTTGGTGATGGTGCTGACGTTGCATGGATAGAAGAATCTATCAAGTACCAAGAATCCCTTGGATTAAACAACTATATTACAGATTATGGAATCAATTGGCGCAACAAATCGGAGCATAAGATCAAACATTGGATCAGTGAAGGAGCTGTCGAACTACCAACAATGGATGATCCTTCCTTGCAGTATCATCTCCCCGTATGGCAAATGTCACCTTTCATGAGTTTTGATGAGGTAAACATTGACATCCTTCAAGACAGCCGTGGAGAATATGCTGTTGAATGTTTTGAACAGGGAGCTGTTGTCCTTAGTGGCATGAGTTTTGCCCCAGCTGGTAGTTTGGAATCAAAAGGTCGCCAAACTGCCACCTATGCAAGTCTGCTGAGTATCAAGGCAAATCAGCCAACAGAATACCAGGGAGACCCTATGTCCAACTTCTTCATTCCAATCTTTGATTCCTTTACAGCAGAAAGAAAGACAGTTGCTGTATTGGTTGGTTTGTTCAACTGGGGGGCGTTATTTACTGGTGTTTTGCCAAACAATTTTGGTGGTATTGATCTTGTTCTGCATAATACATGCTATGAGAGCTTCACTTACCATCTTGGCTTCAAGGGTGGGGTCACTCCAATTGGAAAAGGGGTGAGTGATTTCTTCTCACATCCAATGAATCAATTATTGTAATACCCAACAGGCTGATACTTATTCTTTCTTGGAACAACTCAGGACCTACACGATCCAAAATTTGACAGTTACAGGCACATGGTGGATGGTTTGCAAAGTGGAATTGCAAATGATGGTACCAAATATGGCCGTCCATTTGCAAACTCTACTTGCAAGTACTCTATCTCCATCTATCCTACCAAGGTTTTTTTAATGAATATCAGAGTCTTGCACCAATGATTGTTTCCGTCATTGTGTTTGTGTTTTGTTTTGCAATTTTCCTCTTCCTTGTTTATGACAGGCTTGTGGAAAGAAGACAAGCAATTATACTTCAGAAGGCCCTTCAATCGACAGCTGTTGTTTCTTCTCTGTTTCCAAGGAATGTTAGGGATAGAATTTTGAACTTCAACGGAACAGGAAGCCCAAATCAAGTTGTGACTGATGCAGATGGTGCCTCCATCCGTGAAAAATTGCGCAATGGAAAACTGGGCCAGGAAACATCGAAAAGTCCATATGGCCACACTCCTGAGATATTTAACAATGGAGATACCATTGCTGATCTTTTCCCCAACTGCACTGTCCTCTTTGCTGTAAGTGATGAGATGTTGTGTTTGAACTAGAACAAACAAACCTTGATTCTTACCGCATTTGTATCTTCAGGACATTGCTGGATTCACAGCATGGTCTTCAAGCCGCAGTCCAGAGCAGGTATTTACCCTTCTTCAGAATGTGTATCAAGCCTTTGATAAGGTTGCATCCAAAAGAAAGGTTTTCAAGGTGGAGACAATAGGAGATTCTTGTAAGTGAAGTGATTTCATTCTGTATTTCACACCTGGTCAATCTCTCAATAAATGGTTCAAAATTTTAGATGTTGCTGTCACTGGTCTTCCAGAGCCACAAGAGGATCATGCTGTCATCATGGCTAAATTTGCCAGGGAGTGTCTAGAAAAGATGAGTGAAGTAACAGGTGCGTTGGAGGTACTTTTAGGTCCCGATACAACAGAGTTATCAATGAGATTTGGATTGAACAGTGGCCAAGTTACTGGAGGGGTCTTGATGGGTGAAAGAGCAAGATTCCAGCTTTTTGGAGACACGTGAGTTCAACGCAATGGAGACTTTCTCATCTGCTCCCAAATGATCTTCTTGTCATCTCATGTTTGCGTCAATCATTCTCTCCATAATATATCAGGGTGAACACTGCTGCACGAATGGAGAGCACAGGCATTCTTGGTAAGATCCAGCTTTCCCACAGTACAGCAGAACTTCTGAAAGATGCAGGGAAAGGCAGTTGGATACAACCCAGAAAAGATGTTGTCACAGCAAAAGGCAAGGGGACTATGCAAACATATTGGCTGATTCCTAAATCTAGCAGTCACAGCAAAGATTCCAAAGAGCTGCCAGGAGTGCCAGAAGATAATGGAGGAAGTTTATTGGCTGATGACAAATCAACTGCCAGCAATTTGATGCTTCAAAACGTAGAAAGTTCTGACAAAATGATTAGATTGGTTGGCTGGATGTCAGAGGTGCTTGTTGATTATATAAAGCAAATTGTAAGTTCTCCCACGGTTTTGGCTGGAAAGCACAGCTAGTTGCTCATCATTCCATTGATACACTGCTGTTACATCACAGGTTGCAAAAAATGAAGCTTCAGGAATTGCCTTTACCAAAAGATGTGACACACCATTTCAGTCAAAGAACAATATCTGTTTGGATGAGGTGGTGGAATCTTTCAACTTTATCAAAGTGACAAAGGAAGAGAAACAACTCATGAGAGAAAGATATCTAACTGTGAGACTGAGTGAAGATGTGGTCCATCAAGCGCGACTTTATGTCCAAAAAATAGCTGCACTTTACAACACTTCGAATCCATTTCACAATTTTGACCATGCCTGTCATGTGACAATGTCAGTTCACAAGTTGATGAAAAGGGTTGTGGCAGATGGAACCAACAGTGAAGAGGGAAACATCCCATCCTTGGAACAAGAGAGGAAAGATTGCTATGGAATCTTGACATCTGACCCCTTGACCCTTTTTGCCATTGCCTTTGCTGCCTTGATCCATGATGTGGACCATCCTGGAGTTTCAAATGGTCAACTTGCGCAAGAATCTCCAGAGGTTGCAGAGCATTACAAAAACAAGAGCATTGCAGAACAGAAATCTTTTGATATCTCCTGGAACTTGCTGATGGGAGATGAATTCAATGATCTTCGTCATGCAATTTTCCCAAGACAGGCTGATATGCTTAGATTCCGTGAGGTTGCTGTCAACATTGTTCTTGCCACTGACATCTTTGACAAGGAGATGGGTGACATGCGCAAGGAGCGCTGGAAGAAGGTGTTTGGAAGCAATGATTCCAAGTTTCTGATCGCAGACAATGAGAGGATGCAAAATACCCGAGCCACCATTGTCCTTGAGCACATCATTCAAGCCAGTGATGTGTCTCATACCATGCAGCATTGGCATGTGTATTTGAAATGGAACAAGAGATTGTTTGAAGAGATGAGTAATGCATTTGCACAGGGGAGGATGTCATCAGATCCGGCATTGTTTTGGTATCAAGGAGAGTTGAATTTCTTTGATAATTATGTGATTCCTCTTGCCAAGAAGATTGGTGAGTGTGGAGTCTTTGGGGTATCCAGTGATGAGTACTTGGAGTATGCCTTGTCCAACAGAAAGGAATGGGAAATGAAAGGAAAGAGTATTGTGGCAGACATGATGAAATCCCTACAAAACAAACCCACAACAACTTGCGCATGAACATCACTTGACGCCTTTTTTCAACTTTTTTTATTGGATGGTACTTTCTAATTTCATTAACATTTATATATTCAAGCAAATTTCTACTGCTACAGTATGATTGTTTTCTATCTCTGCTAGCTAGCCAGCCACTAGAGGAAAAGAACATGAACGGAGTGATGAGAATTATTTTTTGGGCTGATGTGGTTATTTACAGTTACTGCCTTCCCAGCATTATTTTTGAAAGACCAGAGGTGTTGTATATTCTGCCCCGCCCCCTTGGGGGCCAGGCTGGTGAGCCAACTTCTCAGATGCGAAATCAATGGTAGCTGGTAGTTGGTATAGCCTTCAAATAGTTTTTTTTACCCAGTCGATATTTTTTGTACGTATTCAAGCGAAAGACTGGGGGGCTTAACCAGGAACTAAGAATCCACAAACGATCTATCAGTGCAACGGAAGAGATTGTCCCAGTGGTAGTACAAACTACTGCTGTCTTGTGCATGGCATCATGCAGAACCGGTGGCCGACCGGAAAGATTGTGTTTCTCTTATTTAGTCGGAAGGGGGCTAAGGGAGAGAAGGAAGAATGCTTAATGCACGATTCCTGATAAAGTTGTGATGGGCACTGACATTTCTGTGGAAGAAATGGCATCATAACTCAGCCGAGTGTCAAGTGCAAAGGGACGGTACTATTTCAGAAACGCGTAGTGTATGCATTAACAGTAGTGTATGCATTATACGCTTCAACGCAGTTGTGAGGCTGGTATCGTCGGTAAGTTGTTGTCGTTGATGCTGTTGTCAGAACGAAGTACCATCCCGTGCTGTTTTGTCCGCAGACTGCGGAGGCGAGATTCAACGAGAAGCAATCCGTCGAGGGTAAAGGAGAGAAATCATCCCCCAATTCGACAGAATGATCTTTTGTTTTGAAATCATTTGTTCAGGTCCTTGTCTGTGAGGGCTGCTTCAAAAACACTGGTTGCGGTTGTACAGACTGATGATGGTTTGGAGGCGACGAAATTATCTGTGGTTCGATTTCTGGATGGCCAATATATGTTGGACTTTGATGACGATTTCGCCACAGAAGTGATGGAAGAAAAAAAGAGAAGATGGACAAGAGGATACTATTTCCATCGTACCCCAAACAACATACTTGTCTCGATCCTCATGAAGATGGCGCCACAATTAATAGAAGTTTGTTTATCTTCGACAAAAAAAACTCGAACCGGAGAATTGCAAATGATCCATTTCAGCGTTCCTGGCTTTGGTGATGATAAGCTGTTGTCACTTCCTATATCATGTTTGCTCGATTCTACGGTACAATAGGTCGTAGTTTAGACAAGACAGATCCACTTTGGTTACTCGTCATCTCGTTTCAAACGAATCAGTCCGAGTTTTGCCACTCCCTCTCTGTCTGCCGCTTCCAAGTCATTTCATACATCATCTCTTTGACACGCTGGTGTCCATTGCTCCTTTAACACGGTAATTTACAGAAATGTCATGTTGTACGCCATTCTCTTTTAGATTCGAGTCAGTGAGGGGTTGAAGATCCCCCTTTGCAGGAAAGAGTAAAGGAGTCCACTCCAGAGTAGGAAGCGTATGTACGATGTCGGATTGTTGTGCAAAGGTGACCCTTTTCAATACTGCTTCCGGAGAGTTTGTCTTGCAGTGGATCCTATTGTACGTAGTAGAAGCAGATCAGTGCGGACTGGAACATGTCGAAGTTTAAGTTTTACTCTCATAGTACTTGATGCCATCTCAGAATTATTTTATGATTTATTTATTGTGACTAATGAACTCGAACGGACCAGCGAGTGAGAGTTTCCAAGGACTTCGGGATCCCTGTACCCTTCCCATTTTTATACCGCCCATTCTAAAGACTTCGTGCTGTCTCTCTTTTCATTCAACGAAGACAATACTTATTACACTGGTAATGTGCTCGAATCACCGAGAAAGAAATGTCCATTTTATGTTTTCGATGTCAGGTCATTTGGTTTGTACCTCTGCCATTACTGTCGTACAGAGTATTTCGGTCAAGAATTGTGCTATTGGTAGCTTGTGCGAAGGAAATTCTTTTGGACCTTCTCTTTTATTTTGGACAACACTGGTACTTGGTATGTACTCTGGAAATCAGAAAGATCCAGTGACTTAAAAATTCAGTTGAATGCTTAAATGATAGTTTTGTCAATTGACATTTGAAGTTCTTCCTTCCTTCTCTTTCTTTTAATAATTTGCACAGTCTGATCTCTTCCCGCTTGTCAAACAAAAGATTTTTACGATCATCTTCAATCTGAAAAAAAGAGAGATTGATAGGAACATGCAAAAAGTGTTCTAGGTTCATTTCGACTTCCGAAGCACTTTCAAAGCACCGTCATCTCATAAAACGAGATCAATATCAAAAGACTTTTGGCTTTCCTTTCGTACATTGTTCTCGTTGCTCCAAAGCTTTTGGCTTTTCCTTCCGATCATTCATTTTTTTGTACACTCTGTTAATTTGGGCCAGCCACAAGAAAATCTTTCCTTGCTCTTTCGCTGCATCTCTAAGGTATGCTTTCGAATACACATTGTAACACAGCGTTTGTTGATGCAAACGATTTCCTCTTACATCTATGTCTTCGCGTCTTTTCTACCAACAACTAGACTCAAACGAATCATGATGCTCGACATCGATCCTGAGAATCCTCCAAACTCGAATTCGGGTTCTGTATCTTCCAGGTCCTCGAATGCTGCGAAGAGCACTTCCGTGGAATCATCAAGCGCCAATACCGGCGATTCTAGCAAGAGTAACTTCATCAAGACCACAAAGTTGGAGTTGTCTGGACAGGAGACAAAATATGTGAATCGCTTGCGCTACCTTGTCATTTTTGTATTGACGTTGGTAGCAATCGCTATTTCATGCCTCATCTACTTCTTGGTGGATTCTGCCAACACGGAAGCTATGGAAAATGATTACGAAAGATCTGTCGGACATTTGACAGATTCTTTTCTAGAGATTCGTGATGTACGAGTTGCATCCTTGGCAAGTTTGGCTATTGCTGCCAATGCGCATGGACAAGATCACGAAACTGTTTGGCCGTTTGTGAGTCTATCGTTTTTCCAAGAGCGTGCATACATTCCAACCTTCCAGTCTGGAGTACTTCAGGTCAGCATTGCCCCTGTTCTTTCAATCAAAGACAAAGCCGATTGGGAGGCTTACATTGTTGGTGATGGTGCTGACGTTGCATGGATAGAAGAATCTATCAAGTACCAAGAATCCCTTGGAATAAACAACTATATTACAGATTATGGAATCGATTGGCGCAACAAATCGGAGCATAAGACCAAACATTGGATCAATGAAAATGCTGTCAAACTACCAACAATGGATGATCCTTCCTTGCAGTATCATCTCCCCGTATGGCAAATGTCACCTTTCATGAGTTTTGATGAGGTAAACATTGACATCCTTCAAGACAGCCGTGGAGAATATGCTCGTGAATGTTTTGAACAGGGAGCTGTTGTCCTTAGTGGCATGAGTTTTGCCCCAGCTGGTAGTTTGGAATCAAAAGGTCGCCAAACTGCCACCTATGCAAGTCTGCTGAGTATCAAGGCTAGTCAGCCAACAGAATACCAGGGAGACCCTATGTCCAACTTCTTCATTCCAATCTTTGATTCCTTTACAGCAGAAAGAAAGACGGTTGCTGTATTGGTTGGTTTGTTCAACTGGGGGGCGTTATTTACTGGTGTTTTGCCAAACAATTTTGGTGGTATTGATCTTGTTCTGCATAATACATGCTATGAGAGCTTCACTTACCATCTTGGCTTCAAGGGTGGGGTCACTCCAATTGGAAAAGGGGTGAGTGATTTCTTCTCACATCCAATGAATCAATTATTGTAATACCCAACAGGCTGATACTTATTCTTTCTTGGAACAACTCAGGACCTACACGATCCAAAATTTGACAGTTACAGGCACATGGTGGATGGTTTGCAAAGTGGAATTGCAAATGATGGTACCAAATATGGCCGTCCATTTGCAAACTCTACTTGCAAGTACTCTATCTCCATCTATCCTACCAAGATTTTTTTTGATGAATATCAGAGTCTTGCACCAATGATTGTTTCCGTCATTGTGTTTGTGTTTTGTTTTGCAATTTTCCTCTTCCTTGTTTATGACAGGCTTGTGGAAAGAAGACAAGCAATTATACTTCAGAAGGCCCTTCAATCGACAGCTGTTGTTTCTTCTCTGTTTCCAAGGAATGTTAGGGATAGAATTTTGAACTTCAACGGAACAGGAAGCCCAAATCAAGTTGTGACTGATGCAGATGGTGCCTCCATCCGTGAAAAATTGCGCAGTGGAAAACTGGGCCAGGAAACATCGAAAAGTCCATATGGCCACACTCCTGAGACGTATAACAATGGAGATACCATTGCTGATCTTTTCCCCAACTGCACTGTCCTCTTTGCTGTAAGTGATGAGATGTTGCGTTTGAGCTGCAACAAACAAACCTTGATTCTTACCGCATTTGTATCTTCAGGACATTGCTGGATTCACAGCATGGTCTTCAAGCCGCAGTCCAGAGCAGGTATTTACCCTTCTTCAGAATGTGTATCAAGCCTTTGATAAGGTTGCATCCAAAAGAAAGGTTTTCAAGGTGGAGACAATAGGAGATTCTTGTAAGTGAAGTGATTTCATTCTGTATTTCACACCTGGTCAATCTCTCAATAAATGGTTCAAATTTTTAGATGTTGCTGTCACTGGTCTTCCAGAGCCACAAGAGGATCATGCTGTCATCATGGCTAAATTTGCCAGGGAGTGTCTAGAAAAGATGAGTGAAGTAACAGGTGCGTTGGAGGTACTTTTAGGTCCCGATACAACAGAGTTATCAATGAGATTTGGATTGAACAGTGGCCAAGTTACTGGAGGAGTCTTGATGGGTGAAAGAGCAAGATTCCAGCTTTTTGGAGACACGTGAGTTCAACGCAATGGAGACTTTCTCATCTGCTCCCAAATGATCTTCTTGTCTTCTCATTTTTAACTCAATCATTCTCTCCATAATATATCAGGGTGAACACTGCTGCACGAATGGAGAGCACAGGCATTCTTGGTAAGATCCAGCTTTCCCACAGTACAGCAGAACTTCTGAAAGATGCAGGGAAAGGCAGTTGGATACAACCCAGAAAAGATGTTGTCACAGCAAAAGGCAAGGGGACTATGCAAACATATTGGCTGATTCCTAAATCTAGCAGTCACAGCAAAGATTCCAAAGAGCTGCCAGGAGTGCCAGAAGATAATGGAGGAAGTTTATTGGCTGATGACAAATCAACTGCCAGCAATTTGATGCTTCAAAACGTAGAAAGTTCTGACAAAATGATTAGATTGGTTGGCTGGATGTCAGAGGTGCTTGTTGATTATATAAAGCAAATTGTAAGTTCTTCCACGGTTTTGGCTGGAAAGCACAGCTAGTTGCTCATCATTCCATTGATACACTGCTGTTACATCACAGGTTGCAAAAAATGAAGCTTCAGGAATCGCCTTTACCAAAAGATGTGACACACCATTTCAGTCAAAGAACAATATCTGTTTGGATGAGGTGGTGGAATCTTTCAACTTTATCAAAGTGACAAAGGAAGAGAAACAACTCATGAGAGAAAGATATCTAACTGTGAGACTGAGTGAAGATGTGGTCCATCAAGCGCGACTTTACGTCCAAAAAATAGCTGCACTTTACAACACTTCGAATCCATTTCACAATTTTGACCATGCCTGTCATGTGACAATGTCAGTTCACAAGTTGATGAAAAGGGTTGTGGCAGATGGAACCAACAGTGAAGAAGGAAACATCCCATCCTTGGAACAAGAGAGAAAAGATTGCTATGGAATCTTGACATCTGACCCCTTGACCCTTTTTGCCATTGCCTTTGCTGCCTTGATCCATGATGTGGACCATCCAGGAGTTTCAAATGGTCAACTTGCACAAGAATCTCCAGAGGTTGCGGAGCATTACAAAAACAAGAGCATTGCAGAACAGAAATCTTTTGATATCTCCTGGAACTTGCTGATGGGAGATGAATTCAATGATCTTCGTCATGCAATTTTCCCAAGACAGGCTGATATGCTTAGATTCCGTGAGGTTGCTGTCAACATTGTTCTTGCCACTGACATCTTTGACAAGGAGATGGGTGACATGCGCAAGGAGCGCTGGAAGAAGGTGTTTGGAAGCAATGATTCCAAGTTTCTGATTGCAGACAATGAGAGGATGCAAAATACCCGAGCCACCATTGTCCTTGAACACATCATTCAAGCCAGTGATGTGTCTCATACCATGCAGCATTGGCATGTGTATTTGAAATGGAACAAGAGATTGTTTGAAGAGATGAGTATCGCATTTGCACAGGGGCGGATGTCATCAGATCCGGCATTGTTTTGGTATCAAGGAGAGTTGAATTTCTTTGATAATTATGTGATTCCTCTTGCCAAGAAGATTGGTGAGTGTGGAGTGTTTGGGGTATCCAGTGATGAGTACTTGGAATATGCCTTGTCCAACAGAAAGGAATGGGAAATGAAAGGAACGAGTATTGTGGCAGGCATGATGAAATCCCTACAAAACAAACCCACAGCAACTTGCGCATGAACATCACTTGACGCCTTTTTACAGCTTTTTTTATTGGATGGTAGTTTCTAATTTCATTAACATTTTTATATTCAAGCAAATTTCTACTGCTACAGTATGATTGTTTTCTATCTCTGCTAGCTAGCCAGCCACTAGCTAGAGGAAAAGAACATGAATGGAGTGATGAGAATTATTTTTTGGGCTGATGTGGTTATTTACTGCCTTCCCAGCATTATTTTTGGAAGACCAGAGGTGTTGTATATTCTGCCCCGCCCCCTTGGGGGCCAGGCTGGTGAGCCAACTTCTCAGATGCGAAATCAATGGTAGCTGGTAGTTGGTATAGCCTTCAAATAGTTTTTTTTACCCAATCGATATTTTTTGTATGTATTCAAGCGAAAGACTGGGGGGCTTAACCAGGAACTAAGAATCCACAAACGATCTATCAATGCAACGGAAGAGATTGTCCCAGCGGTAGTACCAACTACTGCTGTCTTGTGCATGGCATCATGTAGAACCGGTGGCCGACTGGAAAGATTATGTTTCTCTTTTTTAGTCGGAAGGGGGCTAAAGGGAGAGGAGGAAGAATGCTCAATTCCTGATTCCTGATAAAGTTGTGATGGGCACTGACATTTCTGTGGAAGAAATGTCATCATAACTCAGCTGAGTGCTGTCAAGTGCAAAGGGGGTACGGTACTACTTCATTGGAAACATTAGTAATAGAAAATTGGTAGTATTCCTGGTGGTTGGCATGGCAGGCTTTCTTTTACACGTACAATCCACCCCATTTTGGGTTGCAACAGGTAAAAGATGTCAACACACCCAACATGTGTTGGGGGCCATGTGGGTGAGCTAACTTCTCAGATGCGGCATCGATGGGAGCTAGTGGTTGATCAGAAGGAAGCATATCCGAAGTCCAAGAGCAGATCATATCTTTCCCTTCGGCCACACATGTAATGAGCTCCCAAACTCAACCATGGTGAAAGGATTTGTGTTGGGCAAGAAAATTCTCAAAGAAATAATGCAGAGCAAAAGCAACAACACAATACTACTGAAAAAGGAATTCCACTCCGATGGGTGAGACGTATCATGCATAGGCATTCGTGTACTACCGTAAGCATCTTTCATTTGTTGCGTACCGTACGGTACCTAGTCTACTACTACCGGTAGGGGTATGAATAGAGTACCTTTCGTGGCCATTTGTTTTGTGAGTACTGCGTTTCTACACAAATCTCGCGTATGTACATCTACGTAAAAGGTGGTACTTGAAGACAGACAGACACCTACAATCCCAATTTTTTTGACCATGTCGGTAGTTTTGAACATCGATATCTCCACAACTTTCAATAGAAAATTCGATTTTTAAGATTTCAACTAGTGCTTCTATTATCATTGTCATCGAAATCGTCATCATTTGGTGGTTCCAAGTCATCGTTGTCGTCATCGTCATCGATTTCCAAAATCATGCAGTCGCGGAACAATTTCCCTCGTTTGCGTTCCACGAGACTATTTCCACCATTGTCATCAACAATACAATGAAGGACAATCTTCAGTCTTTCATGTACGTTTTGAAATGCACTTGGTGACAAGTAATTGTTCCATGCATCTTCAACACTTCTTGCCAAGGCATCCAGCTGGCTCCCTCGCCTACGGTGAACACGGGTCACCACGGCTTGGATGCTCATCCAGATGCCTAGATCAAGCATATTTGTTTCCGGTGACCCAATCACCAACCTATCTGATACGTATTCATCCAAATCATAGTGCGTCTTGATCTCTTCGAGCAGTGCCTCGGCAGTCATACCCTCCGTCACGAGCAGTTGGATCCACTCACCCGAATTAATGGCCTGAAGAATATCAACATCCACTGAATATCTTGTATTTCTTGATGCCCTTGCTAAGGTTTTTGTTCGTGAAACGCGCTGTAGACAAATTCTCCCATCAAAACCCTTTTGGGGCTGTGGACATGCCACAACTCCCAATTAGGTACATCACCTTTGCTGGATGCCTACGCGACCGGATTGGAGGAGGTTGATATACTCGTACTTTACCGTTTTCCGATACTGTAGGAGGGAGAATCTTCACACGACGCCTCCTGTTTGTTGTATAAAACCATTTCTCATCAAGGAAGGCCACTGGTGCGTGTGAATTACTCAACAAGTGGTACCACTTCTTCGCCCACTGTACTCTTTGATGTCGGTGTTCCAAAGTTAACAATGGCGTTTCGATCGCGCTAACCTCTTTCCCGCCCTCTTTCCGAAACCATATGGATAGCTGCTTCCGTGAAATCGATAATGTTGGTCTTGATTCACCCGGTGCAGCTGACTTTTGGTTGATACCTTCAGCCAACTTCTGTCAAGTAGCCAAAGCACCACAAACTCGTTCGGCATAACGATACATCTCCCTCAGGTACCCTGGGTGGCCCTCATCAATGATGTCGACATTTGTTGCTCGACCAGAATTCGATGGCGAGCATAGATCTGCATTCTCACCAGTTGTTATAGCCGCATGAACGAGGCCATACCAGTGTGGCAAACGAGTATGGGCAAGTGGAGCTGGATATCCCATATCATAAGCAACTTGTCGACAAGCAGCTTTGGCAATGTACTCTCTACGCGCAGAAGTCAAAGATGGATCTCGCCACCCCCACGTAATCGCTGTATGTAATACAACATTCCTACCGGTAGTCCTTTCGTTTGCTTGTTTACGATTGTGCACTTGGATATTCTCTGACACAACGAGCAAGAACAAGTAACGTCAGAAGTTCTTCGTGTTCTGCAGTAACGAACAACTCTAAGCACGCATACCCCCATCGCTTACCTGCATTTGTTCTTGACAGCCGTGGCCGCCGATTTAAATCCAGAAGTCGATGATATCAACGGTCAGGATGGAGATCATGACTATTCGGACAAAGCATGCAAGGCGCAGTTGATATCATCGACTTTGTTAACTCATCCCATTGACTCACATTACAATCGATCTCCTTGACAACAGACGTCACCCTTGATCGAAGCAACGAGAATTTTGATAGTCATGGCAGTAGGTATTGCCATACAGCTCCTGTCCCAACGGCTATGTTGTCTTCATAGCTGTCAAGCGGCAGAATTCGATACCAATACCCCTGCGCAGCCTGAGCCAAAATCTGTTGCACAAGATCAAAGCATTCGTTCGTATCTTGGCCGAGTCTGTGGATCCCAGCTGCAAGCACAGCCAGACGCCTCTGATGCTTTCTGTCCCTGAACGGATCCACAGATGCTGCAACCTTACCCCCCGATGACCGTCGCGTTGTTACCATGGTGAAATATATCTTTTCATGATGTAGAGGCTGGTAGCATCGATGCTGCTGGAGATTTGGCGAAAGTGGAAGAGGCCCGGCGTGCACTTCCAGGCATAATGACTAGATTGTGTAAAAATGTACCAGAATATACATACAAGCGTTTTCACGTGCTCCTCAGTAGCCACAATGCCTGTGGCCACGAAAGGTACGGTAGTACCGGTACCAGTATGTTCTCCCCATTCTACGGTTGTGCTACCGGTCTACCGGCAGACTCTACCTACGGCCTGCGGTAGTATTAATACCGGTAGTCGTTCCTCTTATTACGGAGTTCAGTACTGCTTCTGTGGTTACCCTTGCCTCGGTCATACTGCGGAGTAATAATATATTTAATAACAACAAAATTATTTATTATTTACTTCGAGGTATATCATTACTGCTTTTAGTGTATTAATACAAAACAACGACTATTAATCGAAACCCTTCCTCAAGACAGACACATAGGGTCGACAATTGCAATGACCAGAGTCATTGAAACTGAAAGCACTACACGGTAGCTATTACGTGTATTACTTCTACCCAGCAGCTACCGGTATGATAGCTGGGCCCGGAGTTTCGTAGGACCTGTTGATGTTCTTTTCTCCATACGTCATCGATTGTTGACTGTGAGGGTGAATCTCCCCGTTGAAAAGCTCTTCTATTTATTCATTGTGCACGCATGGACAACAATTCCAATTTTCGCAAAACACCCCTGTAGCGTTTGTGAAAACGGTTCTCTCGGATCGTCTTTCCAACTTGCCATTCATCTCTTCATCATCATCAAAAAAGAACGATTGAAAACGTAAATAGTGCCGTAGCATTTTTGCTGCCCACTCGTAACTCAATTGAAAAGGAGAGAGAGAAACACATAATATTGATTCAACATGAGTAGTCGCAACAACAACAACAACAACAACAACAACAACAACAACAACAACCAAGTCATTCAAGATATGGAAATTGTAAAGAATTCCACTTCTGCTTCTCCCATGACGACGGAGGAAGAAGATAACATCTATGAAGAAAGACTGGCAGGTGGCAGTATTGGTGGTAATAATTCTCATCGCACCAACGGTTCCGACGGAGAATCGAGTTCCTACTCGGAAGGCAACAGCAGCAGTAACGAAAGTGGACGGTCCGGTAGTCCCGGGGACAAGACGGATCATCTCTTTTCAAGAAAGGGTCTCATGGCACTGGCTGGAGCACGATGTTGCTTCTTCTTTATTCTTTTGGTCGCCGCTTCCGTCATGGCAGCAATCGTCTTTATCAGCTTGACCGATAATCAGACGGAAGACTTTAACTCGGAGGTAAGAAAGAAAAGGAGAGAGAAAGAACACAAACAGCCATTTTGTACGGAAAAATAAAATATTTCTGACTCCATGTTGTTCTGTCAATCACTTTATTTTTTTGCCCAAAACAGTTTGACGGCATCGCATTTGCACTCATCAAGGGATCTCACGAAAATGTGAACAAGGTATTTTTTGCGTTGGAAAGTTTGTCGTTGACATCTACCACCTTTATCGAACAACAAAAGAACGAAACATATCCCGATGGATTTGTCACATTCCCCAACGTCGAACGACATTTGGGTTCTGCAAGACAAGCCGCGAATGCCATGGTATTGGGATATGCTCCGCACATCCAGGGGCAAGAGCAATACGATCTTTGGCTTCAATACGTACAAGAAAATATTGACTGGGTGGAGGAAGCATACGATGTCGACCCGTCCGAGCCTCCTCGGACGTCACCCAACCCGGAATACGACCAAGAATTTTTTCTTGCACGCATTTGGAGAAATCGGATATCCTTGAATGGTGTCCCATTCGTCGTAGACAATGAGAGTTTCCTCCAATGTCCTACAAGGGCCGAACCGGATATGGGTCTAACTTACACGTATGTGATAGCAAATCCCTCCAACGGCATGCCATTATCACCAGTTTGGATGACATCGCCACCTCCCAATCCCAACTCGGACTTGATTCCAATCAACTTCAACATCATGTCCAATCCATCCTTTCTTTTGGCGTCCGAAACCATTGCAGCCACAGAAAGACCAACGTTCGAAGATGTTTGTGAAAACCCGACGACTCTCTTTCATCCTAATTCACTTGCACAAACAGACCTTTCGGAATTATACACTCTGCTTGCTGTCCCCGCATGGAATGAATACGGAGATAGCCGTACTATTGTTGGATATTTCTTTGCAATTGTGCCATGGAGCTTTTACCTGAGTGACATTCTCGATGGATACAAGGCGGTAAGAAAAACAGTCATCCTTTGCACAGCTCACGGGGGGTCATCCATGCTACTACTGTTTCCGTTTTACTCATTACTCGTATTCACATTTTTTGTGGTTTTTTCTTTTCTTCTTCTTTTCTGTGCAGAATCCAGTGGTTGCTGTCTTGCGCAACAAATGCTCTGGCAAGGCCTTCTCCTACCAAATCACGGGCGGGGAAGCAATTCTATTGGACCCTGCCGAAGATGTCCATCAAAACGATCCGGAATATGAGGCCATGGCTTATGCTGAGCCATTTGCAGAAGAATTTGTCAAGGATGCAAATGAAAGTAGTGGCGAGAACAACTCCAATTCTTGCATCTCCAATGACTTTACCATCACTATCTATCCAACGAAACAGTTTGAAAGTACCTATCGAGGCAACGAACCTGTTCTCTACACTGTTGCTGTTCTAGCAATCTTTTTGTTCACAGCTCTGGCATTCATGGTATTTGATTGGATTTCTCAGAGAAATCAAAGAGGTATCATGGACACTGCCATTAGACAAAATGCCTTGGTATCATCGCTATTTCCAAAAAACATTCAGAAAAAGCTAATGGAAGAAATCAAGGAGGAGTCAACCAAGAACAACAGTGGCAAGGCTGGATTGAGGAACTATCTAAACAATGAAGAAGGGGAAGAAGAACAACAAGAAGGGGTGGGAAAAACCAAGCCCATTGCAGATCTTTTCCCAGAAACCACCATCATGTTTGCTGACATTGCTGGTTTCACTGCATGGTCATCCACGCGAGAGCCCAGTCAAGTGTTTACCTTATTGGAAGCACTCTACCATGAATTCGATAAGATTGCCAAGAGGAGGAGAGTGTTCAAGGTGGAAGTCGTTGGTGACTGTTATGTTGCTGTGTGTGGTCTTCCTGATCCAAGAATAGATCATGGAGTGGTCATGGCAAAGTTTGCCAATGATTGCATGCACAAAATGACAGAGGTCACAAACAAGCTTGTAGTGGAACTTGGTCCAGACACCAATGAACTGGGGTTGAGGGTTGGGCTTCACAGTGGCACAGTTGTGGCTGGAGTATTGAGGGGGGACAAGTCACGATTCCAGCTCTTTGGTGACACAGTGAGTACAAAATTGGAGTTGTTGGAAATTTTCTTGATGAGCAAAATTCTAACCCTGTCTCCTTCCTCTCACCCTTAGATGAACACAGCAAGCAGAATGGAGTCCACTGGCAAGAAAGGATGCATTCAACTGTCCCAACAAACTACTGACATACTGTTGCAGGCTGGAAAGAAACACTGGATTGTTCCAAGGGAAGATAAGGTGGAAGCAAAAGGAAAAGGAGAAATGCAAACTTACTTTCTCAACATCCAATCAAGAGATGAGAAATCTGATACTGGCACCAGTGCATCGGAAAGCTCGGTAGGAGATCTTTTTGGTGATGACAACAAAGATGATGCCGCAACATTGAGGGATATTGAGAAGAGAAGTAGGTCTGCACAGTGGGTTGTGGAGATTCTTGCCAACCTTCTTAAGGAAATAGTGGCCAAGAGAGAATCGCTAGGTATCCGAAAAGACCCAGCTGCACTGATGGAAAAGTTGGAGACTATGGCCAAAGGAAATGAAAATACCATGGTTATTGATGAAGTCAAGGAGATCATCACACTTCCAGGCTTTGTCAAGAAAAGAAAGAGCAAGGTTGAAGATACATCTGATCTGGGGGACGATGTATTGGAGGAGCTGAAAGACTATGTAATCATGGCTGCCTCACTGTATAATGACAACCCCTTTCACTGTTTTGACCATGCAGTGCATGTGTCAATGTCTTGTACAAAGCTACTTGCACGCATTGCCACACCAGACTTGGACGAGTACACCGCACAAGAAGTCTTTGACCATACCTATGGCATCACCAGTGACCCATTGACTCAGTTTGCAACTGTTTTTGCTGCTCTCATTCATGACATTGACCATAAAGGGGTACCAAACTCTCAGCTTGTAAACGAAGGAGCACCAATCGCGGACTATTACCACAATAAGTCGGTAGCCGAGCAAAATTCAGTTGATATTGCCTGGGAGTTGCTCATGGAAGATAGTTACAAAAACCTGAGAAGGACCATTTACACAACAGTTGCAGAATTTAAGCGTTTTCGAGAACTGGTTGTGAATGCTGTCATGGCCACGGATATTGTTGATAAGGACCTCAAGACTCTCCGAAACAAGAGATGGGAGGTAGCTTTTGATCCCAATACACATGAAGATGCAGAGGCGGCCAGAAACAGGAAAGCTACCATTGTGATTGAGCATTTGATTCAAGCAAGTGATGTCGCTCACACGATGCAACACTGGTACATTTATCGCAAATGGAATGAAAAGTTCTTTCGGGAATGCTACCAAGCCTACCTGGACGGGAGGGCAGAGAAGAATCCGGCAGAAGGATGGTATCAGGGAGAGCTGGGATTCTTTGACTTTTACATCATTCCACTGGCCAAGAAGTTGAAGGAGTGTGGTGTGTTTGGTGTATCATCAGACGAATATCTGTCCTACGCCGTAGAAAACAGAAAGGAATGGGAGAAACGGGGAGAGATGGTAGTGGAAGAAATGAAGTCTCAGGTGGAGTCCAAGTTGACCCCCAAACGCAGATCCATGGAAAAACCCTAAAACAAAACAACATCTGGAACAATTTTTGCACAGATTGGTCTCGTTTGCTGAACTCACGTAGTTTCATCAAAATAAACTCTATTTTAGATTATCAACATTATTGTCAACAACCGACATTGTTTGTGTCTGATCCATCCATCCATCCATATTTACAGTTACTAACAGTAAACGCAAATGTAGGATTAATTTTACAGTTAGCATCGTGTATGGGCCGGTGGTAATCCGTCGCGGTTGGGCAGAGGGATGATCCCGTCGGCAGTTGTGTATTGGTAATTGTGTCGTCCCTTTCCTTGATGGTACCGTGTCGTCCATACGTCGGTGCTCCAGCTGCTGTGCATGACGCCCACAAACACGTCGGCCTGTACGGCCAACCAAAAATCCAATATCGCCGGTAGAATGTTCCCGTAATATCCGTTTGGCAGTTGGTTGGGATTCCGCAACGGATTGTTGTAAAAGGCTTCTTGCAACCACCCTTCACCGCATTCAAAAACGACGGGACGGTTTGTTGTTATTGTTGTTGTTTCTTGGGCACTTTTGTGACTGTCAAATTGATAGGATTGGTTCGAGTAGGATACGCTCCGATCGTTCAAAGTATACCAATTTTCCACGGCGAAACGATCGTTGTTGTTGTTGTTGTTGTGATTCGGGTTCATGTATCCTCGAGCAATCGCTACCATGGTCCCTCGTAATAGTGTCGGATATCGATGGTGATGATGATGACCATTATGATCGTTATCTCGGATGGTGACGTTGGTGTTGTATTCTTGTACCAACGCATCCATCCAATCGAATAATTTGGTAAGATTTCGTTCCATATGTTTACCACATTTGTGTCCGGCCATGTCGGATTCGACACGTGCGTGTAAAACGGCATATCCAATGGAACGTTGGTGTTGATTGGTATTGGTTTTGTTGTTGTTGCTGTTGTTGTTGCTATCGTGTTGGTCCGATGGAGGAGATAAATGATAGTCGAGACAGTGATCGGCCAAGGATCTCCATTGCGATGCTGGACGTAAGGCTTGATTGACAGTATTGAGGAAGTGTTGTATTTCCGGTCGATGTTGTTGTGCAGCGATCTTGGTCTCGTAATCTTTCCATAGGGTACCGACTGATTATACATTATTTATATATATTTATGCATATGGATATATATATATATATGAAATTTCAAAAAGAAAAAGGACGACAGAGGGTGTATTATTAGAGTACGACGTATTTGGTTAGCTAGTTTGTGTGATGACGAAGAGGTAGAACAACACCAACACCAACAACGACGACCACAAAAAAAAAACAGAGCAGAGATTGAAGATACGACGTTCGTTGTTTCGTTTGTGACGTACCTCCTACACCTCCCCCATGGATGGCGGGATGTTGACAGTGTTGGACCTGTTGCATCAATCCCGAGATCCGTCGTACCTTGGAAATGTTCCCGGTTACATATTGGATCGTTGCGGATCTTAGTGGTGACGTTTGTCGCAACAAGGTAGGAACAGTTGTCAGGGTCAACTTTGGAAGTTTGACCGAGTTTGTATTGTCCCGTAATTGTTGTATGATATCTTTCTGTTCCGACAGACTGGGTGTTGTGGTATTCCAACAATCACTGTTGGAAATCGTATCGACGAGTTTTGGAAGTGATAGTAGTACGTTTGCTGCTGATTGTTGTTGTTGGTGTGAATTGTTTGTATTGTTGCTGTTGTTGTATGGTTGGTGATACGAGTTCCAATGGTCAATATCGAACAAATCTTCCATGGGAACGGGCCAAAACAGTTCTTGTTCTCTGCTGTTGGAGGTGATGGTAGTATTAGTTGTATCGTTCAAATGATACTGCAAATACCGTGTACTCCATACCAAGGTCGGTAGTAACAACTGTGTATAATCGTTTCGAAGAGCAAACTGAACAAAGGAAAAGAATCGCATAGCTTGGTTGCGATATCCACCCAACAAACTCACTGGATACAACATGGCCAAGGTTTTGGGTTCTTCTGTACTACTGCTGATTCCATCGGATGAGACATGTCGTCGTCGTCGTCGTTGGTGGTGGTGGTGTGTGATGATTGTTGTTTGTGTCGAGTTGGTTGGATTGCTGTGACGGTGACGATGATGATTCTCTGATGATGAAAAAGAAACAGTCGTACCAACCGTCGGGATCATTTTGGATACGTCCAAAACGCGTGCATTATGAATGATGTTCCACAGAATCGTCGCGGCCAATACGGTCCAAATGACGATGGTCCTTTTTTGACCACCAAAAAGTCGTTCAACAAAGAACAACCATCGACGAGATCCTGTAGTAGTCCGCTCTTTCCGTTGCTGTTGTTGTGGATCTCTGCTTCCAGACATGGTTGACATGGTTGAATAACCGTACGTAATAGGATGACTCACGTTCGTTGGGTACACTACCTAGAAGTAGAACTACGGTAGGCATCCCTGCCGGTAGTTTCTCGTCCGTGGTGCGATAGTAGTCTTTCTACGATCGATGATGCAATTCCGAGGAACAAGTCGAAGATCTTATAGAGAGAGAGAGAGAGAGCTTGAAGATGATGATGATGTTGTGAGATGATGATGATGATGTTGTTGTTGTGAATGGAAACGAAGTTTTCGGCATCAGTCGTCGTCGAGGATTTCATAATAATATTATGTATTTATTTATTTATTATTTATATCTTATTTCATCATTGTATTATCAGAAAATCGATGACTCGATGGATGACTCTTCTTGTTTTAAAAAAGCTCACAGTGCTCGCGCAAGGCTACACCAATTTCAGTCATGTTGCTCTTGGCGCATCTCGAGTGCGGTTCATGCCCAACGGTCGACAGTTCTACTCCGGATAGGAGGATTTTGATGATGATGTTGTACTACAAGCAGCAGTGTAACAGCAGTGTATCATACCTGGTAGTGTGTTGCTTCTCATTTGTGAATTGAGACGATTGAAAAGAGTCTCCCTCTAGTAGATAGTAAAGTCACACATACCACCCTCATCTCATTTCCGACTTGCCACAGCACGCGTCAACATATGTAACATTATTATGGATCGATTTCTCTTTCGAGAGAGTGGTGCTCCAAGAACTGAAACGAATGAGGAAAAGAGATGTAATCCACGACCGTTTCAATGCCAATTTCATTCAATTCATCTCTCTTTCTCTCTCGGATTACTACTGACAATTTCTTTTCGGATGATATATGCACAATCGTATGTCACTCTCCTCCTCTAAGTCCAAAAGAATACACTCACATCACTTGCTCCTCCTGTGACAAAAGTAGTAATAAAAAAATTGTCAACTAGCTAGAAGCACCATCAACTACTCCTCATCCACAACAACAACAACAACAACAACAACAACAAAACATCCTTCGAACCATCTAATCTTTCCAATCCAGAAGTTATATCATATCATATCATATCAAAAAGGAATAATTGTTCCTCTTGAACATGATGATGATCCATCGCCCCTCATCCACCACGAAACTGTTGCTCTTGATCTTGAGGCTGACTGCCAGCTGTTGTTGTATCGCTGCTGCTGCTGCTGCTGGTGCTGGTGGTACAACAGCTTCTATCACGAATGCTGCCCTCCTACCACAACAAGACAATGCAGACTACCACCGGACGTCCCGGTCTCTCGAAGATGCCAAGTATAACTATTATGAAGACGTATACTCGGGCACGATTGCCCATGCCGAATGTCACGCCTTTACCATGGAAAGTGATACTCAAGACGAAATCTCGGATCTACTCCGATGGAGTCATACCAACAACCTGTTCCATGTTGCACAGCAGTCGTACATCTTCTTTCAATACGATTCGGGAGAAACCTACGACGATGATACCGTCGATACTACGTACCAAATCCGGATGGTTGATTTACAAACCTGGATGGAAAACATGGCCTCCATCAAGGGTATATACACACCCAACTGTACCCGCATCGATGATCCCCATTCGGTCCTTTGGCCGTCTCGTGCCTTGTCATCCTACCTGTCCATCGATATCGATGCCTATGCTGCCGAAACGGGATATTATCCACAAGAATATCAACAACAAGATCAGCAAGATCAACAACAAGAACATCCATCCCTCTATCAGGGACCTATCTGTGCCATGGGACGAGACGCCAACCAACGCATAACGACCGGGATCTTTTTGGACTCGCAATGTACCGTCTTGGCGCCCAAATTCATGACGGACTATCACGAATCGTTGCCACAACAACAACAACAGTCCGACTCGGGAGAAGAATACTACAACATCACCGCCACCATGGAAGAAACGTACGAAATTTCCGTCGTCGCCTATCAAACCTCCAAGTCGATGAGCTGTAAAAAGTACGGAATTTGTGGTTCACTCCTCGCGCAATCCGTCAACACGGAATATTGCGATGAATCCGATCAACGACGGCGACACCGACGACGACGATATTTGCAACAAGAACAAGACGGTGAAAACAACAACAACAACAACAACAACCAAGAAAAAGGAGAAGATGAGCAAGGTGACGACCAAATGCAAGATGAAAGCTCCAATGGTGATGACGAGGACGTGGAAACCGAAACGGTATCCTATCAGCTCAGTCAAGACGATTTGAGTGACATGTCGTCGACATGTTATGCGGCTGTAACATTGTTGGGATCCGGACAATCATTGGAATCGTATCTCATCGAAAATGGACAATTGGACCTGGAAGAACCAACAACATTGATGGATTGGATCACACTCGGTCTGTTGATCTTTGTTGGAATCGTTGTCCTCTTTTGTTGTTGCAGATCGTTCCGTTGCAGACGCGTCAAAAAGAAGAAAAATAGGACCAAGAAGTCCGGAGATGACGACACTTTGAACAGTGACGAAGACGATTATGACGATGACGACTACGACGAATCTCTCATGGGAACCATCGTCACATGGGTATCTTGCTCGACGTATGGTCTCCAAACCTGTGCCACGGGATACACCTACGACACGGGCACGTACGTGTCGGGAACTACCGCCGGAACCCAAACCGTCGATGGCTGGAAGGATGCACAATCCAAATCACCCGGAACGGTCCGATTCGGAACAAAAGTGTCGATGGAACCATCACACAGAGGACGTAACAATAGGCCTACTACCGTCACACCGCAGGGGATAGCACGGTCCGCTGGAAGTTGGATCCAATCCCTTCAATTGCAACGAAAGAGGACCAAAACACCCGGCGATTTGAGACTTCCAATGGTAACACCCGATGATGAGGGCATTGTCGAGTTTGACATGCCGTCGTCGTCGTCTCAACCAGCCTACGACGACGACAAAGACGACAACAATACCAAAAAGAAACGTGGAATCGGCACCATTTTCAAAAAGGTCAAATGGAACAAGTGATGGAACTGCTCAGCGCCTCATTCGTCTAACAAGCAAGCAGGCTATCCGAGAGGAATGAAGCGGCATTGCGTGTTCCAAAATGTCGTAAACATACACGATTCATCATTGCTTTGTGCTCTTCATTGTTTTTTTGGAGTCATCTTCAAATCTTTGATAGGTGCCTTTTATTGGTACAACGTCGAGAAAGGTTTTTCAACAATGGTGTTGTCCAATAAACTTTTATTTTAGATAATATATATTCAATATATATAATAACAGTATGCATTTACCTCTCTCTTTCTCTGTTGTCGTTATTACAAGTCTACAGCCATCATTCCTTTTTCGGATGTGCATCTGTCCAGAAAATACCGATGTTACTACTACTCTCTAGTAGTAGAGTGCTTCCATCTTCCATAATAATAAAAGTTTCAGTTACTTTTACGACGGGGGGTTTAGTATTCGATGTGATCTCTGACGACACATTTGAACAGTGGACCATTCCACAAAGAACCAACCTCTCTTTTAGTGCACGTCTCGAATCGTCATCTTGCGAAGGCGTTATTTACAGTTATGTTGGTGCACCTGATGACTTCATCTTCTGACTCATCGAACTGGAAACAGGATAGAGGTATCATAGTTACAGGTACACGTGTACGATTTTGCAACGCTCTACTATGATAGCAACCCGCTTCTTCTGCGTTCTCTTGGAACAACAGCGAAAGAATGAAAATACTACTAGCGGCACCGGTACTCCGAGTACCGTAGTCTAAAAATGCTACCACTCGCGGAGTATTCACTGTCACAGTCAAATAACGACAAGCGCACAAAAACTACCATTTTTCATTCTGACGTATCGTCGCATGTCCCATCGGCTTGCATAAGATATCACGACAGCGGTTGTGGTCGTGTTCATCCGCTTTTTGACATTCTCCAGCTTCGTCCGTCCTTCCTGTTCTCACAAATTTTTTTTACAGTTACAGTTCAACAACTACAGACTACGTACTTCGAAGTTTTTCTTTTCTGATCACACAACCTTTCTTCTACAGATTATTACACAACAACAACAACAATATATCATTAGCTTATTGCATCATCATCCATACCAGTATCCTCCCCACTTCTACCACCATGGCACAAGAACAATCCGCAACCACCAACACTACTGCAAAATGTTGCTCCTGCAGTTGCAATAAGTTCAATTACATCAACTTGATTGCGTACCTTATCAATGTATTTGTCACCTTTGCCATTGGTCAATTCGGTTTGGGTGGACGTCCTACCAATGGGGAATTGAGTGACAAGTATCCAACCATCGTCACGCCCATTGGATTAATGTTCAGTATTTGGGGACCTATTTTCATCTTGCAAGCTCTCTGGGCATTGTGGCAATTTTTAGTACCGTCTCAACGAAATTCCGAAGGCGTACTAAAGACGGGTTGGTGGTATGCAATTGCCGTTGTCTTTCAATGTGGATGGACCTTTGCCTTCTCGTGGGAAGTCATGTGGGCGAGCTTGGTATGCATGTACGGTATTTGTATCAGTCTAGTGACGGCCACATTACGATTACAAACGTATGAAAAGACCTGGAAGGGATACCTTTTGTGGCAACTCCCCATTAGTTTGCATTGTGGATGGATTATTGCCGCCAGTGCCGTCAATACCAATGTATTACCTGTCTTTTACGAGGCCGATTCAACCGTGCAAATTGCCGTGGCTGGAGCGAGTTTGGGAGTCTTGGTCATTGTGGCCTTTGCATGGTTGAAAGCATACCCTGTCGACTTGGCACCACCTTGTGTCTTGGTATGGGCACTCACTGGAGTTTACTTGGCCTTGGAAGATCCCGCCGATATGATTGTGGCGACCTTTAGTGAACGACAAATCACAGCTACCCAATATTCTGTGTTGGGTGGATTGTCCTTGATTGCTTTGGGAGTCGTCCTCAAAGGTCTGTATGTACTGTGCGTACAACGACGATCCAAGGCCAAACCACGAGGAACGGCACCCTCCTCCACCGAAGCAAAGAAGGACGGCGACAGTACATCGGACGAAGAAAGTCCCAAAGTCGTCACGGGGTTGGAAGATGAGGCATCTGCCTAATACTTAGTGGTAGTCCTCTCACTTTTCTTACAATTAACTGTGCCTACCATTGCTGTTGTACATGATGTTCAAAACAATGAGCATAATAGATTGTTGGGAAATTTTACGAAAACGTTCAAACGACGTCCACAATACTACTTGAAGTAGTTCGTTATTCGTCTACTCACAAGAACGAATGGAGCATGTTGTGTAGAAGTAACACGTAGTAATAATTTATAATATAAAGTTGTGATTCCTGTTTTCTTTTCGTCCCATGTTCTGTCGTTTTGGTTTTTCTTTACATTCGAGAACGACTTCGAGACCGACTGCGTCGGGGTGTACCAGATCTACGACGGCCAAACCATCCCCGACGTGTTTTGGAGCGGCCTCGACCACCGTTGTCGTTACCTGCACCTCCACTGTCCAACCGTCGAGACGAGGCAATCAAGGGTTGCTTTTTGTTGGGTGACGAAGAATATCGATCTCCTCTAGCCGTACAAGCACGGACCATCAAAATACAACAGGCAAACAACAAGATGAATCCCCAACAAATAAGAACAATGGTCCAAATTTTATCGCTTTGAGACATGTTGTTGAACTGATCGCACCAAGCACATCCCGTTTCTTCGTCCTCATTTGCCCCTACAACATCGTCATCATAATTGTTGTTGTTTTGTCCTCCATCGTCATCATTTTGGTCTTCCTGAGCTTGCTGTGCGTCATCGTCATTATCTTCATGATCGTGGTTCCCATCGTCATCGTTATTCTCTTGTTGTACCCCCTCATCTTCCAGTAGACGTTGCTGCTGCGGTCCTCGTCGAAGATTGCCACCACGACGGTTCGAATCGGAACCAACGATGTCCCGTTGTATATGTTCGATAATGGCTCGACGGAGCAACGATTCAGATGAAACCAACGACCAATGGCTTTCTTCTTCTAGAACAACATTGCCGTTGTTGTTGTTCTTGTTGTTGGATGATATAGTAGAGGTCCTCGTCTCACCCAGAGAAACAAGAGTCCCAAGGAGAAGTAGGAGTGTGGTCGTCCATTTCATCGTCATGGTGTGCTCCTGGTGATTGGTCAGCAATTATGGATGAACCAAACACAAACCCTTCGATGAGACAAAGGTAGAACTGACAGTAGTAATAGTCTTGCCCAGAGGTTGTAGTAATACGAAGCCCATAAAGAGGTGCACTTTTTAGTTTGTGCTACGTACATTGAACAGATCTGGATTCTCAACGGAACATAGAGTTTCGAGCCACAAACGGAAAGAGAGAAGGAAGAGAGGTGCAAAAGAGAGAGTTGTGAGTTGTGAGATGCTTGAGATGGCGAATACAATAGCCCCATTCTGATCTCAACGGCAGCACTGGATTAGGTCCACCGCGCACAAAGAGAAAAGGCGTCACACTTATTATACACGTAGTACTCCACCTCTACCTCTAGTAGAGTAGCTCTCTACGTCGCAGAGAGACTATCATACTTGCTTGGAAAAAGACACCGTACACGTGGTTCTACAATTCAAATGCCATGCCTACAATCTCTATCATTCTACAGTAGACTGTCAGAAGTAGACGAAAAATATATCAAGTACTCCAGTAGACTAAAACGGTATCATACTTCACAGTCAATCGACATTATTATTTTATTGTTTGCCTGCCTTCTATACATGTAGGAATGAATATATAGTATGTTGCATGGTTGACAACTGTGGTACTAGAAATTGCAGTGCAATTTTGTGGAAAAAAGATTGATGCGATAGCATGGAAGAAGAAGAATAGAAATGAAAATTCCTCGTCCTTCGCTCGTTGTCTTTTTCGGTTTCTTCTTTTACCTAGCTGGTAACGCCTCTGTAAGTCAGTACCAACGGTTCGTCTTTGGTAGAATCGCGATATCCACGCGTCCAGCTGGTGGATGTGACTTCCGGACTAGAAAAGATGACCATGGCCGCGATCAACAATCCCAAACATAGAGCTGCACTGATAACGGCCAACCAAAACATGGCAAGTTCGTACGCCTTCTTGTCTTTCACTTGATCTCGAGTGCTGATTGAAACGATATTGTCGTTATATTGCTTGTTGTTGTTGTTGTTGTAGTACTTGTTGTCGTTGTTGTTGTTGTTGTTATTGTAATTGTTCTGATGATTGTTGTAGTTGTTGTTGTATTCATCCCAAGCATCTTGTTGTTGCTGCTGCTGTTCTACTTCGTCCTCCACTTGTTCCTCTTCCTCTACCTGTTGTGCCTCTTCTTCTTCTTCCACCTGTTCTTGACCATTTTCTTCTTCCATATCGTTGTCGGCAGCATCTTCCTGTTCTTGGTCTTGTTCCGGTGCGTCGTCTTCTGCAGCATTATCTTCTTGCTCATCTTGTTGGGCATCGTCAGCTTCTTCTTCTTCTTCTTCATTGTCAACGTCTTCGTCATCATTCACATCGTCTTCATCTTGTTCGACTTCGTTATCACCATCGTCTACCTCATCGGCATTATCCTCTTCTTCCAAGAATCGACGATTCAAAAAAGGCAAGTCACCACCAATTAACGGAGATGTTGCTTCCAGGTGAGACAACTCGACGGAAGTTTCTTCCCGTCGTTGACGAAGCATCTGTCGTGCAGATACTACTTTCTTGGTGTTTCCAACGGCAACAAAGGCACTATTGGTCTTGCCACCCGAAATGTGACATGTCAAGGAGGAAAGGCATAATGCCAAAAGCAACAGCGGCTGTACTCGAGTCTGTCCAATCGACATTGTTTGTTAGCAATGGTTCTAGTAGAGAGTCTATTTTGTATATAAATAGATATAGATAGTATTGTGTGTCGCTCTGCTGTAATTCGTGCTTGTTTGTTTGCGTGACAAGAGAGAGAAAGAGAGAGAGAGGGAGCTTGAATGTAGTAGTAGTCTAGCTAGCTAGTAGTAGGTGAGGAGAGAGGAAAGCATCCTTTTAACCATCATCATCTCGGAGGCAGCAGCTGTAGCAATGAATACTAGTCGTACAGCAGCTGAAGGTGATTTCCGATGCCATCGCCAAATCGGTGAAAAGGCGAGGGTCGTCCAGCGCGCGGACGAAACAATTCAAAATTCCAATCACGAATAACTACTGTCGTAGGTAGGTATGTACAATTGTACGAGATTGAAACTACCGGTACGCGATTCTTTTTTATCACGCCATACGCCAAACCATCTGTATCTCAAAGACGACCTGCATACCAGCAACGAAGTACGGTACCGGTATTCCGCAACTCTAGTAGCTAGCTACTAGACTACTGTAAATACTTTTGTCTTCTTCTTCTACTACTACTACTACGTCATAAACTTCTTCTTTTACTAAAAGAAGTGCATTATTTGTAATAGTCTCCATGCCGCACAAGACTGTACAGAGGCATGGTTCTTATACACTCGTACACAAGAATGTGAAGAATCGAACAGGAAACAAGAGGAGGGGACAATAATATCCTTTCGCTCCTCCACAGCTGCCACAACATTTTAAGCAATATCTGTCTTGGGATCGTCCATCAATGGTGTACGCTTGGACGAGGTCATCATGTTGCGACGTGTAATGAACATGGCCGCACCAACGCCGACCACTAGACCCGTCAGAAGCATCAAAGACCCAATGGCCCATTGGCGTCCCGCCGAAAGATTGGGGCTGTTGTTCACAAAGGAAAGGCCATTACCGTCGCTGTTGTAGTAGTATAGGTTGTTCTCACCGAGCTGACTAGTTTCGGTCATGTTCCATTTCCATTCCAAGTATTCTTGAAACTTTTCCATTTCCTTCTGTTGCAATTGTTGTTCGTATTCTTCCTGTTCCTGTTCGTACTGTTGCTGACGTTTCTCCTCTTCTTCTTGTTGCTTACGTTCTTCGTCCGTCATGTTACTTTCCTTCCACTGCTGATAATCTTCATAACTGTTCGTCGTCTCGTCAACATTGTTGTTGTTTTGATTGGCCGTTTCGTCCAAAAAGCGAGACGAAGCAAGTCGATGCGACGACGAACCCACATCAACGGTGGGGCCTGGATGGGCACCACCAACACCATCCGTCATTCCACCAACAACGTCGGCCATGATGACGAACAGAGACAGCACGAGCTTCAACGAAACGAGGAACATGGTGAGAGTGACCAAAAACGAACTAGTTGAACAGAAAAGGAATGTCAGTGAGAGGATGTTCTACAATGACGATTGGATTTTTGTGACGATTTGTGTGTGTGTGTGCGTATGGAGTCAAAATAAAACGGAGTTTGCGGAACGGTGGCCAAGACAAACGAAAAAGGAGTTGTTGTTGGGATGCTTCCTTTGCAGACTCCGGCATTTTGGGCAACGAGGACGGAGGAGATTCGAGGACCCTTTTCTTCTCTCAACAGACTGGAGTATGTGGGAATTGGGGAGATCGTGGGATCCAAAGTATGGATCACACATACGAATCGTCCAGTACATCCTTCCTAAACCGACAGAGGTGCAACTGGATGAACGGCAAAATTTCGAGCAAGGGGAATCAGTCGTACTCGGAAAAAAAGAAAGAGTACGATACGTTACGCTACGGCGTTTATAGAAGAATTGGAAGATTGATACTGCTCTATTTCAGCGGGATGCTCACCAGTTTGGGTCCGACTATTTCTTCTAATTAGATGCCGTCGTTGGAAGTGTCTTGACTGTGAATGATGGCATAGAAATAAAATATATATCATCATCAATCATTGTATCGTAGTTTGTGTCATGGCCGGGTTGGGATGGTCTCCGTAGTGGCTTGCCTATTCACTCCGGAGGATCCATGTACCGAAAAAACCCACAGTACAACATCAAAGAACAGTATGATGTATTTTTCAAAAACAAGAGCACCTGTTGGAAGATTCATCTTACCAATGGCACCTCTCCTGCTTTGTCATTCCATATTGCTTTGCATTTGTGCACTGCTCCATGCCACATCTCATCACCCACGACGTAAAAGGAAATTACCCGTCTATACTTCCAGGATCTTGACATTGTCTATAATCGTCGCCTTTCGATTCGGATCGTCCGTGATCCTTCCAATGATCCATGCTGGATATCCTTCCGCCGCTTCCAAATCTTGTATGTACGCCTTGGCATTTTCTTCGGGCATACTAATTAACAGTCCACCACTCGTCTCGGCACTGTACCCGATCTTGAGTCGGAAATTCAATATTTCGTCGTTGACTTTGAGTGTGTTGGCAATCACGGGTAACGTATGAAGTTCGGCACCAACCCGTGCCAACTGATTGTCCATGAGATTCTGTGCATGTCCCAAAATCCCAAATCCAGTGACATCCGTCGCCGCATTCGCCTTGTGTTTGAGCATGAGCGATCCTGCCGTCTTGTTGAGTCGAGCCATACTGCAAACCGCTGCATACATCATATCTTCTGCTTCTGGTACTGTAATCAAATTGGTTTCCACGATCTTGTTCCAAAACTTGTTATCGTCACGGTTCCGCCATTCATGGACGTTGACGGCAACTTGTGTCCCCAACGGTTTCGTCAAGACCAACACGTCTCCCGGTTGTGCACCATCGGAAGAAATAAAGCCATCCTTGGTCACGACCGAGGTGGCGACACCTCCAATAATCGGCCATGGATTCAACACCGTCTGTCCCCCGGTAATGGTCGTATCGGCTTCGATACAGGCATCCCGAAATCCTCGGACCATCTCTTGTGTACATATGTTGCGTTCCTCGAGAGACATGTCCCGACACGCCGCCAACAACATAAGGACGAAGTCGCAATGTTCGACGCCTTCGGCATACAAATCGCTCAGGACGTTCGCGGCACCGATCCGCCCCTGCAGGTACGGCGAATCGACCAACGGAAAAAAGAAATCCGTCGTGGATATCGCGTAATGACCCTGTCGGGTCTCTCGGACGGAACAATCCAAGGCGATCCGACCATCCGCCGTCCCCAAGTTATTACCGTCTTGGATGATGAAAAAACAATACATACATAAAGAAAAGAAATGCAACAACAACAACAAAAAAAAGAAGAAGAAGAAGAAGAAGAAGAAGAAGAAGAAGAAGAAGAAGAAGAAGAGAACAGAATGTAGTGTTAGTATTAGAGTATGAGGCAACAATCAACAATCCCACAAAACAAAATGTGAAAAAAACTAGGATAGAATAACAAAATAAAATATATACAAAATAGAAATCAACAGTACATAAACTAGATTGCCTACTCACCTCCAAGATTCAATGAGGCAAGCATATCTTGAAGTTCGTCTTGGGGGATTTTACAGGCTCAGCCTTTGAGGGTAGAAAACTTGGTCAATTTCCATCCTTCTGGCAATCCAACCGAAGTCGGATCGAAATTCACCGCTTCTTCTCGATCGGGACAATAAATCTTATTACTAGGTGTGAATGGCATTTTGACTACCTATGAATGTACCGGTAGTAATTCTATGTGTTTGTGTGTCTTGGTGTGTGTGAAGTGTGTAGGAGATGCAAAGCTCTCACTTGATGTCAACTGAGCACGCAGTGGTGGTGGTGATGTCGTGATGCCTTTTGTTGCGCTATGTTGGATGCGGATGTGATGCAACAGAACCTATCATACCAGCGGTGAACGTCGTTCGTATGATATGTACCGTACTTACAGTTATCATACACGTTTTAGATTAGAGGCACGTCTTTTTATTTATTCCTCTTTCATTGTATTTTTTATTGCAAGCGCTCTACGGCCAGACGTGGATTTTTGTGAGTGAATGTTCAAGAAACTACGGTACTGCCGCCTAACTGTGAGTACCGTAGGTACCAAACTGCCGGTACGGTACCCTCCAGTACGTCATATGATAGGTACGGTAGTACTTATACGTGTTTTTACTCTATCGTACCGGTACGGTAGAATGGTAGAATGTTTTTTTGACTACTAGTAGAAGAGACCGCGCTAACACACCTACCTAATCCGTATCATAAGAGTCAACGGATCCAGCAACGGGACATGAAGGAATCTCAGCACGAATATTTTGAAAAACGTCGATTCTCCATTCTCCATTTCTATGGTACCTTGTAGCGATAGGGATTGCAAATGTTGCAGGCTTGTATGTGTGTGTGATGCCTGCAACTCTGATCTCGTGTCTGTCCTCTGTCCGTCTGAATGCTCGAATCCCGACCAGGCCTCCCTATTTTCGGTGCACGAGCTTGTTTTCGGTGCAAACACCGAATTTAAGTTTTTGGGAAAATCGCTTATTTTCGGTGCTGATTGAAGTCTCACGTACAAAGGCCAGACGAAACCGTAACAAATTACCGTGTTTTGTAGCGCAGAAACACCACCGTAGAACGTATCATAGAACCACTCCTTACTGCTAACGCCGAACACAAGAGATAATTACCGGTACCTTGTTTACGACAGTACTTGTTACTTGTTACCCTTTACAGCACATCGAACAATGGCGGAATCAAAACGCAAAGGTAAAGCCAAGAAATTCAACTTGGAATGGATAGTGAAAAACGGCCTTGAAGTATCAACAAGGGATCCATCTACAAGTGAGGTGACTAACCCTAAGCAAACCGTATCAGACTGTTTCAACACTTCTTTGAAAAGAAACCAGCCTGTACACCCTCGATGGAATGGTGGCTAGTTGTCATCATAATTCAAGGCTTAGTGGAGCGCATAGAAAAAACCTTTTCAGCAATGCAAGGGACAAGAACTCTTGTATGCGAGCAGAGACAGTTACTGGCTGCTCTCAAACAGGACATCAAGGAACGCTGCTACATCAAAGGCCCTATGACAGATGAGGAATCCATTTCATTCTTGGCTGCTGTTAACAATGATCCATTACATGGATTTCACTTAAACAACTATTGTGTTCTGAGACAGGAGGTTACGAGTTTCATTGATGATGTAGGAAGTTTTGTCCAGTTAACTATGGATGGGTTAAGATCAAGCAGCAGTGATGCAGATAAGGAGGCACATGACTGCATTATATCAACAATTGCAAATTTCTTGCTGCAATTGGTCAGTGGAATATCTAAGGTGTGCGCTGAGCGTGACACTCACTCAGGAGATCACTGACCTCCTGTGCTGCCCCTTGAATTGTGTGGAGTACTTTCGAGAGACTTTGTGTCTTGTTTGGAAGATCAAAGAATTCGACTTGGGCACAAATTTTCAGAGGCAGAGGTGGAAAACATTCAGTTTTGTAAGTTGCGTCCAGCATTTAAGGAGCAAAGTGGATTTTCACAAATGCTGCTTGATGCCCAAGCATCTTGTGCTGTTCAATCATTTGAAAAGTGTTGGAGTCAACTTGGAAGTGAGTTTGAACAATTGAGAATGTTTTGTGGGGCCATTGCATGATTATGCTCAAGTACAAGCAGTGTTGAGTCCGACTTCTCCTTGATCAATTGGAGGAAGGATCCCAACTCGCAAAGCCTAAGTGACTTCTCCCTTGAATCAATACTGCATTGCAAGCAGTATAAGAAGCTCAGAGACATAATGGAATAAAACTACTAGTAGAAGATAGACAAAACATTGACATTTAAGGCATTTTATAGCGTGCACCGAATGTGCACCGAATTTGAGGTTTGAAAATGCACCGAAAATAGCTATTTGAGGTATTTTCGGTGCCCACCGAAAATAGGGAGGCCTGATCCCGACCTCAAACACACTACCGGTATTCCAACGGCGGAGAAACTCGTGCATGCAGGCAACAACACGAGGTGCACTTCTATTGCCTGCACGCCTTGGCGTGTCATAGATAAATCCAAAATACCAAGAAGCGATTCTTTTCTAACAGATTTATTAAGGACTTGATTGGTTCAGGTCGTTCAACCGAACGAACGAAAGAACAACTAACTTTAAAAATACGATCGATGGTACGATGGGCATGTCTAAGCGGGAGTATTTAAGGCCCAAGAATCTAACGGACAAGCCTCAAGTTGGATCTTCCAACCCTCCCCACAACTGGTTCACGTCGTAAACAATCACAGTGTGTCCACCACAGAACAACAACCCAGAACAACCCACTATTTTACTTCAAGTATAAAAAAACTACACAAGAAGAGAAACGTATCAAAACATTTTGGTGCTCCACAACACAACCGACCATGCGTCTTTCCTTCACCAAGAAACGAGCGACATCTTCGGCCAAGAAGGATATCCTCCTGTTTTACAAAGGACCAGCACCAGATAACGATGATCGGACCGTTACGGAAAGCTGCTCAGTGGACGGCAATAACTCTTCCTATTCCCTTTCCTCCTCCTCAACGGCTACACGTAGAAGCAACGAAAAACAAGCCAACAAGAACAAAATCATGAAGTACAAGGCGTCGTCGTCGTCATTGATGAAAAAGTTCCTTTGCTTTTCCGACCAACAAGCCAAACATCACCGCCAGATCGAACAAGTGTTAGAAGAAGAGGAGGAAGAACCACAATACACAAACGATCATCCAACAAACAAGACGTCTCTGTCCACTACAGCTCCGACATCAACCATTATCGAGTATCGACCGACATGTTTGGATCGACGTCAAGATGATGACGATGAATATTGTATCGAAGGATATCGTTACTTGCAACATGCCAGCAAGACCATCACTACAACTTCCCAGCAGCGAGGATTGGGTTTAGAAGAACCAAAAGTCCATCGGGAGGAGTCATCCCAACTGTCCAACATTGACTCGGTTGTGCAGCTGCAATCACGTGACCGTTCCACTGCGACACCGACCACTTGTTCGTCCTCCGTGTCCAAGAATTCATTGGATGTAGTTACGGATGATGTGGCCTACAACAACAACAACGACGACGACGACGACGACGACGAGCAGGCTATCATTGGTGTATCCAAGGATATCTTGCCAAATCTAAAAGACAGTCCACCACTTCCTTCACAACCGAAACGAAAAGAATCGTGCATTCCGATCCTTCAACTGGTCGATGCCAAGACCTGCCGTTTCATTCCATCCGGTACGCAAGTACAAAACGAAGAAAGAGAAGAGCCCAACAGCAACTCTGTCACGGATGAAATCTCAAAAAACCTAGTCGTTCAACCAACGTGGACGGTAGAAGACCAAGACAATAATGACCTCATGAATGACACCGAGCTGGTGGAAGATCCCGACTTGATCCGTCATCGATCAATCAGCATGGAACGCAACACCACCAAGTCGGTCCAATCGCTTGTTCCAACGATCGAATCTATGTTTCAAAAGATGAAATCTCACCAAGATACCAAACAAGCTGGTCCATGCCTTCAAAAGAACTCCTTGTCAATGTCATCGCAAGCCGCGGTGACCACGTCGCAACAGGCATCCACATTGAAGCAAGAGCCAAAGACATTGGCCAGTGACGCACAAGACGATGACAAGGAAGATGATGTAGAAAGGAACATTGTGGATCCGAATCCAGCCAACAGTGATACGTTCCATATTCCGACAACCGAGGTAGTACCAACCGACACTGTCGATCGATTGGACATGACACAAGTAAACACTACTGGTACTACTGATTCTCAACGTATGGGAGAATCACCATCGGTTTCATTTGTTGCTATCGATCTACCCCTGCATAACCATCGATTGGACAATGTACGCAACGAAATCGCCTGGCAACGATGCATGGCACGGAAGGGAGCTCGATGGTTTCGGAACAACAAGCTTCGATATAATAAGCCATCCCTCAAGAATCGTCACGAGGTGGTCAACAACACTCCTATTCAAGCAGCATCATCCGTGACGGCCATTGTTGATGAAGTAGAAGAAGTACCCTTGACGACTCTGGAAACAGTTGAGAAATCGTCTTCGTTTCCTTCTACCATGAAACGTGATCACCGTACGACCATCCCGTTGGGCATTTGTGGTGGACGACACAAGGCTGACAACGACGATGATGATTCGTCTGTTCCTATTCCGGCAGACACTCGTTTGGTACGAACCCGTTCTCCTGTTCCCATTTTCCCGAGACGATCTATGAATGATTATTATGATTATTTCTTCTCCTCGCAAGAGAAAGAGGAGGAGAATTGTGCACGTTCCAAGGAAGACTCTCAAAAATCTGAATCGAAACAGGAGAATGGTGATGGGGATGATGCTGCTACTGCTGATTACAATGATGACGATAATGCCAATGATGATGTTGATAACGATTCCTGGTTGGTGAATTCTTCGTTTGGAGAAGATGGAACATTGGTAGATTCTTATTGTACTCGTAGTGATGGGGAAGATGACGACGACGACGACGAGGTCGATGCGTTGCGCGTCTTGGACGCACTGGTCGATATGACGATGAAGGATGACCTGTTGTATCAAGCACAACAGTTGGGACACAGTCTCAGTCAATTGTTTGAATCTGCCAGTATGCCTTCGAAGTGAAAAACCTCTCTACACATACACAAACACAAAAGGACCCCACAAAACGCGGATCAAATACACAATACACATATCATAAGCGGTGGATGATCCTATGGGTTTGTTGTTGAAAAACTGTGGTGATTTGCTTACTTTATTCTATTTACATTTGCTTTGTGCCGTATCAGGTATCATCCATTGCCTATATATGAATTCCGATTTTCCTCTCAAGATTTGGTCAAGCAGGAGAGGAAATCGATTGATCGGGATTTGACACCTTTACTTTTCTCCAAGGAGGGGAAAGCTTACGGATGCCATGACCTCAACAAGGTCTTCTTGTGACCTCAACAAGGTCTTCTTGGATTGAGTTTACAGTTAGTCATCATTATTTAGACGAAAGGCTCTCGTCGACTTTGACAATGTTAGAGTTAGTATATAATACAAATTCCGCTTCAAAAATTCACAAATAATTTGCTGCACTCGTGCTCGGAATAGAAGTTGATGATTTGGCGGGTTGGCGGATGGTAGAGGCAATTCCGAGAACTGAAACGATCCGCGGATTGGCTGTATTGTCGAATTGGCTGTGAAGAAAATATTACTACCGTACTACCAGTACGCTCGTAAGTCGTACAGGTACGTAGTGCGGTACCTGCCATGGTAGCAACAACTCGGAAAGAGTATGATGGAGACTATCGTACAATTGATCACAGTACTGTACTATCGTACTCACGGCAGCTACGGTAGGTACCGACGCGCAAAAAACCTGAAAGTCAACAAGAACTATCATACGTCCATTGTGGTGTACGATAAAACATCAATGTCGTCGTTGTAGTTGTCATTATCATGAATATCTCAGGAAAATTGACACTGATAACTTGAACTTACTGTTAGTACAAAACGCAAGAGCGATACAGCGAGACAGTCAGAGTCGGCACAAAATAGTGTTTTCAAATACAAAATAGTAGTAAAACATTGATTTTTTTTTTGCAGTTTGCACTCTGTGTCGAACTAATAATCATGTCATCCGATCCAACATCATGGTCTCCTCCATCACCATCTCAGAATTGCACAAAGAAACCACGCAAGGACACCCAATACACTCAGCAGCAGAATGACAATATGTTGTGTATGGAACAAACAACCTTACAAGAGCAATTGATGGAATACGACAATGGTGGACTTGTGTTGTAGTGTTGTATGCACTTTCCTATTTGGATGTGGTTACCTTGTTACAGAAACAAGTCGTGTCCAAACACTTCAAGGATCTTTGTACCAAAGCCATCACTATGAAATGCGGAAACGATGGCCCTAAACCACATACCAACGAAACCTTGAAAAATTCCATTCGAGAATTCTGTTCAGCCATGTACGATGGTGGTACTAATAATCAACAAGACATCATGGAAAAGATCGCTTCCACGTATGGCTTTCCTATTGATTCTTGGAATGTTTCTCAAGTCACTGACATGTCAGAGCTTTTTTATGACCAAGATTGTTTTAATGAACATATCGAATCATGGGACACATCCAATGTTACCAATATGAGTTTTATGTTTTCGTATGCTATTTGTTTCAACCAAGATATTGGCCAATGGGATGTGTCCAACGTCAGAAATATGGCTAACATGTTTTGTAATGCTGACAAATTTAATCAAAACATCGGAAAGTGGGATGTTTCGAACGTGACAGATATGAGTGAAATGTTCAATGGTGCATTTAACTTTAACCAAGATATTGGACAGTGGGACGTTTCCAACGTGATAGACATGAGTTGGATGTTGAGAGGTACAGAAGAGTTCAACCAAGATATTGGATCGTGGAACACATCCAACGTGACTGCTATGAATTCAATGTTTTCTGAGGCCTGTTGTTTCAACCAAGCTATTGGACAGTGGGATGTTTCCAAGGTGACTAACATGAGTCAGATGTTTTTTTATGTGGAAGAATTCAATCAATACATCGGAGGCTGGGATGTTTCTAACGTTAAAAACATGAGTGGAATGTTTTCATATGCATGCAAATTCAATCAAGACATTGGAAATTGGGATGTGTCACGTGTGGAATATGCGATTGAAATGTTTTTTCATGCAACAGCATTTAATCAAAGTCTCAGATCTTGGGATTTGTCCAATCTTGTGGATGCAAACCGTATGTTTCCAGATGGTTTCCCAGCCAATCTTCGGCCACAAACTTACAATTTTGATCAAAACTAGTTATAAGAGTTATGTCTAGTAGTCCATCACAAAAGGTCGCCAAAAAAAGGTCGCCGTTCTCAAATAAGCCACATGAAAAAGACGAATGAAACTTTCACCTCCAAATAACAACAAACAACCTCCTGGAGTATCAACCACGATGACGCTTACATACTGTTACTACACCATCTTGTTCATGAATTAGGCAGATAAAATAACGGTCGAATAACGGCTATTCAATATTCTCATGATGTGGTATCCATCCATCTCTCTCGCGACCGTATCTCACATCCAATAGATCCATCTCCTCTCACATCGAATTTTGATGATTGATTGACAGAAGCCTCGTTACCCACTAACCCCAAGACGTATTATATACGGCCGCTACCAAGCAACTCCTCCCAACAATTTTCCCTTCCCCTAGGAAAAAAGCAATTTGGAATACTTCGTATCCACCACGAGTTGGAGGTCTACCTTCGTCTTACCCCATGATCCACTCACTCACATCATTGGCGAGCCTAGTACCGCCCGGTCCATCAAATCACTCATATGACAAGTCTTTGGCAACCCTAAAAGTGTCCAGATCTTATGTTTCCAGATCGTTTCCCAGACAATTCTTCTACCACAACATTTCAATTTGAACAATACTACTACATGAGATCCGAAAAAGAACTATCAAAGTAACCATAATGATTGTGATGAATATTATTTGATGATGCGATGTATGATGTGTTGTGACGTATTGGAATGGAGTGCAATGATGGTACAAAGTACTACATCCAGTGTAGATTAATGTACCGTACTGCAAAAAAGTCAAGTTGACTGTTTAGGACGTTTGCATTACGTTAGTATAAATCCAAAATACCAAGAAGCGATTCCTTTCGAACAGATTATTTATGGACTTGATTGGTTTAGACCATTCAACTGAAAGAACAACTAAATACCAGGGGATGTCACTTATGACACTTATTGAACCTAACGGACAAGCCTCAAGTTGGATCGTCCAACCCTCTCCGCATGTGGTTGCGTGTTGCGTGGTAACTGTAAGTTCTTCAATTCTCCACCTTTATTTCACACTCTATCGGGGAGCTCATGTTGACGTTTTTGGACTGCAACATAAACACAGTGTCCACCAGACAGAACAACAACCGGAACTATTTTTTACAGTTAGAAACGTACACCAAAAGCTTTTGGTACTCTACAACCGACTATGCGTCTTCGCTTTACCAAAGGAGCGATATCTTCGTCAATCCAACAGGACGAAACAACGTCCAACAAGGATATCTTCCAATTTTCCAAAGGACCACATGATCGGACCGTTACGGAAACCTCGGTGGACAATAACTCTTCCAATTCCCTTTCCTCGTCAACAATAACTACTCATAGCAACGAGAAGCAAGACGATAACCACAAGATAAAAATGAAGTACAAGGTATCGTCGTCGTCATTGATGAAAAAGTTGCTTCGTCTTTCCAACCAACAATCCAAACAACGCCAGATCCAAAGAGTGTCAGAAGAAGAAGATTCGGAATACAAAAAGGATCCAACGGACAAGACGTCATTGTCTTCTACGGCTCCGACATCGGGCATTACCGAGTATCGACCGACATGTTTGGATCGAAGACAAGATGACGACGAGTATTGTCCCGAAGGATATCGCTACTTGCAACATGACAAGGCCGCTACTTCCCAGCAGCAAGGATTGAATGTAGAAGAAACGGGAGAGCAGCGAGATCCCTCTGATGTGTCCTCATTGGAGAACACTGGCTCAGTTGTGCAGCTGCAGTCGTGCAACCGTTCTTCCAATGCGAATCCAACAACTTGTTCGTCTTCCGTCGCCAATTTGTTGGATAACAAAGCCTGCAACGACGAGGACCGTTGTGTGACATTGACGACCATATTGCCCAATCTCGAGGCGAATCCAATTCTCAAACCGAAAATGAAAGAATCAACGATTCCGATCCTTCGGATGGTCGATGCCAAGACTCGCCACATCATTCCACACGTGGCTGAAGTACAGAACAAGGAAACGGACGCGATTCCCTCGGTCGATGAGTTTTCAAACCTGGACGTTCGACTAACTTGGACGGTGGAAGACCAATATGAGGTCGTGATCGTCCAACTGGAAGATCAAAACTTGACCCCGAATAGATCTCTTCTCGTGGAAGGTACCATCGAGTCGGTCCAATCGCTTCTGAACGATACGGCGTCTCAACAAGATACTGAACAATTTGGCCAATCCGTGCAGGACGACAATATCTTGTTGGTGCCATCGCTGACCACATTGCAAGAGGGATCCAAGTTGGTGCAAGAGCCAAATCCAATGGCGAACATCAAACAACTGAATGACAACAAGGAACATGATGATGTGGGAAGGAACGTTGTGGACCAAACTGTGGATTTGGCGAAACATTGCGGTGCGTTCGACGTCCATGAAACGGCCTTGCCCAATACGCGCAACGAGATTGCCTGGCATAGATGCATGGTTCGGAAGGGAAGTAGGTTTTTTCGCAACAAGCTGCGACAAACACCATTCTTCAAGAGTCATCAGCATGAAGCCAACACTCACAGTCAGTGGTGCATCGAACAAGAATCTTTCATTGATACCATTCTGCAAGAAACGCCTGTAGAGACTCGGGAAACAATTGAGAAACTTTCTTCGTTGCCTTCTACAACGACCTATAGAAAGGATGACGATTGCCGTGACCATGATGATGATTCGAATGTGCCTATTCCGGCCAACACTTGTTTGATACGAACCGGTTCTACTGTTCCCACCTCCCAGCACGACGCGTACGATAAAACGAGGGACGGTGCATGTACCATGATCGAATCTAGAAACACCGAGTCGGAACGGGAAATGAGTAGTGATGCTGATGCTGCTGATGTTGCTGCTGCTGCTTCTACTGCTGCTGTTGATGCTGTCGATAGTGGTTCCTGGTTGGTGAATTCTTCGTTTGGAGAAGAAGGAACCTTGGTCGATTCGTATGGTACTCGTAGTAATGGGGAAGTTGATGATGATGATGATGACGATGACGACGAGGTCGATGATTTGGGCGTCTTGGACGCATTTGTCGATATGGCGATGAAGGATGACCTGTTGTATCAAGAAAAACAGTTAGGACACAGTTTCATGTAGCAGTGAAAGAATGTCCTTTTGGCTTGTTGTTGTTTTGAAACGTTGAAAAAACTGTGTTGTGTGTGTGTGTGGTATCAACCAGTGACAATATGCATGTTACTGTTTACTGTTACACAACTCATATTAAACTATCTATTTTAAGTGTTACTAAGAAGATCTTGAATCGGTATTACCTTTCCGGCAGAGATACAAATCGATGTTGAAACGATCCATCTATATCGTTGACAGTGACGATACGTAATCCACGTGTGTTTGGTTCGTCCAAGTCATTTGGTTTTCCTGTACTGTTCATGACGTCGGAAAGAGAACTAGTAACGATCATTTTCATACCGAAGGATGCCTCCGAGACCATGTTTTGATGGAAATGTCCCGAAAAGGCCGCCGTGACACCATACTTTCGAAACAAGTCCATGACGGGCATCCGTTGTTCTTTGGGAATATGAAAGTAATGATCCGGAAACTTCCATTGTTTGTACGGACTGACTCCCGTCATGGAATCAGCATCCTCCGTTTCTGTGTAGAGGAACCATGGATGATGTCCAAACACAAAAATAGACGTTGCCGTTGTTGTCTGTTTTTGGGAACGTGCATACCGGAGTTGTTCTTCCAACCATTGGACTTGTTGTTGATACAAATCGGGTGCACCAGATGGATTGCTAAACAATGTCGAATTGACGACAATATTGTAGGAATGTTTGGTACTCCAAAAGGAGAGATAATCGTCTCCAAAATGTTGTCGAAAACTGTCAATGGAATCCTTGGTCGGACGGTTTCCAATGTCATGATTTCCACACAAACAAACCAGAGCGATATCTTCATGTAAGGCCGACCACGTCGTTTGAAAGTCCTTTCGTTGTCGTTCTTGTATTTGATCGCATTGTTCTTTGGTAAAGACGTCATTATCTTGATTCTGCCAAAAGGTGGATTCCATATCACAAAGATCCCCACATACACAACAAAACTTGGGTCGTGGATTCAAATCGTTGATATACCGAATAGCGATACGAGAATATTCCAGTTCCGTTTCCCATTCCTTATTGTCACTGGACATTCCGATTTGTGTGTCGGCACAAACCACAAACGAAAAGGATGACGTTTCTGACAAGGAATCGTTGGAAGAATCTTCTTTATTGGACGGTGGTGGTGGAGGAGGATCATGCCGCCGTTGGTCATGGGATTGTGGTATCGTCGGATGGACCAATGTCCGACCTACTTGTGCCTGACGAAAATCTCTCATTGCGTTCTGCTTTTTATTGCAATTTGGAAAACGAAGCAGCCAAACAGGGGTGGAATACTACTACCGGTATGGGAAAACACAGACGTTGACTTGTGAGCAAGTTGACGAGTGAGGCTTCATCACCGACGACGTAATTTACTGTCAGTCATAATAACAGTCGTACGGTCGTACGTCGCACTCGTATCTCATAGACACTGCGTATTTACTCTGTTAATAACAGTCACTGCCTTGCTTGTAGGCGATGTTTCGACAACTGCCCTATTGTCGAAACTAATAATTACGTAGTAGAAGGATTCGTCTCGATCGAAGATCTATAAAAAAGATTTTCTTCATAAACTGTATAGGTAACTATTGTGACGTTTCAATCGATGCAAGTTTTTTTTATTCGACTCGTTCGTTTCGACAGAATCCCCGTTTGCGAATTTTCTATTACCTGTAATAAATGCGACGTTACGACAAGTGCTCCAAGTTCAAATGACCAGACGCCCAAGGATATTATGTTTCATCAGTCGTTTCGATCGAAGCCTTTTTTTATATATTGCAAGTTGTCGTTTCAACAGAATCCGCTTACCGTATGCACGATATCTACTACCTGTAACATAACTCTTGTTGTTTACTTTTGTAGGAAAGCGTCTCTCGTGGTCTTGATTCTGCTAACAAAGCGATACGGTAGAAAAGACTCGGTTCATTGATTCGTTCTAACAGAGAAATAGGGGAAAACCAATGGAGTTGTTGTTGGTAATGCGAAGTACCCAAACTTGAAAAAACTCTTAAGATTTGGTCAAGCACAAAGAGGGGAAAGCTTTTACGGATGCCATTACCTCAACAAGGTCTTCTAGGGTTGACTGTGAGTTTACAGTTAGTCATCGTTACTTAGATGAAAGTTTCTCGATGACCTTTGATAATGTTAGAGTTAGGGATCCGATGTATTTACTGTTATTATTCCGCTTCAAAAATGCAGAAATAATTTGCTGCAATCGAGCTCGGAAGAGAAGTTGCGGGTCTGCGGATGGTAGAGGCAATTCCGAGAACTGAAACGATCCGCGGATTGGCTGCCGGTATGCTCGTGAGTCTTATCATAGGTACTCAGAATACCCTGGTATGGTAGCAACGACCCGGAAAGAGTCATTGATTTTGAATACAGTACCGGTAGTATTTTCCAGGAAGGTACCGACGCGCATAAAACCTGAAAGTCAACAAGAACTACGTCCATTGTGGTGGTGCGATAAAAAAATAATCATTATCATCATCGTCGTCATTATCAAGATTATCTCTAGGAAAATTGACACTGATAACTTGAGCTTATAGTTAGTAAAAACGGAAGAGCGAGACAGTGAGACAAGTAGAGTCGGCACAAAGTGGTGTTTTCAAATACAAAATAGTAGTAAAACATTGATTTTTGTTCGCACTCCGCCCAAACTGTAATCATGTCATCCGATGCAACAACATGGTCACCTCCATCACCATCTCAGAATTGCACAAAGAAACCACGCAAGGACACCCAAAACACTCAGCAGCAGAATGACAGTATGTTGTGTATGAAACAAACAACCTTACAAGAGCAATTGATGGAATACGACAATGGTGGACTTGTGTTGTATGCACTTTCCTATTTGGATGTGGTTACCTTACTGCAGAAACAAGTCGTGTCCAAACACTTCAAGGATCTTTGTACCAAAGCCATCACTTTGAAATGCGGAAATGATGGTCCTAAACCACATACCAACGAAACCTTGAAAAATGCCATTCGAGAATTCTGTTCAGTCATGTACGATTGCGGTACTAACAAACAAAAAGACATCATGGAAAAGATGGCTTCCACGTATGGCTTTCCTATCGATTCTTGGAATGTTTCTCAAGTCACTGATATGTCATGGCTTTTTAATCACAGAGCTTGTTTTAATGAACATATCGGATCATGGGACACATCCAATGTTACCAATATGAGTTTTATGTTTTCGTATGCTAAAAAATTCAACCAAGATATTGGCCAATGGGATGTGTCCAACGTCAGAAATATGGCTAACATGTTTTGTAATGCTGAGCAATTTAATCAAAACATCGGAAAGTGGGATGTGTCGAACGTGACAGATATGAGTGAAATGTTCAATCGTGCATTTTCCTTCAACCAAGATATTGGACAGTGGGACGTTTCCAACGTGATAGACATGAGAGGGATGTTTGGACGTTCAGAAGAGTTCAACCAAGATATTGGATCATGGGACGTTTCCCATGTCACAGATATGGCGGACATGTTTTGTGATGCCTTTTGTTTCAATCAAGACATTGGACGGTGGGATGTTTCCAAAGTGACCGACATGAGTGGTATGTTTTGTTGCGCGAATGCTTTCAATCACGACATCGGACAGTGGGATGTTTCCAATGTTACAAACATGAAAAGAATGTTTAACTATGCATACAATTTCAACCAAGACATTGGACAGTGGAACACATCCAATGTGATTGATATGTCTTTCATGCTTGGAAATGCATTCTGTTTCAACCAAGCTATTGGACAGTGGAATGTTTCCAAAGTGGCCGACATGAGTGGGATGTTTTCGGGTGCAAGAGAATTCAATCAATACATCGGAGGCTGGGATGTATCCAACGTTACAGACATGAGTGGAATGTTCGAATTTGCATACAAATTTAACCAAGACATTGGAAATTGGGACGTGTCACGTGTGGTACATGCGATTGAAATGTTTTCTCGTGCAACAGCATTTAATCACAGTCTCAGATCTTGGGATTTGTCCAATGTTGTGAATGCAAACCGTATGTTTCCATATGGTTTTCCAGCCAATCTTCGGCCACAAAATTACAATTTTGATCAAAACTACCGGTAGTTACAAGAGCTACGACTAGTAGTCCATCACAAAAGGTCGCCAAAAGAGCTCGCCGGTCTCAAAAAAGCAACATGAAAAAGACGAATGAAACTTCCACCTCTAAAATAACTTTCCTTCCCAACAAACAACCTCCTGGAGTATCAACCATGATGAATGATGACGCATACTTACTGTTCCTACATCATCTTGTTCATGAATGAGTCCGATAAAATAACGGTCGAATAACGGCTAGTCAATGATGTTGTGGTATCCATCCATCTCTCTCGCGACCGTATCTCACATCCAATAGATCCATCCTAGCTAGGCTCGCCGATGATGCGAGTGAGTGGATCATGGGGTAAGACGAAGGTAGACCTCCAACTCGTGGTTGATACGAAGTACTCCAAATTGCTTTTTTCCTGGGGAAGGGTAAATTGTTGGGAGGAGTTAGTAGCGGCGGTGCATGATACGTCTTGGGGTTAGTGGGTAACGAGGCTCTGTCAATTAATCATCAGACCGCCCGATCCATCAAAACACTCACCCGCCAAGTCTTTGGCAACCCTAAAAGTGTCCAGATCTTATGTTTCCAGATCGTTTCCCAGACAATTCTTTTACCACAACATTTCAATTTGAACAATACATGAGATCCGAAAAAGAACTATCAAAGTAACTATAATGATTGTGATGAATATTTGATGATTATGCGATATACGGAGTACGACGTATGATGTTTTGTGACGTATTGGAATGGAATGCAGTGATGGTATGATACAAAGTACATCCAATGTAGAATAATAACGTACTGCAAAAAAGTCAAGTTGACAGTTTAACCGAGATCCGAGCACCCCCCCCATCGCCCACGTGGGTCATGGTTTTTCCCTTTGAAACTTTAATTCCGATTCGCCTTCGCCGTAGAACCCTGGTACTTGTTTACACGAAAACAAAAAAAAGGATCACAATGGAGCCCCTCTACCGTAAAACACTTTCAGTTTCACAACTACTGGACAAATAGCACACAGTGTAGTAAAAGCTGAGAGCTATTAACATGTAGTTTACGGTTCTATCATCTCGTATTCGTCTGTTGCGTCCGATAATGTCGGATGCAAATTTCGCGAATTTCTTCCTTTTCATGGGCGGAGGCAAAACAGTCTTTGTCTGTCTTGCCCGATCAAATGCAGTAGTACGGAACTCCAAAGTCTTTGCACATGTATCGGGTTCTAGCTACTTTTCCCCTCAAACTGCAGGATGTGCATCGTTGTTGCTCCGCACATGATATTTTGGTCATCGCATGTGCGACAGATTGCTCACTTGTGGTGTCCTCCCTCATCTGAGGTCCGACTAGCGTCTCAATTGCGTTGTTCTTGAGATCGACAATATTGTATGGTTTCTGCTTCCCATTTCATTGCTTCGTTGTAAAGAACAAGTGCATTGGAAGTGCCTACGTCCAGCAATCAGAAGAACAGTTTCAGTCACCAACGATCTTGTCCTATTATCGTTGAGTGGAAATTGAGTGACAATGAAGTCGTCGCATGTCGGCAATATCAACGCCACCCATGTAATGGTTGTACTTGGAGATAACCTGTGGACGTTTGATTGTCACAATACCTCCCTGTCCTCTCCTTTTGCATTCGTCCATGGGTGGGTGGGAGTATCATTCATGATGCAGAAGACGATGTTACGGCGACGAGACCGGTCTGTTTTCTCTCATTCATCGTTGTGTAGATGAGGGCATAGTTGATTGAATCACCGAAGTTCAGCGCTTTGAACTCTCTTGAGTTTTTGGCAATGGTCATGCTCCTGACCTTGTATCATGGTACGTGTATTTGTCGGTATAGCCAAGAACACCCATGACGAAAGCAGTAGCCAAGTCAGTTACACATAAAGCTTGATTCCATACCTGGCAGCCTTCGAGATTATCCGCACTTTTTAAACTGCGTTCTTCCAAATGCCCGCAGGAGAGTCTCATCAAGTCTGTGTTCCTGGAGTGGAACAAACTATGCAGCCCACCTCTTCTCCAATTCAAGGATCTTGTAGGAGGGATCATAGTCGCCGTCGTCCGAGGTCGCTTTTTGGCCTGGTTTGTATGTATGGTTGACTATCCTTTGTAGTGAAGATAAGTCGCCATGCCTTGACTGGCGAGTTTGCCATTCCCGCCGACACCTGCAGTCCAGTTCGACATTCACCTGGACTGCGTGGGGAAGTAAAATATTCGCTGAATTTTTGGAACATCTGTTCCGGTACTCCGGAGAGGATGAACTTCCCTCTCTGCCAGTAATGACCAAGAATGTCGTGGACTTCTTCAGGATTATTAACGGGTTGCCTTGATGAAGGAGCGTAAATGAACGGCTGCGATGAATCCAACATATACTACTCCCTTCAGCCTTTGAAGCATCATTATCATTACCAGGAAGGAGTCATGGGTGGGGGCACGTTGGAATGATGTTGGTATCGTCTCCCCGACCAACGTTATATTTCAGGAATGTTTTGGAATTGTTGATCGATGTGTAATTGGTGTTGAGGATGGAGGAATGTTTGTTATCGTCCAATCGATTAAAGCTTGAGCACTGCAACAATTTGAATGTTCTGACGATTCCTCCGTTGTTAATCACAAATGGATAAAGTCAGCCACAAAGGAATGTTTCAGCAATGTTTTGGAATTGTTGGTTGATGTGTAAATGGTGTTGATGACGGAGGCATGTTTGTTCTTGTCCATTGGATCCTTACTGCTTCAGCACTAGGAATGTTTTTGAGTTGTGGATCGATGAGTAATTGGTGTCGACGATGGAGGAATGTTTAGTTCTCGTCCATTGTTGAATCACAGAGGAGTGTTCGGTCCTGTCGCTTATGCAATGGTTGGGTATTCTTCATGAACTTAAACGGAACAAAATGCTTGGGCACTACAACAAATAGAATGTTTTGGAATTGTTCATCAATGAGTAATCGGTGTTGAGGATGGAGGAATGTTAGGAATATTTCTGGAATATTTTGGAGTTGTGGATTCGATGAGTAATTGGTGTTGACAATGGAGGAATGTTTAGTTCTTGTCCATTGTTTAATCACAGAGGAGTGTTCGGTCCTGTCGATTATGCAATGGTAGGGTATTCTTCATGATTTTAACGGATTAATGCTTTGAGCACTAGAATAAGTTGATTTTATCATTGGCTCTCGGAGTGTCGCAACACGCAACACTCACAGTCAATCATGGACAACAATAGAGCATTAATGCGTTAATGATCATAAGAATGATGTTGATGAATCACGTCTATGTTTCCCAATAAGGAACGGCTCTATTGATGCCGAAAGAGAGCCGTGGTGAGTAGTCGATGAAGGAATGTCAGTGCAATATTTTCGTATTATCGATTGAGACATCGTCCGGTGTTTTCGACAGACGTATTGTATGGTATGGTCGATGCATTATTGTTTCGAATTACCAATGGATGAATATTTAGTCTTTGTTGATATAGGAGCTATCGACGAATATTTGGCGCTTGCAAGGAAGCAATTTTGGAAGAGTGTACTTGTTGACGTTCAACAGCTTGTCGCCCCTTTGATCCTCTCCCCTGCCGCATCCATGGCAACTGCAATTACGTGCCTTTGCCTAGCTGCCTTAGAATTCTTTTCGGGGCTCTTATGGATTGTTTGGCCCAGTAGCTTGAGTTTCTCCTTATGTTGCAACTACTGTTTCCGATTTGTCTCTAACTGTAAGTAAGTTACCAACAAGTGTAAGCCTACGTAGCCGCTCCAAAACGGAAAATGAGCTCCCGGATTTGTCTCCGCCCAAATTTACTGCCCAAAATCGGAGTTACTATGATTATTTTGGTGGCGCGAACCAATTTTGGCGGGCAAGAATACAGTTAATTCGCAATTTTGGTGCGCGGAAAAGGATGCTCTTACTGTACTACCGTACTCACGAAAGCTACGGTAGGTACCGACGCAGATAAAACCTGAAAGTCAACAAGAACTATCATACGTCCATTGTGGTGTACGACAAAACATCAATGTCGTCGTTGTAGTTGTCATTATCATGAATATCTCAAGAAAATTGACACTGATAACTTGAACTTACTGTTAGTACAAAACGCAAGAGCGATACAGCGAGACAATCAGAGTCGGCACAAAATAGTGTTTTCAATCACAAAATAGTAGTAAAACATTGCTTTTTTTGCAGTTTGTACTCTGTGTCGAACTAATAATCATGTCATCCGATCCAACATCGTGGTCTCCTCCATCACCATCTCAGAGTTGCACAAAGAAACCACGCAAGGACACCCAATACACTCAGCAGCAGAATGACAGGATGTTGTGTATGGAACAAACAACCTTACAAGAGCAATTGATGGAATACGACAATGGTGGACTTGTGTTATATGCACTTTCCTATTTGGATGTGGTTACCTTGTTAAAGAAACAAGTCGTGTCCAAACACTTCAAAGATCTTTGTACCAAAGCCATCACTATGAAATGCGGAAACGATGGCCCTAAACCACATACCAACGAAACCTTGAAATATTCCATTCGAGAATTCTGTTCAGTCATGTACGATGACGGTACTAATAATCAACAAGACATCATGGAAAAGATCGCTTCCACGTATGGCTTTCCTATCGATTCTTGGAATGTTTCTCAAGTCAATGACATGTCAGAGCTTTTTTATGACGAACCTGGTTTCGATGAACAAATTGGATCATGGGACACATCCAATGTTACCAATATGAGTTCAATGTTTACGTATGCTAGTAGTTTCAACCAAGATATTGGCCAGTGGGATGTGTCCAACGTCAGAAATATGGCTAAAATGTTTTGTAATGCTGACCAATTTAATCGAAACATCGGAATGTGGGATGTGTCGAACGTGAGAGACATGAGTGAAATGTTCAATGGTGCATTTTCCTTCAACCAAGATATTGGACAGTGGGACGTTTCCAACGTGATAGACATGAGAGGGATGTTGGAACGTTCAGAAGAGTTCAACCAAGATATTGGATCATGGGACGTTTCCAATGTCACAGATATGGCGGACATGTTTTGTGAGGCCTGTTGTTTCAATCAAGACATTGGACGGTGGGATGTTTCCAAAGTGACCGACATGAGTGGTATGTTTTGTTGCGCGAATGCTTTCAATCACGACATTGACAGTGGGATGTTTCCAACGTGATAGACATGAGTGCAATGTTTAGCTATACATGCAAATTCAACCAAGACATTGGACAGTGGAACACATCCAATGTGATTGATATGTCTTTCATGTTTCGAAATGCATTCCGTTTCAACCAAGCTATCGGACAGTGGAATGTTTCCAAGGTGAATAACATGAGTGGTATGTTCCTTGGTGCAAAAGAATTCACTCAATACATTGGAGGCTGGGATGTATCCAACGTTACAGACATGAGTGGAATGTTCGAATTTGCATACAAATTTAACCAAGACATTGGAAATTGGGACGTTTCACGTGTGGAATATACGATTCAAATGTTTTCTCGTGCAACAGCATTTAATCACAGTCTCAGATCTTGGGATTTGTCCAATCTTGTGGATGCAAACCGTATGTTTCCAGATGGTTTCCCAGACAATCTTCGGCCTCAAAATTACAATTTTGATCAAAACTAGTTATTAGAGCTATGTCTAGTAGTCCATCACAAAAGGTCGCGTACAAAGCGATACAGTGGAAAAGACTCGGTTTATTAATTCGTTCTAACAGAGAGGTGGGGAAAGCCAATGGATTTGTGTTGATGTGAAGACCTCATGACGTTTCAAGGAGTAGGGGGAGATCTAAACGATCAATATCCTCAAGCACATCCACAATCATCCTTTTTTTCTTTTTTGAATAACAAGTTACTGTTGCATTTTTGATATTGGAATAAGTTACATTGTCAACAACATTACGAAACATGATTGTGCTGCTGGAAGATTGTGCTGCTGGAAGATGCCTTCATTGTTTCTTCCATACTAGATACTGGATACTCGATGGTTTTGAAACACCGTTCGTTCGTTCATGAATTGAATTCCCGGTGGGGAAGTTGTTGTTTCTATGGAAGACTCCTGGAATGCGGCCGTAGCAGTCTAGCATGAAAGGTAGCTCCGCCCGGAAGGTATCATGGTGTTGTGATTTCAGATAAAAGTGGATTTGCTGTCAGGCCTATGGATTAGGCGGAGTTACAAATTCCTCTATTCAAAACTCCAAAAATTCGCTGCGCTCATAGAAGTTGATTTGGCGGTTCTGCGGATGGGAGAGACAATTCCGAGAACTGGAACGATCCGCGGATTGGCTATCACCTCACAGTCAATTCGTTGCGACGTTAAAAGGATATACTAAGTACTACATACTACTATCGGTACGTTCGTCTGCTATGACAAGCCAAGGCGTGCAGGCGGACAGGTGCCTGTTGTTTCAAGAACCAAGACATTGGTCGGTGGGATGTTTCCAAAGTGACCGACATGATTTATATGTTCTGTGGTGCGGATTCTTTCAATCAAGACATTGGACAGTGGGATGTTTCCAATGTGACAAACATGGAAGGGATGTTTGAATATGCATACAATTTTAACCAAGACATTGGAAATTGGGATTTGTCACGTGTGGAATTTACGGTTGAAATGTTTTTTGGTTCAACAGCATTTAATCACAGTCTCAGATCTTGGGATTTGTCCAATGTTGTGGATGCAAACCGTATGTTTCCAGTTGGTTTCCCAGCCAATCTTCTGCCACAAACAGATCAAAACTAGTTATATGAGCTACTTCTAGTAGTCCATCACAAAAGGTCGCTTAAACAAAGCTCGCCGTTGTCAAAAACAGCCACAGGGAAAAAGACGAATGAAACTTCCACCTCCCAATAACTTGTCCTTACACTAGTAGGCACCGCTGCATTGTGACGTTTCCTGAACGTTGCCAAGTTAAATCAAAAGACCAAGATGTTAATTGAGAGTTGTGACTGCGTGTTTGCGACAGTGAAAGAAAGGACAAAGAAAGTAAAGTAATGCCGTACTGCAATCGGACATGGAAGGAATTTACCGAAAAGAGAGGTCAGAGACCTTGACAAAAAAACGTTTTTCTAACTGGACGTTATTCTATTTCTTCCAGCGTATCCGCTTTTCGTCCGGAGAGATGGGCGACGAGGTCCGTACGTAGTTGGAAGTGCCTTTCCGGATCAGTAAGATGGTTGTACAAGGCATTCGTTCTATGGAACCTCTCCGTCATCGGCGTCTCCATGTCGTTGGCTGCATCGGAAGTAGGCACGGGCACGCGGTTGAAGATGAACTGCTTCCCTCGTCACGATTACCCGTCGTCTCTTTGTCCACCAACATCGAGGTGTGATTCGTCTTGTCACAAGTTGCATCTTGGGAGCTCAGTGAGAAGTGAGTTCAAATCCTTGTGGTGGCTGCCGAGGAAGAATTTGTTGTTGTGGTGGTGGTGGTGGTGGTAGTCTTTGGTCTTGCGTTCGACTGCAACAAACGACATTTTACGTGTTAGAATGGCAGGCGATTGCAGACCGTCGCAGCTCCTGCTTCGTGTCGGTAGTGGTGTGGTTCGTAAGAACAAAAAAACTCACGGGAACAAGTGGAGGGGAAGGAATTCAACCCAAAATCCTTTTTCTCGTACATCCAGAATACGGTATCATGAAAACGCAGTCGATCACATACATCATCAGTTCAGATAACCTCATCACATGGCAAAACGCTGTGGCACGCTTGGAACCTTTGTATGATCGTTCAGGGAAGAGCATATCAAAGATGGTAGATTGGTTGGCTGATGAAGGTTTCCTGACAAAAGGTAAGGCTCAATGTGCGAAGAGGAAGGCAAACGAAGCAGGCATTGGAGTAGAATAGAGTTGACGATTCCCAACATGGTGGTGATGGACTACGGTAGTAGTTACCGCAGTAGTAGAGGTGGTCATTGAGAGAACTATATTCGACGGATAAACGTTACATTGAGTCCATGCTTCTCTTCGTATACCGCAAATAATAATATGAGTTCGTTGCAGCTGTGTTACTTTAGTTAGTGTGTTTCCGAGGTTGTCGATCGTGTTGACGATGCATTTTACGGTTAGTTATTTGTATGCACAAGTCTTCACGGAATAGGTATTCCTGTTGCTTACTAGCTAGTAGCTACCTACTCTAGCTAGGTACCGGTAATGGATGTCTTTGGGTCATACGGAGTACATCATAATAATAGCCCTCCTGTTGTTTGCTACTACGGTTTTCTTGTTTTATGGGATAAAAAATTGTTTGATGACTGTGTGTGAGGCGAAGATGAACGTGCGATGAGAGTGCGACCGTGTGGCGGGTCTGGGAGAGATCGAAATAATCGGTCACAGGCTGTAGGCCACGTGCTGGTTGTCTCGGGATACCCTCTTTTCTGATGATAATAAAAGTATTCATCCGTTTTCGGATTTGCAGTTAGAGTGGCGATTTGAATATCGTAATAAAAGTGGTACTCCGTACTACAGCAAATGACGACAAGTACCGCTATGTAGGTACCGGTACTACTGTACCTATGATACGGCCAGTAAATAACATCTCACTATCGTCATCCTTCACGCACCATTCTACCGTACGGAATAAAAAACCCAACTACCGTACCAGGTACTATTATTACGGTAGTTCCTCTTTCTCTTGATGATACAGTCGTTAACGTCGTATTGCTTCTGCTGCTTCTATTACTACTGCAACAATCTTCAGCAATAACAAGAAGAAGAAGGAAGAAGCAAAAGGAGGAACGAATGAAACATCGAAAACAGGACTTTGGAAAGGCGGCATGGTCCTCCAAGGTGACAGCTCCAGTCATCAAGGTTGATTTGGTCATTCGATGCAAACAGCTGCCCAAAAAGGATCTGTTAAGCCAAGCCGACGCCTTTTGCGTGTTATGGCGGGTACCGAATGGATATACACCAAAAATTGTACATGGGATGCCGTGTAAGTTACCGGGACGACAAGAAGAAGAACGGGGACGGACCGAAGTGGCTCGGGCGTGTGTCCATCCCACCTTCAAACATCGGTTTCGGTTGGAATACAGCTTCCACGAGGAACAGACATTCGTGTTACGGGCATACAATGAAGACTTACGATACTCCACCGACCTGAAAGAACACGATTATTTGGGTGGGTGTCTCTTTACGTTGGGACAACTGATGGGAGCAAGAGGTTGTACCTTGGCCAAACGATTGGGACATGAACGGGCCATCCTCATCGTCACGGGAGAAGAAATCATAGAAACACGAGAGGTACTCGAATTCCGATTTTCCTGTCAAGATCTGGTCAAGGAACGAAATATCATCGATCAATCGAAAGTATTGGATCAATGTCGACCCTACTTCCGTCTCGAACGGTTAAACAACGAAGATCAAAGTTGGGAGGTCGTGTGGAAAAGTGAAGTCCTTAAAGATACGCTCGATCCGACATGGTCTCATGCACGGTTACCTTTACAACTACTTTGTCATGACAATCAAAGCAATCCACTCAAAATCACCATTTGGGACTACGAGAAACATTCCAATAATCACAACTTGCTCGGATTTGTCGAAACTACCGTCGCCGAAATCGTGGACAAAGCCAAGGATGGTGGTATCCCCGTATTCATTGTCATGCGAGAAAAGAAGAAACTATTCCGTGGCAGCAAACTGAAACATGTCGGTCTACTAAAAGTCCTCAAAGCAACCGTCATACAGATCCCATCCATGCTCCAATATTTGAGTGGTGGATGCTCCCTAGATCTTATGATCGGTATCGACTGTACCACGTCCAACGGAGAATGGGGATCCGAAAAGAATATGCATTTTTCTGCCAGTCATTGGCTCAACGACTACCAAGCCGGGATTGTACAACTGGGTAGTATCGCAGAGAACTTTGCACGTGGCAAAAACTCTTCCCTATGGGGTATCGGAGGGAAACTCAACGACAAGTATTTTCGATGTCATTGCTTCGAAGATCGACTTTGTGGGGGGAAGGAACTCTTACAGGCCTACGACGACAACATACCCGACAGTTCGGATTTTTCCTTGGGAGAACCAGCCTTTTTGCGACCGTTGATCCAATCCGCCACGTTCCGTACCATCAAGGCCAGCAAAAAACGACAATGTTACACCGTCCTTACAGTCTTCATCGCGGGAGACATTGTCGATTTGCCGGAAACGGTCGATCTGATCTGTACGGCAGCCGAAGATGCACCTCTTTCTATTGTCCTGATCGGTGTCGGCAACGGAGACTTCACGCAAGTCCAAAAGTTGTGCGGAGACGAAAATGGACGGATACGTGACTCACGGGGAATCCCCGTCGCTCGAGAAATTGTCACCTTTGTGAGTTTCAAACAATTCGCCGGTAATGCCACAGAAGTCATTGCTGCAGCTCTCAAGAATATTCCAGAACAGTTTGTGGAATACCATGCCGTCATGAACGGATCCAAACCATTACCAGCCATCCCCCCTCCCAAGTTTGATGAAAAATCAACAAAGAGATGATACCAAAAAATATCATGATTGTACAGTAATACTCATCCCCTCACAGGACTTGGGAATAAGCTACAAATCATACCAACATCAATCGGTATTATCACTGGAACTGGAAATAATGCCATAAACTGTCCCCAGAATGACCATCCATCGGCCATGACGTCTTGTACTAACGCTTCCAATTGTTAAGCCGTATTGGGATACTTTTGACAAATAATAATACTTCCATTTCCAAAAAAAGACTGCTCGCTGTCTTTTAAACTTTTTGAGTCCAGTGACGTGACAATGCTGCTCTTGAAGCAAACTGTATCGATGGGAACTGTAGGAGCATGATCGATTGCTTAGGTAATAGAGAGTAAATAATATAATAACGACAACGTTTCACTCTAATTTAATTATCTCTCTAAGTCGTGATAGGAAGGAAGAGGGCTACAAGCGTCTGTAGTTTCCACTGTTTTGCTTTTTATCTGCGTTTGCCTCCTCGCTCGGACCGATTTGTACCGTAACGATTCTTCCTTTCATTACGGTTTTCCTCGCTCCAATCATCACGAAGTGCCTGCGACACCTTGTAACGAGCAGCCTCGAATGTGACTTTGTACCATCTATGATCTTCCTTCTTCAGAAAACGACCACCTTGTACATGTCGGATCATGGCAACAAAGTCCGACGAGAAATCCGTCTTTTCCTTGGCATCTTTTAGATTTTGGTAATACTCTTGATGAGCCAAGATCAACCGTCGAAAAGATTGGTTTCCCGGATGCGTGATGGAATGCCCTCCCCTTCCAAATATAACGTCCGAGTCCGTCAGTGGAAAGTAGGTCTTGTTGATGGGATCGTCCCAACGAGGTCCTCTCTTTCTTTTGGATTTCATGATAGCAACCTCCCCGGTTTGTCTTCTATTTGCCTGCAGGGACACAGTATTCCTACAGTTACAAGACGGAGCTTTCATCTTCCCTGTAATCTTCCTGCTCTTGTTCTCTTGGACAGTCGCACAGCGCCTAGTAGGATTGTGATCCCTGCTCTCATCTGTCGTCGTGCCAGCAAAACTCTTCGCAGAAACACAGGATTCGTTTCTTGTGGTACAGCCTTGCCCAGGTTCCTCCGAGGGGCTTTGATCACTGGTGTTGTTTACGGTGGTTTCGTCCCTTGATAGTAATGGTGTTAGAAGAAGTCGATTTCGTTCATCGAAAGGTCCATCGAGATCGGCAGTAGAAGGAGTGCCAGGTGATGGCCAAGATTGAAGAAATGGTAGCTGGGAGGACGGTCCGATTGGGATACACTCGACTTGTGGCATAGCATCGAACGGCAAAGCGAAGCCGTCGCCAGACAACTTGTCATTGAAGAGTGAAATGGTTTCTTTCAAAGTTTGCACTGGTGTGACAAAAGTAGGTAAACACTCGCCAAAAGTATTGGGATAGTCCCTTTCAAGAGCTGTATAGGCTGTATCATCGTTTGTCAATGCAGATACAATGACTGGCGATGTTGACGGCCACTCGTCAAAATAAGATGGCGATGATGCCAATGATGGCGATGATGGCAATTCGAGGTACGTTTCTTCAAGCGACAAAAGGAAGCATTCATCATCGTTGTTCCCTATTGGGACTTTGGAAGCGTCGGGCTGCAGAGCTAGTGAAGACGGTGGAGTCTTCCGTTGTACATCACAATAGGGTTGATGAGACAGTTCTGATGTTCGAATAGGAGAATGATTGTCGTTAGGATCAGAGTGTCTGGTGGAGTCGTGCCCAATGATCCTAATTTGTGTGGTTGCTTACCCTCTGTTGTGTCTTCAGTGCCAGTGCTGAGAGAATGGTGCTCCGTGTGCACCGCCGTGGGGAGGCTGGAGTCGTTCGAGAACAAATAATGGGAGAAAGACATGTTGGTTGTTTGCAAAAGGTTGAAGAATACCAGTTCAAATATCTTGTGATTTTCAAAATGGTACAATCGAAAGAAAAAAAACACAAACGAGTTTTCGGTATCCATGTATCCATCGAGACATGATACAAAATTGGAATTCGTTCGCGGAAATCTGGAGAAACCCATTCTATGATACAAAGGAAAAGGAAAATGCACTACCGGCAGTTAGCGTATGTTTACGGGGACCATCCGAGCTAAGGTAGTAGACTATCGGAAGATCTATTGATGAGGAAGCGACGGGTCATTGACACACGTCCCACAAGCGGTACAGGCACTACGTCATCTTCTCCATCAGAATTGCGATTGCATTCCGTGGATCAATTCAGTCTCAACTTCCGCGTGGTTCTATTTGAATACGGTACCTACCGTCCTGTTGAAGTATTACACTTATAAAATATCACCGCCTAAATCCGTCTGGCCGTCGGAAAATGGATCTGACCGTCCATCACACCCCAACCTTTTTCTTCTCTTTTTCAGGTTAAAAACTTCTGCCGTTCCAGTTTTGCGCAGAACCATTTCCACGACTTTGAACTCCCAACGATCGTTGGGAGTGAGAACTTCTATGATATCGTGTGAGGTAAGTGAGGTGATGATGAATCGTTGAATCGAAAACATCCACCGTTCTGGATTGTTAATTGTTCGTCCGTGACATAGTAGTATGACATAGATGACGCGGAGAATCTACCACAGAATGACAAGAATGGAAACAGGTAGGGCCAGAAAGGATGTTTGATACTGCAACAACAAACGATGATGATGACTAACAACAAAAAAGGGAAATACAAAATCTACAACTCCAAAAACGTTACAAGAAGCCCAGCATTCCGTTCCAACTATTCACAACACCATGTACATGATAATCAGTTGTGATTCTTTTTTAAATGCTATGTGTGAGGTGATAGATATTCCCTACACGAATTGCTCCCAGAAACACAGTATTTCGTCCATATTATCCTGAAGTTGGATCCATGTCGACGCATCCACGCTGTGATGAATCAAGTATCAATGAGCATGATTTATGTTTGGCGTACGGTGGCACTCGCAGTTCCAACGTGGGAGAAGGACAACTACTACTACTCTAGTAGAGATTCTCAGAATGGTTGAGTCAGAACTTTGATACTTGTTGGGTGCCACATCCCTGACGCATATTCACACCATCTTCAACTATCTCAGCAACGTGTCTCTTCATTGCCGGAGATATTGTCAATTTGCTAACAACGGTTGATTTCATCTGTACGGCGACAGTGGAAGATAAACCTCATTCTACTACTATATACAAGTTCAAAAGTTGTGTGGAGACGAAAATGGCCGGATACGTGAATCACGGGGAATCCCCGTCGGCGCTCGAAAAAATGATACCGTTGTGTGAATTTCAAACAATTCGCCGGTAATGCCACAGAAGTCATCGCCGCAGCTCTCAAGAATATATTCCAGAACAGTTTGTGGAATACCATGCCGTCACATGAACGGATCCAAACCATTACCAGCCATCCCCCCTCCCAAGTTTGATGAGAAATAAATAAAGAGATGACACAAATAATTTACATATGGTGGATGCAATATGGATGCCTTTCCAGTATCAGGGGTTGATTTCATCGATTCGGTAGTTCTGTTGGAAAAAAATGCCAAAATGACCATTTAACAGTCATCAAAACCCAATCTCCACACATCTTGCAGTACCCTTTCCAAATGTAGACGGTGTGTTGTTGATATTCAGGAGAACCTCGGACAATTTCAGGCGTATCGCTTTTGTCGGATTACTTGATTCCAGTTTCGACAGCTTTGCTTTTTGTCATCTCCTACGAACGAAAACAAAAACAAAATCTGAAGTTTACAGCTGATGTAGTTGGATCGCGTACATCGTAGGTTAAAAGAATTAAATGCAATACTAGTTGTACTGCTATTGTTCAGATAGAAATCCTAACCGAGAGTACCCGTAGAGCTATTTTTTTTCCTGCGTTGAACTTTTCTTCCTTTCATTACGGTGTCCTTCGCTCCAATCATCCCGAAATGCCTGCGATACCTTGTAGCGAGCAGCTTCGAATGTGACTTCGTACCATCCATGATCGTCCTTCTTCAGAAAACGACCACCTTGTTCATGGATCATAGCAACAAAGTCCGACGAGAAATCCGTCTTTTCCTTGGCATCTTTTAGATCTTGATAATAGTCTTGATAAGCCAAGATCAACCGTCGAAAAGATTGGTTTCCCGGATGTGTGTAGGAACGTCCTCCCCTTCCAAATATCACGTCCAAGTCCGTCAGTGGAAAGTACGTCTTGTTAATGGGATCGTCACAACGAGGTCCTCTCTTTCTTTTGGATTTCATGATAGCAACCTCCCCGGTTTGTCTTCTATTTGCCTGCAGGGACACAGTATTTCTACAGTTACAAGACGGAGCTTTCATCTTCCCTGTAATCTTCCTGCTCTTGTTCTCTTGGACAGTCGCACAGCGCCTAGTAGGATTGTGATCCCTGCTCTCATCTGTCGTCGTGCCAGCAAAACTCTTCGCAGAAACACAGGATTCGTTTCTTGTGGTACAGCCTTGCCCAGGTTCCTCCGAGGGGCTTTGATCACTGGTGTTGTTTACGGTGGTTTCGTCCCTTGATAGTAATGGTTTTAGAAGAAGTCGATTTCGTTCATCGAAAGGTCCATCGAGATCGGCAGTAGAAGGAGTGCCAGGTGATGGCCAAGATTGAAGAAATGGTAGCTGGGAGGACGGTCCGATTGGGATACACTCGACTTGTGGCATAGCATCGAACGGCAAAGCGAAGCCGTCGCCAGACAACTTGTCATTGAAGAGTGAAATGGTTTCTTTCAAAGTTTGCACTGGTGTGACAAAAGTAGGTAAACACTCGCCAAAAGTATTGGGATAGTCCCTTTCAAGAGCTGTATAGGCTGTATCATCGTTTGTCAATGAAGATATAATGACTGGCGATGTTGACGGCCACTCGTCAAAATAAGATGGCGATGATGCCAATGATGGCGATGATGGCAATTCGAGGTACGTTTCTTCAAGCAACAAATGGAAAGATTCATCATCATCGTTGTTCCCTATTGGGCGTTTGGAAGCGTCGGGCTGCAGAGCCAGTGAAGACGGTGGAGTCTTCCGTTGTACATTACAATAGGGTTGATGAGACAGTTCTGATGTTCGAATAGGAGAATGATTGTCGTTAGGATCAGAGTGTCTGGTGGAGTCGTGCCCAATGATCCTAATTTGTGTGGTTGCTTACCCTCTGTTGTGTCTTCAGTGCCGCCGCTGAGAAAATGGTGCTCCGTGTGCACCGCAGTGGGGAGGCTAGAGTCGTTCCAGAGCGAACAATGGGAGAAAGCCATGTTGGTTGTTTGCCAAAGGTTGAGGCATACAAGTTCAAAATATCTATGATTTTCAAAAGTTACAATCGGAAAGAAGACGAGTTTTGGGTTTGGGTATCCACCATCACATCATTTGGACATGATACAATTGGAAATTCTTTCGCGGAAATTATTTTGAGAAACCTTTTATCCGGAGTCCGACGTAAAAAGGAATTTCACGCTAGTACAATACTAGCTAGAGCTACGGAAGTACCGTACCAGGTACGGTGAGTGCACGTACTACCGGTACCGTCATCGGTAATGGAACTTTTGATGATGTGTCTTCACACGTCCCACAACCTGTACCGGTACTACGTCATCTTCTACTCGGAGTACATCAGATCAATTAAGCCCTTCCTGTCCTACACACCTACGAGTACTACCCACTAGCATAGACTACCTGTACGTCGAACAATCGCTCTGAAAAAATTTCATACGACTGCGTACGATATGATTCACAATTTTATTTGGCTGTTATTTAACGGTTTTTCTACAAATCGGCTTTCAAAATACTTCAGATGATGAGACCGTTGGAAACGGGATCTGACCGTCCACCACCTCAACCTCTTCTTCGCAGTTTACGTACCGTATTCTAGCTAGAGCTTTGGTTCCAACCTACTGGAGTATATTCTTCTTGAACTTTTCTTCCTTTTATCTCGGTGTCCTTCGCTCCAATCATCACGAAGCGCCTGCGATACCTTGTAGCGAGCAGCTTCGAATGTGACTTCGTACCATCCATGATCGTCCTTCTTCAGAAAACGACCACCTTGTTCATGGATCATAGCAACAAAGTCCGACGAGAAATCCGTCTTTTCCTTGGCATCTTTTAGATCTTGGTAATAGTCTTGATGAGCCAAGATCAACCGTCGAAAAGATTGGTTTCCCGGATGCGTGATGGACTGCCCTCCCCTTCCAAATATAACGTCCGAGTCCGTCAGTGGAAAGTAGGTCTTGTTGATGGGATCGTCCCAGCGAGGTCCTCTCTTGCTTTTGGTTTTCATGATAGCAACCTCTCCGGCATGTTTTCCATGTTGCAAAGAATGCGTCACGCTAGTAGAGCGTCGAACCGTATTTTTCTGCCGTCTCTTCATTTTCGCTGTGTCCGTACGATGACAAGACGGAGCTTTCATCTTCCCTGTAATCTTCCTGCTCTCGTTCTCTTGGACAGTCGCACAGCGCCTCGTAGGATTGTGATCACTGCTATCATCTGTCGTCATGCAAGCAAAACTCTTCGCAGAAATACAGGATTCGTTTCTTGTGGTACAGCCTTGTCCAGGATCCTCCGAGGGGTTTGTATCACTGCTGTTGGTCACGGTGGTTTCGTTCGTCGAATGTATTGGCGTTCGAAGAAGTCGATTTCGTTCATCGAAAGGCCCATCGAGGTCGGCAGTGGAAGGAACGACAAGTGATGTCCAAGATTGAAGAAACGGGACTTGGTAGGACAGTCCGGTTTGGATAGTCGCCATCTGTGGCGAATCGTCATTGAAGGGTGCAATGCTTTCGTTCCAGGTTTGAGTTGGTGTGATCAAAGTAGGTGAAGACTCGTCGCTGCCGAAAGTATCGGGACAGACCCTTTTAATCTTTGGAGAAAGGAAGACAGTTTCATCAGGTGCCAATGTAGATACATTGGCCGGTGATGGTGACGGCAACTCGTCAAGAAAAGACGACGATGATGATCGCGATACGAAGCACGTCAGTGGATCTAAAAGGACCTCGTCTTCACCTTCGGCAGCGTTGGGCTGCACCGCAAGTGAAGACGGCGGATTCTTCCATTGTACATCACAATAGGATTCTGATGTTCGAATAGGGTTGCTGCCGTCTGGATCAGACTCTGGAGTCGTGCCCAATGATCCTATTTTGTGCGGTTGCTTACCATCTGTGGTTGTGTCTTCAGTGCCACTCCTGAGAGAATGGTGCTCTGTGTGCACCGCCGTAGGGAGGCTAGAGTCGTTCGAATGGGAGAAAGACATGTTGGTTGTTTGCAAAAGGTTCGGGCATACGATTACCTACGATTTTAAAGGAACAATCGGCAGAAAACGAGTTTTGTATCCATCATCAACAGAAAACTGAAACTTACTGTTTTATATCGCGGATTTGGGAGAAACGAAAAATTAGTTCTACTTGGCGTTCTACGTTCAACAACGTACTACTGGAGCTGTTGTCATTGATGAGCACGTCCCACAACCGGTATGTACCGGGTACCGGTATGTGTGATACCCGTACTACGTCGTCTTCAGAATTTCGCGTATGATACCTCTTAGCCCGTCGTTGCACGAGGCACGTCTGTACCCTTCGCTGTATCATAAACTCTTCTCCGGTACGATAGTATGATGTGTCTCTAGTAGAGGTATGAGTACTACAAATGGCGGTAGCTAGCTAGCTACGGTAGATAGCTATGGTACCTACCGTAATTAGAAGCTACCTGCTAGTCGAAGGTAGCTACTACCCAAATTGGTTCCATTCAAAATTCAAAGTAATGCATCATGCTACCTGGAATTATTTTTGACCCTTTTGCTTCTAAAATGTAAATTAGTATGTATACCGTACATCGTCCGAAAACAATCTACTGGAATTTGTCCATCACTGTTTTTCAATTTTCCAATCAAAAGTTATTCGTTTTTGCTCCTCCTGTAATCCTTTTTCCTGCCGAACGAGGACGAATTATTTCGCTCGTTCCGAGCCTTCTTTGCTGCTCGGCCTTCTTTGGTATGATCCTCGCGCAACGCTTGTGACACTTTCTTTCTGGCGGTGCAATCCGTCACAATGAACCAACCATGTTCATCTTCCTCCAGAAACCGACCATTACAGTCTTTTTGAATCCAGTTGACGACTTTATCAGAGAGTTTGGTCTTTTCGGAGGTACAAAGTGTCTTATAGACAGGCTGATCTTCAAGGATTCTACGACGATAGACCTTGTTTCCAGCGTGTCGATTGGTTTTCCCTCCTCTACCAAGCAAGACATCTCTGCTGTTGTACTTGACATACTTCTTCACGAGAGGATCATGCTTCCTCACTCTCTTGTCGCTGTGAGCCTTCCGAGCATTCCCTTTTTTCGCGGTGCTGCAACGGCCAGTATCTTCTGTCACGGTAGAATAGACACTGCCAGTTGTATGGCTGTCCATGGAAGAGATGGAGTCGTGACTATCAATAAGATCCTGAAGGATTGGGACGTTTCCGGTCATTGGAGAAGGTGTCACACAGACTGGCAAGCCATATACATCGAGACCTTCCTCGTAGGATGAGTTGCTGAAGGAAGAGTCGAAGTGTTCATCGTCATTTGAGTGGGTGTAGGAAGAGTCGTCCATCAAACATGGCTTGTTTGGATCTTCCCTAGCCAACAATTCGATCTCCTCAAGCGTAAAATCAAACTCACAGTCAATATTTTCATGAGCTGGTGGAGGGAGATTCTCTGTGGTCTTCGTCTTGGCCGAAGTAGCTTCAGCAGCAACCATTTTGGCAGGGGGGAAAGAGGATTCACCAGCAAGGATTACTAGTAACATTTGCCAATCCAGTTCTCCTCCTTGTCCGTTGGATTCATCTCGTGACGAGTTCTTCATTCGATGATTTGGCCACTTACAACTCCAAGGATTTCCTGGACATGTTCCAATGGATGTTTGAGATTCCAATGGATCAAGAGGCGCAGTCTCTTCGAGGTACTTTTCATGATCCGTACAAGCTGGTTGCGATATCTGTTGCGCATAGCGCTTCGGGATCATGTCCACGTGGATCACGTTGTAGTGATTGTTTTTGGTATGGCAGGATCTAGATGTGGACTCGTCATCGTGACACATTGATCTGAATTCCAAAAGGATTGAATCGGGAGAGGACGAGGGGATGGGCTCGGCGAAAGAATCCCCATTTCGAGTTGTTTCCATGGAACCAAGGTCTTCCATGATTCCAAAGAAAAGATCTTCATTCAGTTTGCAAGTATCTTCCTCTCCGTTATCAAATGGAGAGGTAACGAGGGAATGGAATCCAGCGGCCGATTGATGGCCTTCATTTGCGGAGTGATGACGCGATGATACGGCAGCAGACATTATTAGTTGTTGTTCCATGTTATAAAAGGATGGTAGAATATTTTGATTGCTCAGTAAAAATTTGAGCACCTGCACTACTAGAGATCTCATATCCGCTTCTCGCCACCGTTACGTTTTTTCATCGCATGTTAATGAAAGTCCCGACCACTCTAGACTAGTAGTGGAGACTAACTTCCGAGTTCGGTATCCGAGTTCGGGGCATGCTGACGTCTATGTGGAATTTTCTGTTTCTAATGATGTAATTATGGACAGCCTGATGTAACGAGTGATCAGCGGGTCTCAAGAAGAAGCCTTCAGGAGATTTCGAGATGGTGAACAAGAGTTCACTTATTACTGACCTGCATTTCATTACTTCCTTTTTGGGAAAAGCAGATGGAATTGCGAAGTGTCTGCAATAATGCGAACACTTGTTCACTGTCCTGGCTTTTGTGTTATGTTCGCATTGCACAGGAAGAGATGTTACGGTGATGATAATAATAATTGACTGTGACAGTGAGTCGCGCCGTACAAGAAAGAGAGAAAAAAACGAGAATTGATTCGGGTTTCACCGTCCAGCAGTCAAGGCAACCTTGTAACGCATCCTCGATAGCATCAACGCTACAGGATAATCAATTTGGTGACGGACAAACTGTTTTCGCAGATGTGCCTCCACGAATAAAAAAATGATTCCAAGAACATACGAAGTAAAAATGCAGAACCTCTTGGTTCCTACCCTCGGACCATCGTTGTGTATTTTGGACAACGTTTATCAAAATTTAAATACTAGATATACGTTCCAAAAGTTAGGGTAACCCTAACAGTAAATATACGTTCCAAAAGTTATCGATCCCTTTCTGAAAACGAAGAGAAGAGGGATGACCATGATATCCTTGTTGGCATACACCGATGATGAGGATCACATTGCGAACAGCAAGAAGAAAAGACCTATCAGGCAGCACCGACAATGGGGGACAATGTAAACCATCCATGGCACCATGGCATGTCGTATCGTTCTCGACCGGTCGTGCTGACTTTTGAAAAAAAATGGGCAATTCCGTCGAAGACGACGAAACGCAGTGCAGCGGTGTCGATTTCGTCTACAATTGATCTCGCTCTAGTAGGTCCTCATTGCATTGTACACGGACGGCACAAATGTACTTTAGATGATAACCCAAAAAAAATGCTAACAATGTGAGTGACGACTTGAGCTAGGTAAAGAATTGATTTTGCCTTTTGTATAAGTGATAATGATAATGAAATGTGATCTGCAATGGATGTTCTTTTTTCTTGTTTCCATGTCGTTGTATCATGAACCAATCTTATCACCTCGTTTTGTTCCAAGCAGTGTTTGTTGTTGACCGTTGCAGTTGGTGGTCGTTATTTCAGCAATGTTGTTTAGTACTAGTAGTATTATGGATGAGTGTGGTGTGGTGTGGTCTGTGATGGAGCTTGTTCTTTGGGGGGTATTTTTCTTGGCAGTTTGGACTACTTTTGGTCGTGGATATCCGCCCAACAACGTGTTTACTTGAGAAATCCATGATCGTCTCCCACTTTGGGTGGCGGTGGTTGATTCTTCTTGACCCGTTGGGCTTCGTAGAATTCCTCCTGTCGCTTCAAGAACTGTTCCTCCCGTTCTCGTCGTTTTTCTTGCAACCGTTGTTTCAGATATTTGGCAGCTTGACCGCCACCCCAATGATTGGCCTCCGCCGATGACACCGAATACAACAAACTGCCGGTCGAATCTCCCGCGACACCGCCCGTCTTTTTTTGTGCATGTTTCTGTCGAAATTCATCGTCCAACACTTGGACGGCCTGTAGAAGCAGCTCCAATTGGGCATCAATCTTGTTCATTTCGGCTTGGTTTCGTTGGAGTTTGGTCCGTTGAAAATCGACCGTGACATGTTCCTTCCCCGACGCAATGGCATGTCGATCGTCCAATCGATCGACCATATGCTCGAGCGTATCCATCGATACAGGTTTTTTATGGAACCGATCCACCACCCCTTGGACAATAATATCATTATTATTGTTGTCCTTATTGTTGTTATTGTCGTTGTTGTTGGAAAGATAAAAGTCAATGAGTGTGTCGTAATGCTGCTGTTGCTGCGACTTCTTTTGGGTTTGTTGTTGATGGATTTCTTGTTCCTGTTTGGACGCTTGCTCTCGTAACTCTCGAGCCTTGCGGAGCAAACGTTCCGCTTCCGTTTCTTCCGTCGACGATGACGGTGTTGCTGCCGCCCAAAGAAGAACACCCACGTTGTCATGATGTCGTCGTTGATGATATTCTTCTCTCAGTGGAAGGGTATGGACATGGGAAGATCCTGGACGTGTCACAAAGGCCATCGAGTCTCTCATTAGCATGGCCAGCGCTATTGTCACTACAAACCAAAGATTCGTTGTTGTCGTCATCTTGATCAGGTTGCTGTCAATGTAATAAAGATTAACGGAAAGTAGTATTGGATTCGTTTCCTTATCGTGGATTGGATGAGATACGACGGTACCTCTCTACCTAATAGTATTCTAGTCCTTCGTTGGAAGACAAATTAGTAATGTCGATGTGTGTGTGAGTGTGTGTAGTTGCTGTCAGGAAGAATGTTGTTGTTATTACTACTTTTGGGAACGAGTGAATCTCTTTTCCTCTCTCTCCATGATGATACACTACTACTCTATGTGACTGTGAGATTTTTTCTTTCGAAACGGCTCCTCGAGCAGCAATTACGAAAATAAAGGACGCTCTGATTGGCTATTTTTTTCACTGCAGTGGATTGCAATACGTCGTATCATACACCACTACGTGAAATTGATCACAGTCTCACTGTCAATCCATCATCATCAAGAGAGAGAGAGAGAGATTACCTTGATTCGCAAAAAATCCCAAGTTGGTGAATCGTTGACATCTCGAGCTCCCCCCGCGCGTTCTTCAGAACAAACGTATGCGGGATAGTCCCCAATGTCCCCAACGTCCTCGTAGCTACGGTATTTAGGTACTATTGGTAATACTGTCGGAGGGGAGGACGGTTCGGCAACATTAATAATTTGAACATACCGGTACGCTTTGCCCTGTGATAGATGAAATTGATGGACCGAGTCACAAAAGAAGCGATAGCCGTCTGTGCCGTCGGAAGACGGATATAACATATGTTCGGTCCAAAATTCCAGATATTGATTCACCCAAGCACCTTTATCACTGGCAGCGTCCACTATGGAAGCAGGCTATATGGGGCGAAAGTTGTACACCTTCGCCAAGGTTGAGCGTACCGGTAGTCCTCTTTCAGCCACCACCCACAAAGTCGCCCATGACAAAATGAAACGTCTACGTCGATGATCAATACCAACACTGTATCGCGATGACCCAAGAAACGCGTTGTCCATCGACATGAAAAGACAGCAACTTTTATCGAGGGAGGGACGTGGAGAAGGAACTTTGACACGTATCGGGTCGCCATCAATCCGGGAATTGGTCCCTTTCTCATCATTTGCCGGACGGCCGAAGATGGACGGATGAGAAAAGGAACTGTCGTCCGTCATGTAAAACTGAATATGAAAAACAAAAAAAATTGCAGTTTCTTTGAAATGAGGTGCTGTTTTACTCTAACATCATGGGCGTTCTACATATGCCAGTAGTCGCACCGAGGCCAATTTCAACGACAATCTCTCCCAGATCAGCCAATTTATGCAGAAGAGAAATGCCTCCTATTGACAGTCGACTGTCGATGATTTTTTTGAAGAAAAAAAAAGCCGATACTCTTGTCGATCATGTTAGAACAATGTATCACAGCATCTTTGTGTCGTTACCCTGGGTTTGGAGTATCGATTTGACGACATGATGAATCGATTCAAAGGAATGATCAGTACGAACATATGCTGTTCAGTGTCGCTATGTTCAGACTTAACCAAGCAAGTCAAATGAAAAATAATGAAAAATGATTATACAAAAGGTGGACAAGAGACCTTTTTCTTACATACTGGCCCCTCCCTCTGTTTCGTATCTCACTTATTAGTGCTTGATGAGCTTCAAACCCATGTAGCCGATGAATCGGCATACGAAGATGTACACGACTAAAATGCCTGCACAAAAGGGAATGCTGTACATATCGTATCCCTTCATCGCCGCCACCTGCTCTCCGGTGGTGATCTCACACGAATCATCGGGACATGAGAACTCCAGCCCGTCGAGCTCGTTCAGTGCCACACCAACAAAGGAATATTTGATGTAACTGAGCGCATCCAGCCACTTCCAAGCCTTGTGCTCCGAGGTCTCCAGCTGGTTGGGAGAGGTGAAGAATCCACCATACAAGCGGCAGATTTCAAAGAACAAAGACAGAATGACAGTGGACAGCTCGACAGTCAGTGCTATACAAGTCACAGCCGTAGCCAGGGCAGTGGCGGCCATCGAGCCAAGGATCATGAACACCATGTAGATGAAAAATTTTTGAACGTCGTTTTGCAGGTTGAACATTGGATAGACGATGCAGGAGAACACGATGGGTTGCCACATCAGAACGAATGAGTCTACCAGCGATTTGGCCGTGAAGTACGCCAGCGTGGTGTAGGCGCCGGCCTGTCGTTCCCGCAGCATGATCGCTCTCTCTCCAGGGAAGGAGTTGACGCATTGCAGCGAGGCGAAAATACCCTGGTTCACGCACGTGAAGAACAGCGCTGGAGGAAGGAGCGAAATGGCCTCCTGGTCGTTGCCAATGTCTCTCCAGACGCCGCTGGAAATGAAAAATGCTATGACGATGGTTGAAAACATACCCATCAGCCAGGTATCCCAGTTGCGACGTTGCTGCTGCATGTTGCGGCGGACAAGCACACTCGTCTGAAAGAGGATGCTCTTAGCCTCGTGAGTATCAAAATGGGGCTTTTCGGAGCCAAACCCGAGATCGATCGGCACAGTGAATTTATGCGCATGTCCGTTCCCCGAGTCGGCAGGAGCAATCGCTTCGATGAGGTGGTCTGCAATGTTGGTGTGGTGAGGGCAGGGCTTGCCGAGGTTCTCCAAGAAGGTGTGAGTGTCCGCAATAGATCCCTGATAGATTGCCTCTCCCTTTTTCATTAGAATAAGGTTATCGAAAAGTGCAAACGTCATCGGAGCAGGTTGATGGATGGTGCAGACAGCCGTGCATTCGCCAGTGACGGAGAGGTTCTTCAAGGACTTGATCACAACGTATGCAGTGGTGCTGTCCAAGCCGGAGGTAGGCTCATCGAGGAAAATCAATTTGGGACGGTTTAGAAGTTCCACGGCGATGCAGAGGCGTTTGCGTTCACCACCAGAGATGCCCTTACGGCGGGTGTTTCCAACGATGGTGTCAAGGCAATGCTCAATTCCCATCAGTTCGACGACATGGCGCACCCTATCAGTGCGATCCTTTTCCGTGGTTTCCAAAGGCATGCGGAGAAGAGACGCCCAATGAAGTGTCTCGGCGACAGTGAGCTCAGCGTGGAGAAGATCGTCTTGCATGACGTAGGCAGACATAGACTTGAGGACGGAGGCGTCATACTCTCTACCATTGAGGCGGATGTGTCCTTCGATCTCCATCACTCTGGTATTGAGTCTCAATGCGATGGTGCTCAGTAAAGTGGTCTTTCCACTGCCGGAAGAACCTATCAAAACGGTTGAAAACGATCAACAAAAAGAACAACACAAATGTTTCATATGTTCGATTTTTGAGGAAATACATCTGTTGGATGTACGATGAATCGGCAACAAAACGCTCTTACCCATGATCGCCCAAAGACCACCAGTCACAGTGCCACTGATATTGTTCAAAAGTTTCTTCTTGCTGCCTCTTTTATGCACACTAAGATTAGAGAAGGTAAGAACAGCCGGTGCGTTTTCCGGGGTAGTGGCATTGTAGGCGTGAGTGGCCGGAGGAGTGGTCTCGCTATCGCGCTTACTACCGGTAGTCATTGTCAGCGCTTCTGGATCATTTTCAGGTCCGCTCATTGTATTGATATTCTCTCTCTCTCACTCAATCTCTTTCAGATGCTGTGTGGTTGTGTGGTAGAGTGTTTTGGAGAAGTTGGGGGGAGGGAGGGAGGGAGAGAGATGTACTATTGCTACTCTACTACTCTATTAGCTAGTAGAGAGATGCGCACGCCAGAAACAAAACAATGCAATAATTAATAGAGTGATGGTTGCCAGTCGACGTTGACTGCATTCGTTTTTACAGTTTTTTAAAGGCCTGAATCAATCGTACAGGAATGATTTTTCGGGCTGTGTCATTTTTTCACCTCCTCATCAGAAATCGGAAACTCTGAAGGGGCGTCATTTTTCCTCCTCCTCCTCAGAAATCGGAAACTCGGCACATCGACCGGGAGTTGACCGTTGATGGTAATTGCGAAGGAGGGGCAGTTCCATACGATCCGTGCATCGACGAATACCTGCTATGAATAGAGTTCTCCTCTATCTACCATGGCCATACTAATCAAAGGACAACGCCATCCACGCCGACTCACAGTCAAGTAGCGACGGCGGCGTCACGTGTCGATGAGATTTCCAAACCCGCTTCATCAAAAACGAGAAGAAGAAAACATAAAACAATCACTTTCTCTAATACATCATCATCATGTTCTTTATTACTGGGAAGACGACAGACGAATCCAGTGCCACGGCAACAGCAAGACAAAGCTTTCCAAAAACTCTCTTTTCTCTCTGGCGACTACCGGTAGCTACCTAGGCTAGGCTATCTAGCTAACTACCGTAGCTAAAGAGGTGGGAGGAGCCAATTTTTATTCACAGTCAGTCGAATGGGAGATTATCCGTCGAAGTATTCGTTAACTATTGTAGGAACAGTCTAGGTAGCTATGTAGCTACATGGTAGGTAGGGTAGGCCCGTCAAATCGATTCGTTGACTACTGTAGAAACAGTCTATAAAAGAAATGAAACATGCACCATGAAAATATTTTTTTAATGTGATCGATCAATCGGTAAATGATGCTGCAGTAGGGAGTGTCGTTGCATCACTCTTTTCCGGAAGCTACCTTTCGAATTTCTTATATCCATCCCTTGGCAAACACCTTGTCAAATTGAAAGTTGTCAACCCGGTTGATGAATTCCTTTGCTTTTTGGGTGATGGACGACGTATTGACTTCCTTGGCCCAATCGTGTACCAACCACACTGGTAAACTGTCAAAGAGATGGTCGGGGGCGAATGTGGCACAATGGGCACCCCTCCGCTCACAGTCAACAAAATTTCCCACGTGGCATGTGTGTCTAATCCCCGGCCCGCCGGAGATCCTACGAACAAATGATTTTGCATATTCTTTCCAATACTCCGAAGCGTTCATCACTTCATCGTATAAAGTGGTGCTGTTTCCTTCAATACAAAACAGAGTTGATGTCGAGGTAAGGACAATGCAGCATTCGTGGATTTCTTGTACAAGGCGGATGGATCCATACTAACGATCGATTGCGATTTTGCGACAAAAAGTTTTGTTCGACATGATCGGCCGTAGTCCCAACCCACAGGGACAAAATTCTTGTAAATGATCGTGTTTGTATTCACTGAACGGATGACAGTATGTGGTGTCGTTGCATTACCCTTTTCCCTGAGCCAACTTTCGAATTTCCTCTATCCATCCCTTGACAAACACCTTGTCGAACTGAAATTCGTCAACCCGATCGATGAGCTCCGTTGCTTTTTGAATGATGGATGATGAATTGACCTCCTTGGCCCAATCGTGTACCAACCAAACTGGTAGATTGTCAAAGAGTGGGTCGAGTGGAGAATATGGTACAATGGGCACCCCACCGCTCAATAAAATTTCCCATGTGGCATGTGTGTCTATTCCCCGACCCGCCGGAGATGCTACAAAAAAATGCTTTTGCAATTCCTGCCAATACTCCGAAGTGTTCAGCGTTTGACCTCCCTGTTGGTTGTGACTATAACACGTTGTATGATGCGGTGCCATTGCCGTCAAGACAAAACAGAGACGATTTCGAGGTAAGGACAAGGCAGCATTCATGGATTTGTTGTAAAACACTCCGGGATGGTCCGAGGAGGGACGGACCCATACGGATGATCGATTGCGATGTCGAGATAAAAAGCTTTGTTTGACATCATCGGCCGTAGTCCCGACCCACTGGGACAGTTGTTGGACACGATCGTGTTTGGATTCACTGAATGGATGACGGTGCGAATAAAACCATTTGAGGCCGAGTGGTAAAGGGTACAATTTAGTGTGATTCGTCCAAAGAGCATTTACAGCATAAAACCGTTTCAAGTTGGGATGGTCGAGAATCTGTTGGATGACAGTATCAGATAGGATATCGCTGGGAAAGGGTCGATCATCATGATTGATTTCCAAAATAGTGACTGGCCATGGAGCCTTGTCAAGCCATGGAAGTAGCCATTGTTCCATTCCTTGGTATTCAATGACAAAGGTTTGATTGTTGTCGACCAATTCGTACCAAATATCTTGTGATATGTATGGCCAGGATGACTCATTTCGAAATTTTCCAAATTTTGGTTGAGGAGGCATTTCAATGCGTAGAATTTCTGCAGTAGAAAGTATTGGTTGTGAACGTGTGTGTTGTCGAGTGGGATCCGCAGTAGGAATCATCGTAACGTTGTTTAATAGTACGTGTGCTGAAGTTGGATACCTCCATCTTTGTTGGATGCTACCACTGACGTTGTCACTGCCACGATACATGGATACATCCAAAACCAGCAAAGTTGAATAGGACAGGGAGAGAAAGAACAACAACAGCATCGCCTGTTGTGCAGTACCGAGAGCAGAATTGCATCTGCGATTGCGACGACACTCCGTCGTCATCGTGATGTTGTCGTTCGTCGTAACATGACAAAATGGGATTATGATTAATATTTCAGCCTAATAAGTAGAATGATTTTGTGTGGTTGTTTTTGATCCAACTTGTCGCATTTTTGAATTTCTGGAGCATTAACTGTAACTTCGAATTAACAGTAAATAATAATTTTATGGTACACACATTATTGAACATCCAGTCTGGTAATCGTATATACGATAGAAAGTAATTTATACATATGATAGTACCGATAGTCTTTCAACGCCTGGCGACCCGCACTTCGAGCACCGTCACAACATGATACGGCGCTCCTGCTTGAATTTTCGACTGTCTCAACTCCTCTATCGAACGGTCACAGTCGACAAATATACAAAATGATATACAGATGCAACACAAAGCCATTACCACCAAGTCGTACTCGTTTTTTTTCCAGGATTTTTGGTACTACTGTACGGAATACGCATTAGGTTACATTATCGTTTGTTTGTTGTTCTGATCTTCCCTTCCATAATCGATTGTACTTCGTGGATTGCCTCGTCTCACCATCTCTACTTTCAAACTTGCCAGTCTCTTGCTTGGCAGTTTGACGGATTGAGAGGCCTGCCAAGTGCCATCCACCTAATCTATCATGGTCATCAAGTCGCCCAATTCTCCCAACGGTGGCGGAGGCAGCAGGATGGTTTCATCGTCATCTCCTGTGGCAGAAGAAGAAAGTTGTTACGTCGACAAACCAACTAACAATGGACGCAATTATCGAACAACATCTCTCCAAAAGATCACCATTTCGGCAACAGAACTAAGAAAATCAAAAGCATTTGCAACCAATTGTAGCAACAGCAACAACAATAACACCAAGAGGGACAGCGGCCAAAAGAAGGTAACCAACAACAAGAACTCAAAACCCAAAGCGAAGTCCACCAGTGGTGGCACCACCAAAAAGGTGTCCTTCGATACAGTATCAGTCTACAAAGTTCTCCACCGAAGCGACTATACTGCATCGGAAAAGGCAAATACTTGGTTTACCGGACAAGAATTCCTTGACATACGCAACGCGGCTCTCAGCTTTGCCAAAAGCATGGACTCGTTGGTTGGGATTCAAAAGACCAAAGCCGTACAGAACGAAGGACGGGGATTGGAACGGGTCATGAAGCACAACCTCAAAAAACATTCCACTCGACGCAAACGATTGTTTGCGGAAATTGCTCTCCTTCGACGTCATGGGTTTCATCGTGTCACACCCGAAGATTTGGCGCTTCTGTTTCAATCGTACACGCATGTTTCTGCACTCGAAGCACGTGCCATGGGACGAGACGATGAAGTCCGAGCACGAGACTGTTATTCCGACGACGACGAGTTCATGAAGCTCTTCTTTCAACTCTTTGGTGGCAATGCCCTCTTGTGTTCGAGCAATAGCGCTGTGGGTGTCATGGAAACTACGCCCTCAGCACCATTGCCAGTACAAACGAAAGAGGCACAGTATCGTAAAAGGTGTGGTCGCAATCGGTCAAACAGCAAGAATACCGGTTCTAGTGCCACCTCAAACGGTGCTGCCGTCCCGCTGGGCAGCAAGAGTGTCGAAGGGAAACGCAAGTTTCGAGACGAAATTTCCTCGCGGTTGGTAGCAGCACGATCCATTCGATAACGTTGTGTCGAATCAATACATTCCTTTAGAAAAAAGAAGGGCGATCGTATGCGCAAACAAAATTCGGAAAGCAATTCCATCAAAGCTTTTGGGGCTATTTTATATATCTTATTGGTAATAGTATTACATCCATCGCTTCTTTTTGGTTCCTACAACACAAGGTATAACACTTGGTAAAATGCAAATTATGTAAACAAACAATTCGTTCACTTGTTTTTGGTTTCCTCGGCAGCGGCGATGGCTCGGGCGATATCAGCATCCAGAGCATCACCCCACGTGGGTACCATGTCACCCTCCACGCTTTGGCCGTGAATGCGCTTTTTGATGCGGATCTCCTGGCGGGAGATCCGAGATGTGGCATGAGACTCCGGTAATGGATTGTCGCGGTATCGAAACGTTTTGTAACGAGGGACCTTGATGGCATACTTGCCGAACATGTACCGTTTCAAAGCACGTTCCTTCATAATTTCTTCTCTTTTGCGTATGATAGCTTCCTTGGCAATACCAAGATTTTCTAGTTGTTCCTTGGCAAGTTTCTGCAAGGCATCGTCCTTGCCCATGTTGGTACCCAGCAGCCAAGGAAGTACAAACCAATCCACCAACTTCATCCATGGACCCAATATCGTCCACACCAAGATTCGCGCTGTCCAACGAGCAAGAAAATGCCATGGCACGAAGAGGAAGATTAGACCAACTAGGAAGCAAGCATTCCATATGATAAAAGCCAAATAGCTTTCATCCCACATGAGGACACTTCGGACGATTCGAACGGCCTTGCAGATTTGTCCCAATATCTGTTGGATGGGGAGGATGTAAACAGCCAGGGGATTGATGTTGTGTCGAGCAGGAAGTTTGGTCTCCAACTCGGCATCCACGTCTTCCGGTGGGGTCGAATCGCTGTCCAAAAATTCGGATAATGCCTTGGCCGCAGCTTGGCGATCCTTCTGTTTCTGCTGTTCCTCTTCCATTCGACGTTCCATCTCCTCTTCGTAGGCTCGAATGGCAGCCTCGTTCTCATATTCAGCAATATCTACAGGCGAAACTTTGCCAGTGAGGAAGGCATTCCACATCTGGAGAACTGTGAGCGAGGCGTGCCATGGGGAAGGATCCCGCAATCGTTCCTCGTTGGTTGCCACCAACAACCAAGAGACACAAAACAAACAGTAGGATGGAAGCAAGTTCAGGTTCTCCACCAAGGTAACGCCCAAGAAAAAAGCAAACACAGAATGAAGAGGCAACTTGGCCTTCCATCCGAAGAAATTGTACCGTCTCTGACCACGCCAAAACAGGACTGTCAAAATGGCAGATCTTACAAAATACAGAATACCAACCAGACTTTCCAGCTCGGTTCTGTTTGAAGGAGAAAGACGACGTTGAGTTAAACAACATACCATACCATACAACAGAGCATGACAACAATTCCGTCCAGTATCGATACGACGTATCATACCTGTACGCCGTCAAGGCTTGCATGCTGTACCGTTGCATATTTTCTTCTCCGTTACAAGTATAGTATGCGGCTTTAAAGTCGGATATATAGGGGATGTTGACATGATTCTTTGGTCGTATCGTCAACGCTCCGATGCTGAACTTCTGAAAGCTGTCGTATTCAATCCTCAAACGAATCGTGATCTTGCCTCGAGGTTGTCGAACATCGTCGAGGACGGATTCGTAGATATTGTACGACAAGACGTATTCGGTGAGGGGAGAAAAGTTGGTAACGTCGACCGTGATACGGCCGGCGGGATCATGGGAGTTCAACCCCCCTCGTGCCACGTCGAAATCAAAGACACCGATCTGGAGTTGGGACGACGGATGAGCTATGCGAAAGACAAAGGCACGTTGTGACCAGGGCATCCATCGTGGGTTGAGATCGTCCGGGACGACGTCGGTGTTGACGACGGTATCCTCAAACACCAAACAACAAAAGGCGTCGGTCAAACCCTTGTCGCTGCTACCGGGAATCCGGACGTCCAAATTCGGCAAGCCGTCGCATTTCAAGATTTCCACGTACATTTTGCCCAATTTGCCAGTGCCCGATTCGATCCATTCATAGGACGGTTTCATGCATTCCTCGTTGATTTGCGTCCGATCCATCCATTCCGTTTCCTCTTTGGGTCCTGTTGGGGTGAGAGGGGGGAGGAAGAAAACAAAACGATTCGTTTTGGTATGTTAGTGTTCCATTTGTGGCAATTGTAATAAGGTATTCCTCCGTGGTTGAATACGTACGTGTAGGATCGGGTCCTGGCTTGGCCCGATACAATTTGACTCCGTCGACGGTTTTGACCTCTCGTCGCAACAACCCGAGACGCGGCTTGTGGGGTGGAACGAAGGACGCTTCGGCGTACATGCCGTCCCTCTTGAACCGTTTGACCGTACTTAATGCAGCGACAAAGGTCTTGTCGTGTGGCGTGGCCTTGCGGACACGCAGATTCAGTTTGGGCGGGTACAACTTTTTGACGTTTTTCTTCTTTTTGAGATGAGGCGATACTTGAATGGGGAAGGATAATCGTTCTCCGTTCATCTGTAACAAATCGGTCTGACGGATGGTGACCTTACCGATTTCTTCGTTGATCCCGACACGGTCGTTGTCAATGATCCGAAACATGAGTCCGGCAGCGTACGAAAAGAATTCCTCGGCGACACAGTCGACGAGAAAGAGAGAACCAGTATCGACGGTCCAGACTGGATTGAGTTCATTGTGGTACGGCTTTGTTTTGTGGATCTTGTGTGGTCCGAGATACACCGAAACATACGGATCCGACGAGGTTCGATCCGCCACGGGCAAGTCTTGGGCCGAAACGATTTCGACCAACAACGTAATGTGGGTATGTACGTTCAGGCTGGTCACAGATTCCAAAGCGTTGTTGGTAGTGATACGGCTGTTCTCTGTTCCCTGTTTGGATTGTTGCATCGAATCGACGAGTTTCGTTTTGGATTTGGATTGCATGGCCTTGTACGCCTCGAGACGGTCCAGAGTTCGTTGTTTGACCAAACCTCGCAGTCCATCCAATTGTTGTTGAAAATCACATGCTGCATCGACCGACTCAAATTTGAGTTCCCGTCGTTCTCGACGATTGCCCAAACCAAAGGTCGCCTCGAATACATGATTGGACCGTTCTTCTTGGGCTATGGCTTCCAAGTAATAACGTCTATACTCCACCCATTCATCGTCATCCTCATCGTCGTTGTTGTTGTTGTGGTGATGATGATGATGATGATGACGCAAATTGGATGGAGTCATTGCCGCCATGGCAGTGTGAAAGGCATCGTGAATGGAGGAACTGGCTGTTTTCTTGTCATTTTTCTTTTCGGTCTTGTCTTTTATCTTGTCATCCATCTTAAGTTGTTTTCGTTGTTGTTGTTGTTCGTCCAACTCCAAAGCACTGTCGTCATCGTCGTCGCCGTCGTCTTCCGAATCACTGTCATTGTTATTATTATTAGTCGTCCTGGAAGTGTTCCATCGACTCCTTCGCCGTGTTGTTAAAATTCGTACCACCACAAAATCGTCATCTTTGAGTTGGGCACACAAGTCAACACATTCGTCGTCTTGTTGCACGACCGAATCCTTTGTGGTGGTGTTGTTGCTGGTGTTGTTACTGTTGTTGCTTCTGATACTGCTGCCCGTGTTGTTGTTGCTCTTGGTGCTGCTGGTTGTTACTTTCGCAGCGGAATTCTTGTAAATTTCAATGGTGATACGACGTTTCCTGGCAATCATGGGCAACGCCAAAGTGGGCGTCCATACCCCTCCAACGACTTTCTTTTTGGCCGGCGGCATTTTGACGTTCCACGTTCGGACGAACCGAGGTTTCATCGTAACATCAGCAGCAGCAGCGGACGTTGTTGTAACAAGACTGAGTGGTGATACAACAACGTTGTTGGTGGTGGTCCTGTTGTTGGACGACGATGACGATGACGACGGCTTGTCACTTGCTGCTGAACTTGCAACCGCAGAGGAAGGAGTTGCTGGTGCTGGTGCAGTGTCAGCACTCGATCCTTGTTGAACCATCCTGTGGTTGTCGTCACGATGGGAATTCTATCATACGGTGGTGATGCTGCAACTACTACTGCTACAATGGCAGTGGTTTGTCGTGTTATGTGATGTTGTGTTTGTGTTTGTTGCCAACAAGGATGATTGCTTGGTGAACCTCTATTTCAATGAACGGATCTTCCCACCACGTCCCACGTTGGTGGGAAGATTCGATGGTTCTTCGTTCCAACAATCGATCGTGCATTTTGTTGACCGTGGTACCGGTAGTCTGGTAGACAAGAGTAGAGTACGGTAGATATAATGTGACTGTGACTGTGAATGATGATTGATGATGTTTTGTTAATAATATCTCTTTCTTTGGTATGTCAATCGGTGCGTGTCTGTTCTCCGTTGTGACTCTCTCTCGCTTCCTTTTTATGTTATTTTTTTATTTATTATTATATACATAAAATAATGCAACGACAATTAACTGTAAGTAGAGGCTCTTTATTACTTTCGCTGCGTCTCATTTTACGGTTTGTGGAACGTTTCCCGAGTCTGCTTGCAATTGTTGACATCATCATAGATAGTAACATACGATCGTATGGAAGATAACGGTAGGACAACGTATGATACATGCATAAACCATAGAATATTTTAGAGACAAGAGATTTCAGCACGACTCTTTGACATGTTTTGTCTTTCTAGCTCTAGCTAGTAGAGACCTTCCAAACCATGCAAGATACTACCTTGTCTCAGCAGCAAGGGGCTGTTCACTAGTAATTTTCTCGTTTGAGAGCACTAATCGATGATTCCCCCAGCTACATCACACCACAATTGAGTAAGCTCTCTGTCACAAAGGTTGATTTTTTTTAAACCGTAGAATATTCCCGAGAAAGAGATTTCAGCAATCAGTACTTCGACTGTTTGACATGTCTTGTCTTTCTAGAGGCCTTGGAAACCATGCAGAACGCCTACCGACAGGCATCGCCCATACGAGTGAGATGAGCACATGCTGGTCATCTCTGGCCGACACTGCCTTACATCTCTCCGATGCATACTGGAATAAAACCGGTGAGTTTTCATTAACTTTTAAAAACAGAATAGACAAGACAATACACGACAAAGACCAGCAACTGGACAGATATCGTCAGCCGTTGGATCTATCTCCCTATTCGCTCATGTCACAATATGTCGTAGTTCCTCTCTCTCTCTCTCTCTCTCTCTCTCTCTCTCTCTCTCCCCCTCTCTCTCTCTCTCTGTTTTTTTTTCTGTTTCGCATCAACACACACTCATTCACACAAGCTTTTGTTCATTTTTTCATCGAACTCACATACAAAATAATGGTGGGAATAGCTTCAACTACGGAGCAGTAGCCGGAGTATCCTAGCTCAATTAACTGTAAATTAATTACGGTAACTGTAAAAGACTGCTCGTTGTCTACTACACGGAGTACATACTACCCTACTCGGAGTACTAGCTAGCTACTCGAGTAGCTAGAGTAGTACGTAGTTTTGTTTTTTCTTCGCGGGTTTCGATTCTTGCCGGAAGACGCTATCACATCATAATTAATTAATACCCGGATGGAATTTTTGTTCGTTCGAAAAAAAACGAAAGAAAAAAAGAAGGTCTTGTCATCGTCTCTCCGACCGCTATTGACAACACTACGGTAGTACGGTCGTACGGTCGTACGGATACCGGTACCGGTAAAATAGCAGTACACCAAGACGTACACACTCCACCATCCATTGCAATTCCCAAGATGTTCTAGCTACTACTAGTAATAGTAGTCCACTCTTTAAGTCGTATGTCATTTTTTGAATCTATTTCATTGGACAAAACTACCTACCCACTACTACTATCCATCCTTCGTGTACATGAGACACATATTTTATATTTACATTGTCTGTTAATTGCATTTACTGTCACAACTGCACGACCTTTGTTTTTCACAGGAACAACAACAACATCAAACAACAGTAGCAACAGCATCAGTACACGTGTTGCTCTGTGAGAGTACACTGTACTTACAGTTAACAAACTACCGGTACTTGCATAGCACCAGAAAGAGAGAAGCCTCCTCCGATAACTTCCATTTCCTCATTCTCTTTGTTCTCAAAGTTGTTTTGTCCTCCTTCCAAATAATCATCGTCCATCCATATCACAACAACGTCACCATTCCATTGTTGTTGTCAATCCATTGTCAATCGTCAATCATTAATCGTCAATCATGTCATCGACAGAGGCACCCACCCTTGTCTATGTCGCACCGACGTACCAACCAGTGAGTATTTTTTTTTTAAAACAGAATAGATAAAAAAAGACCGGCAACTGGACAGCAGCCATTGGATCTATCTCCCTACACATTTCATGTCATGTCATGTCATGTCATGCCATGCCATGCCATGTCATGTCATGATGTCATGTCATAGTTCCTCTCTCTCTCTCTCTCTCTCTCTCTGTCGCTCTTCGTTTCACATCAACACATACACTCACTCACACATGTTTTCTTTTGTTTGTTCTACATGTATTTTCATTTTCTTTTTCATTTTCCTTTTCATTTTTTTTCTTCCACTTTTTTCAAGCCTGAAATATTTGTCTTTGTGACCGGCATTCTCGAAAAGACGACCGGGTCGTCCGATACATCCCTGCTTTCCTTCATCAATGGCACTCGAGAGGAACAAGTCCAATATGTAAGAAACTTGTTGGGAATCGGTATTTTCTTTATCTGTATCGTCTGTGTTTGGTTTTTGATACTCCTCGTATTGAAATTTTCGGGACAAGATCGAATGGGATGTGCTGCCGGATATCCCTTTCATTCCAATACTTCGGCTGCCACCAACAGTAGAACCGATTACAATGATGATTATGATGACGATAACAGTGATTCCGTCATTAGGGACGAAGACGATGATTACAATCATCGTCACCACCACCGCAAAAGCAGCAGCAACAGCAACACGGACAAAAAACAACAGTCTTCCTTTTTCGGCAGCTTTTTCGGAGGAGGAGGAGGAGGACGAAACAGCAACAACAACAGCAGCGGCAGCAATCGCAACGGCGACACCAAGAAATTATCTCACACGTCATCGTCTACACCCAAAAAGGCCATGCCAGATGTCGATTACAACAGTCATGGATCACCCATGTTTGACAATGACGAATCGTACATGGAACCAGAACCACCCTTTCAAATTCCCGGTACGAGAAACAGTTATGATCGTAACAACAATATCAGCAGCAGCAGCAACAAGAACAACCAGGTACATTATTACAATGACAGACAACGAAATTATTACGACCATCAACCCAATGTCCTGTATTCGATACCCAAAAACAACAACAACAACAACAACAACAACAACAACAAATCGGGTAACAGCAACAGCAGCAGCAGCAGCAGCGGCAGTATGAGACAGACGTGTTGTTCCGGAAATCCCAAACAGGTTGCCGCACGGAAATTTCGAACACGATTCTTTTATGGACTCTTTGCCTTGATCAGTTTGATCTGTTGTGCCTTGTTGATGACACAGATGTATTATCCACTGGAAGATTCGGCGACGACGACCGCCCAAGTCGTACAGGACTCTCAACAGGTCGTTTCGGAGATCGATGCCATATTGACCGTCTTGCGGGACACTGCCACAGTCGTACAATCCATCTACGATTCGACGCCACTCAACTATCAACGACTGTGTCCCAATTTCTCCGTGGATAATTTCGCAACCGCCTTTGGATTTGATCCACAATCGGTCATCGATACGATCGCAACGGAATATTCCAGTCATATCAATGGCGCCGTCGATCTCATCAACGATGCACAAGCCATTTCCGATACGGTCGATCGGATATTGAGCGACGTCGATACGTCCCTCCAAAGTACAGAAGATTACCTGTGGATCGTCCCATTGTTGATCTGTTTTTCCATGTTGGTCACCTTTGCCCTGGTCGGACTCATGTGTGCCGTGGCGTACAAGGAATATACTACCCACGGAGGAAATTCTACCGAAAAAGCCCCACGGATCGAAAATTTGTTCGGATGGACCTTTTTACCCCTCCAAATCATCGTCGTCATCGTCGCATGGGGGTTGGTCATCGCCTTTTGTTTCGGAACGTCCGTCACGACCGATACGTGTATCCCCACGATCGCCACCACCCCGACCGATCCAGCCATTGTCGGTACGCCAGAACAAACCGTGTTGGCCGTATTGAGTACCTACACGGCCGATTCCGTCGATGATTCCATCGTCCAACGACTCGAAGCGTACATTGACGGATGCCGAGGCGAAGATCCGTTGGCCGAAGTGAACACATTAAAGGCCCTATTGGACGAAAGTCTGGCCTTTGTCGACTCGAGGATCACCCTCATCTCATCTATCGGAGTGGAAAATATGGAAGCCGTTTGTGGAGACGGCAACCAAATACGACTCTTCTTTGACAATATCCAGTTGTTACAAGGCCAGTTCGAACAAGTCGACGGAATCTTGACGGACGTACAAACGGCTTTGGCCTGTCCTCGACTCAACGCACTCTACATCCGAGCCATGCATCAAGCGCTCTGTTCGGAGTTTGCCACCGCCAACGCAGCTGGGTTCGTCCTCTTTTTGATCGTCTCGGTTTGTGGAATGGTGTTAATATCCTTACGAGCGGCATGGAGGAGTAGCAACGTCTAACACTGTCCCTCAGTTACTGATTAGTGCACTGCTGGCAACGTACTACTGACGTTTGCCACACCTACAATTCCATAACATGCACATAATGATGATGGGAGAAAAGAATTTCCAAGAGAGAAACACAATTCACTTCGTAATGTAATCGTCATAAAAAAAAATTATGATGAATAAAAGAGATCTAATTACATTTATATAATACATTAATAGATCATCATTCCCTACCGGTAGCAAACAATCAGAGGAGGAGACCAACGACGATGATCGTGTTGGACGAAAGCATATTAAAAGAAAACACTGTAAACTGCCTTCATCGAATACAGAAGTCGTGTGTCGTACTAACTGTAAAACCGTAAAGTAGAGCGTTGGCTGCTGATGTCGGCTGTATGATACTTTCCTTTGTTAAGAAGATAGCATGGTTATTATAAAGAAATCTTATCTACCGGTAGTTATGATAGTAGGTACCGTAGGTCTACTGTAGTGGAAGTTTGTATCGTGTGGGCCTTGTTTTATTAGATCTATGGACAAATGAAACATTTCCTCCACCCTCGACCACACACGTCGACTTGTTTTTCTCCATTCGTGTCAGCTGACTCACTAAGTAGTCGAGTGGGTCGACTCACACTTTCAAATCTGTCTGTCCTTCATCACAGAATGTACCTTGAACTCTATAAGGATACGTAGGTTGAAGTTGGGAGCGATCTTTCCTCCAGTTCCGCTTCGTCTGATTTTTTGTAAAGCGTTCGTCATCGTACTGCAAGTGGGCGTGTGGTTTGTTTTCTTTTGTATTGAGAGTACGACGCAGCCTTCCTCGGATCTTCTTAGCATCCCGACCCTCGCAGTCAACGCATAGTTCTACCCTTGCCCAGCAAATCCATCAACAAGTAATCATCATCACCATGAAGACCGCCGTTCTTGCCTCCCTTGTTGCATCTGCTGCTGCATTTGCTCCCGCCTCCAAGCAATCTGCTGCTTCCACCACCACCTTGAAGGCCTTCGAAAACGAAATTGGTGCTCAACCACCTCTTGGATTTTACGATCCTTTGGGTTTGTTGGCCAATGCCGATCAAGAGCGATTCGACAAGCTCCGATACGTCGAACTGAAGCACGGACGTGTTTCTCAATTGGCCTTTGTGGGATACTTGGTGCCCAAGGCTGGATACCACTTGCCCGGTGACATTGACTTCGAAGGAAACTCCTTTGCCTCCTTCCCATCGGGACTTGCCGCTGTCAACGGACCTGATGCCATCAGTGTCCCTGGACTGTTGCAAGTCTTGGCATTCATTGCCTTTTTGGAATTCCGAGTCATGCAAGATGTCACCGGACAAGGACAGTTCTTGGGTGACTTCCGCAACGGATTCGACTTCGGCTGGGACAAGCAAAGCGCTGAATGGCAAACAAAGAAGCGAGCCATCGAATTGAACCAAGGACGAGCAGCCATGATGGGAATCCTTGGTCTGATGGTCCATGAACAGCTTGGTGGATCTCTTCCTATTGTTGGAGAGATGTAAGACGAACAACTCTTTAGCAACGAACCTTGCTAGGCAAAAGTAGTGTAAAAATTCTCTTTACGACCGTCTAGGTAGTATTCATAGCCGAAATAGAACGTTGCTTTGAAAGATGATACTCTTAGCTGGTTCAACAATTTACAAATACTTCCGACTATAGTAAAAGATCGTGAAACCAGAGAAAACAGTTCCACCATGGACAGGTGCAGGGCTGCACTGTCTGGAATCTTTTGCAATCATTTCAATCAATTTCTACTGCAACAACACCTACTGCTGTAGAAAAGGAGATCTTGGCTCCATGATATGGGGTGGACGAATTGCCTGGCAGGTGAGCCAATTTTACAGTAGGTTTCAAATTTCGGATGACAGCTGTTGTTTAGTTGGTAAAGTCTCAAAATAGAACCTCTTTAGATAGATTTCTTTACGATCATTCTAAGACAGGTCTCATTCCCCAACTTCTTGTCAAAGGATACCAGCACAAGAATAATTGAATTACCAATGGCCATTGCTTTTTACAATGATCCGCCAATCAGGAAATACTCCCATTTTGAATGATATGCCAATGCCTCTTCATGACGTGCTGTTACTGTGAAAGCTTGTGAAATGATTCGAAGTTGAGGGGTTACTTCGAGGAAAGCCTCTTCGCGACAAGCGATATATGTGGAAGCTTTTAAAATGACTTTCAACCTGAGCGCTGCTTCCAGGAAAGACTCTGCATGAAGTGGTGCTTCAAGTTGCAGTACAATTGATTTCTGCTTGTTTCTCTAATCTTTTTTGGTCCGGAACACAACCAAGGGGCTTCCATCATCGGAGGACGTGTCAGGATAGCTAGAAATACGAAACAGATCTACCATGGCGACCGTCATCAATGGATCCCGAAAAGCAGTCAAAGTTGATCTGTCAGTTCGTCCTCCCGTCGATCTAACAAACCATGTTCCGAATAACAACGTAGCGACAACTAGATGCAATAGGGAAGAAAACACTGGAGGGATCCTTCCTTCCTACCTCTGTTTCATCTATTAACGAACAACGCAGCGGCCATGTTCAATGAAAAGAATCATTGGAGCAAAAAAAACTGGAAGAGGCGCAGCTTCGGGGAGAAAAAGTATGTTTACTTTGGATCGGCGCTCTGCAAGATCATGCGAAGGCTACCGCTCTCTTTTACGAACTTCATCATGCAGACCGAGGAGAAAGAATGCGTTTGCATGAGTGCTGATTAGGTTGCGTGCAGCAGTGGCATTTCTGTGAGATGGCATCGTCAGAAAACCGGCCGAGCGCCGTCAAGTGCACGGGGGGGAGGTATTATTTCATTGGCACCAATGCTAGAGTGATTGACATAGTAGGTTCCGTTTCAACGTACAATCCATCTCATTGGGTTAGACGACCAGGTAGAAGATGAAAATCGAGTCGAATTGCATAATAAGAGTCATGATGTGGTCATTGCTGTTACCCATTCAAGATGATGGAATGCCGCAAGAACTGGAGTACTACGACTTTGTTAGTATCACTGTATTCGAGATATGCCCTGTCCCATGGGGTATTACCGAAAATGTTTTCTTCTTCATGCAGTTAAAGTTCTGTCCTTTTCGTAATTCAATGGGGCAATTGAGTCAATTCAGAAAGGAGATGAAGGAAGTAAATGGGCCTTCTATCAATGCGCCAACAAGCAAACATAGCACACATGTTGTGATCATCATTCTTACAGTTAATTGTAAGTTCGGAACAATTTCTATTCCGATGAGCTAACTAATTCGTACTGGAGTACATAGCTTTTAGGACTACTGTCGTCCTCGCTGTCATTCTTCTTCAATGGAACTTCTTCATTGTTTTTTAGGATGCCATTCTTCCGTTAGATTGAGTACGATGCAGAACGATCAACCTAATAGAAAGTCACAAGTACGCACCCGGTATGTATTCTGAATACCGCTAGTCCTTGTTACGGTAATCTCGTCAACTGACTCTCCCCCATGACTACCGTAGGTAGAACGAGCAAGTGATAAAACGTATTCATACAGTCCGGACTTGCCACGCCAAGTAATTCGTAGTAGTGGTAGTAGAAGTAGAAGTGTTTCTGAAGCATCTGCCAACATTTTCTCCGATATCTGATCTTGGTTCTTTTATTTCCTCTGCGTCTGTCAACGACTAGGTAGCTTCGCTCCAGATCAAATTGCAATAGTAAATTGCTTTTAACATCGTATAATGAATTGCCCTCCGTCCTCATCATGACAAAAAAGATATATCTTTTGTGAAATTTCTAATCGTAAGAAAATACCTGGAGGTCGTATCAATAATAAAGAATTTCGTCATACCTTCTCCGAATGATATTTCGATTCCCTGAGATTGATATTTACGATTAAACTTTCCGCTCTCTGTTGTTCCAACTAAGGGAAATGTCAGTGAAGCATAATTGCTGAACCTCTGAATTCGGCATTGACACTTAATTCCAATGAAAGGTTTCTGCTTATGTGATTTCTGTCCACTAAGTATGAAGATGATTGTTGAAACATAAGATGACACGTCCAGAAATTCCGAGAACGAATGATAGCGGATTCATCGACCTGGTGAGACAATTTTCAGTCAAGTCGAATAGTCCGCATCACTCCAACATCTATAGCATGCAAGATGGTGGAGAAGACGTCAATGATAAATAGCAGAAAAGAGATTGATTAGTCATTAAATCCAATTGGAATAGCTTCCGACATAGAATGACAGTTGATAGGATTTACCGAATGCTACGTAGTACCTGCGTTCAACTGTTTTGTCTACAATTTGTTTCTGTGAAGTTATTAAACTGTAACAAAAAATTCTTTTTATTGACTGGTTTATGGAGATTGCGCGTGGTTGTCCAGTCTTGTCGTCTCTCTCCGTTTCAAAGAGAGAGAGAATGAGCTCATATCTATTATTTGATGATATTCATCACACCCTTCAATTGCTTCTTGCCGTCAACAAGACCATTCTCACCGTCAAAATGCACATAACGATCAACAGTGATGAGAATGAGGCCTATGGGGACAACAAGGATCTTATCAACTCACTTTCTGCTTTGGTGAGAATGCCTCAGATAACGTCCAACTTGCCCCCAATTTCCCCTGCTTCCACTCCATCGGGTCCATCCAATGCGAAACAGAACGAACGTACAATAGCATCGGTATCCATTACAAATCTGTCTTCACCACCGCCTCCACCAGCTGGATCTCCCTGCGGATCTTCGCCGGCGCATTCGTCGTCTCCCTTTTCGTCTCCGGCTTCTGGCAACCATAAGACAGTGGGACTGATTGAGTTCCTGCCGCCCGATTATGAACCGGGACACTGGGATGTTATTTGTCAAAGGGGAAAGACGTGTGACGATCACGTTGGCAATCGTCGCTTTCGATTGTGTGTTGAGAGTCACGTAGAGGCCTACATGAGTGCTCGCAGCAGACAAGCCAAGTCTGATGTCATCAGTGCCGTGGTGCGAAATATACGGCGATGCACCGGTAAGAAGGGCGGTTTTGTAATGAAGGTACGAAAAATGCACTGTTTACTGTCATGAACGTTACGGACATGAATAAGAAATAGGGAGAAACGATGACCTTGGCTAAACTCACTTCTTTGTCATCTGTTCCATGGATTCACTCAGGATCCCAAGACCAAGCGCTGGCACCACGTGGACAGCAAAGTTGCACGAGACAAGGTGGGAAACGCCCTAAGAGATGCCGTGAAGCAAAAGTTGGAAGAATCGTCCCAAAATCGCATTCTGGGCTTCGAACGAAGTGGCTCCTCAGCCAGTTTCATCTCCGACTCTACCGCTGACAACATGAACCGAACGTCCGTCCCCTCGATGATGTCTTCTTCCGCATCGATGTCGTTGATGAACAATTCTTTAAGGTGGAATGAGAGTGCCAGCAACGGCATTTTTACGATCAATGGAAACGATGAGGAGAGAGAACAGTCAGCTGAGTTGGAGCAACTGGGCAACGACAGCATAAATGTTGCTATCCCTGCCTTCAACAACACAACTGGGAGCATCAACCACCTACAACCCGCTTTGTCGTGTCCTTCTCTGATTGGGGGATCGCACGATACCAACAGCAATCACAACGAAATGGTGAATCAACGATCTTTACTGATCAGGACACCTCGAGCTAATGTACCGCGTTCCATGGGCTGGAAGAACGAATTGTGGAGCAACACTTTCAGCAACAGCAACATCCAAAACAACCGATTCCTCCACCAAAGCTACAGCGATCAGTCCCTCCAGCATGGACAGTTGCTGCGAGGAATGAACTGGGGAGGGAACTGTAGTAGCAGCAGCAACAACAACAATAGCAGCTTCCAAAGTCAACTCCAACATCAGAGTAGTTTACGAACCGACAACAGTAATCTATATACACCTTTGGTGCATTTTCCAACTCAGCCCGCCTCGTTGGACGATCTGCCTTCTCCTCATAACAGCATGATGGTTAACAATGATGTGAGCAACAATGCCCTGCACGCTGCACTCTTAAGCAGCGACATTGGGGAACTGCAAATTTCCAATTCGGGTGGTGACGGTGGTGGAAATCTCATGGACTTTTCTTTAAGTTCGACTGGATCGGTTTCGGACAGTGCAGAACGATTGAGTAGGGACATTGAAGACTTTTTGAAGTCTGTCAAGAATACGACCTCTGGAGGTGGTGTAAATAATGGGTGTGCGTTCGACCAAATGAACATGATATGAGCGGAACAACGGGACTGACACGATCAAATGCCATATTGGATGCGAAATCTGGAAACATAATTTAAGTAGTAATACAAGAGAGATAAGTGTAAGTACGACTTACTGCGTTGCATCGAACATAGAAGTAGGCTGTAGCAATGGGAACTCAAGAATTTGTTGTTAGTTCCGTGACACAAGTCGTGGGGATATTTGTTTGTTTGTTTGTTTGCATGGAAAAGGCTTGTTGTCATTGCACGGTAGCAACAAGAGTTCTTGGAAGACACGGACTAACTTTTTTCGTGCTACTCCCTCTGGCCCGGAGAACGGCACACTCGTTTCATCCAAGGAGGTCCTTTCGTAACGTAAAGATCATTACCTTGTTTTCAAAAAGCCTTTTTACTCGTGGCATCCACGTCTTTGGATGTCACAGTATATCCCAATTGTTGATACATGGCCATGGCCACCGGATTGGCTCCTTGGACTCGGATCCACAACACGTTCCTGTCCAAGGTATGGATACAGAATCGTTCTGCCTCTTGCACCAGTGCCTTGGCCAGACCTTGTCGTCGATAGTTCGGCGATATACACAAATCCGATAGGTACGGCCGTGATAATTGTTGTAGAAACTTTTTTTACCTCTCTGCTTCCCGTGTATTCTTGATACGGAGAGATCACGATGGGTTAACACAAATAATCGTTTTTGTCCTTCATAACGATTATAGTGATCCTACTCCAGTAAGATTGAATTGACTTTCGTCTTTCTCTTTTTTTTTGTTTTTTCAAAGTCAAAGTTCTTTTGTCTTCGAGATTCTTCTTCTCTCTCTTTTTATCCTTGACCTATTTCTCATGTTTGTATTGTATGCATGATATGTATGATATGTATCATCCAACACACTCCTGCTGGACCAATTGACTACTACGTACTACCTACCGGTATGACGGATGTTTGTGATCATCCTCCTCAATTTGTGGAATGTTGTTCCGTAATCAGCCATCATGAGTTTAGTGGGACAGTATTCAAGTTGGACTTCTTTTCTCTTTTAATTAGGTCGGTGATGTAGAAATATTTGATGTCCAGATGTCGTGTGCGTCCGCTAACACTTCTCTCCCGTTTAGTTTCCAGCTTCATTCTTGTACTTGTATTGTGGCGATATATCTCATTGTCGTCACATTTTCAAATCCTTGATGTAGGAATCTTTTTGTCCATGAAAATTTTGAAATATCGTCATCCCTTGCGATCAGTTCCGCTTCCGTCGAACTTCTTGCATTTGATTTTTGTTGTTTGGTGGATGTTGAACAAAGTATTCCCTTTCCAAGTGACATAAAAGCTCTTGTATGACTCATCACGTCTCTGTGTACTAAAAAAGATGCATCCACCCACCAATAAATTCGTGCTTTGTCGTCAGCTTCAACTCTCATGACTTCTTCACAAGTGCATTTCAAGTATGACATCAGTTTGCACAATTTACCCCAATCTTCCTCTGTTGGTTCGCTTGTTCGTGTAGCCAAGAATGCAATGCCTGTTTGGATGTCTTGTCGTACTCCGTTTACATGAAAACATTCCTTTCATAACAAAGATATGAGATTCTTTTGCTTGTTCTTCATCGAGTTTATTGGACTTTTCGTCGATACGATATCATTTCTCGTTCCAAGGTTGCTTTGATTTTCCGATTGTTCCGGAGAAATCTTCAACCATAGAACACACATACGGCCTTCTGTCCATTTGAAGTACTCCTTCTTCAGAGAAATCTAGCCACATGGCCAGGTAATCGTGCCGCTTGCAGCGAATCGCCATTACTTTTCCAAACATTTGTCCGATGCATATTTCTCTTCCAACCATTTTAAAAATTCATCGACTGCTCTTTAAGTCATCCACATGCCATGCAACTGGCTGTGTGTCGTTTTCCATTCACAATTCTGTTCGAGACACATGGATCCGAAGGATTTACTTCAAATCCAACTGATTCGATATCCTTCCTAAATTTGTTATAATATAACAATGAGGATTGTAGCATCCCATACAATGCCTTCAAAATCATCACGTAAAGGACCCGTTTCCGTTTTCCTGGATAACATAATCACTGTATATACTCTGGAGCCATTTCAACGAGCACATCAACCATTGGTCCTTTGGTTTTCATGATAATTCTTTCCCCTTCTTCTGCTTGTCCACATCGGTTTGGACAAATGCGTTGGGAATGTCGGAGGTTGTTACATCTCTTTTTCTGTTTCGCGTCGATGGTGGCTGCAGTTAGAATCGATTCAGCCATTTTGATTGCTGTTGGACCTGCAACTTCCGTTGACGCACATTTGAACATGCGACCTTTCAAGGTTCCGTCCCTTTTTTCGGGGGGAAAAAATGAGACATTCCACATCATCTCTTTTCCTTTCCCAACCACACTCTGATTGGTCGAAATAGGTATGATACAACAACTCTATCATTGCAGCTGTTTTACGGAAGTAATTCTCCAATTGCTGCTACTTTTTTGTCCTTGGAGACAAACTTCTTTACAGTTTACAGTTATAGGAATTCACAGTCAGACAAAACTTTTACAGTTACTTTTCAGTTAGGTAATATCATTCGCCAACACCTCACCTACATCATCCCGTCGCGCGCACCCAATCAACTCATGGCGTCATCATGATCCTCCCTTCCAACGCATCAACAATGTCCGCTCCCCCATTTCCCCTTGCCAAAACGAAAAGAATGACCTTCCAATCGATTTCAACATCCGATGATGACACCGGTAAATCCATTCAACGATGAGGGAGACGACACAGACGGTGACTTATCCACATCAACACCATCGCTTCGTCACAGGGACGAAGGAGGAGAGACAATAACCACAATTCTTGCAAGACCACGTCTCTGATTCCGAATCAGCCTCACAATTCACGGTGTTCGACCAAGCAAACTACCTACCCAGCGTTCCCACCCAACAAACGCACGGAGGAACTCGAAAACGAACGCCGCGAAGCCTTGAAAGCATTGAAGAAATGGGACGGAAACATAATGACACCTGAGATGGAATGGGTACAACACTCTATTGAGCTCGCAAACGCACACCTTGAGGCTCAACGGCTCAACCCAACTCTACGAAGACCCATACCACCAGTTTAACCGCCTCACGGATACTATCTCTCCAATATTCACACTGAAAGTGAGAGAAGTTCCTAATGGAACACTCCGATATGAAGGAGGAAAACATCCAAACCATTTCTTGACATCTACCCCACTGACGTCATCCTATACTCCATCCAAATACAACAAGCCGCGACGAACAAAGAACATCGTCCATTCTACAGCATCATTGAGAAGAAGATTGATGAACGAATCACCACAGTGGCAAGAATCACAAAACAGTTACTAAACGCAAACACCACTGAACAAGACGCCGACAATATACTTGGAAACACCCAACACAAAGCTTGTCACAAGCAACGCGAAACCTCATCCAGTATCACGTCAAAACAAACCAATTCACGAGAAAAAGGCAAAGCACCGAAGCAACCGAAGAAAATCAAACCACCGAGACAGCGATTCAAAGTTTAAGCTCTAACTCCAGTCGAAGCGCATCTACGACGCCAACAAAGCAGCAGCATCAAAGCCGGAGGAGAGAATTACAACCGTAAAACACCAAATATCACCAACATTTCGGCAAACAAAGTCGTCGAAATGCCCAGCAGACGCGGTACCAAATTTGCTGCACCTGCCAAACAATTCAGTGGAATGACAACGACAGTCTTCCCAACACGAACGATTAATGTAAAAGTGTTCCACGGATGAACCTTGATCAACGACTGGCTACTATGGTACCGACAGTGGATGCACAGCACACATGACACCCACACTACGACGATTTCATCGGTGAATTGGAACCATTACGTCACCATGGTTGAAGTCGCCAACGGCAGCCTTGTCGAAGTTCCTTGGCACGGCACCGTCAAACTACTACTGATCGACAAACTTGATCCTGACAACCGAGCCACAGAACCCCAACCTCTTTGAACGGAAGGCATGGAGCGGCCATTCATGTCTGTATTTTTTTACTCAACCACCGATCCTTTGGCTTTGATTTTGGATTCAATCGATAAGCTTCCAGGTCATCCCATAAGAGCTCTTGCGCTGTCGATCCTTGCAATTGCGGATATCCCTTGTGTGAAATCACAACGAAGTTGCTCTTGTAGTTTTCAAAGGCTGCCAGGTAATCTGAAGCTCTGTGGTTGGATGCAGTGATATGGCGAAAGCTTTGAGCCGCCTGCTGTAATATTCAAATGAATAATTGTTGAACTTGAGTAGATCTCCTCTAACGACATTGACGTATCATTCGGATCGAGGGGAATGATTCCATCAACGATGCGTTCAAAGAGAAGCTCCTTTGCCTTGCTCTTCTTCCACTTAATCTTAGGGTCCTTTGAAAGAATCATTTTCAAATTTTTGATTTGGAGGATCAAAAAAAGTTTTCCTTGCTACCTTCTTTCTCCAGGCGGAAAAAGTGCTACTGCATGGTAAATATTGTCATCACCAGCCATCCAGAATGTGTAGCAAACCTGCATTTTCTTGTTCACCATGCATTCTTTTTTCTCTTCCAAAGTCACAAGAGGCCTCACTTCTTGCAAGCTTGTTATCATGTTGTTTCGAGCATGAAAGAACTTTGAAAGCAGCGTACATTTCGCGCCTGCTCCGGGATACTTCTTCCGAGGCATTCTATGTGAAATACACAAGTGAGAGAGTAATAATAAGAGCCACAACATCACAAACTGACCAAAAGGATTTGTATTTGCCACAGAAAACTACCGTAGTGCTGTTGCTGCGGCCGTTGCAGACTTCCCTAGGACAACACGTCAGAATCCTCTCCTACATCCTCTCCTAAATACTGTAGTAATCGAGAATCCTCTCCTAAAAGTCCTTTCAAAATTCCAAGAATCCTCCTCTACTAGCTACATAGTAATTCTGTCCTCTCCTAATTTTTGAAATCCCCTCTCCTAATCATTTGGCGAACAAGATATTCCCTCTTCGGGTACGGGGACGGGCGACGTACAGATCCAAATCTGACGTACCCCGGAAACTACCGCCGCCAACCCCAGTCATGAGGTACCGTAGTGGATGTAGGATGTAGATTAAAACGACGAATACATGCTGCTCCAAGGGCACGTTTGCATGACATGCTGTCCCCTTGGGGACCAGCCCTTGGGGACAAGGTATTACCTTTGTGTGTAATCTGTGACATCTGGAAAGTTAAGTACGAAAAGTATAATAATTGTATCCAATACCACCGGTAGTAGTTGATCCACCAGGTTATGAACTTGGTTAACTGTAAGTCTCTGCACACTCGGAGAGGAACAGCTGCAAGGACATTTCTCCATATTGCTCTTCGTTCTTTCATTTCCTGTGTGTCTTCCCATGACTAGCTTCGCTCTTGCTGCAACTGAAATCTTTCGATCTCACTGAAATCGCGAATCGCCCTTCCTCTTTTTATCCTGACAATACATAACGAATATCATTTGTGAACGGAGCATCAAATCGTCATGGAGCATGTATCAACTACTCCGGAGTACGTACCGGTAGTGTGCTGTAGTACGGTTGTTTTATTACGACGCAAAGATGCTATTCTCGCTCTCTTGTTCCCGCTGTAGGATAGATCTGTGGATTCCGATGGTTGACACATGATTGCAGTTCCGGTGATGTCTACTTATTAAGTAAGAACAAATAAAGGATGAAGGTTATCTTGATAAGCCGGAAATTCCGAGAATGACTCAAAGCTTGTTCATTATCTATGTGAGAAAAAATTTCATACAAGTCGAATAGTCCGTTTCCCATTATATATATATATATATATTACTTGCATCTAAGATGGTGAAGACACTGATCACAATTGATTGCCTAAAGGGGAGGGTAGACAGTAGCTCACAGTCAGTGTCTTTGCAACAGAATATCTTCCTACTGATGAGGTTTTCCGATCAAAGTTCCTCGTCTTTCTCTGCAGTTTGATTTTGAAGTTTTTATCTCTTTCCATTGACAGGTTTATGGAGATTGCGCGTGGTTGTCCAGTCTTGTCGTCTCTCTCCGTTTCAAAGAGAGAGAGAATGAGCTCATATCTATTATTTGATGATATTCATCACACCCTTCAATTGCCGTCAACAAGAACATTCTCACCGCCACCATGCACAAACAGATCAACAATGATAAGAATGAAGCCTACAGTGACAACAATGATCGTCTCGCCAATATAAACTCACTTTCTTCTTTGGTGAGAATGCCTCAGACATCGTCCAACTTGCCCCCAATTTCCCCTGCTTCCACTCCATCGGGTCCATCCAATGCGAAACAGAACGAACGTACAATAGCATCGGTATCCATTACAAATCTGTCTTCACCACCGCCTCCACCAGCTGGATCTCCCTGCGGATCTTCGCCGGCGCATTCGTCGTCTCCCTTTTCGTCTCCGGCTTCTGGCAACCATAAGACAGTGGGACTGATTGAGTTCCTGCCGCCCGATTATGAACCGGGACACTGGGATGTTATTTGTCAAAGGGGAAAGACGTGTGACGATCACGTTGGCAATCGTCGCTTTCGATTGTGTGTTGAGAGTCACGTAGAGGCCTACATGAGTGCTCGCAGCAGACAAGCCAAGTCTGATGTCATCAGTGCCGTGGTGCGAAATATACGGCGATGCACCGGTAAGAAGGGCGGTTTTGTAATGAAGGTACGAAAAATGCACTGTTTACTGTCATGAACGTTACGGACATGAATAAGAGATAGGGAGAAACGATGACCTTGGCTAAACTCACTTCTTTGTCATCTATTCCATGGATTCACTCAGGACCCCAAGAGCAAGCGCTGGCACCACGTGGACAGCAAAGTTGCACGAGACAAGGTGGGAAACGCCCTAAGAGATGCCGTGAAGCAAAAGTTGGAAGAATCGTCCCAAAATCGCATTCTGGGCTTCGAACGAAGTGGCTCCTCAGCCAGTTTCATCTCCGACTCTACCGCTGACAACATGAACCGAACGTCCGTCCCCTCGATGATGTCTTCTTCCGCATCGATGTCGTTGATGAACAATTCTTTAAGGTGGAATGAGAGTGCCAGCAACGGCATTTTTACGATCAATGGAAACGATGAGGAGAGAGAACAATCGGCTGAGTTGGAGCAACTGGGCAACGACAGCATAAATGTTGCTATCCCTGCCTTCAACAACACAACTGGGAGCATCAACCACCTACAACCCGCTTTGTCGTGTCCTTCTCTGATTGGGGGATCGCACGATACCAACAGCAATCACAACGAAATGGTGAATCAACGATCTTTACTGATCAGGACACCTCGAGCTAATGTACCGCGTTCCATGGGCTGGAAGAACGAATTGTGGAGCAACACTTTCAGCAACAGCAACATCCAAAACAACCGATTCCTCCACCAAAGCTACAGCGATCAGTCCCTCCAGCATGGACAGTTGCTGCGAGGAATGAACTGGGGAGGGAACTGTAGTAGCAGCAGCAACAACAACAATAGCAGCTTCCAAAGTCAACTCCAACATCAGAGTAGTTTACGAACCGACAACAGTAATCTATATACACCTTTGGTGCATTTTCCAACTCAGCCCGCCTCGTTGGACGATCTGCCTTCTCCTCATAACAGCATGATGGTTAACAATGATGTGAGCAACAATGCCCTGCACGCTGCACTCTTAAGCAGCGACATTGGGGAACTGCAAATTTCCAATTCGGGTGGTGACGGTGGTGGAAATCTCATGGACTTTTCTTTAAGTTCGACTGGATCGGTTTCGGACAGTGCAGAACGATTGAGTAGGGACATTGAAGACTTTTTGAAGTCTGTCAAGAATACGACCTCTGGAGGTGGTGTAAATAATGGGTGTGCGTTCGACCAAATGAACATGATATGAGCGGAACAACGGGACTGACACGATCAAATGCCATATTGGATGCGAAATCTGGAAACATAATTTAAGTAGTAATACAAGAGAGATAAGTGTAAGTACGACTTACTGCGTTGCATCGAACATAGAAGTAGGCTGTAGCAATGGGAACTCAAGAATTTGTTGTTAGTTCCGTGACACAAGTCGTGGGGATATTTGTTTGTTTGTTTGTTTGCATGGAAAAGGCTTGTTGTCATTGCACGGTAGCAACAAGAGTTCTTGGAAGACACGGACTAACTTTTTTCGTGCTACTCCCTCTGGCCCGGAGAACGGCACACTCGTTTCATCCAAGGAGGTCCTTTCGTAACGTAAAGATCATTTCCTTGTTTTCAAAAAGCCTTTTTACTCGTGGCATCCACGTCTTTGGATGTCACAGTATATCCCAATTGTTGATACATGGCCATGGCCACCGGATTGGCTCCTTGGACTCGGATCCACAACACGTTCCTGTCCAAGGTATGGATACAGAATCGTTCTGCCTCTTGCACCAGTGCCTTGGCCAGACCTTGTCGTCGATAGTTCGGCGATATACACAAATCCGATAGGTACGGCCGTGATAATTGTTGTAGAAACTTTTTTTACCTCTCTGCTTCCCGTGTATTCTTGATACGGAGAGATCACGATGGGTTAACACAAATAATCGTTTTTGTCCTTCATAACGATTATAGTGATCCTACTCCAGTAAGATTGAATTGACTTTCGTCTTTCTCTTTTTTTTTGTTTTTTCAAAGTCAAAGTTCTTTTGTCTTCGAGATTCTTCTCTCTCTTTTTATCCTTGACCTATTTCTCATGTTTGTATTGTATGCATGATATGTATGATATGTATCATCCAACACACTCCTGCTGGACCAATTGACTACTACGTACTACCTACCGGTATGACGGATGTTTGTGATCATCCTCCTCAATTTGTGGAATGTTGTTCCGTAATCAGCCATCATGAGTTTAGTGGGACAGTATTCAAGTTGGACTTCTTTTCTCTTTTAATTAGGTCGGTGATGTAGAAATATTTGATGTCCAGATGTCGTGTGCGTCCGCTAACACTTCTCTCCCGTTTAGTTTCCAGCTTCATTCTTGTACTTGTATTGTGGCGATATATCTCATTGTCGTCACATTTTCAAATCCTTGATGTAGGAATCTTTTTGTCCATGAAAATTTTGAAATATCGTCATCCCTTGCGATCAGTTCCGCTTCCGTCGAACTTCTTGCATTTGATTTTTGTTGTTTGGTGGATGTTGAACAAAGTATTCCCTTTCCAAGTGACATAAAAGCTCTTGTATGACTCATCACGTCTCTGTGTACTAAAAAAGATGCATCCACCCACCAATAAATTCGTGCTTTGTCGTCAGCTTCAACTCTCATGACTTCTTCACAAGTGCATTTCAAGTATGACATCAGTTTGCACAATTTACCCCAATCTTCCTCTGTTGGTTCGCTTGTTCGTGTAGCCAAGAATGCAATGCCTGTTTGGATGTCTTGTCGTACTCCGTTTACATGAAAACATTCCTTTCATAACAAAGATATGAGATTCTTTTGCTTGTTCTTCATCGAGTTTATTGGACTTTTCGTCGATACGATATCATTTCTCGTTCCAAGGTTGCTTTGATTTTCCGATTGTTCCGGAGAAATCTTCAACCATAGAACACACATACGGCCTTCTGTCCATTTGAAGTACTCCTTCTTCAGAGAAATCTAGCCACATGGCCAGGTAATCGTGCCGCTTGCAGCGAATCGCCATTACTTTTCCAAACATTTGTCCGATGCATATTTCTCTTCCAACCATTTTAAAAATTCATCGACTGCTCTTTAAGTCATCCACATGCCATGCAACTGGCTGTGTGTCGTTTTCCATTCACAATTCTGTTCGAGACACATGGATCCGAAGGATTTACTTCAAATCCAACTGATTCGATATCCTTCCTAAATTTGTTATAATATAACAATGAGGATTGTAGCATCCCATACAATGCCTTCAAAATCATCACGTAAAGGACCCGTTTCCGTTTTCCTGGATAACATAATCACTGTATATACTCTGGAGCCATTTCAACGAGCACATCAACCATTGGTCCTTTGGTTTTCATGATAATTCTTTCCCCTTCTTCTGCTTGTCCACATCGGTTTGGACAAATGCGTTGGGAATGTCGGAGGTTGTTACATCTCTTTTTCTGTTTCGCGTCGATGGTGGCTGCAGTTAGAATCGATTCAGCCATTTTGATTGCTGTTGGACCTGCAACTTCCGTTGACGCACATTTGAACATGCGACCTTTCAAGGTTCCGTCCCTTTTTTCGGGGGGAAAAAATGAGACATTCCACATCATCTCTTTTCCTTTCCCAACCACACTCTGATTGGTCGAAATAGGTATGATACAACAACTCTATCATTGCAGCTGTTTTACGGAAGTAATTCTCCAATTGCTGCTACTTTTTTGTCCTTGGAGACAAACTTCTTTACAGTTTACAGTTATAGGAATTCACAGTCAGACAAAACTTTTACAGTTACTTTTCAGTTAGGTAATATCATTCGCCAACACCTCACCTACATCATCCCGTCGCGCGCACCCAATCAACTCATGGCGTCATCATGATCCTCCCTTCCAACGCATCAACAATATGTCCGCCCGCTCCCCCATTTCCCCTTGCCAAAACGAAAAGAATGACCTTCCAATCGATTTCAACATCCGATGATGACACCGGTAAATCCATTCAACGATGAGGGAGACGACACAGACGGTGACTTATCCACATCAACACCATCGATTCGTCACAGTGACGAAGGAGGAGAGACAATAACCCCATTTCTTGCAAGACCACGTCTCTGATTCCGAATCAGCCTCACAATTCACGGTGTTCGACCAAGCAAACTACCCAGCGATCCCACCCAACAAACGCACGGAGGAACGCGAAAACGAACGCCGCGAAGCCTTGAAAGCATTGAAGAAATGGGACGGAAACATAATGGCACCTGAGATGGAATGGGTACAACACTCTATTGAGCTCGCAAACGCACACCTTGAGGCTCAACGGCTCAACCCAACTCTACGAAGACCCATATCACCAGTTTAACCGCCTCACGGATACTATCTCTCCAATATTCACACTGAAAGTGAGAGAAATTCCTAATGGAACACTCCGATATGAAGGAGGAAAACATCCGACGAACAAAGAACATCGTCCATTCTACAGCATCATTGAGAAGAAGATTGATGAACGAATCACCACAGTGGCAAGAATCACAAAACAGTTACTAACTGTAAACGCAAACACCACTGAACAAGACGTCGACAATGTACTTGGAAACACCCAACACAAAGCTTGTCACAAGCAACGCGAAACCTCATCCAGTATCACGTCAAAACAAACCAAGTCCCAAGAAAAAGGCAAAGCACCGAAGCAACCGAAGAAAATCAAACCACCGAGACAGCGATTCAAAGTTCAAGCTCCCACTCCAGTCCAATCGCATCTACGACGCCCACAAAGCAGCAGCATCAAAGCCGGAGGACAGAATTGCAACCGTAAAACACCAAATATCACCAACATTTCGGCAAACAAAGTCGTCCAAATGCCCAGCAGACGCGGTACCAAATTTGCTGCACCTGCCAAACAATTCAGTGGAATGACAACGACAGTCTCCCCAACACGGACGATTAATGTAAAAGTGTTCCACGGTTGAACCTTGATCAACGACTAACTATTACGGTACCGACAGTGGATGCACAGCACACATGACACCCCACTACGACGATTTCATTGGTGAATTGGAACCTTACGTCACCATGGTTGAAGTCGCCAACGGCAGCCTTATCGAAGTTCCTTGGCACGGCACCGTCAAACTACTACTGATCGACAAACTTGATCCTGACAACCGAGCCACAGAACCCCAACCTCTTTGAACGGAAGGAATGGAGAGGCCATTCATGTCTGTTTTTTTTTTTACTCAACCACCGATCCTTTGGCTTTGATTTTGGATTCAATCGATAAGCTTCCAGGTCATCCCATAAGAGCTCTTGCGCTGTCGATCCTTGCAATTGCACATATCCCTTGTGTGAAATCACAATGAAACTTCGCGGTTGCTCTTGTAGTTTTCAAAGGCTGCCAGGTAATCTGAATCTCTGTGGTTGGATGCAGTGATTTGGCGAATGCTTTGAGCCGCCTGCTGTAATATTCAAATGAATAATTGTTGAACTTGAGTAGATCTCCTCTAACGACATTGACGTATCATTCGGATCGAGGGGAATGATTCCATCAACGATCCGTTCAAAGAGAAGCTCCTTTGCCTTGCTCTTCTTCCACTTAATCTTAGGGTCCTTTGAAAGAATCATTTTCAAATTTTCGATTTGGAGAATCAAAAAAAAAGTTTTCCTTGCTACCTTCTTTCTCCAGGCGGAAAAAATGCTACTGCATGGTAAATATTGTCATCACCAGCCATCCAGAATGTGTAGCAAACCTGCATTTTCTTGTTCACCATGCATTCTTTTTTCTCTTCCAAAGTCACAAGAGGCCTCACTTCTTGCAAGCTTGTTATCATATTGGTTCGAGGATGAAAGAACTTTGAAAGCAGCGTACATTTCGCGCCTGCTCCGGGATACTTCTTCCGAGGCATTCTATTTGAAATACACAAGTGAGAGAGCAGTATCCTCTCCTAACTGTAAATAATCGAGAATCCTCTCCTAAAGTCCTCTCCTAATTCCAAGAATCCTCCTACTAGCTAGTAATTCTGTCCTCTTCTAATTTTTGAAATCTTCTCCTAATCATTTGGCGAACAAGAAATTCCCCCTCTTCGAGTACGGGGACGGGCGACGTAGAGATCCAAATCTCACGTACCCCGGAAACTACCGTATGATACCGCCCCCACGCACAGTCATGAGATAGTGGATGTACGACGTAGAATTATCGACGGCATTTGCTTGACATGCTGCCCGGTTGGACAACAGTTGATAAAAGGGCACGTTTGCATGACATGCCGTCCCGTTGGGGACCAGCCCTTGGGGACAAGGTTGATAAACCCTTCACCTTTGTGTGTAATATGTGACATCTGGAAAGTTAAGTACGAAGTAATTGTATCCAAGACAACCTGTAGTAGTTGATCCACGACGTTATGGACTTGGTTAAGTCTCTGCACACTCGGAGAGCAACAGCTGCAAGGACATTTCTCCGAAAGTCACATATTCATTTCCTGTGTGTCTTCCCATGACTAGCTTCGCTCTTGATGCAACTGCAATCTTTCGATCTCACCGGAAACGCGAATCGCCCTTCCTCATTTTATCCTGACAATACGAACCGAATATCATTTGTGAATGGAGCATCAAATCGTCGGAAAATGCATGGAGCATGTGACAACTACGTAGTACTGTGGTAGTTGTTTTAAAGATGCCGTTCTTGTTCCTGTTCCCGCTGTAGGATAGATTATATGTGGATTCCTTTTCTCAAGTGGCTGAGACATGATTGCGTTCCGGTTATGTCTACCTATTAAGTAATAATATATAAGATGAAAGTTATCTTGATAATCCAGAAATTCCAAGAATGACTCAAAGCTTGTTCATTAACCATGTGAGAAATTTTTTTATACAAGTCGAATAGTCCGTTTCCCATTATATATTACTTGCATTTAAGATGGTGAAGACACTGATCACAATTGCCTAAGGGAAGGGTTGACAGTAGCTCACAGTCAGTGTCTTTGCAACAGAATATCTTCCTACTCGAAGTCAATTTACAGTTAGTTGATGATCAAAGTTCCTCGTCTTTCTCTGCAGTTTGATTTTGAAGTTTTTATCTCTTTCCATTGACAGGTTTATGGAGATTGCGCGTGGTTGTACAGTCTTGTCGTCTCACTCCGTTAAAGAGAGAAAAAGAGAGCTCATATCTATTATTTGATGATATTCATCACACCCTTCAATTGCTTCTTGCCGTCAACAAGACCATTCTCACCGTCAAAATGCACATACCGATCAACAGTGATGAGAATGAGGCCTATGGGGACAACAAGGATCTTATCAACTCACTTTCTGCTTTGGTGAGAATGCCTCAGATAACGTCCAACTTGCCCCCAATTTCCCCTGCTTCCACTCCATCGGGTCCATCCAATGCGAAACAGGCCGAACGTACAATACCATCGGTATCCAATGCCAATCCGTCTTCACCACCGCCTCCACCGGCTGAATCTCCCTGCGGATCTTCGCCGGCGCATTCGTCGTCTCCTTTTTCATCTCCGGCTTCTGGCAACCATAAGACAGTGGGACCGGTTGAGTTCCTGCCGCCCGATTATGAACCGGGACACTGGGATGTTATCTGTCAAAGGGGAAAGACGTGTGACGATCACGTTGGCAATCGTCGCTTTCGATTGTGTGTTGAGAGTCACGTAGAGGCCTACATGAGTGCTCGCAGCAGACAAGCCAAGTCTGATGTCATCAGTGCCGTGGTGCGAAATATACGGCGATGCACCGGTACGAAGGGCGGTTTTGTGATGAAGGTACGAAAAATGCACTGTTTACTGTCATGAACGTTACGGACATGAATAAGAGATAGGGAGAAACGATGACCTTGGCTAAACTCACTTCTTTGTCATCTATTTCATGGATTCACTCAGGACCCCAAGAGCAAGCGCTGGCACCACGTGGACAGCAAAGTTGCACGAGACAAGGTTGGAAACGCCCTGCGAGATGCCGTGAAGCAAAAGTTGGAAGAATCGTCCCAAAATCGCATTCTGGGCTTCGAACGAAGTGGCTCCTCAGCCAGTTTCATCTCCGACTCTACCGCTGACAACATGAACCGAGCGTCCGTCCCCTCGATGATGTCTTCTTCCGCATCCATGTCCTTGATGAACCATTCCTTAAGGTGGAATGAGAGTGCCAGCAACGGCCTCCTTACGTTCCATGGAAACGATGAGGAGACAGAACAGTCAGCTGAGTTGGAGCAACTGGGCAACGACAGCACCAACGCCGCTATCCATGCCTTCAACCACACAACCGGCAACATCCACCACCTACAGCCCGCTTTCTCCTGTCCCTCTCTGATCGGGGCCGCCAACCATACTAACAGCAATCACAACGAAAGGATGAATCAACGATCCTTACTGTTCAAGGCACCTCGAGCTTCTGTGCCGCTTTCCATGGGGTTGAAGAACGAATCATGGAGCAACAGTATCAGCAACGTCAAAAACAATCGGTTCTTCCAGCAAAGTCAGAGCGATCTGTCCCTTCAACATGGGCAGTTGCTACGAGGAGTGAACTGGGAAGGGAACTGTAGCAGCAGCAACAACAACAATAGCAGCTTCCAAAGTCAACGCCAACGTCAGAGTCTACAAGCGAACGGCAGCAATCTTTATTGTACACCACAGGAGCATTTTCCAACTCAGCCCGCCTCGCTGGACGATCCACCGTCTCCTTTAACCAGCATGATGGTTAACAATGATATGAACAACCACGCCCTGCACGCTGCACTCTTGAGCAGCGACATTGGGGAACTGCAAATTTCCAACTCGGGTGGTGACGGTGATGGAAAACCCATGGACTTTTCTTCCAATTCGACTGAATCAGTCTCGGACAGTGTAGAACGATTGAGTAGGGACATTGAAGACTTCTTGAAGTCTGTGAAGAGTACGACTTCTGGAGTTGTTGTAAATAATTGGTGTGCGTTCAACCAAATGAACATGATATGAGCGAAACAACGGGACCGACATGAACAATTGCCAAGTTGGATGCGAAATCTGGAAGCATAATTCACAGTCATTTACTTTAAATATGACGAGAGAGATACGGAAAAGTACGACCTGCTGCGTTGCATCAAACATAAAACTAGGCTGTAGCAATGGGAATTCAAGACTTTGTTGTTAGTTCCGTGACACAAGTCATTGTTGGAGATGTTTGTTTGTTTGCATGGGGAAGACTTGTTGTCATCGTACGGTAGCAACGTAGCAACAAGAGCTCTTGGAAATGACGGACAAAACTTTGTTCGCGCTGCTCCCTCTGGAGAACGGCGTACTCGTTTCATTCCAAGTCCTTTCGTAATGTAAAGATCATTTCCTTGTTTTCAAAAGCCTTTTTACTCGTGGCATCCACGTCTTTTGATGTCACGGTATATCCCAATTGTTGATACATTGCCATGGCCACCGGATTGGCTTCTTGGACTCGGATCCACAACACCTTACTGTCCAAGGTATCGATACAGAATCGTTCTGCCTCTTGCACCAGTGCCTTGGCCAGACCTTGCCGGCGATAGTTCGGTGATATACACAAATCCGATAAGTACGGCCGTGGCAATTGTATTGCAAAATCAACGGGCAATGGCCGGGCATCAATGTCACAAAAGCCCACAATGATCGGTGTAATGTCGTCGTCGTCATCATCATTATCGTTTTCTGCTAGTAGTTCCACCACTAGCATTTGATGTTGGTCTGCCGTATCGGGATACGCAAAATTTTGTTGCAATCGATTCAGTTCTGCTAGTTGATAGAGTCGTTTCCATATTCCAGATTCTGAGTAAAAGGAATCCATCAGAATGTCTGCCACTTGGGAGAGTTCTATACAAAATCAACGAAAATGTAGCATTGGCAATTTTAGAAAGACTCTTTTGAAAAGGATCACACACAGTGTCCTGTTCTTTTACGTCGTTGTACGAATAGATAGTGAAAACGTACCGGAATATTCACACTGGCGTATTGTAAACGTTGGCTTCCGAGACGATTGCTCAGTCGATGAAGACGGTATTGATTCATCAGTCTCAGTTGCAGCGTTGTCACCATTATTTGACGTTCTCAATAAGGCCGTGCTTTCCCAAGGTTGCGATGGACAGATTTGGTGTCCTATGATCCTCCACCTGGAGATCGATTTTGAATTCCGACGGTACACAAAAGAATTCCATCCAAGGGGCAGACTTCTTGTTGGAGGACACCACCAAGCCTGAGTGCCACCTATTTTCCCACCAATAAGGATGTAGTAAATGCAATATCTCGTCAGGAATCCTATTGTCGGCATCCTCATCATGGCTTCTCGTTCCTCTTTCTTTCCCTTCGATTTCGGATACAGAGAACTCCTTCTGTTACACGGCTCTACCTTTCTGGAATGTGGGGAATCGTGAAAGTTTTGACGGACAGAAACCACCAAGGTTTCGCTATTTATCGATGGGAATTTGGCTGAAACTGACAGACAGTAGTGATTGTTGTGAAAGTCGTCGTTTTTTGGCCTCCTCTGCTTTATAACAATGAGACATGCAGTCCGGAAAGGGCCAACTACTCCGGGGTACTGCGGCTTTTCCTCGTTTCGTTTTCGTGTTTTGTTTGGATTCCATTCCAATGGATCTCGTGATCTTGTAGTACAAAGTCGCGTCCGTTCGTCTTCTATGATACTTAGTACAGGTATGATACGTACTATTCGATCGAGTTCCACGAGGTCGTATCATAGCTCTGGGGGGTTTGGGGGGGGGGGGGCACACGGGAAAAAGTCGACTTTCGCGGATGTTCAGTTTACTTACAGTTAACTGTAAATACGGTATTAGGGGACACTTGACCATGATGTAGCAGTGGCATAATACCTGTTGTTGAACAAAAACGTCGAGGGGAAGTTATGGAGGATAGGATGAATTCATGCGACTACCTCTAGTACGATAGCTCTCCTCCTTGTTGATAGTTAGCAATTAGCAATCAGCATGCACTACTATCAATGATATGTGATCTGACAACAAACAAAGTCTAACAAATGTTTGGGCGTAAAAAAACATGAATCGAAGCATCACTTCCGTTAACGAGTAGAGCATACAGCAACTGCATTCCACATTAGAAAATAGTTCGTCTGTCTCTCTTCTACCAATTCAGTATTAAAAGGCAATACATACAAAACTTTTAGTGGTAAAGCTCTAGCGTAATACGAGAAGCACCAAGAATCGAATCAATCCGTACATTCATTACAATTCGACAGTGTAGCAGTAGGAAAAACAATCTATTACTACGAAATGTATAAAAGACTAATGTACGTGCATTTTGTACTTCTAGTATCGTGTGTCTGGATTGTTCTTCATCTTTAGTAAAAAAAACGCTTGTTTTCTTAGATACCCTCGGGGATGAAGTATCCGGCCTTGGCGTACCATTCGGGGTATTGCAAGGCAGCACCCAATTGGGACTTGATGTCGAGGCCAGAGTTGGCAGCTTGGCAGTACAGACCAAAGGCACCCAACATGGCCAAACGGCAGTGCTTGATTTCTTGCACTTGCTTTTCGTAGAATTCTTCGGGTGTGTAGTTCAATCCGAACGGATTGATTCGGTCACCAGGTCCCTGGCCAAGGAGGAGATCACCGGGAATGCGACTGGCTCCTTGTTCCTTGATCAAAGAAACACGCTTCAATTCGACCCATGACATGGCAGCAACAATTTGGGAGATAGCGAATCCAGGAACATGGTCCAAGGCCTCTAGAGGGTTGACGTACGAGTAGGCATCAACTCCGGTCCACTCGTTACCGGGGAAGGTTCCGAAGAGGGCAGGCCAGATGAAGCCCACCACGGCCAACTGTGCGATACGTCCGTGAGTGATTTCGGCCTCTCGCAACCAATACAAATCACTCATGGTATCTTTGCCTCCACTCTTGCTATCGAACAGATCAACGATAGGAGTGGTAGAGAATCCAACAGGATCAAATCCGGCATCACCTGGAAGGGATCCATCCAACGTCGCAGGACATCCGTTCTTGGAGAAAGGAAGGGCCTCCGAAGGACGGTTGAAGGGGACAGCATTCAAAGCCTTTTGAGCGGCTTGCTTGGTGCTGGAAGGAGTGAAGGCAGCAGCCGAAGATAGAAGGGAGGCAATGACGACGAGCTTCATCTTGAGGATGGTCTTTTCACAGTGGAAAGAAGTAGTAGTAATGACAGTAGAAGAGGAAGAGACAACAACGACAGAAAGTGTACGAAAACCAAACAGATCCTACGATCAATTTTACTACCGGTAGACTACTTCAACCACAACTCGACCGACAACAAAACATGGATTTTCTATTCATTTGACGATCCGTAGCGATGAAGATGATGACGCAAGTTGAATTTCGAAGATCGGCAAGTGCGAAGACTTTCTACGGAAGTGGATAGAAGGACGAACGGTTTCATTTTAAAAAGATGTGAAGTAAGCTTTTATCTATCACCAAAAATTATTGTCTTCATTTCCTGTTGCATCTTTTCAAGATCTCAACGAATCAGAACTCAGAACCAAGGACCATCTTCCGCGGTAGTCTTCTTCTATTACTTCCATTACTACCCACAAAGCGATGATGATGTCTCCATGGAAATGACGACGTCGGACTTCTGCTATTAAGATAGCTCGCTCCTCTACTACTAGAGAGCTCAATATGTCGTTATGATACGCATATTGTTGTCTACATTATTGTTACAACCTCAATCAATAAAACCCATAAAGGAGACACAAACACATTCTTCTTCTAGTTAGTTAGCTTAGGTAGCCTACCGGTAGTCTGAGCCAAAATAGTTTAGTTCGACGTGCACCGAAACTGTTCATCACAAATCGACCTGCCAAACATGCATTGTATGTTGAATTTGGAGCCCCTGCTGCAAGTTCTATACGACTACTAGCTAGTGGATCTAATTTGATCTTTTTGCTTGTATGTTTATTTTATTGTCGTTTTTCTTGAAGGACGTTCGAGAAACAAACTACTACCACGGTATGCATGAAAATTCTACTCAACACGACTTGGTTACACTCTACTTCACTCCATTTCATCATCCTCTATTACTATAGAAAATAGATATGTAGTAGAAAAAGGCGAAAAAGAGACGCTTCTTCTGTGTTTGGTGGTCATCCATCATCTCTACACTACTTCTTAGTGTATATGAGAAACCGGTTGTGTGTCTGATCTCCTTAAATCATCTAGCTGTAAATGAATGGAAGTCCAGTGATCAAGTTGTCCAGACCATCGAATCCAGGAACGGTCAAGTTTTGGGAGTCGTGACGGATCAATTCCAAAAAGGCAAGCATGGCCAAGCGTCCGTGTTGAAGTTCTTGTGTCTGACGCTTGAAGTATTCTTGAGGTTCCAAGTCCAACTTGCCATAGTCAAAGTCTCCCAAGAAACCGTAGTAATCGACGGCACCGATCAGGGCGATGATTTGTGCCCATCCAAGGAAGGGGATGGCTTGGATGGCGGCAATTCCCGAGGGGACATCGGCACAAGCAATGCCAGGAGAAATGTCGAAGGGGAATCGGTAGGTTTCAGTGGCAACGTATCCCAAAACGGCCAACATGGCAACACGGCCGTGTTTCAACTCGGCCGCACGGTACGCAGCAAAGGTCTCGTCACTGATCCCGTAACTTAGTTTGGCAGGATCAAAGTATCCGGTAGGAGCCAACACACCCGGCTCGTTCTCGAACGGGCCAGCAGCGTTCAAGGCAGTGCTGGATTTGGCAACCTGACTAGCAGGAGCAAAGGCAGCGGTCGAAGCCAACAGAGAAGCAAGAATGGCAGTCTTCATTGTGGTTGTTTCTGAGACAATTGGATGGAATGAAAGGACTAGTAGAGAGGAGAGACAAATATGTGAATACGCCGAGGGACGACGATGTGGTGGTCTCAAGCAACAACTCCTTACCTTTTTCGACAAATAGGAAGTACGGAGTAGATAGAGATGGTCGATGACGCAACACAAACAAACAACAAGTACTACGTAGAAGAAGAGAGATCTTTTCCGAAAGCAACAACAACAACAAGACTGCAACACAAACAGACGAAACAGTGCGAAGTCGTTTCGGAATCGAGTAACTTCAAGTACGTATCTTCCTGAACCCTAATAGACTCTAGACAACGCAAAGGTTAGACACAAATGCCTTTAGGTACCAGCTACTGGTATGATATGTACCTGTACCCTACTCTACCGTAGTACGAAGTCGTAGTCTCTACCTTCAAGAATGTCTTACAATAAAATTTTATTCTATACTACGTCGTAGTAGAAGCGAAACATTCTTGACTCTCCATCTGTATTCTCTAGATGATAATAATGATAGTGAATTTTGTTCTGAGATAGTGCCCGTGAATGTCCGACTGCTAGTCTTCCAAGCAGTTGGGGAATTCATCTCTACTGCGTCGTATTAGTGTGTGTCTGTCAGAACACACTCCGTACTACGATTTTGGTCATTGCGGATGGTGGATGGAGTAGAAAGAGGAGAACCGTGAATTCTTCGTCTTCTTCGTGCCGTTCTGAGAGTCAGGCGTCATGTGAATACCCAGCCGGATATAAGACGGATCCAATGCCACAAACTCCACCCGTTTTTGCAAGAATGACTGCAATTCTTCAGAAAGGGTAGTGCTTGTTGTTGATACCGAAGAAGGAGTAGCGGTATTGTTTGATTGCGCATGATCTTGTTGTTGGGACCACCATGGCAATGGCAGGGCCGGTGCTGGACCCGATGAATACAATTGTTCCGCATACTCCAAGAAATCCCGTTGACTGCGATGTGTCTGATAGATCCAAACTTGATTGTTTTGAATAGAATACATGACAGAATTGATAATCTTGGTACCGTTCTGGATGATAGTATGACACAAACGAGACTGGAACCATTCGGTAAATGCCACAAGCTTGTGTGGTTGGATGATCAAGTGCATCACAACCGTGTAGGGTGCCGGTGGTGGTGTATTCATTGGGCCTTGATTTTTGGCAGGAGGTGTACTACCGGCGGTTGTATTGTTGTCGTTTCCATTACTCGTGGTGGTTGATTGTTCTGGATCGGTTACATTATCCGATGGATGTTTTCGTAGCTGCGGATCGATCGGGTTCGTCGGTTCAATTTTGCCTTGTACGTTCCTTTGAGAAAGATTATCTCGATCAGTAGTTTTTAATTTGTCGAACCGTTCTTCCAGTTGTGGAAATCCCTTGATACAAATGGGTGCCCCCGATAAATCCAAATCCAACAAGGGCGCCTCATCCAACAAGAACCCTCGCATTTTTTGTAAACGTGCATTGTTGTTGTAGATTGTTGGTGTGTAAACATTCAAATAATATTCTTCGCTGGTAAACATCTGTAAGACCCAAAAGATGTCCGGTTGACCTTGTTGCGTATGCAATGCAAAGGCCAAAATACCATCCCCTTCTTGCGGTTGTTGTGATCGTCGAAATTGGAGTTGCTCCTTTCGAATGGCGGGAAAAACTTCATGACCAAACCAATACTGAAAGAAGGATCCCTGTCCCGGTCGCGTTCGTACCACCCCCAGTTTGGTGAACGGTAACGGCATGGTAGTATCGGTTGTGTTGGTCGTTGGCCGAATCCATTTTGGAAATGGCATATCAGCGGCTGGAGTTAGTGGTATTGATCTGCCAGAGGAAGATGATGTCGTGTCGGGGGTTTTGTTGGCATCTGAATTGGTCGACGTGGACGAGGAGGAGGACTTGGTGGATGATGGAGTCCTCATTGGACTAACAACAATAAGTTCTGATGCAGCCAAAAATGAATGTTTCTGAACGTGAATAGAAAGATGAAGTTTCCGATGAATGTTCCATGTATCCAAGATGAAAGAGAGGGGCGTCCTGGCTGGGATTAAAACGAAAGCGATGATTCCACAGAGAACAACAATCATTGAAGAAGAAACCAGTCCACGTGTCTTTTTTCCCCTCATTGATTGTGGTGCCAATGTCGAAGTTTCCGATGGACCTCCAGCCGTACTGTCCTCAATGCTATAATATCTCATTTGCGCCGTCGTTGCGATCATTAATGCATCCGATTCCATAGTGTATATTCAAATACCACAATTCTACTTTCGTCTGACAGAGAACTGGTGTCGTTTAGAACTGGTGTCGTTTTTCTGCTCACTTTGGTTTCTGCACGCAACCCCGACTAACTAGCTGGCAGTATGAAAAAAGACGACGGTATCCCTCGCTTTGGCTTTGGAGGTTCTTCTCTTTATCGCACATCAAATGGATGCTGTAGTAGCAATACAAGATGGCTGTTGGCCTTCGCATCCAACAAACATCATCGTGATGTGACGATCACGACAAAGGTGAAGGAAAGAAAATGAGAACGTCGATGATGGGGGTATCTTTTTTGACTTCATTACCACGACGTCGTACTACTATTATATATTATATCCCTACTTTTTCTTACCGCCCACTTTCGGGCGGTAAGCTTTACGATCGATCGAGTCAAAAACTCTTACCGCCCACTCGAGTGGGCGGTAAGAGCCCCTTTTCAACTACTTATATCTTTTTTCCCTCCAGTTATTGTCGCTCTTTTAAAGCTACGGATCGCTTGCACACAACAAAAGCAAACTCTCTCCGTCTTCGAATTTTTCATTTACGGGCCTTACTACTGAGGAAAAGATCTCTTTTGTCGCCCCCAATAGGGATTCGGGTTATTCCTGGCGCGCCACACGATTTCCTGGGGCGCCACAACATCATCATGGGTGCGCCACAACCACCAACAGCAAGATCAAGGTGGATAACCTCGTATTTGATGACACAAAAACTGTCTGGACGCTTTCGGAAACATGACGCCAGACCCCATGAAAGCAATTCCGGCAGAGCTGAAAGCTTTCCAGGACGGCTGGGAAGAGATAACGGACGATAGCCAGCCATACGAAGTAGTTAATGGAGGATGACTTCTCCCAGGAGTACTCAGCAAAGAGGATGTGCGACATTCTTGGCCACATCGCAAAGCGGCTTACCTCCCTCATCACACAAAGAGGGAAGACGGTGAATCGCGTTGCCGTTCTGGACATGCTTCTTGATTCATCAGCAATATGTAAGCTGGAGGAATACACCACTGAAATGTTGGTCAGTGCCAACAACCCACCCTTGGTACCGTTGGAGTTCAAGGAGTTCCTCTTTACTCGGTGGTTCCGTAGCCGTTTCAACGTTTCCAACGACGTCGCATTCGCAGAATCGATGAAGAATGCGACCAGCCACAATATCACTCTCATGGAACGGGATCGCTTCATCGCCATCCAAAGTTGCACCCGCGGGTACGCCCAAGCTGGAAGAACTGCGTCCGTCGAGTCGAATGCCTGGATGCAACAGGGGGCGTTGCTCAGGAAAATGAAGGAGATCGAGGTCGCCTTATTCGCCAGAAGCGTCGACGTACTCCTCCACAATTCAGAAACTCCGGTCCAGTTTCAAATTCATCCGGGCAATCTACGAAGTTGGCCTACTTCGTTGGAGGGAGAACAGATGCATTGGCGTTTCGCCTGACGGCGTCTGTCTCATTTCCGTTGTGGGGGAGACACAGCCTGTTCCCTGTTGCCTCGAAATAAAATCACGGCTGGCAGATACAACAGTGCGTACAGCGGAATCATCCGCGACGAAACATGGACTTGTCGTCAACTGCGTTTTTGGGGATGATACGTTTAAGGACTGCGTTCCAGCCGAAAACCGGGCACAGGTGTTGCACCAGGCATTGGTAACCAACTTCGAATACGGCTTGTTTGTTACTTCCAAGGTGAAAGGTGGAGAGGGAAGCCTGGTTCAAGTTGTGGTCATCCAAATCTCAGTGGCAATCCGAATGACGCACGGATTGGTTCTGTGTGCAGCTGCCACCCCACTGCTTGGATTTTTGCATGGGGAGCATGTGGTAAGGAGAGGTGTCTTGATAGATGATGATTTCCCCCCCTGGGTAACGGTCCCACAGAGAGCCATCCTTAAGTCACGGGCAAAGCTATACTTTGCGCATCTTAAACTCATCACCATGCCAGATGGGACGATGAAGCCTACGAAGCCGCTGTTGCTATACAAGCACTCAGCACAGCACCGGTACAACAAACAAAAACCGGGGCTCGATATGAACACGGAGCTGTCGGATAAAGTTGCGTTCAACTCAAAGGGCAGTTTCGAATCCAAATATGTATTTCGAATGATGGACGCCATTTTGGTGAACGCCTGGAGAGCCCACCAGGCCGTATTTGATATCGCCCCATGGCTGGCAACACTTGCAGAGCCGCCATCGTTGGCGCAGGTGAGAAGGAAGCTTCATTGTGCAGAAAGCATTGAGGATTACACTTGGAAAACTTCGATGGAAAGCTTAGCTGAACTCACATCCCTCAGAAGAAGTACCTTTGTCGTGCCAAACCTACTAGGTGACAGCCCAGCAAATGCAGTCTTCATCCAGCAGTTCCAGAAGTACAAGGAAAACAACGTGTGGCCGATGCGACGTGGAGCGCTGGAGAAGTTCGTCAAGGATCCGTTCCTACAGCGACTGCGCACTTCGAGCTTTCCTGGGTACGAGCACAAACCAGGTCTGGTGCATGAACTGGTAAAGACGGCGAATGAAGGGGCAAGGAGGAAATGCATACTGTGTTTCGTCTCCAAAAAGGATGTGCCGGAGGAGTCACGGCTACACGGAAAAGAAGTGTCCAGCAACAGTTCGTTTATGTGCAGAACATGCATGGTGTGCCTATGCAAGAAAAGGATATGTGGTTCCAAAGCAAAGTCATGCTACGACGTGTGGCATGAACGGAAGAACCTTGATCTTGAGGCAACAAAACAAAGAAGGCGGTTACTGGAGTCGAGAGAACAGGAGGATCCAGAAGCGGCTAAACGGAGAAAGAATTCGGCAAATGCCAATAGTCAAAAAAAATCACCGTCCAAGTCGCCTTGTCCGTTCCAGGATGCGCAGTTCCAGGACGAGGAAGAGCAACCTGATGAGGACGAACTGGTTGAGGAAGACCAACAAGACGAAGAAGAGGGGGATAAAATGGATGAGGACGACATAGAGGCGGAGGAGACGGAAGAACAATACTATGACGACGTTTATTTCCCTGAGGACATTGATTCCCTTGAGGATTCCTCGGAGGATTCCTCGGAGGAAGAGGAGGAGGAAGAGGAATAACTTTCACGTATCTGTTGTCCGTAGTCTAGCAGGTTGTTGTGAAATCATTTTATATCTAGATAGTAAGATTGTAGTAAGATTGGTGAAGTAGCAATCGTTACAACGAAAATACAGAAGTGTACTACGTAGTCTCAAGATTGACTAGGTCGACTAGATCGTCGTAGGCCTAGTACTCAATCCTCGTTAAACCCTTACCGCCCAGTGGTAGTGGGCGGTAAGGATTTGTGTATCTCTGGTACACAGTCTACGTTACCGCCCACTAAAAGTGGGCGGTACCAAAAAAGTAGGGATATAAACCTGTGTATTATTTAGAATTCCACTTTGCATTTGTTCACAAATAATACCGTAAATGTCTACTACTGGTGCACAAGTCGAACATAGCGAATAGGTACCGGTACCTTCTTCTACTACCGTACTACCGTACCTACTACCTAGAGTGCTGGTATTTTGTATCCAATACTCTACACGGTAGTTATTGGTGTAGCAAAGCTTTGATGTGGGAGGATGGTGTTTGCAGATTGTGACGACGCAAAAAAAAAGAGACGGCAACCATATGAGATTTCCGAAGAAGGGCTCTTCCGAATGGCAGTAGTTGTGATTAAAAAGTATTATAAGCATTCCGTAGACGTAGCGAAAATCCGACGAGACCTCCAACGGAGTCTTCTACTGGCAGATTGCGCTTGGTTTTTTTTTGCTAAACCTCCTCTAACCCGGTTGCATACAGTCACCGTCCTTCCTATTCATCGTCATCATCCTCTTCTTCTACAATCAGTCGTGGTGGTAACAACGTTACGAACCGAATGGGTGGTGGTACGTCGTTCTCGTTCATACTCAAATGCAGATGGGTGCAGGTACCGACCGATTCCCCGGAATGTTGGACGGGATATCCCTCGCTGGGATGTAACAATTGGACGGAAAAGTCCGTCCCGACAAAGTCCAAACAACCGAATTCCGACGGTCGTTTGTCTCTGTAACTACCGGCAAAGATGGCGGGGATATTGAGAGTACCACGTACCGGATGGATCCGTCCGATCCGTAAATGCATCCCATACGGAGTCATCCGTGCAAAGGGGAACAGACGTAATCCACCACCATAAAAGGGTGCCGTACCGGCAGCGACGATCCCCGCCTGACCACGATACAGAAGCAGTGGTGGTGGTGATGATGGTGGTGGTGCAGATGAATCGTTCTTATTTCTGTCAGTATTGTTGTCGACATCGACAGTACATTCTTGATTGGCGTTCGTGTTACAAAGAACGGGCCTCATGAGGTCTCCCCGTCGATGATCGATCCAATGGGTCGTCTGTGGCGTTCGTGTGGTGACCTGTACTTGCATCAGATGAGCCTGTCGTTCGAGGCATTGCGGCAACGTCTTGGTGAAGAGGGCAACGGTGTATCCACTCACGCCACCCAAGACGGTGTCCTTGAGGAGTTTGTAAACGTTGAAATTGAAGCCACCTCCGCTGTCGTTTTTTCGTTGTCTCGTCTCTGACTTTCGTTCCGTCCATTCTTGAATGTCCTTGTAATCTTGGAGCATGAGAGAATCGAATCCGACGCCGGCAAAAAAGGTGTAATGGACGGAATCGTTTTCTTCGTCATCGCCATCGTCATCATCATTACTGTTTCGACTCCGTACGGTTCGTACTTGCATTATTGGCAATTCGACGACATCGATACAGCTATTATTGTTGACGTTGTTGTTGTTGTTGTTGTTATCATCGTCATTGAGAACAAGAACTTGTTCGATGAGTTGTTGGAGTGTTTGTCGAAACGACTCTCTCTTGGTTCGTTTGGGACGAAGTAACCTTTGGAGGATGCGTCGTCGTCGTCCCGTTTTGGGTTGCCGTTGGGCTTGACATGCCACGACGGAACCAAGAGCGTTGCCCGTTCCCATGGGAATGTACGCAAACGAAACGGGAAATGTTGTCGTTGATGACGTCGACGTTAACGTGATAGATTCGTCCTCCATGGATTGTGTTTTTTTTTGAGTTTGTTCTTGTCGTTGTTGCTTTTGTTGTTGCTTTTGTTTTTGTTGTTGCCACAATTGATCCATCAACGTGGTGAGCGTTCCATCTCCCCCAACAGGAACAACGAGTGTAGAGTGTGTAGCGGCAATGTTTACAATCTGTTGTACGGCTTGCTGGGCCTCTTGTAATGTGGTAGTGACGTGAACTAGAACGTTCGGTATCGTCGTCGTCGTGGTTTGATTGTTGTGAACACTGGTGGTGGTGGCATAGTCTTGGGAGACTTTTCGGGCCGTTTGGACCAAATCTTCCGTGACGCCACGAGCATTGGTGTTCAAAACGATCGATATATGATCAAACTTGGTTGTTGTTACGGGAGTGGTTGTGGTTGTAGTGTATGAAGTAGAAGAAACAAGAGACGAAGAAGACGAGGTTGTGTTACCTGTTGTAGTTGTATCCATTGGATCCTTTGTTCCTGTTGTTGTGTCTCCCACCATTCTGGAATCTTTGGTATCTGATGATGATGAAGATATTGTTGATGCTGTTGTTGTTGATGTTATAGCTGATTCTGTTGTTGAAGTGGAATTTTCATAGGATACAAAGGAAGAAAAGAGAGCCGAGGAAGAAGAAGAGGAGACGGAGACTGGTCGAACTACTGTATTCTTTTGTTGTTGCTGTTGTTGTTTTGAAAGGATATCAAAAGATCCGCCTCCTCCTCCTACTCTTTTTCCTTCCGTTCTCGGTAAACATGTCCTTCTAGTAAAGATAACCGTAGGAGTATTGCTAATCCATGAATGACCATACCGAAGGAAAAGCGTCAAAAAGACCAACAACAGACTGCTTCTTATTCGTGATGGCGGGATGATGGTCATTCTTCTTTGGACGGGGACGGGAGGATCCTCTTTTCGACTTGTAGAGTTGTAGTAGTAGTTGTAGTAGTAATACTAATGGAGGTTGTTGTCGCTTGCACTGTCAGCACGTCGTGATGATGAAGATGATGTAGTCGTCGTGTCGTGGCTGATATGATGATGATGATGCTCACTGCTTCCAAATTGAAAATATGCCTCAAACCCTCCAAGTCAGCATAGATTGACTGTGAATGTCGTTGTTATGTTGTTATTAATGTTGTTGTTGTTGCTGCTGCTGCTGCTACTGCTGCTGCTGATCAGGCACTACTGATTGCCGTACAGTAGTAGAGCCGACGACGAGTCAATTGACGAACGAGAGAGACAACAAAAGAGGTTGCTGCAGCAAAAAGGAACGCTTTCGCGAAACCACGACAAGTCTCATAGAGCTCTATCATACCGTACTGGTATGATACGGTACCGTAGGTGACTACCGTACCGTTCGTCGTATGATACGGTATCTATCATACGTCGTATCAAACACTCTGTAGAGTCTGACTGTCTCACAATCAATTTATCAACCCATCAATCATTTTCCACTTGGATGTGACTGGATCGCAAATTACCTAATACGACTACCGTAGCACGACTACCGGTACTACCGTAGGTACTCCAGGTACTATCGGATCCGCAGCCACCTAGGTACCCTACCTACGGTAGCTAAGTAGCTACCTAAAAGTAGCTACCGGTAGGTACGACAGTAGAGAACTACCGTACAGTACAACGTACAACACTCCATGTAGTGATTGACAAATGAATACACTGCAAGTGGACTACGGTAGTATTTTATAATATTGTCATTTATACACTGCAAGTAGACTGCGAAGTAGTATTTCATATTGTCATTTTGTCATTGTACCGTTGTTCAAAAGGATGCATCGTCATCGTCGTCGTCATCTTTTTGTTCGTAGTTGGAATAATACACACGTTCCAATGTAAGTCCATGAGGTGGCGCCGGTTTGGACGGATTATCCCTCCGTGTCAGGCCCAATGCTTGCGGTTGATGCAACATATCGTTCAGGTACGTTTCTGAGATACGTCCACGACATACGTCCAATGCAGTACCGACCAAATTCCGTACCATCTTGTACAAGGCACCATTCAATCGAATGTCGATGCGAGAATAATAATAATAATCACTGTCATCACTGTCATCATTACCAAAACCACTCTCATCAATTAAGCCACCACCTGTACCACCACCCCGTTCGGGGATCAGATCGATACTGTATATGGTCCGTATCGTCGTTTTGGTTCTACCCGTTTTCCGTTGATTGGCTTCCAACGCACCAGCAAAGCAAACAAAGTCGTGCGTTCCGACGAACCGTTGCAACACACGATCCAATTCCTTGATAGTCACATCGTATCCCCATTCGTATTGCCATACCGTCCGACGCAATATCGGATCCATAATGGCATCACCACCATCACCATGAGGACCACATCCCAAATGAATACGATACGAATACAATTTGTACGTCGAGGATTGCATAGCGTTCCAATACTGATATCGACAATTGGGATATGAAGAAGAAGACGAAGAAGGATCATCATCATCATCATTTTCATCATCATCATCATCATCCTTCGATATTGCTGTTGTTGCTGTTGTGGAGTTGATAAGAAGAAGTGGTGGTGCCGATACTTGTTGCAAGTTCCATACCACCACATCGGATGGTAACATACGATTCATGGTATGTTGTAAAGACAAAGACGATACCAGTGATGTGCTTGTGTTGTTGTTGTTCTTTTTTTTATATTTTGTTCTTGTTGTTGTTGTTGTTGATTTTGTTGTTGTCGTTTCGTTTCGATACAGATCAAAATGAATGGCCTGTCCACGAGCATGTACTCCAGCATCGGTCCGACCGGCACCGATCACTTTTACCAAACGTTGAAACCGTTGTTGCAACACGGCTTCTAATTCCCCTTGAACGGTTCGTTGACTGTGAGCAACAATCATGTTTGATAATGACGATGATAATGACGACGATGATGAACGATGACGACGACGACGTTGTTGTTGCTGCTGCTGTTCTGTTGTTGTTGTTGTTGTATCCTCGAGATTCTCTTGTAACAGTTTCTTTGGTAAGCGTCCACCTTGTAATTGGAATCCACAAAATCCTGTTCCATCGTATGCCACTCGGCAACGATATCGAATCACTTCCAAAGAGGAGGAGGAGGAGGAGGAGGAGGATTGTTGATGTATGGAATCGCATACTTCCTCTTCGTCTTCGTCGTCATGGAATAGTAGTAATTCTTTCGTGTGAGAATCACCCACACTATTGTCGTTGTCGTTGTCGTCAACACTCATTGTCAAGGTCAAAGACGACAATAGATACTCATTTGTAGGAGAAAACTTCATCCTCGTTGTTGTTGTTGTTGTTGTTGCTGCGATAATATTCCAATACGAGCGTCTCTCAGTGTTGGAACAACAGTAAGAGTGACGATGACAACAATTGCAAATCGTTGTTCTTGTTGTTGATGTGGAAGGAGAAAAAGTACTCCACGCAACGACAGATGTTGTCATCGTCGTTGTTGTTTCTGTTCTTGTTGTTACTGTTACGACGATCATCCACACTATCCATAATAAGGACAACCACCACCATGATGACCGCCACCACCGCAAATAGGAGAGGTGACGTCGTTTGTGTTTGCGCCGACCCAAAAACAACAACAACAAGGAAGGTGTCACCATCCGAATTATTGGATGCAACATATTATTATATTCTGTTTTTACTTACTTACAGTTATTTCATGCAAGGACGGACTCGACGACGACTGACGATGATGTTGTTGTTGTTGTAAAACATGTAAATATTCTGTCATCCGCCATCCGTCACTGGCATTATGTAATAAAACAACGGGTCTCCATGAGACCTACCGAAGTACCTACCATTGATTCAATTCATCCGACCTGATCGACTTCGTCAAAAGATACTCCATCCATCCATCCATCCATCCAAAAAATCGATGACGAAAGATACTCCGGAGTCCGGAGTTTACTACCTATCTATCTATCTACCGTACGCAGAGTACCAACTACGGTATCATACAATCATAAAGGTACTGGCACCGTATGGTAGTACCGTACGTACGGGGTAATACTGTCGATTGTTCTGTAATTTGGTATGTTGCAACATACGTCATACCGCAGAGGAAAACACCATACCAATAATGATGTTATACAGTTAATTACGAAATAGTGGTCAAAAATACTCTCTAGTAGCTAGACAGACATACACCAATGATTGTGTGTCATTTTACTGACTGATGATGAACGGATGGATGAGCTTTTTCAATTGGAAATTAAAGGCAATAAAATGGACAGACACACAGCAGCACTACTACTTCGAAGCAGTTTTGGCCGCTTTGCTGGTGCTTGTTCGTGTTTTTTTTAAGTACTAGAGAAACAGAGGACAATCACTTCAAGTTCACATTAACTCTCTCTCTCTCTTTACAGCCCCATCCCACATCATCCTGAAAACGTGTCGTTTGGAATAACCATGTGTATCAATGTTGCTGGTGGGAGCTTTATCCGCCCGGACACGTTACCGTAGAGGTCCAAAAGGATACAAATATTCCCCAAGGATCATCGTCAGACTTTGGGTGCGATGACAGTTCCTTGGAATATACAGACAATCCATCGTCAACGTCGTCGTCGTCGTTCTGATCGCTGTGCGATTTTCCGTCTTTTGGTGGAATACATCGGTCCTTGCGTTTCCAGAATCTCCAATGGATCGAGGCACCGGCATTTTTCAATGCCAGCACAGGTCTCCAAAGCGGGCGTCGTACCCCGATCTGTCTGACTTGGGATGGAGGATTTCCGAAGCTGGGAGTGCCGTCACTTGACCCAAGTCTAGAGCTGTTTCTGTTTTTGGAACAATTCCTTGTGGGGAACGACCTCCTAGACACGCCCCGCAAAGTCACCAACCGGAGCCATTTGCGACGAAAGTCTGCTTTTTGTTGCCTCCTGTATTCGTCCAAACCAAACTCCTTCTGCTCTTCGCGTACTACCTCTTCCTGAGGACTTTCAACGACTTTTGTGACATCAAAGAAAATGGGTGTCATGGTCGATCCATCTGGAGATCCGGAGCATTCGTCCGTGCTCTTTGGATCAATAGGGTCTTCTGGTTCCTTGGTTTCGTCTGAATCTCGATTGGCAACAATAGTAGGATCACTTGCACCAACGGCACCAACGCCATCAATGTCCGGAAGAACTCGAAATCCGCTGAACCAACCTGTTTCAATTTTTCGCTCTGTAACAGTGGAGGAATCAATCAGCACTGTTTGATCTTCTTCGCCATCACTTTCATCATCATCATCATCATCCGAGTCATCATCCGAGTCATCCGAGTCATACTCGCTTCTGGAATATCCATCCGTTTCCGTTGTTGATCTTTGGGACCTTATGGCAGATTCTTCCAATGAAATGTTTTCGTCGTAGTTGAACTTGTCATCAAGAGCTGCAGCTCTAGCAGTAGTAGCCACACCGTTGGCCACTTCAACGGTTGTTTTGGGCCGATCTTGGGACTTAACAGAAACGAGATTGTCGTTATCGTCGGCTTGTGCACATCTCATCTTTCCACCGTCCAATCCACTTAGTTCTTTCTTTTTGACCAAATTACAAGACGGAGCAATCGGTTTGGAAGATTCCGGGATTGATGGTTGTTCTGTTTTCTCCATAACATCGGCTGACGTTGTTGTTTGTTCTTGTTCTGCCGTTTCGTGATCAAGTTCTGGCTTGTTGGCTACCTTCCTCTTCCTTGGAAATATTCTCATCGTACCGAGGAAGGAAGGCGATTTCGTTTTTCCACCTTCTATGTCTTCTGCAACGTATAGTTCTTGTCCTTGGTCTCGACTTTCCCCGCCGTTTCGGATTTCTTCTTCTGTTTCTGACGACATGGCTCCTCCTTCATTGCGAACCTCTACTTCTGTCGATTCCTGAACGGGTTTTTGGACCAAGGTTTCTGTAGTCTTGACATCCATGGTGTACAACGCGCCCCCCACCGTGCCACTGGGCTTTCGAATGAGCTTGTACTTCATGGTGGCCGTTTGTACCTTGGATGATTGATGCGCTGTTCCGCGACAACAACGGTAGTGTTTTCCTTGGAATCGTTGTTTCGTGAATTCGATCCGAAAAACGGAGAAATGTTAGAGACGACAATTCCGGAAACAACTGCGACTTGTTGTCGGATGAAACAAGTGTTTTTCATGGTACTAGCTCTTTGTTACTCGCTCACTCTCTCACCCTTCCTCGTCCAAAATTAAGTGTGACGGAGCTGCTCGAAGCATCCAACACAGGATGTATTGCCTAAGGATGTAGACTAAGTAAGAAATTCCCCGTTGATCGAACGTCGAACGGATGTTGGGTATCACAGATTTGCGAAGGGACGTGCGCGACTGAAACGACGGAAATTTTTACAAATGGTGCGCCGCATATAAGGTTCGAGATCAGAAACCCAAGTTTGTATGCCCGCACGTACTGCGGTGCCACGTAGACTCCGGACTCCGGAGTAGCCGGTATGGTAGTAATAAAATAATAAAATGTTAATCAATGAGCAGAGCGGCAGAGAAAAAGTAAGAAGCATAAATAAAAATTAACTGTAAACGAGATCACTAAATTCAGAAAGTCCGTACTTGCAGTTATCGTCACTTTTTTACGGTTAGTTAAAAATCAATAAAAGGAAGGACACAACACCTGCAGAAGAAGCCCATGGAACACACTTAGTACTTGAAGTACTCGAGCTGTAGGGACAAACAGCAGAGACGGACCACAGAAGGAGAATGTATCAATCGGCATCGCTGGAGCAAATCGATCAGTCGAACAATATTATTTATCATACAAGTTCCGAAGACCACCGGTAGTCGTATGATACAGCTACCGTAACAAACGGTAGAGTACCGGTAGTACCTACGGTACCCCTAGCTACGGTAGGTAGTTCCCGGATTACGGCAGTAGATGATGATGATGATTATGATGTTTTTACTCTCTACTAGCTAGCTAGCTACCTACCTACCGGTAGTCTACTAAAGGTAGTAGAGTCTGACTGATATTGTTGCAAATAACACTACTTGGCACTTCCATTACGTACACCGCTGCTTTATGAACTTGTGGAGGCTTGAGAAGTGGAACATTGCACAACCATACTGAAAGGGTCGTACTACGAAGTACATCGAAGTTGTTAGGTCTATGGAAAAATTGTATAACCATGGCAGTGGTAGAGAAACTATGAATTAAAAGCAGTACTACGTAGTAGCAGTGGTTGTCTGATGGAATCAGGTAGTTTTTTATGCCGTTGTCGAGAGTTTCTCTGATCGTCGTTTGGGAATCGTCGGTGGACTGTTGTTGTTTTGGGAAAGTAAAGTGGAAGACGAACAGGACAACGCGGAGCAGGAGGGACGGACTGATAGATCCTCACTGTCTGTATCGAGCAAGTGTTGTAGCATGGTCAGCTCCAGGTCTTTGATATGTCGTTCCTTCCGGAGAGACAGGATTCGTTCAAAGGACTGCTTCACAAGTTCCGTGTCTCGGAGCAACGTCTCGGAACATGCCGTGCAACTCCATCGGTCGGTGCGAGTGATGCGACTTTTGGGAGCAAGGGTTGTCTTGAGAGCACTGTTACTAGCAATGCTACTGCCGCCCATGGTCGTCGAGGGCGATTCTAAAAACAATATTTTGGAGAGATCGCTGGGTAGAGACGATCTTCGACGGATATGGCTGGTGGTCGACACTGAGATGGTTGCATCAATTGCCGTGACGGATGTGGGCGACGGAATGGACGAGGATCGTTCGGAACCTTCCTGTTGTTTCGTGCATGGAATATAAAGGCCGTAATCACCATCTTCCCTGGGAGAGGGTGGTAGACAAGGAGTCGAGTCGTACTTCTTGGCTGTTCCGAAACTGCCACCGAAGTTAGTGGCTTGGAATCGTTCCATGGAACTTTGTCGCAGCATCCTGATTTGTGAGCGAAGATTAGAGATTTCGTCGACTTGGTGATCATCTACCTGTGTTAGTGGAGAGGAGTGGCTCTTGGGGAAATGAAAAGTGTCCGATTGGCGGCTTCTGCTGCTTCGATCCTCAGCGACAGACAAGTCTCCTTCGTCACCACTTTCGTAAAGGAACCCCATGCCCAGCGAACTGACAGTACTGTTGCAGTCCCCATCCGTGTCCTGATAATCAACATAACCATTATCTTTGAAGGTAACAGAGGATATCAGCCGTCTTACGACACCGTCAGATCTCTTCGAAGAAGATGAGGAAGATATTCGTGAGATATTTTTTGTCCCTCTCTGCTTTTGGTTCTTGCTGCTTGTATTGGCAGCAACAGTCCTTCGTCTCGAACGACTGAATTGTTCCTTTTCCACGACGGGAGTTGTGTTGTTGTTGTGAGAATATGACGAATCTCTAAGTCGATTACAAACAGCTTCTGATAAATACATTGATGATTCACCATCGTCATCCTCATCACTGATATGGGGTCGGTTTTCTGTTCCTTCATCAGGACAAGACGAAAACAAACAAGAAGGTGTCGAAAGCGCCGAAACTTGCGAATCGGATCGGCCAATTCCACCACGACGGGGCGGCAAATGGTGCATGGTGACTTCAATGAAAGCAACAGCAGTAACAGTAGCAATTTCAATATTGAAGGTAACGCCTTTTTGTTGTTGGACTTTGAGGAAGAAGTGCGATAGAGGTGATGATCCTGAAAAATATAATTGATAGGTTCGTTTGAGATAGAGATTCGAAAGACGGAGATTGAAGATGTTGTGTATGTGGTGATATTGTTGAAAGCACGAGACTACTCTAGAGCTAGTAATATTAGCTAGTAGTGATGTGGTGTTTTCCTCTTCACAATTTGGCGAAACTTCAAGGTGTTGTTACGCGTTCAAAAGGCTCCTTTAGAGATACTTTTGTGGGCGGATCACCATAGAACAACGCGAGCGTTTGTTCATCCAGGCGTAGACAAGGAGCAAAACTTCTGGAAGTAAGAAAATGTCAATTTCTTTCAGGCGAACGAGGAAAGCATATCTTTTTGGTCTTAAAATGTCCGCTGCTGGCGACATACAACAAAATGAATGCGCTAGATGTCCTGTAATTTTGCTATGAAATGTCGAGATATCCAATCAATGCCAGAAACAATCTCACATTGGAAGATAAAGGTCGTCTGAGAGATGCATTTACTTAGAAACATTGGTAAAGTTCTGCGACCGAAACGAAACTGAGCAATTCAATGTGTCGTTTAGAACGCATCTTACTTTTCTACTCAGAGAATTAAAATACCTGCATGTTAAAAAGTCGTATGGAATATAAATATATTATTCTCACATTTAACTCTCTCTACCAGCTATCATAGAGCTCTACCGTAGTACGACGTAGTCTACGGGAAAGTGTCGATTTTGTGAACATTTTACAGTTTAGTAAGAAGCATAAATACAATAAACGTACTATCATCCGGACATCAGAAAGTGCGCTCCTGACGTGTACCACTTTGTCTTCAAAGACAAAAAAGGGACAACATCTGCCGAAGATTCAATGGAAGTTTCTTCAACTTCCGGGGCACACCATGAAGAATAACAGATCAATCCAATGCAAGGAACGACAACGAATTGGAGGTTCTCTTCAAATGTAGCGCTATCAATCCCAACTTCCAACTTTTTTCATGATCTGACACTCCTGTCTGTACCTGTACATAGTGTATCACGTACCGGTACTCGGAGTACGGTACGCACCGGTAGTTTATCCTCAACTATGTAACGTACCGGTAGGAAGTACTGATCATACGGTTTTAGGGATATGTCTTAAAATGAATGTTCAGCCAGGTGCCTTCACAGTTAATACAGGTACGGGTACCAGGCCAGGCAGACAACGGTAGACCAACAGTAGCAGAGCTCTAGCTAGAGGTAGTACTTCTACGGTAGGATAAACATTCTTTCTCTAGAGTAGAGAGCTCGCAACAGGGTAGTCTAGCTAAAAGTAGAGTGAAATGAGATAGTAATTCTTCACGGATCCACAGAAAAGAATGCAGCAACCCGCTCTCTTCACGTTGTCAAGTACGTTGTAATTGTAATAAAGGTACCGGTAGTAGATGGCTGGATCTACGCAAAAGAATTCAGCGACCATCTTCTACGTACTAGTAGTAGGGTAAGTCAGGCTGCGCCGCATTGTTAATTTTTATGGGATGGAGTATCGCAACATCATCAGTCAAATTAAAGGACGCACAGCACCAGATACTCGGAGTAAGAAATACTACAGTGATAATAAATGAAAGGATGTGATTTCAACGTGGCAAAAACATCCTAGCTGCTCTCGCATCGGACTGTGGCCAATCGTAGCATGTGATGCCTCTTGCAATACAAATCCAACCCTGCCTTATCTTGGGTCGTTGAAATCAATTTGCAACTTGATCAATTACTCTCACCATACTTCCTTCATTGCATCCTGATCTTCTTTTCCCTCTCCCCCCCCCCCCCCCCTTGGAGTTAAATGCTGCAATGGAAGTGCCCTTTCATGGTATCAATCGCATTTTGCAGCAGGTCATCACGCATCCTACCCACTCTGTGCGTCATACCTGCGTCTTCAACAGGTCCGTTCGCGATCTTGAAAGAGTTCTCTACAGGCTTTCCAGTTTGTCGTTGCGGAAACTGATAGAAGATTTCATTGTTCAAAAAGGATTAAGCAAGACAACGAATCGATCTTCATTCTGGTGGTGCAGCCATAACTGCTGCCAGGGATCTAACACCGCACCATCCGGCGGATTCGGGGCATCACCTGGGTAGACCAATCTGTGGTATCCCAACACCTCTGTATTACAGCATCTGTCAATAGGGCATGGAAAAAACATTTCTAACTAAACAAACCTTCAGTCTGTGATTAAACTGTGTTCTTTCATGGTTGCATTTCCAAAGCGCACCCATCTCTAATAGCCGTGTGTATGATACGTAGTGGTAGAAGTGGTAGATTTCCAATAAGTAAAACACTAACCTACATACTACGACGTACTCGGAGTAGTTCGGTAGTTATTTGTGAGTAGTTACGAAGATCTACAACCTATCCATCTCTTCTTTAATTGTTGATTGCTTGTGGTTGTTCCTGCGCAGTAACAATCCTCTGCTGTACGTCAACTCCGTTGGGCCTCTACTCTACTACATATCATACGGAGTAGAAGGCAGAGTTCCAGTGACCACCAGTCCACAAAATACTACTTCGAATACGGTAGGTCTAGCTAATAGTACGTCATATTCCTACCGTCTCAGAGCAATCTTCAAAATCGTAGCACAAACTACCGTACTAAAGCATCAGCGAAAATGTACTACTGTGTAGTTATACCTTTCGTACTTGAAGTAATCTAATATGTTACATGTCATACACGGAGCAAAATGCTATAGCAACAGCATGTTAGTAACATTACATGGGATCCCACCGGCTAGCGGCTGTATTGTGGGTGCTCCTATTGCTATGGGTACTCCTACGACTTCGACTGCTTCTATTGCTGGTACTCTTTTGTTGATTCGCTTGTAAGATACGGCTGCGATTATCCACCCGGACGGTAAAACTTTGCTCTTGTTCCGCGGATCGCTTCAATATCGGGCGAAGATTGTTGAATTGTGGTGAGGAAGCTTGCGCTTTCAAGTCTGTGGAAGGATACGGATACTTAGCTGTAGGTACTGGTACCGCTTCTTTGGGCACCATTGGTGTTTCTGTATCGCTCGTACTAGAAGTCTCCTTGGCGGCCCGTCTTCTTTCTCGCGCTGCTCGTCGTTGGTTTATTCGTCGTTGTTTTACTCGCCGGCTGCAACAATCAATGACTTTGGGAGTATCCATGGTTGGGGCGACATGTGATCGTAGTCGTTCTTCTCTCTCCGGGTAGTCTTCTTTGGATTCTTCTTCGTCACAATCGTCGCTACCCAAATCACTGTCCGCGAGGTAACAACTGGACGAGCAGGAGGAGGCGATCGATCCAATATCGCAAGAGGCCGAACACGAATCATCTCCAATACTGCCGGAGAGACGATACGAGACCAAACTGGGCAGCGTTTGATCGTCTGCGCGTGAGTCGCCACTTACACTATAATAGGAGCTTCTCCCCCCTCTGAGAGAGCTGCTTCCTCTTCGAGTGCTATTGCTACTACCGGACGTGCGCAGCAGCCGAATTGGGCGGGGAGCACCCAAACGAGCCTCCACTCGTGGTTCTTCTGTTTCGCCATCACGATAACTGCAATCTGCCTCTTTGCTTTCTTCTGCCTGGTTGAGGTGAACATTGCGATAAAGCTCTTTGGAACTGCGAAAAAGCATTTCCATGGCAATGGACGAGTTTGTCGTCGATGCCGATTCTTCCTTGGAAGAACAGGTGGATACTGAATCGAGAGAAAGCCGCTTAAAGGCCTGGTGCAGCTTCCGTTGGCCTCTCAATTCGAATGTTCGATCATCCATTTTGACGTGCCTAGGTTTGGGAGAAATTGGGAGAAAGGATCTTCGCTCGGGCAAAGAACAATTGAATTGATCGGATCGAGGCGTCACCAAAGCATTGTCTGTACTCATAGGGCTCGTCATGGTTTGTATGAATAAATAAAAGAAAGGAAACAGAGTGTGTAACATTTTTTTATGAATATATGATTGATGTGGGTGAGGTGCAGTCACTGGATCCCTTCTCATCCGACGAAAACAACGCTTACGCTTCTCACAGTCAGTGTGCTGTGCAATATTTCACTTCTTTTAGTAAAATTATTACGATTAAAATACTACTCCGAGTAGTAGAAAGTGTTCGAAAAAAACACACAACATCATGATAAAAAGTTGAAATCCGAACTGACTGTGACTGTGAAATTCGAGACTTCATCATGGGAAGCTCGGAGAACTCAATAGTAATGTAGATCGCATCTGCTCTTTTTCAATATTTATTAAATACCATGGATCACGGGATGAGTGCATTTACACAGATGTAATTAAACATGGAATTCGCAATTTAAGGCAAGTTTGGAACTTCTAGCCCTACGGACTACTGAAATAGTCGGTCAGTTCTCGGCGAATATTCGAATGATGAACATTACAATTAACAACAAAGAGAAGGAAAGGAAAAAGAGACTGGGTACTTGGTTTAGGTAGTCTACGGTAGCAAGCTACTAGTACTGTCACAATTCTTGTAGCACTGAGATTCTACGTTTCCCCCTCTTTTGAAAAAAGCAGGCATTGTGCTCGTGCGTGAGAAGCAACGTTTCCAAACTATCTCAGATGGCTAAATCGACGTCTCTTTCCCTGCCATCTGTGGATAGTAGTAAAGCGTACAAATCATGTCAAAATAAAATAATATAGCGGCATGTATTATTATATTACTGTAAATGTATCGTGAAAGATCTGGAGAAGGTGAGGCAACATCCATTTAGTACTGTTAATAAGGGGGGTAAGGGTACCGTAAGTACGGCGCCGTACTTTCGGTAGGTACTCCCCGGGCTAAACATTAGCACACATACGGTCACGCCGGCAAGGCTCAGACGGTTACACCGGCATGTCCGATAACCAGAATCGTCTGGACTGTGCAGGAGTTTCCGGGTAGCTCATTTTTCGTTCTGTCTGGCGACCGTTCGCACAACGCTGCAGGAACAGGAAGCCACCATCCTGATAGTGAGTAGGGAAATTCTGTTGTCGATGGCAACGAACACCAGAAACCCTAAGCAATCGTGTCAAAAATCCTCTCCTAATTCCAAAAATCCTCTCCTAATTCCAAAAATCCTCTCCAATCCTCTTCAGGAGAGGATTTATCGAGGAAGGATCTTTTTCGCAAAGATGCGTTTGAACCGTCTTCTTTCCTCGGCCTTACTATTCGGAGCACTTGGAGTGTATCTTCAAAATTTCGTCCTCGTATCTTTTTGCCCTTCATCGCTTTTGTTCTCTTCTTTTCCCCTGACTTGTGCCGTTTTTTTATTGGCAGTTTCACCTTCGTCACAGTCAAGCAGAACGATCTTCGCCACCCGTACTTCTCCGTGTCGTAAGAAAAGATCGCAATAGTACGCTACTGTTCACTACACTACTGTTCACGCATCAAAATCAAGAGTTCCTTCGTAACGTGTCCACAAACCTACACGGGCATTGTCAACATAATATTATTCATCTTGCTGGAAGAATTGTAGAATGAAATCAGTGTCTCTCTATTGGGTGGCTTTTCTTTTGGCAAGCCTGGTTTCTTTTCCATCCACCGACGCATCTGCATCATTCTTGGTGGGAAATACACGTGGCGATGTTCCCGTCTCTTTGTATAACGAAGCGACAGGAACCTTCGCTTCCTTCTTGCCACCCGAAGTGGAACTGATTGCTCCCGACCACATGGTCATGGTTGGTGACATGCTGTACATATCTCATGGCGATTCCCTCAACACGTCTGCCATTTTTCGAATGAACATGGCAGATGGTACATACGATACCTCGTGGGCTGTTGCGGAAGATATCATGTATCGGCCGTACGGCTTTGCTTTGGACAGTGGAGTCATGTACGTGGCCAGTTTCTTGTCGGATCAAATCTTAATGTTTGAAGAAGATACGGGCGAATACATGGGAGAATTCGTGGCCGGAGATGGGACCGAAGAGGGATTGTGCAACGGACCCAATCAAATAGCCATCCACAATGGCAAGTTGTACCTGACAACCCAGGGCAGTGTGGCGATCGATGGCGCTCCTGAGTATCTATTTCCCAGTCAAATTGTCGTATACGACTTGGAGACAGCCGAAGGAGAAGTTTACATTCCTCCACCAGAGCCTCTAGAAGATAGTTTTGGCTTTGTTTCGATGTTGGGCATTGTGATTGCTGGATGCGATGACGATTTGAGCACCAGCAACTGTACAATGTACACTACAGACTTTGGCGGTGGCTTGCGAGCGTACGATTTGGAAACGACAGATTTACTGTACGCTGTGGAAACGACCATTGACGAAGCGTTCACTGGATCCTTGACTCTGACGGACGGCGGCATGATTGTGGTACCAATTTTCGCTGATGAAGCTTCGGGATCGTTGTTGCAATTTGATGCCATGACAGGCGAGCCAATGGGATCAACCGAAGGATCCCCCGTTTTGGTTGGACCTACTACCGATCTTGCGCGACCTGTTGGCGTGCTGTTCTACATGGAAGAGGATACGGTCGGCACAATGCCTACCGATGCACCTATGCCGACCGAGGCACCAGTTGGTCCGGCTCCGGTCTCTGTAGGAGAAACTCCGGGAGAAGGTGACATGCCCAGTGCAGCCCCAGTGGAGGTTCCAGAGGCACCAGCTCCTTCGGGAGCCTCGATAATGAAGGGAGTCATATCATCTATCATGGTCGGGGCGTTTTCCTTGAGCGCGGTTTTCCTACTTGGATGAGATATGGGAGGCACATTATGTGGTGGTGACAGGTTGAGATTTCTCATATTTTTAACGCAGTATATTTGAATAATGTTTTAAATGTTTCTCGTGGAATTAATATGGCGACCAATCAGGTGTATTCTAAATCTTGCACTGGAACTACGTGAGATTGGTTAGCTCGAATCTTGTCGTTGAACTGTTACAACAATTCGAAAGGTCTTTTCGAAGCATCCGATCCACTCGTTCACTTGCACAATTTTTAGTCATCAGGCCAATCCTCGTGGCGTGCAGATTGTGTCGTGGACTGGAACTAACTGAGACTGGTTAGCTCGAGTCTTGTCGTTGAACTGTTACAACAATCTTTTCGAAGCATCCGATCCACTCGTTCACATGCATAATTTTTGGTCATTCATCAGTACTTGTATTAACAGTCGTTTCTTTGGAAGGTTTGATCTTTGCAGAAAGCAGACGCGAGTTTACGGAAAAGATGAGACCATCATCTGTCCTACCGGAGTATCGGTAGCTGGTAGCTACGGTAGAAGTCCGGTAGTCCGGAACTCCGGAGTCCGGAGTAGGATAATATTCTTCAATATGGGTCTCGGTCCTAATAAAGTAGCTTGCTTTTTTGCTGAAGATTTTCAAACTGTTCAACTTCATCGGTTGAGAAGGAAAAGACCCAAATAATCAGGGCAGAAAGGGAAGTTTTTCGCATTGGTTGCTCTTACTTCGTACTCCGAGTAGCTCCGGACTCCGGAGGGGTACGGTAGTTCTGTTTACGTTGGTACCGTAGTGTACCTCTTACCGGTAGCTACCTACCGCGGCTACGTGGCTACCGTTGCCGTATCATAGCTATCCTACCTAGCTACCTACCGTAGCTACTACTAGAGAGTCAACAGAATGTTGAAGATTGACAGTGAACAGCTGTTGCATACTTGCTTCTTTGCCCCCTCGAAGACCAGTGGGTGAGCCAGCTGCTCGGATGACATTTTCCCAAAGAGGTGAACGTTTATCGTATCACGTTATTAATAAATGATAGCTTGGCTATCAACACATCATGTTCATTGAAACATGATGATGGGATTCCCAAAACGATCAACAGAGTAAATCATTTGTCTACTACATTAATACAAAGTATTAATCTTTTTTTAAAATATATATAATCTATTTTATGGTACTGATAGTAGCTAGGTATCGCCTACCGGTACCGGTCATTTGACGGTCCTGGAAGTAAAAGGCGAATGACCATTCGCAGTCAACGACAGTGTCGTGTTAGTACTATGATACGTATTCTCTACCAAGAGGCTTTTTGTCCCTTTATTAGTTATTATACCACAACTACTACAATAACAGTAATTTTCTGTTAGATTGAAGATGTCCACAGAAAGACCGAATTTCATGCACTTTTCTTCTTTCAGGTCATATTGACAAAAACGGGATTAACGGCACTGTGACATTGTACTGTGGAAATGCACCTATCCCTAAAGAACTAAAACTATCAGCGGAGACTGTGAGGTTCCTCCGACAGGTCCCAAAACTCAACAACACACTTTTTTACTCTACATCGCGAAATCTTTTGTCCCTCGTGTTGATACCAACTACAACAACCTTAGCTCTCTACTTGCAAGATACCGTGGTGCTGTTGTCCTTTATTATTTTTTAATTTTTTTCATTTTCATCTCCATCTACGGTACTCACAAACAGAGCACAGTTACGACTTTTTTTTGGAAGAGATAACTGTAAATAAATCCGCTTTTGTAATCCTTTGGATTTTTTTCCGACAACACATGGACAACTCCCAAAATCTCGCTGATTGAGTTTTCATTTGTTTTGTTCTTGAGCGTTTCCTGTTTCCAAACAAACTTACAAAATCGTAAAAATGATTGGAACAACTACCACGACCATTGTCGATATGGGCGACATGGTGAGATCCAACCATGGGCGGCCGTCGAAAGATGATCATAACAGCAGCACATCGTCTTTCCAGGAGGGAGACGGTGACGATCAATCGGCCTCTTCTGCCGATGGGTCCCACCTGACGGGAAGCAACAGTGACACTGATGGTCGATCGAGTTACATGAATGGCTCTACGGGAAATGGAACGCAAGAAAACATCTTCACGAAAGACGGAAGGTCTCTTAATAGAGCCAGATGTTGCTTCCTTTTGACGTTGTTAGCAGCCGCTTGTGCTGTGGGTACTGTTGTGGGCGTGATTACCTCCAACAGCCAAACTGTCAATTTTGTTGCACAGGTAAAGTATTGCAAGGAGTTTATGATGATGGAAATGAAAAATGTCAGTGAATGTCATGCATGTGTTCTCATTTCCGTCTCGCTGGCAAAAACTCTTTTCTTTTACTTGCTTGACTTATAGTTCGATGACGTTGCCATTCAAGTCATTGACATCTCCAACGCCAACGTGCAAAATGTCTTTCACGCCTTGGAGGCACTTTCCTTAACTACCACCTCCTTTATGAAACAATCGATTCAAGATGGAAATAATCAGTACCCCGATGGATTCTTTACGTTGCCCGATGCTGAGCTTCATCTTGGTAATGCACGGCGAGCGTCCCGTGCGACCGTTGTTGGATATGCTCCTCTTGTCCAAAATGCAGTCGAATATGCACTCTGGGAAACCTATTCTCAAGACAACATTGATTGGGTCCAACAATCATTGGATACAGCTTATGAATTCGAACAACACAATACCACTGCGAATGATTTCTTCAATCCCAAAATCTGGTACCTGAAAAAGTTTGATGCACATGGTAACCAAATTGTCATTGATGATCAAATGGCCTTGACGTGTCCTTCTAGAATTGAAACAGATAGCGGCCACAACCAATACGCTGTTGCCCGGGAAAGCATCACACTCGAAGATCCCAACAATGGACCCTTCGTTCCTATTTGGATGGAATCGCCTCCACCCAACCCAAACAAACCAAGCCACCTGAATTTCAATCTCATGGCGGACCCCATCTTTCAATTGGCAAAACAAGTCATTGATGACACCAAAGCAACAACCTTCCAAGACATTTGCAGCACAGCATCCACTTGGTTCAATCACAGTGAGTTGGAAAGCAACCAGGACCTATACTCATTGGTCGTCGCACCTGTCTGGAGCAATCATGGGGACCGTACAAACATTGTTGGGCACTATTTTGCTGCCGTCAAATGGTCGAATTTTTTTGAAAATGTTCTTGACTCTCGCAACAATGATCCAATCCTTGTTGTCATGGAGAGTCAATGTGGTGACAAGGCTTTTTCCTACCTTCTTGAAGGGGCCAATGCAACCCTGGTTTCTACCAATCAAGATGTTCATGTTCATTCCAAACAGTTTGAAAACATGGCCCATTCGGCTGACTTTGCCATGTTTGCCTACAGCAACCATGATACCAGTGCTGTAAAGGATGAAATGGGCAATGTTATCTGCAGCTCTACAACATTCACAATTACCGTGTACCCTACGCAAACATTTGAACAGAACTATACTACCAAACAACCCCTTTATTACACATTGGTGGTTCTGTCCATCTTTTTGTTTACAATCCTAACATTTTGTGTCTTTGACTGGTTGGTTCAACGGCAACAGTCCATCATCATGAACACTGCTCTACGCCAGAATGCATTGGTGTCATCTCTATTCCCAAAGAATATTCAAAAGCAACTCATGGAAGATATGGATGCTGAAGCTGTCAAGAACAAGACTGGAAAAGCTGGTTTAAAGTCTTATCTCAATAATGAAGCTACCGAGTTGGAAGAGGAACAATTGGAGGATGGTACCAAATCCAAGCCAATTGCAGATCTGTTTCCAGAAACCACCATCATGTTTGCTGACATTGCAGGCTTCACTGCCTGGTCCTCTACCAGAGAACCTTCTGCTGTCTTCACATTGTTGGAAGCCATTTATGCAGAGTTTGACGCTATTGCTAAGCGCAGAGGTGTCTTCAAGGTTGAAGTTGTGGGGGATTGCTATGTAGCAGTTACTGGGCTCCCTGACCCAAGACCAGACCATGCTGTTGCCATGGCAAAGTTTGCAAATGATTGTGTGAACAGAATGTTCCGAGTGACTCGAAAATTGGAAATAGAGTTGGGCCCAGATACTGCAGAGCTCGGCCTTCGTGTTGGTCTCCACAGCGGACCAGTGGTTGCTGGAGTCTTACGGGGTGACAAATCTCGTTTCCAATTGTTTGGAGATACTGTAAGTAATTCAGCCTCGATTGATTTTTCTTCCTTGGAAGCCTATTTTACTCATATCTCACCTTCTCCTGTCCTACCCCAAGATGAATACTGCTAGTAGAATGGAATCCAATGGTGTCCCTGGTCATATTCAGATCTCCCAAGACACAGCAGACTTGCTTAGAGCTGCTGGGAAAGAGCACTGGTTGAAAGAGCGTGATGTCAAGATTGCTGCCAAAGGAAAAGGGGAACTGCAAACCTATTTTTTGCAGTTGAACAGTGCCCCCCGCTCCAGCAATGCCTCCAGCTCCGGTACTGTTACTTCTTATGGTGAAATGTCTGAAGATTTGAATCTTCCAGATCCAGCAGAAGTCTTGGAACGTCGTAATCGTGTGGCAGAATGGACAGTGGAGGTGATGGCTCAACAATTAAAAACAATTGTGGGGATGCGTATGACACATGAAGTAAAACAAGACTCTCAAGCAAAAATGAGAGAGCTTGAGGCAAGCTCCCTCTCTCAAGTGCCAGAAAGCAAGACGGTGATCGATGAAGTGGCAGAATGTATCAAGCTGCCTGATTACAGTGCCTCCAACAAACAGACATCCAACTTTGATGTCTCAGAGATAACTTTGGACGCTGAGGTTTTGGAGGAGCTACGGAGTTATGTGCAAACCATTGCTTCCTTGTACAATGAAAATCCTTTCCACAGCTTTGATCATGCAAACCATGTGGTGATGAGTGTCAATAAGTTATTGAGTCGAATCAATGCACCTGACCTTGATGAATGCACTGCTCAAGAAATTCATGATCACACCTATGGAATCACATCAGATCCTTTGACTTGGTTTGCCTGTGTGTATTCTGCTCTCATCCACGATGTGGACCATTCTGGTGTCCCAAATGCTCAGCTCATCAAGGAAGGTGCACCTGTTGCCACTTTGTACAATTCGAAATCTGTTGCTGAGCAAAACTCCTTTGATATTGCCTGGGACCTCCTGATGGAACCATCATATGAGAACTTGCGTTCTACAATTTATGTCAACGAGACTGAGTTCAAGAGATTCCGACAACTTGTTGTGAATGGAGTCATGGCCACTGACATTGTGGACAAAGACCTGAAGACCTTGCGAAATAACCGTTGGGATGCTGCATTTGATGAGACAAGAAAAGATAATGAGTGGCGAGGGCGGACTCTTAAGGCCACTATCATCATTGAGCATTTGATTCAGGCCAGTGATGTAGCTCACACAATGCAACACTGGCACATCTATCGGAGATGGAATGAGAGATTTTTTAAAGAGTGTTATCAAGCATACCTGAATGGTAGAGCTGATGCTAATCCTGCCAAGACATGGTACAAGGGTGAGTTGGGCTTCTTTGACTTTTATATCATTCCTTTGGCAAAGAAGTTGAAAGAATGTGGTGTATTTGGGGTTTCCAGTGATGAGTACTTGTCCTATGCCCTACAAAACAGAAAGGAGTGGGAAGAGCGTGGGGAGGAAATGGTCAAAGAAATGGTACGAAGTGCGAGACGCGAAGAGCTGGCCCAAGCAAAGAAATCCCGGCATGCAAATGCTGAAACAGATTTGTAGGAGGCTTTTTGAGGCAAATAATGCAGTATCATAATTGTATGGATTTGAATCTACTCTATTTTCTAATTTGAAACAAGAACAACAAGCGCAATCTCCTCAGAGTTTGAATGACTATGAATTTCAACGTCAGTTCTTAGCAACAACGACCATGTCACCTCAAAAATACAACTGGCACAGGGATTTGCAAACCTACCACTCCGAAAATGCCTTTCGTCTCTTTTCTGAGGAGTCGTTCTTTTTTGGTTTCGCCCAAGTAAAAAGAATCGTCAACTCACCATCAACAAACAAATCACGTTTTGCATCGTGCCTGATCGGTCACCAAGATGACGATATTTGTGGCTCTTGATTTTCGCATCCGACAACACTTCTCGTGAATGTCTGTTGAGGAATAGGGGAAACATTGTTCTGGATTCCAATCACCCCTACTCCACAGGCATACAGCATGCATCTCGACCAATATGGAATCCTGTCAAATACAGGTATTGTTGCAAAAGTACGGACGAGCAAAAGGTTAGACATTCACTTGAGTTGACAGAATAGAGGCTTCATGAATTGACGTATCACCAAGCACCTTGAAAATATTCCCCATTTTGCTGGATTTTCCAGGCAACTTTGGCCTATGAAGAAAACAATGACAAGTCCATTCTGTCTCCTTTGATACTTCTGTAATTCCGAGGGGGGGGGGAAGAAGCGATCGGGTTTTAGCGAATTGCTTGCTTCTTGATACGTAGCACTTTTTTTCTTTCAAACCATGGATCCTTCCAACGCTTCTACAGTTTACAACAGTCGTCCAAACGAGTATTCTGTACGTCTCCTTATCTACTAGCAGTGAACAGATACCAACAATGACAAAAGAAATTAGCGATGCAAAAAAATGAAAATAAAACAACCGAAGCAAAAAGGCATGCCATCGCCATTCGTCAGTCTGTGTCATACTTGCTTAACATATTTAAAAATTGAAAATTTCTTTCGCACCGCGTTCCATTAACAAGTGAAAGATAGCATCCGGTTCTTGCTTTCGATTGTAGGAAATAAGATATCCTGGGTAGTCGTCAAACGCGCGTTGCGATCGCTCAAGAATGTAGGCCCATAGTCCGGGGGAGACGCGTTGTTCCATCAAGATGCGACTTCTAGCACGATTAAGCGCCAAATGATGAATGAGGCGATAATATTCTCCCAATCGGCCAAAGTCTTCCCCGAGGCGGCCCAAGAAGAGCATGTTGAACTTTCCAAGATATCCTAGGTAAGGAAATTTGGCTGCCCAGTACCACAAAGCTCGAATGTTGGCGTCTTTTTCGGCAGGTGTACCATCGGGTAGACTCAAGGCAGTATTGCGACTAAGATCCAACACTCGCAGGCTGTGGCTGGGCAGACACGAAGCCACAAGGTCGCCTGGAATCGTGATCTTATCAGTTTGATTGCGACTTTCAATATTCAAATGGCATATGTTGCCATCCGACAGATCGATTTCTTGGATTCTTGAGCACTTTTGGAAAATATTTGTACAGAGCGAGGCAAACTCCTCGTCGCCCAACTCCGAACCGGTTTTTGAGAGACGAAATACAGTTAGATTGGATAAATCCAGAGTTTGGGAGAGACAATGTATGGCCATTGTCTCTTTGGAAAAGAAACCCGTGCATTGTACCAATTCGAGTCGAGTCATAGAAGGCGGCACATGGGTGACTTCTTGTGCTTGCATGTCCATGTCGATTTTGTATGATGTATGGGGAACGAATTGAGCTCGATGAATGTGGAATTCTTTGAGTTTGGTAAAAAAGTGCAGGCCCTGGAGAGAGACAAGAGTTTCCGGTGATTGATCGCGGAGTGGTGTGTCAGTTCGCAGAGATAGTTTGGTGAGATTCTTGGCCAAGGGAGACAACATGGATAGAGGGACAAAATACTGGTCTCCGGAACTGCGATGAAATGCAAGAGTTTCGATTTGTTTCCATGTGGCGAGCGTGCGAAAGGCACATGCGATCCGGTGCTGCGTTTCACCTCCGATCGTCGGGAGTCTAACAATCGCAGTGCGGAGAAGAGGCCAGCAGGAATAGGGATGAAAAACGCTGTCGTCATCCGGAGAAGGAAACAATATTTTCAGACCATCCACGCTCGTTCGAATCATTTGCAACTTGGTCCAGCATGAGAAGACGGGTGCTGTATCCACAGAGACAACTTCGCACGGAGTAATGCACCTCAAATGGACGAATTTCAAGTTTGTGAGTTGTTTCATTGACTGAGGAAAGACTTCTAGCATCTCTGCGTATCGTTTCCGTGAGAACAGAGTGTGGACAATCCAGCTAACGTCCATTTCCAAGTGCTCCAAAGATTGCCCAAGCAAGCCTATCTCCTCCGGGATAGCCTCAAGCATTCGGCAATCTTTCAAGTCAAGATATTTCAAGCTTGGCAGTGGCCTTGGCCTGGGGAAAGAGTACTGAAAAACGCTCCGCAAAGGAAAGTGCGGTAGCAACGACCCAACTTGGAGCTTTTCCAAATTTGGCAAGTCGCCAATTCCGAGGTATCTGTATTCATATCCATACATGAGGTCTACCGTTAGAGACTTCAAGGCATCCAAACGGGACATATCAGGAAGGGGTTGATCCAGTTGTTGCTGAAATTCTGTCTCTACTAGGAGCTTGAACCCGATAATGCGTTTCTGGTCATCTTCCTCATCAATGTCAACCAACCTAAGCAAACCATGCGAATCGTTGCACCTTGGCAACATTGCAGTAAGATTGAAGGCACTATGAATCCCATTGGTGATTTCCCAATCGTCGGCATCTACCCACACTTCCTTGGCTTTATCATGGGGTCCATGCTTCAATTTGCTAACAATTTTGATGGTCGAACGAATCTTTCTTTTTGTTGCCATGTTGATTCCCTACCGTAGCTACTTACTCCGAGTAGGAAGATCTTTTGTTTCCACCGTTCACCACAACTACGACAATGCGCACCAGCACAACACACCAGATCTTCTGCCGATATGATCCTTTCTTTCGTAAGCATAATGGACGCTGAACCTATTCCTTTTTTGTTACAATTTTCCACTTCGGCATCGGAATGTTTTGTTGTGCACTACACTGTTCACCTTTGTCAGTTTGTGTGGGGGAAGTCGTATCGCCTCGCGATAAAATAATTCGCAATGCACTCTGTAGGTAAGAAGGAATAAATTAGAATCAATTAAATTTCCCTAAAACATTTACAGTTAAGTTGATTCAGAGCTACGGAGTGCTTGTTAAAGTCTACGCGCCGTTTGTCGGCAGCAAATTCGTCGCGGTTGCGAGGTGCATATTTTTAATGCGCGCACGGAAAATTCTGACCAAAACAATCTGTTTGTCTAGTAAGGTTGGAGGTATTTCTTCAAGATCCAACTATCATACCGGTAGGTACCCAAAGCTACTACCGTATGATAGAGAGGTAGTAGTCGACCTTCATTTTTTCTCGTTGTGACCTTTTTGAAATACGTAGTTAACTGTAATAAAAAGTATTGTAGTCATTTTGCCATAAACTCAGTCATGAAGGTAGGTTACCTGTTAATGCTGGTCGTGAAAATGGACCAATTGCACAAATGACTGTATTTTGAATTGCCCCGAACTCACAATTTATCAGAAAACGTTCGACATCAAATAGCAACTTAGTCATGAAGCTAAATACAAATGCGAACCACATAAAATAATTAATTCGATGATGATGATTGATGCGGACGACTATGATACTGGCCTCCGAAGCGTTCAAGCGACAGTTGTAGTTTCATTCTGTCGTGCTGTTGGTGGTACAACAAAACATCGACCACAACTATTTACCAGTAGGTAGTTCAATTCATGTGCGTTTTCAGTTCACCAAAGACGGACACCGCCACTTGTCACCTGCAGCAACAATTACCAGCCGAACCATGAAGACTTCTATCGTTGCCTTATTTTCCGCAGTTTTCTTCCTTCCGAACTGTGCTGCCACAACGATTCGAATGGAGGCACCCACTCTTTCACCCATCGTCATGCTGGCTGGATCACCAGTCATGGCCTCTACATTTCCCACCGATGAACCGTCCTTCCAGGTAACGGCGTCTGATAGTGACAGTACCGTCTCCCAGTTGCGATATGGGGGAACAGCGGCTGCGGACGGAACCATGTCCGTAACACGCAGCATGCTTTGAGGGAAAAGCCACCAAAGCAGTAGATTCTGCAAAGCTGACACCATATCGCTACTCAAGAGGTCGTCAGCGGCTGCCGCGACACTGCCAATGCTGCTAAAGCGTGTATAAACCAACACAACCACAGTCTCTATCACAGCCACAGCCCGGTGAGAGTAACAACGTCTTGGTTTATGTGACTAGCCACCGTCCTTGTGTATTAAGGTAGAACTATTATAACCACAGGAACCTGTTCCATTGGTGTTGGACAGTCACAACATCTTGAAGCAATTCTACGTTGCTTGTGTTCAATGGCCTCAAAAGAGATGAATAGAGTCGTAGCACATAAACAATCGAGATTTTTGACTGGTAGGGCGTTGATAATATTATTTTCTTCTCGTTTTACGAGGCACGCCATCGTAGTATCACTGTTGCACCAATTTTGAGATTGAGAGAGTCGGATCTAGTGAGTAACAGCCTGCCAGCTAGTGTAAAAAACTTTGGTCATGAATCCTAGCTAGAGTACCAAACAAAGTTGAACCTATTGACTTTTCCGTGCTATAAAAGGGATGTGGGAGTCACTCTATCAGGTTGGGAAAGTGGTGCTCAGCACTACTTTTGTAACAAGGGAGACAAGATGACCAGAGTGGCATGGTACGCTTGGGGTGAGAGTATTACGTAGTACATTATTACGTCGTATGTATCTGCTTCGTCTACATGACTGACATGTTCTCGAGCTATAACTACCTGTTGTGTGCGTCAACGATCCGCCGTCGACAACTTTGTACGATAGAGCCAAGCAACTCAATCCATATAAAAACAAGGCGACAAAGTCGACACCATCTGATTCAAAGGATATATGAAGTCCAATTCCAACAGAGACGATGGACGATGAAAGTTTAGTTGGCAGGCATTCCAAACACTATTCCGTCTGCTGTCAGTCATTGTTTTCTCTGTCACTTCTTTTTTCTTTTCCGTTTTTTTTTTTTTCTTTTTCGCAACAAGAATGGTAGGACCTGGAGAAGAATCTACCATTCAAAGATCCAAATGAATAATGGGTCTTGTATGAAACGGCAGCTCTCGTACGGGAATACGCACACCCATGAAAGGAAGAACGAAAAGGGTCGGCCGTACTATGATGAATCACCCTTAAAAATGATGATGATGATGATGATGATGATGATGACGAAACTGTTCCGAGTGGTGTAAAAAAGATTCGCATTCCTTTTGTTGGCTTGGTTGCAAATGTTGTGTCCGTACCACAGTCGTGTCCTGCATTGGAGCCGACTTGAGGTGTTGCAATGACTAGCTAGTAGAGGGCCATTCTTATCGCCGCTTTGTTCTTGTTCTTGTTATCTCCCACCAGTTGAACGTCGTCAGGCGCTGGCTTTTTGGAACTTTTGAGAACAGTTTTTGTTTCCATCATCATACTTTTCCACGGAGGGACTTCTTTTTTTGTTGCGTTGATTCTGAAATCGGTTGATTGGTTTCGGCTGTACAGCGTTTTCCAGTTGGATACTACTGCAACAGTAAAGAGTGTATGTACTTGTACCGTCTTCAAAAACGACAACGTGGATTTGTCATTTGCTTGTCGGGGAACCAAAAATAGGACGTCGTCCATAAAACTCGTGCTGACATGTTCCATGGTAGTGCTGACATGTTCCATCGTCCATGCGATACACCATATTTTCCAAGATGGATCCTCGTATCCAGTTGTCTTGTCTTGTCTTGTATTACATCATCTTCCAAGTGACCATACATCCTCCTCCTCCTCCTCCTCCTACTCGAACATAATATCGTAGTTGTCGGAATGATCCTCACTGGTAAAGTGTAAAGTGCATGTTCCAGTCAATTGGTATCGTCTTTTTCATCTTCCACAAGAACGAATTCTGCCTTGAGGATGATATAAAACAGCCACAAACAGAACAAACATTCAAAGACATGTCGATCTCGATAGTTGCCATGTCGAAAGAATCCCAACAGAAAAATGGCGGGAACAATCATGAGATATAAAAAGACGATTATGAAAACAAAAAAAGGATTTTGCCAACAACAAAAAGTGGACAATTAAAGTCTTGACTGACAGACTCAACAAAACTTGCTGCTGCTGCTGTTGATTGATTGTGTGTTTGTCTTCTTCTTCTTCTTCTTCTTGCTGAGGAGATACAGTGGCGCAGTACAGAGTAGAAAGCGACAAAGTCGATTAACGGATCGGTAGTAGGCATATAGAAGACTGCTGTAGTCTACACACTTGGAAGATGTCGTTTTTGTTCCATCTTGACTAGTACCGGTTCGAGTATGGTACTTGTTGTTGATGATGATGATGATGACCGGTAAATTTTTTGGAGTTCCCGCGTCGAAAATCTTCTCCCAACGGTATTCTCTGACAGTGAATGACGACTTCTTGGACTGTCGCAGTCAATGGATCTGTTCGACTGTATCTGCTGACGCATTCGACGCGACTGACACTATTAACTGTAAATTGGCGAACTGTCGTCTTGACCCTGGGAGTCTCGAGACAGACGAGCAGACCAAAAGTTCGTCCTCCACCTTTTTGCATCGTCATCACTTCATCCCCTCGCCGTTCCAGTGGTGTCTCGTGTCTCATCACGACAACAACAACATCATCAATCATCACTTACAGCCAGTGCCATCACAACAACAACGACAGCAACAACATCATCCTCAGCGGAATGAAATGCACCAAGAAGTTTTTGACAAGACAACTACAAGACGACGACGACGACGACGACAACGACTTCTTGCTGACCATAATGGCCAAAAACTATTGGAGTTGTTGTTATGACCAAATTCCATGGAACAAAGTTCTTCGCACTGTTGTTCTATTGGCAGCAGCATTGGTCCTTTTGACTGATTATCGTTGTCTACTAGTAGAACAATGTATTCCGTACGAGATAATGAGAATGAGATCCACTCTTTTTTGCGATGCCTTTTCACCTTATACGACGGGTATAACTACTACAAGAGGAAGGAGACAACAAGAATCAATCCATACCAACAACAACGTCAAAGACTACAACAAGGGCCGAATCACGATAACATCATGTTGTTGTCATCATAGTAATACCCGATTGTTCTCATCCGTTCCTTCCACGTCCGTCACAACGACGACGACGACGACGACATCTACATGGTTTCCCACCAAGATTCAACAGGGGATTGATTACACAACTGTCGTACAATCACTCTATTTGCGACATATCGTGGTAGAAACCAAAGAAACGGCACAACTCGTCATGGAGACACAACTGTCTCAAGATCCTACTACATTTGCCACGTTGGCTACCCAACTGTCGGCATGTCCTCATACCAAACACGACGGGGGGATTATTGGATGGGTAGATACTACCAATTTCATTCAACCTACAACCAAAGATGATGGCGACGATGATGATGAGGATGATGAGGAGGATTCCAATAGTATGGATTCGTCCCTTTATTTCATCACATCCATTATTCCGAAGGATGTCCTTACAACACTTATTCAACACCATCAACCCAAAACGGGTGATATTCATGTCATTCCATCCAAATCCACCAATCAAATCCATATCGTCAAGGTGGAAGAACTTTGGTTGCGACCAATCCAAGTTCCCAAATGGCAAGACAAACAACAACAACCACAACCACAACAACAACAACAACAAACAACTGATAGCGCATCGTCCATGGAAACTCTACGAATCGGTTCACACTCGGGTCTGAATGTCCAAATTCCACGCACCAAACGACTCAAAGGACAAGGGACGATTCCCAACACACCCTCCTTTGTAACAAGCACCATCAGCAACAATAATAACAATGACGGTCAATCCACCTATTTGATTCAAACCAACGGTTGTCAAATGAATGTTGCCGACAGTGAACGACTCGAGGGTATATTACAGACTCAACTTGGATTACAACGGACCAACGATCCGAATCGAGCCGATGTACTCATCGTCAATACCTGTTCCATTCGAGAAGGTGCCGAAAAGAAACTGTACGATGTATTGGGCCCGTACCGTGCCCGAAAACGAGCCGGTGAATCGATCGCCATTCTCATTACCGGATGTGTCGCCCAACAGGAAGGTCAAAAATTATTAGAAACACTCCCCGAAGTCGATGTGGTGGTGGGACCGCAATACATCCCCCATCTGGGCAATGTGCTGCAATCCATCGCACAGGGACATCAATTGGTCCTCACGGAACCAATGCTCATACCCGACAATTATTCTCAACAACAGCAACAACAACAAAACAACAACAACAACAACAACTCGACTGGTAGCGACCGATCCAACCTACTGGGGTATAATGATGACTTTTCAACAAAACCCATTCGGGGACATTCTGTACGAGCCTGGGTCAATGCCATTTATGGATGCAACGAACATTGTTCGTACTGCGTGTGAGTGTACACCAAACATTATTTTGTGATTGTCATTGTCATTGTCGTTATTGCTGTAGTTTTCTGTACTGTTAAGTCACGAATGATGGGCGCTTGCTGCACTTTTGTTTACTAATACTAATACTCTGATTTCTAACATTTTTTTCCCCCATCCGTCCTCCGCGACGTTCCTTTTGAAAAATCGGTCACGGCAGCGTTCCTGCCAGTAAGTGGGACATGGAACTTTTGGTGGTTGTATCCACGCACACATCTCCAACCATGTATTGGCCTTTGGGAGCTCACAACAGTTTTTTCTTTTCTTGTTCATTTATTCCTCTCTCTCTCTCTCTCCCCCCTCTCGACCACTATATTGATTTCAGCCCGTGGAATGGAACAATCACGAAGTATGGAAAGTATCTTGCAAGAATGTCTGGACTTGATTCAACACCAAGGATACAAGGAAGTTACACTGCTAGGACAAAACATTGATGCCTACGGTCGTGACATGGTCCCCAAACGGACCTTTGCCGATCTGTTACACTACTTGAATGCCAATATCCCCAACAAGGCTCGTATTCGATACGTCACATCCCATCCCCGTTACTTTTCGGACCGTGTCATTGATGCGGTGGCAACATTGGACAAGGTTTGCGAATGCTTCCACATGCCATTTCAAGCCGGTGATAATGCCGTCTTGAAAGAAATGCGACGGGGGTATACCTACGAAAGTTACATGAAAATCATCGACAAGATTCGAACCGCTGCTCCCGATGCCGCTATCACGGCCGACGTCATTGTGGGATTTCCTGGGGAAACTGAGGAGGCATTTCAACGGACGCTGGATTTGATGGAGGCAGTTCACTTTGACAATTTGAATTCCTTTGCGTACTCTCCCCGACCCAATACCGAAGCCGCTCTCTGGCAAGAGAATCAAATTCCAGATGATGTCAAACGAGAGCGATTGGCACGGGTTCAGGAACTCGCCGCCAAACATGCCATGGAACGGAGCCAACGGTACGTCGGTACGACAGTGGAAGTTTTGGTAGAAGATACCAACCCGAGATCACCACAGCAAGTCATGGGTCGCACGCGACAAGGACGTCAAGTCTATTTTGATGGGGATATTGGAGAGTTACTGGGAAACTTTGTCGATGTGGAAATTGTCGAAGCAAGAACTTGGAGTCTAGTGGGGAAGCGAATACATTGACAGTGAAACACGGAATTAACAGTTTCAAAGAAATTTTATTAATTTAACTGTAACATAGGAATACATCCTCCCACACCTTGCTGGCATTCGAAATGAACACTGACTCTGCCAACAAATATCTGCCTCGTTATTCCTCATAATCTAGGAAATACGTAGCTTACCCGCGTATTTTAATGACGACAAGACACTCTAGCTACTGGAGGGGTTGTCAAAACTATTTCTACGTAGTAGTATTTATTGATCATGAATCGATTATCATCGTACAGGTACGGTATTACTCTTGTGATACGAGTACGTCGTAATGATGAAACGCATGATCACAACAACACGGAGATAACTCCGTCGTACGAAGTACATGATGTTATTGTCACAGTATGAAGGTACGGTTGACTACCTACCGGTACAGTTGTGGGCAGCAAAATCGTGGCATAGGAATAATATTACCTCATTTTTCTTTTTATGATACTTTATTACACTCTCTACTCTAGCTAGAGAGTAGAGTATCTATGATAGCTACGGTACTGGTATTTCTGCCGTTTTCTAAGGGCGAAGATGGAAGAAGAATTTAACAGGAACTTCAATTCCTCTTCTCCGGTACCACAAAAGCGACCGAGGAGATACATCAAGACTCTCAAGACATGCTTCTCAAATTTTTTTGCTCATTCCAAGACTTTTTACAGTACAAAACTTCTTTGGCGAGATCTGAGGCTATTCTGCTACTTCCGATTCTTTGAATAAAACTTATAAAAATGAGACAAATTTACATAATGGTTGTGATAATTCGTGCATCTTTCTTGGTGATCGGAACAGAGAATTCCTGTTATTTACTGTTATTACGAAGGCCCAGTACGTGCGTAAGTAAAGGAATTAGAAACTTCATCGCTTTTATTTCATGAAAAAATGGATAATAGCTTTCGGCGTATTTCCCGTACCACAAATGCACGCGTGGCATTTTCGCACAGACAGGATTGTCCTTCAGGATCTGGTAAACTAGTTGCATCGGTCACATCAAAAGATGCAATGATACTTCTTCGGACGACATAGCGGAAGAGGAGCCCAAGGGACATCAATCATCGGCCCGACTCCACAGCCAGCAACGAGATGGATTTTTTGTCTTCTTTCTGTACCATCGTTGACAAGAAAAATATATCTCACAAAAAATCAAAAAAAGTGCTCTTTGATTCAGTAAAAAGCCGAAGCATTTGCGACAAACTACAACAGGGACAATGATGATTTCGCAGCAGGATCATGCCAAAACTGGTGCTGATGCTACGGGATCGCTCAGCAAGGGGAAAGAAACAGACACCAGCAGTAACGTACAAGATGAAGAAGCATCTGATCTCTCCAACTGCTCGCCTCACAACTCATCTTCTGCTGATGAGTCCAGCTCAACCAACAGTCCGCACAGTAGCAGCAATGGATCAAGCTCAGGCCGTCTAAGCCATTTCAACAATATCTTCTCTCATTCTCGCGAAGAACGTCATATCACCGGTGCAAAGTATATTTTCTTGGCCCTTCTCCTGGCAGGAGCCATCGGTCTCGGTGTGGCCATATTCTATTCCACCACGGCTAAAGAAACTTCCACCTTTCATGTTAATGTAAGCAAATTTGACAAGAAAGCTGGAGCCTTAATCTAGTCAGCATATCACCTCTCAATCATTCAATGTATCTCTTTCTGCCAGTTTGCCAACGTTGCTGCTCAAGCTCACAGGGCAAGCAATGAAAATGTTTTGAATATGATTGAATCCCTTGAAACTCTTTCCAAGACGACCACCTCCTTCCTCATGGAAGAATACGCAAAAAACAATGGCACCTACCCTCTTGGCTTTGTTACCATGTTGGATGCAGAACATCATCTGGGACGCACAAGGAGAGATAGCCAAGCCCAAATCTTGGCCTATGCTCCTATTGTTGAGGGAAAGGACTATGACTTGTGGACCCAGTATGTCAATGAGAACTTGCGATGGATCAATGAGGCATGGAAGGTATATAATTATATCGAAGGAGTGCCTCGACAGGAGCAAGGGCAGACCATGAACAATGTGGAAAAGCAAATATGGGCAGTAACCAATCTTGATGAGGATGGAAACATTGTAGACTATGATTCCTCTGTTTGTTCTGGGCCAACTATCGAGGACATTTCCAAACAAGAAGTTTACATTGGAAAGCCAGAAGATGGCCCTGCATCTCCCATTTGGACAATATCACCACCACCAAACACAAATGAACCAAATGGCATTAACTTTGATATGATGGCATCAGAAGTGTTTGATGTATTATCTCCCAAAGTTGGAGTCCCTCCCCAAGCAATGCTTCATGACATCTGCAAACCAACAGCTGTAAGTGTAAGCGTTTTGATTGTTGCCACCGTCTTGTCTGCTGTTTTAAAACTCACTTTTTTTCTATTGTAGTTGTTTGGCCTCAAGCAATTTGGCAATGATGTCTCCATTGTGACTGTTCCTGTGTTTGGTAGCTTTGAAAAGAAGGCAGCAGTTGTTGGCCATTACATTACAGTCATACCTTGGTCTGTCTTCTTTGAAAAGGAGCTTCCAATTGGAACTCCACCCATTGATGCAGTGATTCATTCATCCTGTGGCCACACATTTACAGTAATGATTGACGGTCCAGATGCCATCATGACATCCTCAGATGAAGATGTACACGACCTTTCATATGACAATCTTGCCACCAAAGAGCCATTTGCTGCCTTTTCCTCAGATAGTTGCGAGTACCAGCTTGGTCTGTACCCAACTTCTGAGTTTGAGGATTATTATACTTCCAAGGAGCCCTTGTACTACATGCTTGTTGTTCTGGCAGTCTTTGTTGCCACCTGCTTTTCCTTCTTGATCTTTGATTGTCTTGTCACGAGACAACAGAAAACCTTGCTGGTTAATGCACGAAAACAAAATGCCCTTGTTTCATCTCTGTTTCCTGTAAGTACACTTCCCCCATGGGAACATACTTCTTCCCTTCACAGAACTCACAATGACTTTCCTTCAATTGTTTGCTAGAAATCCATCCAAAAAAAGTTGATGGAAGACATGGAGGAAGAAGAAAAGGACAAGACTAAGAATAAGTGGAACAAATCTGGTACAGCTGGCCTGCGCAGTTATTTGAATGAGGATCTTTTGGATTTCAAAAATAACAAGAATGATGCTGAAGGACAAGGTGTCAAGCCCATTGCAGATCTCTTCCCAGAGACTACCATCATGTTTGCTGACATTGCTGGCTTTACTGCTTGGTCTTCTACCAGAGAACCCTCTCAGGTTTTCACTCTACTGGAAGGTGTATATCATGATTTTGATCTCATTGCCAAGCGCAGGCGTGTTTTCAAGGTTGAAGTGGTGGGGGATTGCTATGTAGCTGTGGCTGGTCTCCCTGACCCAAGACCTGACCATGCTATTGTCATGGCCAAGTTTTCCAATGATTGTCTCAGGAAGATGCATGAAGTTACAAAGAAGCTTGAGGTTGAGTTGGGCCCAGACACAACTGAGCTTGGCCTTCGTGTAGGTCTGCACAGTGGACCTGTTGTGGCTGGTGTGCTAAGGGGAGACAAGTCCAGATTCCAACTCTTTGGTGACACGGTAAGTGTTTGAAAAATTGGAATAACTCTTTTTATGTCTTTTCTCTCACATTCTTTTTTTTCAGATGAATACAACCTCTCGCATTGAATCCACAGGTGTAGCCAACCGCATCCATATATCTCAGACCACTGCCAACTTGCTTATTGCTGCTGGCAAAGAAAAGTGGATCATCCCACGTGAGGAGAAAATCACTGCCAAGGGTAAGGGAGAGCTTACAACATTCTTTCTGAACATGCAAGACCGTCATGGAGATGAAAAGAGTTTTGGAAGCATGTCAGAAGCTGACAAGAATCTACTTGCAGTTGACATTGTTGACATGACAGCTGCTGAAGAAAAGCGGAATCGCATTGCTGAATGGACTGTGGAGGTCATGTCATCTGTCCTCAAGACCATGGCTGCCAAAAGAAAAGCTCTCAAGTCCAAGGTTGATCCAGTTGATAGGATTGCACTGTTGGAGGCTGAGTCTCTGTCTCAAAATTCAGACAAGAAAACTGTCATTAATGAAGTAGCCACCTGCATTGTATTGCCAGCACATTGTTCTGAACAATTTGATGGAGATACTGTTACATTGAATGATATCATCATGGATGAACTCCGCAACTATGTACAGACCATTGCTTCTTTGTACAACAACAATCCCTTCCACAATTTTGACCATGCCAATCATGTGGTGATGAGTGTCAACAAGTTGTTGAGCCGAATCATTGCACCTGACATTGATACTGATGACAATGGGAAAAAGCTGCATGATCATACCTATGGCATCACATCAGATCCTTTGACTTGGTTTGCCTGTGTGTTTTCTGCTCTTATCCATGATGTGGATCATCCTGGCGTTCCCAATGCTCAACTTGTGAAGGAGGGTGCACCCATTGCTGCTCTATATGATGCAAAGTCTGTGGCTGAACAGAATTCCTTTGACATTGCATGGGACTTGTTGATGGAACCAACCTACAAGAATCTTCGCAGAGCCATTTATGTGACAGAAGTTGAATTCAAGAGATTCCGTCAGCTTGTTGTGAATGGAGTCATGGCCACTGATATTGTGGACAAGGACCTGAAGAACTTGCGAAATAGTCGTTGGGATGCTGCTTTTGACGAGAAAACAGAGGAAAATGAGAGCAGTGAGAGCATTGGGCATACCCTCAAGGCGACCATCATCATTGAGCATTTGATTCAAGCCAGTGATGTTGCCCACACAATGCAACATTGGCATATCTATAGAAGGTGGAATGAGAGATTCTTTATGGAATGCTACCAAGCATACTTGGATGGTCGTGCTGATTGTAATCCTGCCAAGACATGGTACAAGGGTGAGTTGGGCTTCTTTGACTTTTACATCATTCCTTTGGCGAAGAAGTTGAAGGAATGTGGTGTTTTTGGGGTTTCCAGTGATGAATACCTTTCTTATGCGTTACAAAACAGGAAGGAATGGGAAGAACGCGGGGAAGGGTTGGTGAAGGACATGGTCAGAGATGCACGACGCAAAGATCTTGCTGCCCAAAGACATGCATTGAAAAACTAATCGATTTCACAGTCATTCGATACAACACGGCTGCTTGCTCTTTTATAAAATAAATGGATTTATTTAAAAAGTCACACAATGTCGGAGTGGTTGCTGTATTGTTACTATGAATGACGTTTTGACTTTTATCGGAATGTAAATTTTTTTTCGGATTTTTTTAATTCCCTTCAAAGCAGAATTCACAGTCAGCTGCAATCTCTACCTGAAAAGATTTTGAATGGAAATGGACTAGCTAGCCAAGAGAGTACGATCGTCGAGCTTTTATGATCCTGTACTTCGAGCATCAATAGATTGCAGGCCCAAGAAGGAACAGTAGAAAATTTTCTACCAGGCTTATACTATCAAAATCACGACGTAAAAGCCCAGGTTCCCCGCCGGCATCTCCCATCTCTTCTGAAGAGAACGTGTGAACAGACGTTCATCATGCATTGCTACAAAACCAACAAAACGAGTGTACTCTGCTACTCCGGACTCCGGAGCAACAGTATCTTCACATAATATGATACATGGTTATGCCGTCTTAAAGAAATACGGCGGAGATACACCTATTGAAGTATTTGCAAGATTCATGCCGATACCATTATCAAGGCCGACGTCTGTCACTGTCGGATACCCCTTTGAAAGCGAACGGACCCTGGACTTGGAGAGGCAATTCACTGTGATAAAAGGACGTCAAGTCTACGACCCATGTTGGATGGGGATACGATATTCGGAGAGTTTACTGGGAGATCTTGTCGATGTGGTGGTTGTCGAAGCAAAAACTGTCGGAGTCTGGTGGGAAAGTGCATGTTCGAAGGTGTTGTTGTACGGTCTAGACTACGTACTAAACTGTAACAGTGTAATAGATAATAATAGTATTGACAGTAAACTGTAACAGTAACAGATAATAATAGTATTGACTGTGACTTTCGAATTTCCCAACGCGCAAACCCAAATCTCCATCCGAGACAGAGTTTGCCGTTAAGGCCTTTAACTGTTAACTGTAAGTTGCTGTTGCGGTGAGCAGAGGACGACATTAACAGTTTTTACTTATAGTATTGACTGTGACTGTGAAGATCCGGCGAAGAGTTTCAAAACACACTGACTACTACTGTTGTGAGAGCCATTTGAAAAAAATAGCCATCTTTATCAAAACGTCATGTATGATCACAACATTCTTTCACCATACAGATATATATCTTTCGGAGAAACACGGTCATCGGTGGGAGAACGGAACGGAGCCTTTGCATAACCATTGGCCAAACCCAAAATAATGAATGTTTATCAATCTCGCGATGCGTCACGGTGGCGATGACTTCCCTTGGACTTTGAATACAGACAGCAGAGATGGCAAAGTCTCTCGTGTCTACAACGAGCTGTTGCGGAAGGAGGAAGAGGACGTTACTCCTGCCCGCCAGAGACAGAGTAGCAGCGACGCTTGGATTAACCCAACACTGGCCAGCGCAAGACCACTTCAGATGGCCGCCTCCGCCACCGTCTGGGAACGGTACGAGCAGTACCCTTCCGACTGCCCACAAAAATCATCTACATCGGGGTAACAAGAACTACTGTTGACGGTAAACCAGAAGATGACATCCTACTAACGTAATGGACCACAACTAACAGTAACAGATATTCCTCTGACGAAAATCGGCCGACGCGCACAAACGGCGACGCACACAGACGACAGAGAAAGGCGCTGCATGGTATCGACCTCTCATGTCAAGAATCAGGAATGAAGACTCATTTCCGTGCAATCATTTTAAAATCAAATCAATCCACGCCACCACCAAATCGCACAAGAGTGTATTTTGTATTTTGCGAACCTAACCGGAATTACAATGGCAACAACAACAACAACAAAACCCATATTATTGTTGACACCTTCCGTGCTCCCAAACGTAATCACACCAATTTGGTGCCAAGGCGGCCCGAAACACACCAGAATGTTTACAATTAACGCCAGGCGGCACACTACTACCATATATAGTTCGGCATTGACGCAACCAGCCAGATACTGTCTTGATCTCAAATGGATCTTGTGGCACGACAATGCATGTGGATCCCACTGAAACGGGTCGTACTTGGTCGTTGGGGTTGGTACCACTTTCCACGGGCCGGGGTCGCAAAGGCTTGACGATAATGACTGCCTACCGATTTTGCAACACAATTTCACCTACGAGTGACATCACAACATAGTTGAATGCATGCGGCCGAGATTGCAGCAGTTACCCACAGGATAGAACTTTCCAACAAACAGTCATCCTCATAATCAGATTCGTATCGCTCTATTGGACCTTTGGAACGGTCTCCCAGCACTGGGACATGAAATCATACTCACGGGTCGCAGACGACTTTTGATCAACCACTTGGCACGCATGCGGCAGGAATCATAGCAAGCATCAGTGGTATTTCCAATCAAATATAGTACTAGAAGTATTCAATACCGGTACTGTTTTGTACTACGAATTATCAGGAATCCTTTTTTCATGAAACATCCACTGGAGCGCTCAGACCAAGTACCTGCAATCTGAAAGGAACATCAAGTGACAGATACGACGGTTAAAAAAGCATACCAAGATAACAAGTCAAACGGGACAAGAGGCAGTTCCCCTAACTAAAAAAAAGTAATTGACAGTGACTGTGAGTGTTCGACACATCCATGTGACGTGTTACAGTAGCGCACAAATAATGTGCAAGAAATTGAAAGGAAGAAAAACAGTCGAACGAACCCACAGAATTCTCCCCATGAAAAATATTTAGGTACATCGTATCATTCAAATTTTTATTCATGATCAACACAATGGTTCTCGCCGTTTCAGACATTTTCCGAAAAACCAAAAGTCCATTCTGATTTCTAATCCTACGACGTACCAGAGCTACCTATACCGGTAGTGGCAACGTTACGACTTGGACATAAAGTCGTCCTTGAAGATAATATGTGCAGGTTTCATCTATTGACATTCTAGAATTTTCTCAAAAGCAGAATAGTCCATTGCATTAAAGCGCTTTTACTTATTGTACTTCGACTTTTTGCCTGACGTGGTTTTCCAGGTGACAAAGATTTTCACGAAAAGCCCAAGACGTTTGTCTTTCAAAAACAGTAACATCTTCACTGTCAGGAGTTGTTGCTTTTTATCGGGAAACGTAATACATCGATCTGAAAACAAAAGAGTTGTGTCATAAAAAATCATTGACGTACTCTCCATCCCATCGTGCCTTTAGAAAAAATCTACAACAAAGAATTTAAGAGAGACGATAATGATTTCGCAGAGTTCACCCAACACGAGTGCTTATGCAGCTGCTGGGTCGCTCAGCAAAGGGAAAGAAACTGACACAAGCAGCGATTTGCTAGACGAAGATGCGTCGGATCTTTCCAATTCTTCACAAAACAACTCATCTTCTGCTGAATCCAGCTCAACCAACAGCCCGCACAGTGGCAGCAATGACTCCAGTTCGGGCCGCCGAAGCCATTTGAACAAACTCTTCTTTAAACCCCGCGAAGATCTTCAAATTACTGGTGCAAGGTGCCTTTTCTTGACCCTTCTCTTGGCAACAGCCATTGGTCTTGGTGTGGCCATATTCTATTCCACCACTGCCAAGGAAACTTCCAACTTTCGTGTGAATGTGAGCATAAATAATTGTTGTGCCTTTTCTATTCTGCAAATCCATTCTCAATCATTTTTCATTCTTCTTATTCTGTCAGTTTCAAAAGGCAGCCATTCAGGCTCAAAAGGCAAGCAACCAAAATGTCCTGAATGTTTTTGAATCCCTTGAAACTCTTTCCAAGACCACCACCACCTTCATCATGCAAGAACACAAACAAAACAACGGCACATACCCTCTTGGTTTTGTCACTCTGTTGGATACAGAACACCACATGGGACGGGCAAGAGAAGACAGTCAAGCATATGTCTTGACCTATGCTCCTATTGTTGAAGGAAAGGACTATGACTTGTGGACACAGTATGTCAATGAGAACATGCAATGGATTGATGAGGCATGGAAGGTGTATAATGATATCGGAGGAGTGTCTGAAAAGGAACAAAGTCCCACCGCATACATGGTTGAACCTCGAATCTGGACTGTTACCACTCTAGATGAAGATGGAAATGAAATTGACTATGAATCATCATCTCTTTGTGAGGTGCAAACAAGCAAAGAAATTGCCACGCAAGAAGTTCACATTGAAAAGCCAGATAATGGCCCTGCATCTCCCATCTGGACGATTTCACCACCACCAAACCCAAATGAACCAAATGGCATTAACTATAATTTGATGACATCCCAAGTCTTCAAAGCTTCAGCTGAATCAGTCGAAGTCTCTCGGCAAACAACACTTCGTGACATCTGCACGCCCTCTGCTGTAAGTGACCAAGTTGCAAAATTTGTCACAGCTTCAACACTCCACTCCTGAAAAATTCTGATTCATCGTTTGCTTTTGTAGTTTTTTGATCCTTCAAAATCCGGTAACATTGAATTCATTGTGACACTTCCAGTTTTTGGAAGCTTTGAAGAGGATGCGCCAATTGTTGGCCATTACTTTTCAGTCATACCTTGGTTTGCCTTCTTTGAAAATAAACTTCCAATTGGAACTCCACCCATTGATGCAGTCATTCAGTCCTCCTGTGGCCACACATTTACATTTTTGATTGATGGCCCAGATGCTGTCATCACATCCAAAGACAAAGATGTGCACGACCTTTCATATGACAATCTTGCCATCGACGAACCATTTGCTGCCTTTTCCTCAGATGGTTGCGAGTATCATTTCTTTGTTTACCCAACCTCTGAGTTTGAGGATTATTATACTTCCAACGAGCCCATGTACTACATGCTTGTAGTTCTGGCAGTCTTTGTCGCCACCTGCTTTTCCTTCTTGATCTTTGATTGTCTTGTTACCAGACAACAGAAGAACTTGATTGTCACTGCACGCAAACAAAATGCCCTTGTTTCTTCTCTGTTTCCTGTAAGTACACCTCCCCCCTTGGAAACATACTTCTTCCCTTCACAGAACTCACATCATGTTTTTCTCCCCTGTCTGTTAGAAATCCATCCAAAAAAAGTTGATGGAAGACATGGAGGAAGAAGAAAAGGACAAGACAAAGACTAAGTGGAACAAATCTGGCACAGCTGGCCTGCGCAGTTATTTGAATGAGGATCTTTTGGATTCAAAGAGCACAAGGAGTGATGCTGAAGGGCCAGGTGTCAAGCCCATTGCAGATCTCTTCCCAGAGACTACCATCATGTTTGCTGACATTGCTGGCTTTACTGCTTGGTCTTCTACCAGAGAACCCTCTCAGGTTTTCACTCTACTGGAAGGTGTATATCATGATTTTGATCTCATTGCCAAGCGCAGGCGTGTTTTCAAGGTTGAAGTTGTGGGGGATTGTTATGTAGCTGTGGCTGGCCTTCCTGACCCAAGACCGGACCATGCTATTGTCATGGCCAAGTTTGCCAATGATTGTCTCAGGAAGATGCATGAAGTTACAAAGAAGCTTGAGGTTGAGTTGGGCCCAGACACAACTGAGCTTGGCCTTCGGGTAGGTCTACACAGTGGACCCGTTGTGGCTGGTGTGCTGAGGGGAGACAAATCCAGATTCCAACTCTTTGGTGACACTGTAAGTGTTTGAAAAGTGTGTAGTAATTCTTTTCATATCTTTTCTCTCACATTCTTTTTCGATTTTCAGATGAATACAACCTCTCGCATTGAATCCACAGGTGTAGCCAACCGCATCCATATATCTCAAACCACTGCCAACTTGCTTATTGCTGCTGGCAAAGAAAAGTGGATCATCCCACGTGAGGAGAAAATCACTGCCAAGGGTAAGGGAGAGCTTACAACATTCTTTCTAAACATGCAAGACCGACATGGAGATGAAAAAGATAATGGAAGTATGTCAGAACCTGAAAAGAATCTACTTGCAGTTGACATTGTTGACTTGACAGCTGCTGAAGAAAAGCGGAATCGCACTGCTGAATGGACTGTAGAAGTCATGTCATCTGTTCTAAAGACCATGGCAGCCAAAAGAAGAGCTCTCAAGTCCAAGGTTGATCCAGTTGATAGGATTGCACTGTTGGAGGCTGAGTCTCTGTCTCAAAATTCAGACAAGAAAACTGTCATCAGTGAAGTAGCCACCTGCATTGTTTTGCCAGCACATCGTTCCGAACAATTTGATGGAGAAACTATTGCATTGAATGATGTCATCATGGATGAACTTCGCAACTATGTACAGACCATTGCTTCATTGTACAACAACAATCCCTTCCACAATTTTGACCATGCCAATCATGTGGTGATGAGTGTCAACAAGTTGTTGAGCCGAATCATTGCACCTGACATTGATACTGATGACAATGGGAAGAAGCTGCATGATCACACCTATGGCATCACATCAGATCCTTTGACTTGGTTTGCTTGTGTGTATTCTGCTCTTATCCATGATGTGGATCATCCTGGCGTTCCCAATGCTCAACTTGTGAAGGAGGGTGCACCCATTGCTGCTCTATATGATGCAAAGTCTGTGGCTGAACAGAATTCCTTTGACATTGCATGGGACTTGTTGATGGAACCAACCTACAAGAATCTTCGCAGAGCCATTTATGTGACAGAAGGTGAATTCAAGAGATTCCGCCAGCTTGTTGTGAATGGGGTCATGGCCACTGATATTGTGGACAAGGACCTGAAGAACTTGCGGAATAGCCGTTGGGATGCTGCTTTTGACGAGAAGACAGAGGAAAATGAGAGCATTGGGAGCATTGGGCATACTCTCAAGGCGACCATCATCATTGAGCATTTGATTCAGGCCAGTGATGTTGCCCACACAATGCAACATTGGCATATTTATAGAAGGTGGAATGAGAGATTCTTTATGGAATGCTACCAAGCATATTTGGATGGTCGGGCTGATTCTAATCCTGCCAAGACTTGGTACAAGGGTGAGTTGGGCTTCTTTGACTTTTATATCATTCCTTTGGCAAAGAAGTTGAAGGAATGTGGTGTTTTTGGGGTTTCGAGTGATGAATACCTTTCTTATGCGTTACAAAACAGGAAGGAATGGGAAGAACGTGGGGAAGGGCTTGTGAAGGAGATGGCCAGAGATGCAAGACGCAAAGATCTTGCTGCCCAGAGACATGCATTGAAGAACTAGGTGATCAATACCAACAAAATTTCATGTGAGCTGGTTCTACTACATATTTTAGATATCTTTTTTTTTGACTTGGTGGCAACGTTCTAGCTAGTGTGGCAAATCTTTTGGAACAATTGGAAAGTTAAGGGGGACACATGAATTATAAATTTTGTAAGAGTCGACGATGTTGTTGGACAAGAACTTTTCCTACATTGCTTTGTCGCAACTATTCTTTCGATTTATTGGTGTTACTATTGATTTTATGACAAATTCTGACTTACGAATGCCCACAGTCATTAATTTCATCATTCAAGAAAGCATGTCCCGTTTGTGATGGTGCCATGATTTCTGTTTTCAGGTCTTATTGCACGTTCCCCAACAATGTACGACTTTTTCATGACATTGGGGTCGTTAGATGATCCAGGTGATCAAGTTTTAACAGACCATATGACGTGTATTCTGTCTGCGATAGGCTCCGATATCTTCGTTTAATTGTCTCTTGAATGGTGGGCTTCCTTCATGTTGTAGTATCACAGGGTAGTTGTTCCATTCAATGTGCTTCCTTTTTCATGATACACACAATCCTATGAATCTTCTTTCTTTGTTCTGCTGACGGATTCGTTTTCTTTCTGCCTTTTTTGGGTGCCCGATGCAGGCATTCAAAGTACTTCTCGCATAGATCCTTGAATGCAGCTTCAAAGTCTCGCTTCATGAAAATTCTTTCAGGTAAAGAGCCACTATGTTGTCGCTGGCCGCAGAATAGAAATAGTTCGTTGCTATTGACTACAATATCGTCCAGAGGTTCGTGTCGATTATTCTTCATGTTGCCATTTTCAATCATGCTCCAAAGTGGAGAAAGTCGCGGATCAGCCGAATATGTACTTCTTCATCTTTAAGTTGCTCCATCTTGTAGCTCTAGAGTTGGGAAGTACTCTAAACAGTTGAAGTGGTGGTTGATGAAGGTGTGTTGACTGTAAGTTGCTGTTGTTAGTGTTTGCCGCAAACAGCAGCTTTAAATAGAAGATAGGAGCCATAGTCAGATTGTCTCTCAGGTTAGAAGCGACGCCTCGAAAGCCCTACTACTACCGTAGTACTCTAGTAGAAGACGCATGCATTCTTCGTTTTCGATGATGTTTATTTCGACCCGGGTGTCGCTGGTGACAAGTTGTACTGAAAGTACTACGTACGAACTACTGTTCGTACGTCCTGACATGTCGAAGTCTGTGTAACAAAAGAAAACCTTCTATGTCAGGCACCAATGATTCCCCCCCCCCCCCCCCCCAACGAAACAACACCGTCCCCACGTGCCCTTGACAGGGAGAGTCGATCACCAGCTGGTGGAACCAGTTCGCATTCACAGTCACAGTCCGATCAGGAATTGACAAGCCATCTCAATCAGTGTGCGGAATACCTGATTTTAGAAAATCAGAGTACCGATACCGTAGTGTGGGTACGACTCAATTTGTAAGCTAATTAGTCGTATCATATTATTATGTCGTCTTGAGAAGCTCCTCACCCTGCATTCGACAGAGTCGATTGAACAGTCATCGCTTTCGGTCATAATTGACAAACGAAAAATGAGGATAAAATGGACAACGAAGAACACTGACGAGAGGAGAGGTCATCGTTTTTCCAAAATCTCAATGACTCTCTTCCAAAAAGATTTGTAGGGTGATGTGATGAACTTCACTGGCTTTTGCATCATCAATCTACGACGGTTACATAATTTCACCGGCTACGCTTCGCTTCGCCTCGTTGTTACCTGTTCTAATATTGTCACAAACCGCCCTTACACTGCTACTTTCTAGCAACACCACCCATTCTTTTCCAACAACAACACCCCTAAAAACGCCATGTGGTCCTTCCGAAGACAATCGTCGTCCTTTTCCTTCTTGCTCTTTCTCTTGGCGACTGTGTCTCCGTTCTTGGCCATGAAGGACCATTCGGTTTATGCCAAGAACGCTCATTTTACCATGGAATTCATCCCCACCTTCAAGAATGGATTGCCACACAAGTGTAGTTCCAAGGAAGTGGCCATCATGGAAAAGTTTTTGGGTGACTTGTTAACCAAAGAAACGGGTATGGATGAACACAGCGTCGAATATTTGGATCAAATGTACCAGGCCGATGAAAGTCATTCTCCTATGAAGCGCCATCACTTTCAAAAGGTTCGTGGATTTGATTTTTCCATGGAATGCCCTTCCACTGCAACGGAATGTGGCATCAGTGATTGGTGTCACATTCTGTGCTTCGACGAGTCTGTCAAGCCAGGGCATGATTCGTTGACGACCATGGCCACACACCTCAAGGACAAGTTACATTCCGAGAGCAAGGCACTGGAAGGGCCCTTTCAAGTGAAGTGCTTGGGACATCCCGAACAACTGGACTTTCATTTGCTCGTCTCCATTTCTCCCTAAAGGATAGAAACGATGGTGGTAGAGTAAGGTGCAAATTGGAACTAAGTTTATTGCAGTAATGACTCAAAAGATGCAGAATGTTACAGCTGAACATCAAAGTTGCACCTTCAAGTACATCATTTAAAGGCCACACACATACGAAACTTCATCAACATGGTATTTGTATTGTACTGGGGTATGACGAAGAGCCACGAAACTGTAACATAAAGCTCATCCAAACCAAACTTTCGCTACAATATGAATGTAGGAACACGTAGTTTTGATTTACAGTTAATTGGAACAAGGACCTAGAAAACAGTGCTGTGCATATCCGAGAGGATTGAAACTTTTCTTGGAATAACCCACAACCACATCTCAGAATCCCCCTGAGTGGGTCTCGTGGTTGGGGGCTTAAACCAGGTTTATCAGAGCTTGGGGAACTAACAGCAAGACCAGACGATCCAGCGGAAGAGGACAGTGGTGGTACAAACTACTGCTATCTTGTGCATGGCATCATGCAGAATCCCTCGGTGTCCGACCGGAAAGATCGTGTTTCTCATATTTATTCGGAAGGGGCTAAGGGAGAGGAAGAAGTATGCCTATGCATTACTCCTGATAGAGGTGTGCTAGGCACTGACATTTCTGTGGAACGGCATCAAAACTCACCTTGACACGGAAAGTTTCTTTTACACCTACAACCCGCACTATCGGTTTCCAACAGGAAAAAGATATTTTCAACACACCCAACACATTTACGTGGTTAATTGCTGCCTACCCAGCATTATCGTCATTTCATTACATTCTTCGTCTTTTCAGTTCTAACAGTAAATGTTTTGTTGGTGTAATCATTGCACTCGTAGTAGGTTCGGCTCGTTGTTCGGCATCCATTCGATATCGAACATTTATTTTACTTCAGAAGTAAGAATAATCGCATACAAGTAGTTTTCGATTTATGAACAGTGTTGTGAATCATACGTAGTAGTCTACGGTAGGTTTTACTCATGGGGGGTGTTGGACTTGGGCTCTTGTCCAGCGATAAGCAGCTGTTGTTATTTACAATTTACTAGCACCACCAGCCCCGCCCTATTTGGTCAGTTGGATTCTGTCTGGTACTGGATCATCGGAAATTGGAACTGTCTTAACAATAGTAGAGATCCCATGGCAGAAGGAGTACGTGTACCGTGGGAATTCCGAAAGCAATATGTTTCTATGCTCCATACGTCGGACTAGTATGGGATAAGTGGTGGAAGTCTCCGGTGGGTTCGTCACACGAAAAACTGAATGTCATCCCAGAAGTGATGATAGCACCTTGGACCGTACCAGTAGTATTAGCTGCAACTCTTGTGGACGTATTGAAATTGCAGAGGTGATGGGTGATGCCGACTTATCATCGAGCTTGGAAAAGCCACGAAGTTCAACGGTTCGTTTGCTGGATAAAGCGCACCCCGCATAGAATACACATTCTCCCATAAAATCAACATGTTACAAGGCAGCATTGCTTGGTGCTCAACGTTGATTCTAAGCACCGCGAAAAGTGCATCGATCGAGGCAAAATTGTTACCCTCGCCCGGTGAGATGCTGGAATTTCTTCCTATCATAGGACATCTTCTTCATGATGACCTGGAGTGTCCCCTGGTTTCTCCCTGTATTTTCGCGCTCCAAGCTACTAAGTCGTAGCTCTACCTAGTAGAGGGGCCTAGCTAGCGCGCGAAGTTTTCATCATCACTAACTGCAAAGGACGTTAGACAGAAACATGAGTGGTACCAAGGTATCTTCGATTGTAGGCAAAGAGGGGAAATGGTTGCTTCTAATTTCAGCAGACCTTCTCGAAATATCCCGTATAATAAATAGAATTCATGCAGACACGGGAGAGCGCACTAGGTATTGAATTAAGGAAACTTGCGAAAAAGTTGGTTTATGAAGTGATTACCAATAACTACTAGAGAGTTGGCAACGTTGAAAATAATTTGTGAAAGTGGATGCCCTGATCTTGCTACAGTAAAAGGAGCTCCTAGCGAAAAGTGATGGTGAGCCCAAAATGTCCATCCTTTCAATTTATGACGTTTGCATTGGCCTTTGATCAGGGGAATCAAAAGTGGAGAGCTGTAGAGCCTCAGTCAAAAGGATTACTGCCATTTGATCGTGATGACGTCGTGAGTCCGCATCCACAGGAATGTTCTCAGCGACAAAACTGCTACGTTCAACGGAAGTTACTGTTGAAGTTAATTGTTTAGGCGGAGAAAAATTCGACGTTTGTGGTATCGCATGGGCATTTTGCTGAACCGTTCGCTCAGCTTCCTCCAGAACATCGGAAACGTGTAACAGTAGCATTGAGGGGCAACGGGACCCCCTTCGTTGATACCGCCGCTTTCCATGGTGCGATTGCAATAGTTTATCTCCTATACAATCGGGGAGGGACATGGAAGATTGCGGCAACGGAAAGGTTGTGAACATCTTGAGATGTTTGGTAGTTGACGAGGAACTTAACAACCGTCTCTTCGGAAATACGAATTTGCGGCCATTCATCGCGTGAGAACAGGGAATCTTCGGCGATGCCTCGATGTATATAGAACTAGCAGCGGTCATTTTGAATGCAATCGTGGGGATACTTTTGAAGACAGAGACTAGCTAGAGATATCGAATTTATAAGAGCACGCCCAAGAGCCCACAGCCCACTTTTTTCCAGCAGTTTTTTTTTGTGATTTTGATCAGGATGAATCGCATTACGTACACCGTTGGGATCAAAAACGAACTACCACTACTATTATTACTACGTACTCCGGGAGTATTAGTTAAGAGATTTTATAAAAGAGACAAAAAAGGTCATCGTGATCGCGTCTATGTAGAAAGATGCTCGTCTCATGATCGTGATTTCCTATCGGCTTTCTCGCTTAATTTTTTAAGGGATATTGCTCTACTTATTTCAGTCTAGCAAAAGAGCTCACAAAGATATTTAGTATTTACATAATGATCCCTTTCGACTTTAAGTGTTGGTACGGAAGAAATGACTATCCTCGACTGCGAAAATGTCTCACTTTTTAAATCGTTACGACGAGATAAATGTTTCTTATTGGATCAAGACCATCCATTTTCTCGAATGATGTTTTTCGACTGTTGGCATCGAGACATTCATTGCCTGAAAAGCCCGCTTCAAAATTGGTCCTAATTATTATTTTTCAATGTCGATCAACTTACGGAGTAAGTGACGATTACGTAATTACGAGCAAGAATGCTCAGTGATCTTGTGATTTCCTCAAGGGACACATCAACATTGAACTACTCGGAGTAACATGTACTACGTAGTAATTAAAAAAGACGATTGGAGTGGTACTCGACATGGAAGATGTCCGATTCGGAGTAGATACCTACCGTACAGGTATGATACTCTACTCTCTCCCTACCGGTAGCTACCTAGAGATACCACCGGTAATAGATGGTAGTATTACGTAATACCAAAGTACCTTTCGTGGCCATTTGTTTTGTGAGTACTGCGTTTCTACACAAATCTCGCGTATGTACATCTACGTAAAAGGTTGTACTTGAAGACAGACAGACACCTACAATCCCAAATTTTTGACCATGTCGGTAGTTTAGAACATCGATATCTCCACAACTTTCAATAGAAAATTCGATTTTTAAGATTTCAACTAGTGCTTCTATTATCATTGTCATCGAAATCGTCATCATTTGGTGGTTCCAAGACATCGTTGTCGTCATCGTCATGGATTTCCAAAATCATGCAGTCGCGGAACAATTTCCCTCGTTTGCGTTCCACGAGACTATTTCCACCATTGTCATCAACAATACAATGAAGGACAATCTTCAGTCTTTCATGTACGTTTTGAAATGCACTTGGTGACAAGTAATTGTTCCATGCATCTTCAACACTTCTTGCCAAGGCATCCGGATGGCTCCCTCGCCTACGGTGAACACGGGTTACCACGGCTTGGATGCTCATCCAGATGCCTAGATCGAGCATATTTGTTTCCGGTGACCCAATCACCAACCTATCTGATACGTATTCATCCAAATCATAGTGCGTCTTGATCTCTTCGAGCAGTGCCTCGGCAGTCATACCCTCCGTCATGAGCCGTTGGATCCACTCACCCGAATTAATGGCCTGAAGCATATCAACATCCACTGAATATCTTGTATTTCTTGATGCCCTTGCTAAGGTTTTTGTTCGTGAAACGCGCTGTAGACAAATTCTCCCATCAAAACCCTTTTGGGGCTGTGGACATGCCACAACTCCCAATTAGGTACATCACCTTTGCTGGATGCCTACGCGACCGGATTGGAGGCGGTTGATATACTCGTACTTTACCGTTTTCCGATACTGTAGGAGGGAGAATCTTCACACGACGCCTCCTGTTTGTTGTATAAAACCATTTCTCATCAAGGAAGGCCACTGGTGCGTGTGAATTACTCAACAAGTGGTACCACTTCTTCGCCCACTGTACTCTTTGTTGTCGGTTCCAAAGTTAACAATGGCGTTTCGATCGCGCTAACCTCTTTCCCGCCCTGTTTCCGAAACCATCTGGATAGCTGCTTCCGTTAAATCGATAATGTCGGTCTTGATTCACCCGGTGCAGCTGACTTTTGGTTGATACCTTCAGCCAACTTCTGTCAAGTAGCCAAAGCACCACAAACTCGTTCGGCATAACGATACATCTCCCTCAGGTACCCTGGGTGGCCCTCATCAAGGATGTCGACATTTGTTGCTCGACCAGAATTCGATGGTGAGCATGGATCTGCATTCTCACCAGTTGTTATAGCCGCATGAACGAGGCCATACCAGTGTGGCAAACGGGTATGGGCAAGTGGAGCTGGATATCCCATATCATAAGCAACTTGTCGACAAGCAGCTTTGGCAATGTACTCTCTACGCGCAGAAGTCAAAGATGGATCTCGCCACCCCCACGTAATCGCTGTATGTAGTACAACATTCCTACCCGTAGTCCTTTCGTTTGCTTGTTTACGATTGTGCACTTGGATATTCTCTGACACAACGAGCAAGAACAAGTAACGTCAGAAGTTCTTCGTGTTCTGCAGTAACGAACAACTCTAAGCACGCATACCCCCATCGCTTACCTGCATTTGTTCTTGACAGCAGTTGCCGCCGATTTAAATCCAGAAGTCGATGATATCAACGGTCAGGATGGAGATCATTACTATTCGGACAAGGCATGCAAGGCGCAGTTGATATCATCGACTTTGTTAACTCATCCAATTGACTCACATGACAATCGATCTCCTTGACAACAGACGTCACCCTTGATCGAAGCAACGAGAATTTTGATAGTCATGGCAGTAGGTATTGCCATACAGCTCCTGTCCCAACGGCTATGTTGTCTTCATAGCTGTCAAGCGGCAGAATTCGATACCAGTACCCCTGCGCAGCCTGAGCCAAAATCTGTTGCACAAGATCAAAGCATTCGTTCGTATCTTGGCCGATTCTGTGGATCCCAGCTGCATGCACAGCCAGACGCCTCTGATGCTTTCTGTCCCTGAACGGATCCACAGATGCTGCAACCTTACCCCCCGATGACCGTCGCGTTGTTACCATGGTGAAATATATCTTTTCATGATGTAGAGGCTGGTAGCATCGATGCTGCTGGAGATCTGGCGAAAGTGGAAGAGGCCCGGCGTGCACTTCCAGGCATAATGACTAGATTGTGTAAAAATGTACCAGAATATACATACAAGCGTTTTTACGTGCTCCTCAGTAGCCACAATGCCTGTGGCCACGAAAGGTACGAAGTACCGGTAGTAGTACTACGGTAGCTACAGGTACCTACCTACGGTAGAGGGAAGCTACTGATAGTCTGGGACCTAGGGGTACCTACGGTAGTTAGGTAGGTATTTTGCACCATTCAATTTGACGCGAACCTCTAAACGTATGATAGCACTCCGGTTCGTACGAAATTTACCAGATAATGCTGTAGCACAACGAAGTACAAACAGGATTCTACCAGTAGTCTACTTCCGCTTCTGTATGATAGGGGAGGAGGGAGATGGCTCACCACTGACCCTTTTGTCTCTCTATAAAGAAATACTACGTAGGGAGAAACGAAAAATGCAAAAAAAGTTGTGAGAAACATCCGCATCGACTCCCGGGGAACGACAGTGGGTGGGGAAACGAAAAGCAGCTTCTTCTTAAATGATGATTCGGGCGTTGCATACAATAAAATAATTGTATTTGATTGGGGCTCTGACACATTCCGAGTTTATAACTCATAATCCCCAACAATACATTGGGGCGCGCCTGGAACACCCTTGTAACACCCTTCCGTGGGAATAATCGTTTTCCTTCACAACCTTGATCCATTTTCCGCGTTTCTCCTGTCAATATATTTTTGTGATATATTCTTATCCATTTTGGATAAGGACCAATTTTTGGTCACCAGAAAATTTGGCATCCAAGGATCGTCGGTAGAATGACCACTCTTATTCCACATCGTGGTGAAACGAGGGCATGTCGTTCCGTTGGCTTTCAGACGGCACTTCCTATTCTATCGGAAGATCTTCCTCGCCCAGTCGCAAAATCATCGAGCTGTGCCGACTATCGCCACACACCCACACACAACCTCTCAAAATTCCCAACTTGCATTTTTGCACAACATGCATATAGGTACAACAGGAGAAACAGCAATAGCAGCAGCAACAAGTCTCCTGTTTATTTGGTGCACGTGGAAAGCGTGCGTTAACAATCATGAAATTGAAATCAGAACCCAGTGCTAATGTCAATTGTGGCATTCATCGACTTGATTTTGCTGCGGGAATTGCATGAATGTTGTTGTTGTTGTTGTTGTTGCATGTGTGTGTGTGTGATGTCATGTCAAGTGTGTGGTGGTGTGTTGTGGATCATCGGATGGAGCAATTTTTGTTTTGTCTTACCTTGAAAGGGCATTTTTTCAGTCGGCATGAACTGATGTTCTGTACGACAGTACATGTCAAACGTTGACTGGAAGATAATAATAATATGATCATCAAGAACGACGGTGAGAAGAAGGGTATTTGTAAACTTTTAAAAAAAAAACATGTCCAACCGATGCGACTATCCACCCGTCTCAATTCTAGTAGAGGGTATTTCGATAGTTTTTGTCTTTTTTTTTCAGAGAGAAGATTAGGTATTGGGTTTTGGTTTCATGACGGTCGCCCTGCATCCACAAAGCTAAAAGAGACGCATCCTCAAGCCACCGTTCGAAATCCATGTGCAAGTTTGTATTTTGTTCATCATTTAGAAAAAGAAGAAGCGAAAACCGATGATTTTCTTCTTTTGGTATGGTTGTTTGCTTGTTGATGCAACATGGGAAATCATCACTCACCATTAATTTGGAACCGTCTCATCACACACTCTAACAAAACTCGTACGTATTCGTGAGCTCATGAACGATGTGTCACTTCGAATCATCGTTCGTTGCTGTAGGCTAGGTACTTTTTTTCGTAGAGAAAGAAACCATTGACGGATAGATGGATCCAATTCCTTTTGTCTTTATTCGTTTTTGTCTTCATCTGTCAACGGAAGTCGTGTCGTTATTAGAGCTACTAACTGTAAGTATTAGATGGGTACCGGCGACTCACACAAGCAAGAAGAGGCCTGTGGCATTGTTTGTTAAACGACTCTTTTGACATGGTGATATGGTGGTAGTGCCGGCAGAGTTGGTGTGAAAGCTGACTGCGACTTCAAACAAACACAAAGAAACGAATTGAACTCGTCGAATTGGTTCTTTAGACTACTCCGATAGCCGATAGAGATGATCCTCACAGTCAGCATGGATTGACTGATTGTGAAGAGACGCCACATGCTACGAAAAGATTTGAGTGGTCGTCGTCGTCGTCGTCGTCGTTCGGACTTGTTCGTACTACGTACTTACCTACGGTATTATCAGTAATAGTAAAAGCGATGTTTGCTTTCATCATATGAACATAATAATAAGAACCTATTGATCTGGGACAGTAGTAGTATTTGTACTCAACTACCGTAGGTACCGTACCTACCGTGCGGTATTCATAGTATCTGTGATGTGATGAAGAATCTGTGTGGCAGCTGGACGACTGATCAAGACAGCCCCTAATAATAAAACAGTCAGTATACTGTACGACGTAGTACGTAGTACAAGATCTTCTGTCGATAATAACAGAGTAAGAAAGGTCGCCATCACCTTTCTTACCATATATATATTATGATGAGATGATGTCTTTGAAAGGATGTACCGATCCTAGCTAGTGGCAGTAGTAGTAGCACAACCAGTCGACATAAACGAAACGTTCATGGTAGTTGTTGCAATGAAGGACTCGTGGAATATGGAACTGCATCTTGATAATGCATTATCATCATCTTCTTCATCATTCTACCATTCCAAGCGGCGACGTTGCTTTACACCATTGGCATCATTACTCTTCATCCGCTCCACAATGGTTTTTGTTCTGTCCAGTTTTCTTTTTCTATTGGTCCAAGCCTTTTCATCTTCTTCTCCATCCATTTTGCCATCAACAACTACAATAACACCCATTACCATTCGACCTTCTGTTCGCTACAAAGAACGGTTCCTTTCGTCCCCGTTGATACGTTATGCTCGCTACCAGGAGGATGATGACGACTACGACGAAGATGATGATGATCCACCCGATGTCGATATCAAAAACTTTTCTTATTCTTCCAAAAGTTTGAATGGGTTTGGATTGGGTCAAGGCCGAAGTCCTCCCTCCCAACGAAAAGCTATGGGAACATCTTCCAAATCGTCCACACAGGTTTATGTTTGTACCAATTGTGGTGGAGAATCAGCCGTATGGCGGGGGAAATGTCCTACGTGTCAAGAATGGAATTCCTTTCAAAAATTTCAAGTACCAAGAGCGGAACGTACGGCAACGGGAGGGATGGGAGGAGGGTTATTCCAAATGGGACGACCTAATTTTGCCTCCACACAATCGAATACCGGTAGTTGGTTGGATGGAGTACCCAGCACCAGTGCCAGTTACAACCGCTACAACAGTCCGTACAGCAGCCGACCGGTATCCATTACGGATATCGATCTGAACCAACAAACCAATCAAAGATTGCTACTACCCATGGACGACGAATTCAATCAAGTTCTTGGTGGCGGACTCGTCCGGGGATCACTTTTGTTATTGGGTGGCGATCCTGGAGTTGGCAAGTCCACTCTCGCATTACAGGTGGCATCACAACTCGCATCGCTGTCCACACCGTTGCCTGGTATTGGTATGGGAACACCCACAACAACCACTCCTCGCATAGGACCCGTATGGTACGTATCGGGAGAAGAAACCCTCGAACAAATTGCCACACGAGCCAAGCGACTATCAACCGACGACCTGCCAAGTCAATTATACTTGTTGTCAGAAACCAATCTTAACGTCATGGCAGAACAAGTCGTCAACGTATGGATGCAGTACCAAGGAGTGGATTATGAGGACGATGATGAAAAGAACATCACTCCAACATCATCAACAACATTGCCACGAGAAATACCACCCAGCTTGATTGTCGTTGATTCCATACAGACAATGGTGTGTGAAGCAGGGGGGAGTAGCAGTTCCGGTGGAATCGTACAAGTCCGCGAATGCATGGCGTTGCTGTTGCGATTGGCCAAAACAACACACATTCCAATATTGACCATTGGACACGTTACCAAATCCGGCGATGTCGCTGGACCACGAATGGTCGAACACATGGTCGATGCTGTGCTATACCTCGAACACCATACTGGTAGCAGCAGCTCTTCTAGTACCTCCAACTTTCGATGGTTACGAGCTCAAAAGAATCGATTTGGATCCTGTCAAACAGTCGGCTTGTATGACTTCCAACGGGGATTGTTAGTGCCACAACCCGAGGGTCTACAAACTATGCACCTCCCATCGACCGATTTGGAAGGATGCGCCTTTTCCATCTCTATGGAAGGATCCCAACGAGCCATCACTGTCGAAGTCCAAGCTCTTGTGACAGTAGCGTCTTCCGGATTCAGCAAAAAGACGGTCGAGGGCATTCCCTTGTCCCGTCTCAACTTGTTGCTGGGAGTTTTGCAAAAACATTGTCGATTACGAATTGCCGGGAGTGGTGGCGGTACCAGTGGAGGAAAAGGCATTTCCAGAGATGTCTATGTCAATGTGGTGGGCGGAGCGTCGAAAAGTCAACAAACACTCGCCGCTCCGGCGTTGGATTTGGCCGTGGCTGTAGCCCTGTGTAGTAGCTTTGTAAGTATTCCCGTACGGGCCGATACCGTCTTGTTGGCACAGGTGGGCTTGTTGGGGGAATTAAGACCGGTACCATCCATCGAAGCACGGTTGCAACAAGCGCAGCGTATGGGATTTTCTCGTGCTATTGTGGCAGGAGGCGAAAGCAGCAACCGTCAAGAACAGAAAAAACCGAAATGGGGTCGAGAAGGAAAATCTGCTAACGGGTCTGCAACAGCAAGTATCGACCCTTGGCGGTCCTTGCGGAAGTACGATATGGATGTGTTTGAATGCACCAAACTTGGGGATGCCTTGGAGCTGGCGTTGACAGCATCAATATCCTTTGCAAAGAAAAGGACCAAGGGTAATGCATCTTCGGGTAAGGGATCAAGTGCCCCAACCAAAAAAAATGCCGGGGATACTCCCGGATCGCTGAATGATCTATATTTGGAGGCAGACATCATTTTGGACGACGAAGATGACGAATTTGATGAACAGTATTGAGTGTTGTGATGTCTTTGGCTGGAAAATAAGTGAAGTCACGGTCAATGTTTGGACCCTCTTCTTATAAAATGGCGCAAAATGTGGACAATATTCCAACACGAGTACTAAAAGTGATATGGCTCAGAAATCCAACGCTGCCCCAAAAGTATGATTCGATTGATGTGGGAACAGAATCGACAACAATGCTTTTACAGTAGCAACCATTCTAACCTGATCTTTCACCCAGCCCGATGGAATGTTTCTCAATCCGCTGGACAGCGTTTGTTTAACACGCTCTTCTATGGACCAGGCGAGTACTATTTCTAATTCATGCAAGCAGGGAATTTTCATCCCTGTTCAACTCAAAACAAATGAACAGGGGTTTCTTTCCTGTCGCCTCGGAGGAGTTGCAGCACGTTCTTGTTCGCTGTTTAGAGGCAACATGTCTGTAGTTAGTAGTGTCGGCTGTCCCAGATTGCTTGTTTGGTTGGCTCCCCATCTTGGATTGTGTTAAGGAATTTGAGCTGCAGTATTGCTGTAACAGGCTTTTTCTTCATAATAGCTTTTCCATCGATTATGAGACACAAGTTCTTTTGGATGGTTTTGTGGGACTATTGCATGGTAATCACATTTTGTTTTTTTTATTTGATCTCTTGTTGGGGTCTACGACGTAGTATTAGGGCTTTGATCCTTATCCACAACCTCCTGCCAACGGAATGGATTCAAAGTCGGGCGTTGGAGTTGCTGTTGTCGCTGCTGCTTGTACAAACGAGACCCCGGTAGTGCGATCTTTCCCAAGTCGGCTTGGTCGGAGTCATCCCTCAAAGAACAGTGAGAGGCTTGACCTACTTCTTCACTCTTGTCCTCCTTCCTTGGTCCCTGACTAAATGTTGACATTTCAAACGGTGAATAGCTCGTTCTGGAAGGAGAAGGATGTTGTATTCTGGAAGGAATGAAGGGTGTTGTATGGAGGCTGAGGATTATGATTCTGGTGCTGTCATTCTGGAAATGAAGACAAGATGATGTGTGAATGATCATAACTACCAATGAAAAAGGTTCTTACTTTCCTTTTCCGATTTGATCATACCGGAGAGCAAGCCGGTGTCGGGGTCACGCAGCGGCTTGATGATCTGAAAAATCTGGAGAAGATCGTAATGCGAGAAATGACGTTCGGTCGTTTCCAGATTAGTGTTGAGGCTCACCAGCGTATCGAGATCTGGAGAATGGAGGTCCATTTTCTTGAAGGTTCCATGTTGAAGCTGGACAATTTGGATCTCTTGTTTGATTCTTTTCGTCTTGTCCAATGCAAGACGGTCCTCAGAAGTGAGTTGGGCCACGTTGACGAGAGGTGTGGCTTTACCTGTCTGTGGAGTAACTTCCACCTTGGTGCCATCTGGCATAGTAACGTAGTTATTTGACATTATGGAATCGAGGTTTGCTTGTAGATCTGCTAACCCAAGTGTTGTGTCAGGGAAGGTGTGACAGTCTGACGAAGTTAGTCTGTCCGTCCTACCTGAGTTTCTCAGAAAAGGACTGACGTCTCGGACACAACACTTGGGTTAGCAGATCTACAAGCAAACCACGATTCCATAATGTCAAATAACTACGTTACTATGCCAGATGGCACCAAGGTGGAAGTTACTCCACAGACAGGTAAAGCCACACCTCTCGTCAACGTGGCCCAACTCACTTCTGAGGACCGTCTTGCATTGGACAAGACGAAAAGAATCAAACAAGAGATCCAAATTGTCCAGCTTCAACATGGAACCTTCAAGAAAATGGACCTCCATTCTCCAGATCTCGATACGCTGGTGAGCCTCAACACTAATCTGGAAACGACCGAACGTCATTTCTCGCAATACGATCTTCTCCCGATTTTTCAGATCATCAAGCCGCTGCGTGACCCCGACACCGGCTTGCTCTCCGGTATGATCAAATCGGAAAAGGAAAGTAAGAACCTTTTTCATTGGTATGGATCTCTCTCTTTTGATGAAGTCAAAGAAAGCACGGAATGGTATTACACCTGTGCTAAGGCCTCGTGGTACAAGAGCAATCTTTCCCGCATATCTTCGACGCCTTATGGACGTTGATCTCTGTGAGAAAGTCAACGAAGAGTATAACAAGCTTCCAGTTTCACAGAAGGGAGGCCCAACTATGTTGCATCTCATGATCTCAAATCTCTTATCTTCAACTGACTCTCTTGTTCATGCTCTGACCTCGAAAATCAAGTCACTAAAGCTCTCATCCTATCCTGGGGAAGATGTTGGTAAAGCTGTCACACATCTCCGCACCTTGGTTCGTTGCTTGAAGAAGTTGAAACGCAGGAATGCGGAAGGTCACGAAATTGATCTCGTTCCCCATGACCTTACGAAGCAGCTTTACGACATTCTCCAAACGAGTTCCTGCGAAGAATTCAACGCGCTTTTTCGCTCCATGTACTTCACCGATCAACAGAAGATTTTGTCTACAGGCGTTTCGGCCTGGGAAGATCCAGAACTGGTCCTCTCTGCTGCTCAGACCCATTATCACAATCTATGCACCGATGGCAAATGGACTGGCGTTACGCAGAACAGGCTACTTTTCCTGCTCAACAAGAAGGATGCTGTTGCATTCCTTGGACAAATTCATTGTCACAACTGCGGTGGACCTCATCTTCTCTGCGATTGCACCGAACCCCAGGACGAGGCTCGTATCAAGGCCAATCGTAAACGTTTCAAAGATGCCAAGAAAGTTGCAAGAACAGGTTCTTCAAAGGATAAGTCACAACCGCAATCCAATTCAACTCGTCGCACGAAGTGGCCTCCTCGACCGAAGAAAGGTGAACCTAATCGCACGATGATTGATGGTAAACTTCACTACTATCATTTCAAGTCTTCCAAATGGCTTCCAGTTGATGCTTCTCCGTCCCAACAAGCCAATGTTGTTGCATCTTCGAACACGAACACCAACTCTACCGCCACCGCACCGACGGCTGCTCCATCAACGGCGGCTGCGGACATGGATCCAACGAAGCGTCGTCAAGCAAGTCTCGCCCTCACGAAATTCCGACAGGAATTCAGCGATGCCTTTTCGGTTCTAACGGATGTTTTTCAGGAATGACTCCTACGGGCGTTGCAATGGTTTGAGAGGGAGAAGAGGAATATTTGGCATGAGTTCGACTTCTTGTGGAATGTTTTGGTTGTCGAATTTCTTGGCTGTGTATGGCCCCCTTTTCTTCTTTGGTTCTCCTCTCTTTTTCTCATGGTCAGTGTGTCTTTGTGTCTTCTACTTCTTGACCCTTGTCGCAACCCATTGCAACGTCCTCTCCCAGCTCCTTCTTGGGAGCTCTCTTGCGGTCTAGCTCTTCCTACAGTGCCTCCATGGCGTCTCACTCACAAGCGTTCACGGCGTTTTCATCATCATTACGGATTATTGTTACGTGAGCAACGCCGCAGCCGAAACTTTCCTCCGAAAATAATTAAGGCACGCGTCCAACAAGTTATCTTTCATGGGAATTTAACGATCCGCTCTTATGGGATTTTGATGACGACGATCCCCACGAATCCTCAACTGTCAGTCCCGGATTTGATTCCAAGTTTGTCGATGACCTTTTCAAAAGACTCCATCCGTTTAGACTATATTTTCTTCATCTTCGCGCACTTCACGACGATTCTCTACTAAGGCTATCTCCAGACCGACGCCGCTAAACGCTTTTTACCGGATAGCGGTCTTTACCCATCTCCAGACACAGAGATTTCGGATCGTTTTGCCGGCCTGACCGGTAAAGGCCAAAAATCCCGCTAAAACAGGTACCGTATAGAGGAAAAAAAACGCTTTACCGGAGCACTTCGTGATCGCGCCGGTAAACCCATATTCATTAAATATTATCCCCACGCATTAATTAATTTTTTCACGTAGATGTCCAAAAGACCCAATAGAGCATTTTTTTGTCTTCCGTCGCTGTCGCCTCTCTCTTTACTTAAATGTGAGGACATTCCAATTATGTACTTCTTTGCATACCAGTGACCATTTGGCATAAGTATTGGACCTTTTTAAGGCCGCCCAACTCCAAACGTTTACAGGCCGGCTTATTCCAACTTTAAAAGTTTTTTTCCCAGCCAATCAGAAGGTCTCATTTTAAAAGTTCAGGGGCTAGGCTTGGAGATAGCCTAACTACTGTGAAACAGAAGGAAATTGCGCAAGCTGCCATGGTTGCTGCAACAGAACTACGTGCGACGTATAAGGTGTCGTGCTGACAACATGCCTTTCAATTCTCAAGAGTTCAAGGCAGATCTCGAGGCGAAAAATCAGGAACTGACCTTGTCAGGTGTCGTAGCTCATCATCAGAATGGTATTGCTGAACGGTCTATACAAACAGTGACTCAATGGGCTAGAGCTATGTTGTTACATCTCGCACTTCACTGGCCTGAACAATCGCGGTTGGACCTTTGGCCATTTGCACTTGAGCATGCGGTCTATCTTTGGAACCATATGCCTAAGAAGGATTCCCTCCTTGCACCAGTCGAGCTCTTTACCGGTGCTGTCTTTGATGATTATCACCATCTCCAACATTCTCATGTGTGGGGATGTCCAACTTATGTGCTTGACCCCAAACTCCAAGACGGAAAGAAGATTCCGAAGTGGGACCCGCGCTCTCGTCGGGGTATGTTTGTGGGTGTTTCTCCATCTCATTCCAGCACAATCGGACGTATTTTGAATCTCCGGACTGGTCGAATATCTCCCCAATATCATGTGGTGTACGACGACCTGTTTTCCACGGTTCCAAATGCAGAAACAGGCGGAGTGGAGAATAATATGCCTTTTAATTCAGACTCCTGGTCCAAGATTGTTGAAACGGGTCTTGAGAAATACCTTGATCCTGTTGAAGAGGCTTCTTCGAGAACAGGTATGATTCCCTCCCTTGATCGTGAATGGCTATCCAATGATGAACTTCCGCCTCAGAGGGAGCATCCTCCACAGAGGACGCTTCCTGCCCCTCCTTTTCTTCCTCCTTCCACTGATCCGTTGCGTATGCCCAAAGCTCCAGAGGGAGAAAGTGAGGATATTGTTTCACAAAATGCAGATGTTCCAACTGTTCATGAAAATCCCCCTTCCCTTTCAGAGGGAGATCTTTCTCAGCCAGCTCCAGCTCCTCCTGATCCAGCTCCTCCTGATCCTGAGCCTGCTTCAAGTCGGTATTGGGATGCTCCTCTTCCAGCAAAACGAAAATCGAAACCAAATCCGCGGTATGCTGACCACGTGAACAACTACCCTGCTCAATCGGAAACTCGAAAATTCAAGTTGAAGTCTCTGAATGAAAGTGTTCTCATGGCGCTAGATTGGTCAAAGAATCAAGTTCTAAAAACAGCGTCGAACTATTCTAAGATGATGGCGTTATTTCAACTTGCGACCGATCCTTTTACCAACGAAGTTGACGGAGAACTTCATCCATGTTTGCTTACTTCAAAAGCAAGTCAGGCAGACAACCCGACTTATGAGGAAGCAATGAATGGTCCTCATCGCGATGGCTTTTTCGATGCGATGAAAACTGAACTCAAGACTCTTACCGACATGGACTGTTGGGAAGTTGTCGCGAGACTCCCTTCAATGAATGTCCTTCCAAGTACATGGGCATTCAAGTTAAAACGTTATCCTGATGGAAGTGTACGGAAGTATAAAGCACGCTTCTGTGCCGGAGGTCATCGTCAGATCGAAGGCGTTGACTTTTTCGAAACGTTTGCTCCAGTCGTAAACTGGACAACGGTGTGACTACTTCTGATCCTTTCTCAAGTTCTGGGATTGGCGTCCCAACAAGTTGACTACACGGCAGCGTTCGTACACGCTCCGATTGAAGAAGAAGTGTATGTTCAAATGCCCCGAGGTTTTAGTGAACCCGGGAAGGTCCTCAAACTCAAGCGTTCCCTGTACGGACTTAAGCAGAGTCCACGCAATTTCTTTCATTATCTCAAAGGGAACCTGGAATCATGCGGATTTAGGAATCCGAGTCCCGATACCGATCCATGTCTGTTCGTTTCGGACAAAGTCGTTTGCGTTGTATACGTTGATGACACACTTTTGTGGAGCCCGAAAAGTGAATGGATTGAAGAAGCGGTATCTCAGTTGACAGCTACAGGTATGACTCTCGAAGTCGAGGAGTCAGTTGCTGGTTTTCTTGGCGTTCATATCGAACGAAATCAAACAGACGGTTCCATCAAGTTGACTCAGAAAGGTCTTATTAAGAGGATTATCAGTGCTCTTGGTATTGAGCACAAGCCGGCAGTTCATACCCCGGCAACTTCTATTCCACTCACAAAGGATCTCGATGGGGATCCACCGGACGGATCATTCAATTATGCCAGCGTTATTGGGATGTTGGGCTATCTTCAAGCAAATAGCCGTCCGGATATCACTTTTGCTGTTAGTGCAGCAGCGCGGTTCACGCATTCTCCAAGAAGGTCTCACGAAGAAGCTCTCAAACGAATCGGTCGTTATCTAAAGGGAACCCTTGATGAAGGTTTAGTTCTACGCCCGAGTGAGACCCTGAATATCGATTGTTATGTCGATGCAGATTTTGCAGGCTTATGGCCTCATGAGGACAAAGCTGATCCTACTTGCGTGAAATCAAGAACGGGCTTTGCAATCTATGTCGCAAACTGCCCAGTTATCTGGTCATCGAAGCTCCAGGGGGATATTGCTACCTCCACGATGAAAGCTGAATACTCCGCGTTATCATCGGCAATGCGTGAGCTTTTGCCTTTTCGTGAACTTCTTCTTTCTCTCGCACCATCAATTGGTATCAACACCAGTCATATTTCAACCATCAGGACAACTGTTCATGAGGACAATGCTGGCGCTCTCAGTCTTGCTAAACTTGAACCAGGCCGAATCACTCCACGCTCCAAACATTACGCAGTTAAACTTCATTGGTTCCGTAGCAAGCTCGATCCAGATGGTCCTCACCCCATTGTGATTGTGAAAATCGCAACTGATCTTCAACGTGCCGATATTTTCACAAAAGGGCTCTCTCGAGTTAAGTTTCAAGCCATTCGCAAACAGTTATGTGGATGGTGAACTTTGTATGGGTTCGTCCATTCCCTCTTTCTCTTCGCTTGAGAGGGAGTGTCAAGGTGTGACGGTCTGACGAAGTTAGTCTGTCCGTCCTACCTGAGTTTCTCAGAATAAGAAAGCTTCCGTCGGAAAGCTTCCGTCGGAAAGCTTCTGTCGGAATTCTGAAAACTATCTAAATGATGTCGCCTATCCTATAGGTCATCCTTTGGGAAATCGATATCTTCCTTCAAGTCCTTCTGAACTTGAAGATTGATCTTTCGTTTCTTCTTTTCTTTCAGGAGGAAGAAATGAATTTGTGTTTCTCTTTTGTTTCATTTTCATCAAATTCATGTTTAGATTTCATTTCATAATTTTCATCTAATCAATCTTTTCAATCATCTATCACATACAACTTGTTGGACAGTTGTCGTAGTTCGGATTGCGAAAAATAAAAAGGAAGACGGCTCTTTTGTTTCATTTTCATCAAATTCATGTTTAGATTTCATTTCATATATAATTTTCATCTAATCAATCTTTTCAATCATCATCTATCACATACAACTTGTTGGACAGTTGTCGTAGTTCGGATTGCGAAAAATAAAAAGGAAGACGGCGTCTTCAAGCACACTAAAAATAAGCGGATGGAGACGGAATACGTCGTATTCACAGTCAAGTCAATCTTAGGAAGATATGTCGTTAATCGTGAACTTTCTAATAATATATATGTTGGTAGTTCCTCTTCGGAATCGAACACCTTCTTAATGACTCTGCTGAAGCTGCAACCGCTCTGACAGTGAATACAGTTGCGCTTCAAGTTTGCGCTTCAAGTTTGCGCAGGAAATATTTGATATGTTGTTTGTCTGTCATCTATCCCCAATTCTCTCTTTCTTACGAGTGTAATAATAGCTGGTAGGTGGAGTAGTTCTAACAAAATCAGAGATAATTCTGTTTTCACGTCATCTTCATCATAACGCGACTTTTTGTCGTTGCAGTAGAAAGACACATTTGATAAGTCCATTAGTACTGCAGTATGTCAACAATCTGTAATGTTTTGAGTAGTTTTCCCCAATGTTGAATTTTGAATACTGCCACCCTTCCGAACACTTCTATCGCTTCAAGTTCGGTATTGACTGCTTAAATAGCAGCCAGGACGTGATACATTCACATGGAAGACTTTTCTCTACCATCTGCCCACTCTATTAATTGTACCAGGTAATTGTACATAAAACTGAAAATGTTTTACGGTAGAGGGGCTCCATTTTGTCTCTCTTGGTTTCGTGTCGACGAGTAGTAGTAATAGAGTTCTATGATACGGCGAAGGCGAATCTGAATTAACTGTAAGTTTCAAGGGGAAAATATGATGACACACGTGGGCGATGGGGATATCGCATGTACAGAAGATAATTCAGCCTCTACATTTCCCCTTGGAAGGGGCATGATGAGTGCAAACCTTCTCTTCTGATGATTATCCCCTCACATGTCAGCAAGATACAACGTATCATACTCGGAGTAGTATATTTTATCCTCAAGTAGGAGCATTTCTATCCCAAACAATTTCGTGGATTGACCTTGGTTATTATCTTTCATTGCCTCGCCCTTTCCTGCTTCACAGTCAACAAAAAAAAATCAGCTGCCAGTAGGCATCTGGTACCTTAGCTACCGGTACTAGGTAGTCTACGGTAGTTGCTCCGGCCTCAAAATAAAAACCAACCGATTGTACTCCGAGTAGTGGAGAGATTGCATTGTTTGCTTGGTGTTAACAGTGTGTCGGCTAGATACCTAATACTCCTATTCTTTGCGCATCTCTCCTTTTATCCCTGGCACTCGTTTTCTTCTACGGTCGTACTCCATTAAGCAATTAGGTACTGTATTACTGTAGTAGACTACCGTACAGTAGGTACAGTAGTATGGTAATTCGTACTCACAGGCAGGAACGTTCCTGTGGTGTATCATAACAGGAGCTTGAGAGCTTGGGCCTCTACTACTGTTTAGGTATGGAGAAAGTGCACTTGAAGAATGTTTTTAAAACTGTTGTATAAGGTGTGTTCCTATTTTTTTTGGTTGATTCGGTTGCTTTATCCATCATCATCATCATCATCCTGAAAGTAGCGATTCCCACTACCAAGCGAGAAGAAGGCAAACTTCTAATCGGATGCTTTTTTTTCTTCCATTCTTGTGCTACGTCGTATGCCTGATCGCCACCACAATTAATACACATAGTGACCGACTCAAGCGAAAATTACGTTCACTACTTGATGATGGATGCTCAAACAATACATGTTTCATTAGACCATGCTGTCATTATGTTAGAATAATGTTCTAGTAGCTAACACCAATTGGTAAGAAGTCATTCTCAAAAGGATGAACGACAATGGATAGGATCCGGAGCCCGTTTCATTGCTAGGTCGAGAGCCAACATGTTCACTGTTACTACTCGGTATATTTGACACTCAATTGTAGAAAATACGAGATTCGGTTTTCGCAGCACATACAATGGTATCTCGTTAGCCTCATTGGTGACAAAAGAATGTCAGTGCTAGAGGTTAATGTTATTTTGATAGTCGTCCTTACTATTGCATAATTTTACAAGACAGATGGTTTACATCCTATTTTTTTAAACCCAAGGGTAGTGATCACTTCTTGAGAAATAACAAGTAGGGGTTACTTTCCTGTCGCCTTGGAGGAGTTGGAATGTCATCAAGACATCGTTCTTGTTCGCGTCTCAAGGCCAACGTCCCTTCAACGATTAGTGATTGCTGTTCCTGCTGGCTTGATTGGGTTTCCCATCTGTGATCGTTTTTTGGAGTTTGTGCTGTAGAATTACTGTAACATTCTGGTTTTTCATAGAAGCTTTTCCGCCGATTGTGAGACAAGAGCTCCTCCTCTTGATTTCGTTGGACTCTTTTACGTCTCTTCGTGGAACTTAGGCTAGGGCTTTGATCCTTGTCCGCAACCTCATGCCAGCGGAATGGATTCAAAGTCGGGCATTGTTGTTTCTGTTGTAGTGCAATCTTTCCCAAGTTGCCTTGGCTGTAGTCATCCTCCAAAGAATAGTGAAAGGCTCGACATCCATCTTCACTATTATCCCTTGGTCCCCGACTCAATATTGACATTTCAACCGGTGAATAGCTCTCGCTGGAAGGAGTAAGATGTTGTTTTCTGGAAGGTTTCTGGGGCCTAGTGTGAAGACTGAGTTGTAAGGTTCTTGAGCTGTTAAATTCTGGAATGACTATCGTAGATTTGTGAGTTATCACATTTTGAGAGACTTGGTTGCACTGTTCTACGGATGTTCTGGATTAACTGTAATTACAGTTGCAATTGCGAAGAAAAGAGGACATCTTCAATTACCACTCGGATGACCAGAATGATAATTGGTAAACTATGTCAAAATCATGAACTTGGAAATCATCCGATTGAGAGCTGAAATCTGTCGTTCTACTCTCTTTGGTTCGAAACAGCCAAACGAATCTTCTGACAGTGGGTTTAACGTAGTTATTATCAATACATTCGCTATCTGAACAAAGTTTCGCTTCAAGCTTGTGTTTTGATAAGGGCAATGAAATGCTATGTGGTAATCAACAAAATCACGATTAAGTGACTGTTTGTAATTGCGGCAAGGAAGACACGTTTGATAAGTAATTCAATTTTGGTGTGTCATTCTTCTGCTTTGAACAGGACGGTTGGGTAAATTTGATTCAGTACTGAATTAGTCCTTCGTTGTTCGTGCGCGATATGCGCAGACTGTTCATTTGGGTCATGGAAATTTACCAAACATCAGTGTTTAAGCTCATATTTTATTCCTTAAAAATCCCTCGCTTAAAACTGCGTTCCCCGAATAAATCAGGGGATGCTAAGCGCACCGAAACGCACGAAGTTTCTCCGAAGCGCACGAAGTTTTTGCTAAGCGCACCGAAGCGCACGAAGTTTTTGCTAAGCGCACCGAAGCGCACGAAGTTTTTGCTAAGCGCACCGAAGCGCACGAAGATTAAGCGCACCGAAGCTCACGAAGATTAAGCTCACCGAAGCTCACGGAAGGTCATGGAAACTCACGTAGAGATCTAACACTATCGTAGGTAGTGTTTTACAGTTGGTAATATCCATCCCAGTTCTTCGACAGTGATAAAGACTACGGCAACAAGAGTTTCACCATGACAAAGAAAAGCAAGAAGGCATTGAGCGACATCGAGGGCATCGGAAGCCTAAATGAAATCCAAACATAACAATAATAAAAGTACACAGAAGCCAGATCACGAAGTTTCTCCTACTAAGCGCACCGAAGCGCACCAAATTTGTCCGATAAGCGCACCCAATCGCAGCAAGTTTCTCCGATAAGCGCACCAAATTTGTCCGTAACGCACCAAATTAGTCCGAAGCGCACCAAATTTGTCCGATAAGCGCACCGAAGCGCACCAAATTTGTCCGAAGCGCACCAAATTTGTCCGATAAGCGCACCAAATTTGTCCGAAGCGCACCAAATTTGTCCGAAGCGCACCGAAGCGCACCATATTTGTCCGAAGCGCACCGAAGCGCACCAAATTTGTCCGAAGCGCACCGAAGCGCACCAAGTTTCTCCGAAGCGCACCAAGTTTCTCCGAAGCGCACCGAAGCGCACGATTTCCCCCGATTAAAAAATCAGGGGGCAATTGATGAAACATTCCTAAATAACAGAGATTTGTTAGTTGATTTTTTGTCTTCGCTATCAACCATATATATGAATGTCTTCCACGAATGAATGAAAAGAACCAAACCATGAATGAAAGAAGAAAACCCGGATTTACCCAACCGTCCAGTGGGACGATTCCAGAAAGGAAACGAGAAGTGTTAATTAACTGTAAGTACCCAGAGGAGGTACTAACGAAGTGCTGTGTTTTTGCTCAGACAGGAGCAGTAAGTCGACTACGGTACTCTCTGTCAACTTCAACAGACTTCTCTCTACTTAGTAGCTAGCTATTAGTAGCTATTCTCGTTTTTATCAGAATAGGTCTTCCCGTAGTTCCTTCGTTGCCTCTGTTTTATAAACAATGTAAAAAGAGGATCTTCTTCAAGTTGAATTTGCGTCGACTGTGAGCTGATTTGTAACTGCGGAACCTGTGCTTCATGAGCGTTGGTCCAATTTATTAAGATACACGCTGTTTGTAGAATCATTCCATTCCTTCTCTTCAGATACTGCGGCAATCATCAATTACTCTATGGTTACGCTCTGCAACAAATCCTCCTCCTAGCTACACCAGGTGTTCGACACTGTACCAACTGACAGTGATATCTGAAAAGAATTCTTTTCACAATCAAGAGGCTGCCCCCATGTCTGGAGTTGCTAATTGCACAACCATCCCGCTCTTTGAAAATATGCTTTCTAAACTTTTTACTGCAGGTTTGAACATATTTATGTTTTTTTGGTCATCTAACTATTTTCTGATGATCGCTGTTCATTTATCATGCCGTGGTATTGGTTGTGGAACATCGAGTACCTAATAGCCGTCTTTTGAGATTAACAAGAACGGATTGCTTTTTTGTCGTTTCGGTGGAGTTGGTCGTACATCATCGAAGAATCGTCTTCGTTCCTTGCTTACTGCCAGCTTCACTGTGATCATTGGTCTTTGCTGCTTCAGTTGGTGGTTGGTTTGAAATCCCCATCTCTGGTTGTTTTGTAGAAATTGTGGTGTACAAGTAGTATTAAATTCATGGCAGTCGTGATCATTTGCCCAGCGACTATGAGACAAGTACTCCTTTCCATGATTTTATGAGGCGATCGCATTCTTGTCTTTGGTGAAGCTCTTGGTGAGAGGTATTGCTGGGGTTTGGGGTTTGATCCTTGTTGTTCATGACCACCTGCCGACGGAATGGATTCAAAGTCGAGCATCGTTGACTATGCAGCAGCATCGTTTGGGCGATCTTTTCCAAGTCCCCTCGGCCCATTCCCTCTTCCCACGAAAAGTAGAAGGCCAGAGGAACGAGATGGCTGTCCCACTACCACTCTATTTGATGTTGCGCATATGACTACTATTATTATTAATATTATCGGAGAACTATTCTCTGCCCATCTGTCCAATTCATTTGGATTGTGAAAAAAGGTATCATCAAAAAGGCATAATAATTCAAGAAGGTTGGGCCTGGCCGATAAAAAGCGAGAAAGGCCTAAATAGGAGCCTCATATTCAGAAGAAGAGCCACCCATATCATCCTCTCGAGTCTCGTTTTTGCACCTCGTTTTCTGTTCTTGGACAACCGAAGGCAACCGTTCGCTTTTACAACATATTTCATCTCACTCACAGTCAGTCAACAGTCTTATCGTCTTCAAATTCCATCATGCCCAAGCAAAAACGCCTCAATAAAGAAAAGTCTTCCGGCTGCGAGGAAGAAACGAACAGAAACAAGTCTTCTGTTCCTACCAACAAGAAACAAAAAAAGTCAAAAACACCAGCGCCTTCTCCCATTCCTGTGACCATTCTGTCTGGATTTTTAGGAGGAGGAAAAACGACATTGTTGCAGCACATCTTGACCAGCAAGGATCACAAGTTGAAAGTTGCTGTAATCGTCAACGACATGGCCGAGCTAAATGTCGACGGACATGTCATCAATCGAACACTGTCGACCTCGCAGAGGAATAAATACAATAGAGACGACGATGGTTATTCCAAGCAACAAGGAAACGAGTCAATCAAACAAAAGACAGTTGTCAGCACGTTGGAAAACGGATGTATTTGCTGTACCCTTCGTGGCGATCTCATTCGTGAGCTTTACAACATTCAACAAAATCAGCCGGACATTGACTATGTCATCATTGAATCGACGGGCATTGCGGAGCCCCAGCAAGTGGCCGAAAGTTTTTGCGTCGACCCTGAAACGCAAGCTCTGGCACTGGAGAAGCATCAACGACTCGATCAAGCCGTGGCACGGCTCGATACGTGCGTCACTGTGGTGGACGCGTTGCATTTTCCGGAATACTTACGTTCCTTGCAACGATTTCAAGATGTCTTTCAAGACGGACTGGACGATGCGGAAGAAGGCGAAGGTGAGAAAAGTATTGCCGAACTCATGGTGGAGCAAGTGGAATTCGCCAATGTTATTGTATTAAACAAGGTCGATTTGGTGGACGATCCACGGCAACTTGATACGGCCAAGGCGTTGATTCGACGGCTCAATCCCACGGCCCGTGTTTTGATGGCATCGTATGGCAAGATTGACTTGTCACAAATTCTCAATACTCGTCTCTTCTCCATGGAAGAAGCTGGTGAGTCGCCTGGATGGTTGCTTTCACTGAAAAAGGGAGTGAACTCGTCATCGGGAGAGGAGATGCAATTGTGGTTTGTACAAGAATGGAATGCTAAACAAAAACACGGAAAGGAGGACACGCTGAAGGACAAGAATTTTCTTTCGATAACCTCAAAGGATAGTACTTCCACTGGAACGATTTTAAGATCCAAGGGATCCTGCTGGATTGCTGGACGGGACCACGATGAGATCAGCTGGACCCATGTTGGGCGCATCATACAATTAAGCCCAACGGCTCCTTGGCATTGTGTCACTCCTGAGGGAGAGTGGGATGAAGATGATAAGGACGAAATCCTCGCAAAAATGCGTCCTTCTTCCAAGGACGAAAGGGAAGTTGTTGGTTCGGACCCACCAACTGAACCGTACAAGTATGGCGACCGACGACAAGAAATCGTCTTGATTGGTATCCATCTGGACCCATTGGTCCTAACGAACAAGCTCAATGAGTGCCTTCTGACGGAAGAAGAAATGTCCTATCATTCAGTGGATTTGCCCATTGGAGCATATGCCGATCCGCTTCCACCTGCGTTGGTATCCTGTGATACCGCCAAAAGTCTCTTCATGATCGTGCGGCATGGTCAAAACCAACACATTCGTATCCACGAAACATTTGTTTGTACCATTCACAGCATCGCTCTGAAGTATCAAGAGCATGATGAAGTCAAAATTCGAGCCGTTCGAGTTTGGTTGGACAAGTCTGACGATCTACCAGTATCCAACCAGCAGTACCACCATGGTATCTTGATTGGAACTCTCCGCCCTTTTAGTTGCGAACAACTCTCTGTTTCCATTCCTATACTATCCTGCAATATAGACGGTGGGGAGCCAACGACCAATCGACGGCTTCGTTTGGAAGTAATTCCCGAAAAGACGCAACAACAGGGTACTCCTGCGCACAGTAACAACGACGACCTCCTCATGATGGCCTGCTGTGAGGTACACTTGCTTGCCAAGTCCGAGCCAGTGCCCTATTCGGTTGCCAGTGATTCCGACGATAGTGATGATTCAGAGACAGACAACGACGAGGATGACAACGAAATAGACGGCAAGGTCAGCATGCATGATCTTACTGATTGTGGTGACTGTCCTCGTTAAGCGTGAAATACGACGTGAAGAGAAAGAAGGCAATAAAAAAACTTTCGTGCCAAACTCGTACAATGTTTTCAAAACTATAATATAGAGATACTAGTTTCAATTCAATTCTCAAAATCCAATCAAGGTCCACGTTTATTACAGTTGGTCCAACCCTGAAGGGTAGTCCAAAATCATTTACTGTTACTATTGGGACGTAGTCTACCGTAGCTACTGTTAGTGGATGACGCCCTGATGTCTGTTCGCCTGTTCGCCCTCCCCAGGTCAGCCAATAGTTTCAAGGTTCGTGTTTCATCCCTCCCATTTTTTTTGGATTTATTTTCTTCACTACTCTATTGTCAGTCACATCAATATTATTTCGACTCTACCCTCTCCACCTACCTAGTAGGTAGTAGCTATTTCTTAGTAGAGTACCGTAGCTCTCTACCGTAGGTGGTGGAAAGCTATCAACATACATCATCATCATCATCCTAACTTGCAACAGCTGTTGTCCAACATCTTGAGGACTTGTTTCAAGAGATTCACATAACCACGAAAATGAGAGAACGACAACAATACGGACGAAACGATGATGAGAACAACAACAGCGAGGTCAACGCCAAACGAGTGAAATTTTCTGCATCACCAAGGACGAAACGAGTGACGTTGTCCGATTTCACTTGTATTCAAGACCCGCATCCGTTCGGTGTACTGCCGGGAGGAAATCAATTCTTTATGAGTGACCAAAGTGCACAGCAACCGACATCGTCCAAATCACTGTTGGAACAAGTTTTGGATGACAAGCTCTGGCAAACCGTGTTGAGTTATTGCGATGCTAAAACCTTGGGAAACGTCGTACAAGTCTCGCGGTATTTATACGTGGCGGGACATCAATCGGAACTGTGGAGAGATTTGGTGTTGCGACAATGTGATGCCACCAAAATCGCCATTACCAAAGTGGCCAAGTCATGGAAGGACACATACGTATTATTGTTTTCTCCTACTACTACTACACAAAGATTATTTGTGCAATCACGGCCCATGAATATTCCTGGCATTTATTCCGACACGATTTATCAAAGCCATTTTTGTCGTAGTTTTGCCATTCCAGATGCATGGCTTGTCCGAACAAACGACCAAAACGAAAATTACACAGAACAACAACAACAACAACGGAGAGAAATACCCTGTGTGTCCGTAGAGTCCATATCTCCCCAAGCGTTTTTTTCCCATTACGAAGAAACCAATCAACCCGTGGTCATCCAAGGAGCTGCCAATGGAAAGGCTGTCGATTGTTGGAGCAACTGGGAGTACTTGCAGGCCCATTCATCACCCACCAAAACGTTTCGAACGACGTCGGGAGCGGCCCCGTTGTCGGGATACTTTACACTGGATGCCTACCGGAAATATACAGAGTTTGAGTATCTGGAAGAATCCCCTTTGTATCTATTCGATCGAAACGCCTTTGTTGGCAATGAACAATGGGAGGACGATTTCTTCCCCGACTTTTATCGACAGTGTCCCTATTGGGATCCATCGGGACAATACGGTCATGATCTGTTGCAACATTTGGGCAGTCGACAACGACCAGATCATACCTGGTTGATCGCCGGACCAAAACGGTCTGGATCGGTCTTTCACATCGATCCCAACTGTACTCACGCCTGGAACGCTTGCATCCAGGGAAGAAAGCGCTGGATCTTTTATCCACCAGGAGATCCACCACCGGGAGTATTGCCGTCATTGGATGGAGATGAGGTGGCGTTGCCGCTTTCGGTCGGAGAATGGATTGTCCAGTACTGGGAAGAGCATATGGAACAGTATCGTCAACGACCCGTTGGATCACGGCCGATGGAATGTACTACCTTTCCTGGTGATGTCATCTTTGTTCCGCATGTAAGAGACAATTCGAGACACATTCATTTTGTTTTGTATTGAATTGCGCACTTTTTTTTGTTTTTCTCACATGGTGGCCATATGTTTTTGTCATTTATAGGGTTGGTGGCACAGTGTGATCAATTTGGACGATGTCAACATTGCTATTACGCATAACTATCTGAGTCCAAGCAATCTAGGGAATGCCCTAAAATTCTTCGTGGAGAAGCAAGACCATATTAGTGGCTGTCGCGATCGAGCGGAAAGTATCAAGCCAGAAATGATTCACGACGCTCTCGTAGAGGCGTTACGGACGAAGGAACCGAAACATTTGGAAAAGGCCATGGCACAAACCGAGTGGACCTGTCGGGCATGGAGCAGCCAGTCGACAAATCAACCCGACAAAGAACAACAAGATCCGACTTCTGAGGTCAAGAGAAAAACAATCATGGAACAGACGGAACCATTGGCATCGTTCACGTTTTCATTTCTGTAAAAGACAATCACCTGCGATGGGGACTAACAAAATCGCAACCAGTGTACGATCAATCGATTCTGCAAATCACAACCGCAAACTTCTGCGCGCCATTTACTCGTCACAAGTCTGTGTTGGTTCCTCTCCTAGACTAGCAGACTCGAAGTCAAGCTACATTCCAATAATCGAGCGCTTGTGCGTTCATCGGGCTCGGCCAACAATTGCAGCATGACTTGGCAATTGTCTCATTGGAAATTGGCTGTCATGTCAGTGCGTTCCTTGTGAGGGAAGAACCAACCTTCCATTTCCATATGAAAACGTCATGATTTTTCGGAGACCAAGGAGAGAAGGAAGATTCTTTCCGCTACTATCTATCTACCTAAACATTACTACGTATATGTTTGCGACTACTTCGAGTACCTGTGTGGAACAAACTTGCTCCTGTGATTTACAACAACTCAGCGAGTAGCTACTTGTACCGGTAATCTACTACCGGTAGTGAAATGTTTGAAGTACTCGGAGTAGTAGCGCATTGGCCGTCGTTCTTACAATTATTAGTGTACCGGTAGGTAATGAGACGTATCTATTTGAGACCCGCATCCAACGAACATCGATGATTACGAAAAAGTCGAAAACGTAATATTGCCCATATGCGCTTCACATAAATCAAACCTGTGAAATCTATTCCAAGTCAAACAAGAATCAAGACTACTCCGGGTTGATGCAGCGAAAAAAGGGGGATCACATAAAAAACCTTTTACTGACAGTTGTTGTGCTGCTTGAAAAGAGCCCATGGCGGCATCGCAAAAGCTTCTTCAAAGAATCAATGTTTTCAAGATGGAAGATGGAATGGAAGGATCCTTGGCAAGGATCGAAGCATCAGAGTCAATATATAAAGAAGGAAAATACGATGGTACCGTGCACGATACTTCATGGGTGATTGTGACATCATCAGATGACGCAACAGACGAGGCACAAGGTGATAGCAAAGAGAAAACGGCTCTAGTGGCTCCATGCAACCTCTTTTGTCAAGAAAGCGAAGAAAGTGTACCAATGGCAGTGTCAGAAGCGAGCTCAACGTTGAATCCAACTGACGGGAGAGATGATGAAGCGACGTCACCAGTGGAACCTGTACCAACAGTCTTGTTTCCAGATGATATTGCGGTGGTCAGTGCAGCAGAACTGCAGCAAATTGACGAAATTGTTGAATCAACATACGACCGAATCCAAAAGTTGGTGGAAACCAAGGGGCCCAATGTCTATGATGAATACGGTTGGACGCCCATTCATTACGTCGTACATAATCATCGAAACGAGAATGAAGAGTACTTGGCAAAGACAATCGATGCCAACGACAATACCAACATCAATTCTAGTGAGATTGTTAGATATTTGCTGGACATGGGTGTCAATGTGAACATCACTACTCTTGACGGCGATGCTGACACACCTTTGCACAAGGCAGTACTCAATCCTGATGGTGAATCCATGGTTACGCAACTTTTGGCAGCAGGAGCCGATATCCAACTGCCCAATGAACTGGGCCTAACTCCGATGGACTTGGCTCGTTTGCGATACGTTTGTAGCCCAAGTATATTTCGAATGCTACAAAGACACCAAAACAACCAAAACACGGATGCAAAGAAAAACTGAAAAATATTTTTCTCCAATTAAAGTACTTTTTCCGTTTCATGCAGAAATGCGAGTGTCACTGGTGGTGGTGACTAGGAATGACTGAAAAGCAATCCGTTACCCTTTATCATAGTGAGGAAAAATTTCGAAACAACGAGCATTGTCAGATCCCCGATTTTACGCTGTCCTCGCAACAGCAAGCGAAACTGATAGTGCGTGGGAATGTGCGGCTTGGGAGTATTCTACCTGAAGGAGTCGTAAACGACTGTAAATTTGAAACTACAATCTTTTCGGTTATTTATCATTTCACATATGTCGTAGATTTCCAGGGTGGTTGAGAGTAGATCGTGACATGTTGGAACAGACAAGCTAGTAGTTTATATACGACTACACTGTCGTATATCTTATGCAATTCATGTATTGCAAAACGATTCCAAACGTCCTTCCACCTCCAACAACTGTGCGCTTCAGCATGACGTGGCGGATCGATCCAAACACATATTGGTAATCCAATGTGTATACTCTCCCACCGGCACATTGAGTTCCTTGGCAACGTGATCAATAAGAGTGGCAAAGAAATGGATGTTCTACACAATCGACGAAACAGATCAAATTAGGACGGTGGCAAAGTTAACATGGCATTTGTCATTTACGGTTGCGATGCACATACCTTGACAAAAATGTTGGCCTTTCGTATTGTGGAGCACATGGCATAATGAAAATTGATTTTTTTTGTAACGAATGAGTAAAAGTTTGCAATTCCAAAGGAGTTTTGGTTCTCCTCACTCCCATTTTCCAAGGTGAACAAACTTACATTTTGCATCCGGACGATGCCGGTACATTTGAGCTTTCCGTCTTCCAAATAAAAATGCAACTCTCGACAACACTTGTTCTGCCCTTGATCGGTCCAATCAATGGTACTACTGGGTTGTGTGGCAAAGGGGATGGGGATCACAGCACGTTTGGACAAGGGCTCGGTCTTTAAGCAATCGATGACATTGAGAATTTTTTCCTTCATCCCTTCTCGATAATCGCCTTGGGCACCACCCCGTTCAGCCAACTGCCACGTATCGTATTCCTCTTGGGTGTATTCCCATCCCATGTTCTTTTTGGTGTAATACTCGAGTGCACCCCGTGGGAAGAGATCCGTTTCGACGGTACTGGCCTCGATGGAAATGTCTTGAATGACACCAACAAAGTTCCGTACCACAAATTCCCCACCACCACCAGCCTATTTTTTCACGTTACAGTATCATCGTTTCGTCAATGGATTGAGAAAGGCAATTATAGTTTGAAAGGGGTGTGGAATGAGTCATGGACGTACCGAAGTCAACTCGATCAAGTTGGCATGAAGTTCTTTGGCAGTCGGAAATTGAGGATAGCCGACATTGAGATTGTTAGATGGAGCACATTTAGGAGTTGCTGTTGTTGTCGACATTGTCGTCTGTGTGTGAAGTCCACTTCCGTAGCTACTGTAACATGAAAAGGGATGGTACGGAAGGCTTGTTTTGAAGATATTTGTACGACGTATACTACAGGAGAAGAAATCGTAAGAACAACGAGGCGTGGATGTCGTGTGTTTGTCACCATCAAACTTCTTCGAGATCCTTCGGCGTTTTTAACTAGAAAGATTCGATGTTAGGGATGAGGCTTGGAAAATCCATTTTACTTGGTGATGATGAGAGCAGTCTGTGAGACATCATCTTGATGATGTGTCCAGTACGACGTCCTACGGTAGTACTCAGTATTTAATAGGTGTTACTTACAGTTAGTACTAAGTCGTACGTAACACAATCGTACTTCGGAAGATCGGCTTCTATGATACATACAAACTTGATTCCGTCTCACAGCCAAGTTACGGTAGCAGTGCATTTGTCGATCCCTTTCCTAGCCAGTCACTGTAATACTATCCCACAATCGATCAATGACAATGGAGAGGCCGATCGACGTTTCACTGTCATCCATTATCATTCATCGTTGTACTATTTGTTTGTAGTGAATGGCCGAAGATAAGACAACAACAACGACAACGACAACATTGATATTCCATGATTCCGTTTCTACGCCAGACGACCAATCTTGTCCAGCCAACCATGAACGTTGCATGTAACGTCTATATCAGTGCGGGTACACCACACATCTATGGAGATACCTTGCTTCACTTGCTGGGAACGACCCAGGAGTATTGTCGAGAGATCCAATTCAACCATGATCATGGGCAGATACGTAGTAGCAATGGGGAACATTCTTCTAATGCCAATGATCGAACGCCCACTGCTGGGGCGGCGGTGGCAGTCGTTCATGCCTTTTGTGATGGACCGTACGATCGATCATCGTTTCATTTGGCAGGATCACCTCATCTTGTGGCAAATGCAGTATCTACATTGGTGACACGAACAGTTGAGTGTCTGGAAGAAAAATACCTCACAACGACCCAGGAACATGTAGAACAAGAAGTTGGATTCACTCCCCATCCGACAGTGGGATTGATCGATCATGTATCTGTTCTTCCAATGCAAGAAGATAACCTTGAGGATGGGTCCTACCAACATGTTAATGGAGAGGTTGCCAAAACCATTGGGGCAACCATGCAAGGAATGGGTATTGAGGTGTTCTATTATGGGTATGCTCATCCAGATGAAATGTCTCTGGCCACTGTGCGGAGAGACAAGACATCATTTTTCTCTCAATCCGACAACCGTACGTTCCTGGAACGCAGATTGGGCCAAGCTACAGTGGGAGCACCGACTCACTTTACCGAAAATTTCAACATTCGTCTCAAATCAAACACACCCAAACATATCGCTCAATCCTTGACACGACATATACGAGAACGCGGCGGTATGGGGTTGCCGTTCGTAGAAGCATTGACCTTACCATACAGTAACCAACGGTATGAAGTGGCATGCAACCTGTTACATCCGACCGTTACATCCGCACAGGATATCATCGACAGGATACAATCATGGGAATACAAGGATGGGGATTACATCGAAAGATCGTATCGGGTTGGAACAACGGCAGAAATGTGCCAAAAAGCATTGGAAATGACGCAAACAGAGGACGGGGAACAACAACACAACCAACACGTTCTGGAACGATTTCAAGGCTACCTGTACCAACCAACTTGACGAGTAGAACGCTGTTTTCGCTCGGCACACAAATCCAAAACACCACGCAGGTGATACAACTACGCAGCGCTCTACTTTTGAGTCTGTAAGTTAATCACCATCCAAGGTGATTAACTATATAATAAAAGAGATTAACTAGCGGGGTCACAACCGCATTGCAATCGACAGAAGTGGGCAGACCCACATCTGCTATATTACAATAAGGTGGCGACATTGTCGCCGTCTCCTGCTTTGAACGCGGTGGGGATGGCAGTGTCGCAGGAATTGTGTGCACGATGCGGCGTGATGAGGAGTGTGATGCCTGAAATTTTGGTCTTGGTGTCTGTCCTCCGTCCGTCGAATCGAATCCCGACATCCCGACTCCAAACACTGATCCAACGGCGGACAAGACCCGAGCACGCAGGCACTTCTATTGCCTGCACGCTTCTTGATTGTCGTACCTCACGATGTTTCGATTTGCGATGATGGTGATGCTGTTGTGATTCGCCAAATTTGCTTATGATGATGCAGTAAAATTTGATTCGTCCCATCTTTCTCGAGTTTCCTGTTTTCTCGAACTTTTAGAAAAGCTTCGACATGGTCACTGCCATTGATGCCATCGACTGACTCGTCGAAAAATGAACGATATACGTGATTCGAACAATTCGCAGTCAATGAAGGAGATAAAAGATACATCCTCCAACAAACTTGATGGGGATGTGAGAGATTATTCGTCGTGTTTCCTTCAAGGCCATTCCAGACGTGCTTGTGAGAGACGACAGCGGTTTTCGATGACCAATTTACTTTTTGCTTTATGGATGACATTGCTGTTACCTATCGGTGCTACCACAATCACTCCCACCATTGGAATTCTGTCGCAACCTCTTCATGGCAGCAAAAACAACAACAACGAGACTTATATTGCTGCTTCCTATGTCAAATGGTTGGAAGTCGGTGGAGCACGAAGTATTGTCATTCCCTACGATGCGTCAACCGAAATGGTGCACGATATCATGTCTCAAATCGATGGTGTGTTGTTTCCGGGAGGAGGGGCACCAGTGCCACCAGCTGCCAAGGACGTTTGGAGACTTTTACAGCATCGATACCAGGTTGGAGATTTGATTCCGCTGTGGGGAACCTGTTTGGGAATGGAATTTATTGTACAACTCGCTACCAACCAATTTGATGATGACGACAATCACCACCATGTATCTATTTTGGAAGAAGGATATGATAGCACCAATATCAGTCTCCCTTTATTGCAGGTCGATAAGGAGGGCCTATATAGAAGTGACTACATTTATGATGCCGTCGTTCATCACAACATTACACTGAACAATCATCATATTGCGATTCGTCCGAACGTCTTTCGTGACACACCACAACTACTAGTATCTCAGTACTGGAAAATCACATCCACTAATCTCGATCTTCAAGGCAAACCCTTCGTGTCGACCATGGAACCCATCGATCCATCCGTTCTTCCCGTCTATGGAGTCCAATTCCATCCCGAGAAGAACGCGTTTGAATACGGACTATATCCCAATACCAACATTCCGTACGAAGCCATTGATCATTCCCCACCTGGCATTGCCATGAGCACGTATATGGCCTCCTTTTTCGTCCAGTTGGCACGAGAAAATATGATATCAAAAGAACGCACTGGAGTCACGACGTTACAAACCGATGGGTCTCACCCAACAACAACTGCTTCTTCTGTGATCTACCCCCTCATCTACACCTATCCTCGGCGGGTTGGCTACAAGTTTGAAGAAATCTATATCATTCCATCGGTGATCAGTGGGAAGGCAGCGCTTGCAGCTGGAAGCAGCAGTCCCTACCAAGAGGACCCAGAGATCACAACATCCAAACCACGAAAATGCTCGCCCAATCCCTCTCTTCGAAGAGGAGTTTTGTTGTGTGAATGATAAATGTGGGAAATTCGTTCCACGTTCTGGCTATATTTTTCCATCAGATTCAGGCGTCAAATGGCTTGTCAATGATTCTTGATTCTTCGTTTGTTCTTGCCGTGAAGAACAAAGATGTACCATAATAACTACGGAGTACTATTATCACTACATACTACGTATATTTTATTTAATGTTCAATGTCAATAGATACGCAGAACAGTCCAATCCAGTCAGAGTTCATAATAATATTTCGCGCGGAAATTTTAAGAAACTACCGCCACTTCTTCTGCAGCAGCACCAACATTCTCACGGTCAATTCGCAGCATTGCATCGTATTCCTCGAAAGTAACAAGGTCTTCGAAGGTATTGAAGTCTGCGAAGGCATCAAAATCCTCCAAGACATCAAAGTCCTCAGAATCCGTTTCGCCAGTGTTCAATCCGACCCAGCACCAGAACATGCCAAGCACCCAGGGTGCTACCGTACAACCTTCTCCTTCGCCGATCTCCACTCCTTCTATGTCGCCGGCGTTCACTCCAACCACGCATCCTGTCATACCAACCACACCGGGTGTTACGCTAGCACCGTCTCCCTTATCCATGCCGATCAAAGTACCACAGGACTTCGTCTCTTATGTAGGATGCTTCCTTGACGACTTCCGTACCGAAACGAGCTTACTCCTCGGTACTAACTTGGACCCTGCTGTTTGCGATTATCAGTGCCACGTTGCAGGTGGTCTATATATTGGTCTTGGTCCAGGAAATGAGTGTCATTGTTACAGCATTCTTGAACTGAATAGAGAACCAGTTGCTGAGGAGCTTTGTGATATCCCGTGCGCGATCAATCCGGTCAATTCAAAACTATTCTGTGAAGGTTCAGAGACCAAATCTGTTTACCAGACAACGTCCAAATACAATCAGCTTGAGGAAGGCGAGGCCTTCTCAGGGGGGGTCAATTGTTTCCCTGATGGGTATTCGTGTAGCCAAACATTCGAAGTTGATGCGGCTGGAAATACAATAGCTAGTTCCCTTGGTCCCTCATGCGTATACTGCTGTACAAACTCTCTTCCTGGTGTGGGCGGCTCATTTAACAGCTGTGGTGAAAGCAAAACAAGTGCTCCTTATCTCGGCTGCTATGATGCTCGCTCGATATACTTTGAAGGCGCTCGAGAGCTCGGCCAAGGAGCAGGCTTCCGTCGTTCTTTCGGGTTTGACAGGGATTCGTGCCAAGCCGAATGCTTCCAGTCTGATCTTCCATTGGAGGAACGCGGAGGAATTTTCGGCCTTACCGCAGGTGGACTCTGCTACTGTGGTTTGGTTGCCCCACAAGTCCGCGTTGCTGATTCTGAGTGTGACGCTCGGTGCGACTCGGACCCTACGCAATCTTGCGGCAACGGTAGCTTCGATGCAACATCTTTTGAAGGTTTGAGTGATTTCCAGCTTTTGATAGGAGCGTTTTTGGGCTTAGATGGCACTCCATCTAGAATGACAGTCTACAGTCTTCGCCAATTGCCGAACCAGCAACTAGCAGATTGCAGATTCTGGGCCGCTCGATTGAGAGAAGATGAAGATAAAAGTGCCGCCTTGGCGGCATTGAATGCATTCTACAAATCGGGCCCGTCCATGGATCTTCTCAAACGATGCTTCGAAAATGATCCACAAATACCCGATGCAATGCCGGCTCAAAGAGACAGCGGAATTTGGTTTCAGAGCAACGTTGGAGGTGGTTCATTCATTGTCGGTGGGGCTGTTGGTGGAGGTATTGCTGTTGACGTGGATACAGCAGAGGCGCGCGGATTTAACGTTGCATGCGTTTCAGCTGGATTCCAATTTGGTGGAAGTGCAACCTTTGCGACTGGGTTTCTCTTTGACGGAAGCTTCGACGACTTTGCTGGATGGGGGTTGGATCTTACTGGCACAGTTGTCGTCGGCGCAGGAGTGACGCTAACTACCGGTGTCACGCTTTCTGGGAAGCCCTTCTCCGCAATCGGAGCAAGTACAGGCGCGGAGCTGTCAGTGGCGTTTGGTGGGTGCAACACAAACTACTTTTAACTTTTTTTTAAAGAAAGAGAGATGTACCCACCCACCTTGATGATGGAGTGTCTCGCCCAAGTAATTTTCGTTGAAATGGCATGAATTGTAGCCGAAACTTCTGTCGAATGATTTTTTTTTGGAAGTTTGAATCAGATTATTTCTTTTCCTAAACAAGTACGAAGTAGTTAACATCATTATTGTTGTTGTATCAAAATTACTATCGGTAGCAGTTCTATACCCTCTGACCGCTTTGCGCTTTCTCTTTCAAGTATGCGTACCGCTCTTTCATGGTCTTATAAATCTCATCGGTGGTTTGAATGGCATCGTATGGTGCATCGGCATGCTTTTCAAGCTTGTGCAACAGATCCCATTCATCGTAGGGATCCACCGATCGGTGAAATAGCTGTTCATAATCTTGTTGTGGCCAATATACATACTTCCATTCGTCAGTGACTACCGCAAAGGAAGCATCCAACCAGTTCTTCCAAGGATGATCGGAAGCGTTCGATGGGTTACCCATGTTGAACTCGTAGAAGAAGTCTTTGCGCCAAGCAGGTGATGTATTATCGTCCTTGGGTTGTTGGAGGTAGAGTTGCGACAAGTCCCGACCTTGCATGAAACTGCTTGGTTCCAATCCCGCTGCTGCGAGAATGGTGGGAGCCAAATCCACGTTCAGTGTCCAATCATGATTGATTGTCCCTCTCAGGTTTTCTGGCATGCGTGGGTCGTAGATCACCAATGGTACCCGTAACGATTCCTCAAAGGGATACCATTTCTCTGTCAAGCCTGTGTTTGTTGTGGAGAGAGAGAGAGAGAGAGAGAGAGAGAGAGAATGATGCAAAAAAAGAAATAACATTGAGTGGAAGGAATATATTTCAAGTACCACAATATCAGCCAGCCAGCCAGTCACACTGCCGGAAGTTGCCCCAAAACGATCAAATAACGTTTTTTTTTCGTTCTTCTCACCATGTTCTCCTTGTAAGTTTCCATTGTCGGTGGTGAAGATGATCAAGGTGTCATTGTATACACCTTGTTCCTTGAGTTCTTTAACAACTTCTCCCACGGCCCAGTCAACTTCTGTCGCCATGCTGTACAAATCCTTGACGTTGTCTTGAAAGTAATCCGGTTCGAATCGTCGTTTCCATCGTGTCCTTGCCTCGCTACCCTGAAAGAAGCTCGGTAACGCCTGCCAGTGTGCCTCTGTGGCAGTCTTGGGAGGTGCAATATACTTGCTGTTGGGATAATGGGTCCATCGTGTCTGATTCATGGGTTCAAAGCTAGGATAATGTCCATCTTGAGCGTGCGTCGCAAAGAAACTCACTTTCAAAAAGAAGGGTTTGTTTTTGGGTCGTTCCTTCAAAAAGGCAAGGGCATGTTCCCGATTCATGTCGGTAACATGTTGATTCCCGATCCAATGGGATCCGTAATAGAATCGTCTCATATTAAAGGCTTGGTCCATTTCTTTGCCGGGACCGGGAGCATGCCATTTCCCCATGAGGCCTGTAAAGTACCCCCCCTCTTGTTTCATTCTAGGAAATAAGGTTTCGTTCCACGGAAGCGATTCGAAGAGTGCATTGGCATGGGGGAAATTTTGCAAGTGTCGAGAATAGTACGTTCCTGTGACCAACGTGGCCCTACTGATCCAACAGATCGACGTGGTGACACAATTGTTGCTAAACAACATCCCATGGTCGGCCAAATTGTCAATGTTGGGTGTGTACACATTTTCGTCGTACTTGCCCAACACTCTCATGGTCCAGTCATCGGCATAAAAAAGAAGAACGTTGAGTTTCTTGTTTTTATCACGTTGTGTTACAGTCTTGGTGTTGACCTTTTCTTGGTCCTTGTTGTCCTTGTTATCCGTTTCGGCCGCTGAAGTGGTGGTACTACTACGAAGTCGAGGCGACGTTGCAGTAGTATCGTTTTTGGATGTTGCTGCTGTTGCGTTTTGAGTGGGTACGGCTTTTGATGACGATGACGTTGATGATGATGATGTTTGATTGGGCTTTGCGAGTTTCGTAGTTGTTCCTTCTTTTTGATTCAACTGTTGTTGTTGGTTCCTATGGGAACTATCTGCTGCTGTATCTGTTTTTGTAGTTTTTGTCGGATTCGTATTGACAGTCGACTCGCCTTTGGTAGTAACAACATTTCCGATCCGATTGATCAAAACAGACGGCTGATCCAAGTCCAAATGAGCAACAGTATCCTTGATAGTATTCCATGTCTGTTGTCCATCGAACGATTTTAAATGCAATAGACTCAAGGATCCCATCCCTCCCATGAGAATCAGTGCGTAAAAGATGCGGGTCTTGAAGGCCGTGGCTTGTTGTGCGGAACTCATCGATACCGGAGAGGATCCATTCGTATTATTATTGTTGTTCGTTGTATTGTTGTTGGAGGAGGATCGAGGCATCGTTGATTGTGACATGGTGGCGTACGTTACAAAATGATGTAGGGAATGACAACAACGGAAGGTGTATGATAACGATTGAAAGGGTTTTGTTCAATGTGTTGGTGTACTCGAAAGAAAATCAATATAACTAACTGTAAGTGAAAAGAAACTACCCGGTAGCCCGGTAGTAGCGTACTGTTGTACGTTTGTACGTTTGTACGTTTGGGATGATGCAATCCAAAAGTATCTCTTATCGTCTGTTGGAAACAGAGAGAGAGGTCAAATAATGGGTTGGTTGGCATACAAAGCACTCCAGCCAGTATGGACGTGAAAATTATTGTAGTCTCCAATCGTGTTGTTGTGGTGGTCGGGTCGGGTTGGGTTGGACCAATACAACAACAACAACAACAACAACAACAACAACAACAACAATAGTAGTAGTGACCCAAGTGATGAAATGAGAAAAATAACGATATATGGGAGTTTTTTGCTTTCGCTATTCATATTCACGCCACAGTACCTGCCGGTAGTACGGTATTGTAGCAGCGTGTGTGCTGATCGATTTCAGTCGTTGTGTACGCAATTCTCGATCCTCACTGTATTTTTATTTCTCTGTGGTATGTCATTCACTGGTCCAATATTTTTCACGCCCCAAATGCTGCATGGAGAATGTCCGAACGAAAACAACGGTGAAACTAATAGCTATGATACCTAGTAGAGCGGTATTGCCGACGCGCGATGGTCTAGTAGTAGTATTCTCTGGTATTGTATTAAAAAGGATACTACTCAAACTATTGTTGTCTCCTGTCCACATTAATAACAGTGAACATGACACACACTTGTTGTCAACAAAGATCAATCAGGGTCATATTATCATCAAGATCTGGATTGGTGTGGACCACGTTGTTGCAACGACAGGCCGATCCACGCAATTAGTAAAAACAATATGGAAAGGATGGTCAGATGCATCATGGATCCAGAGTACGTATCATCTCCAATTCCAAGTTCCTCTAAAATTTGATCTCCTCGTTGGACCAAAGCAAGACCACCCAAACGAAAGATGGATCGGATGGTACGAATCCAAACAATTACGGGTGTGAATATGCCACGTCGTCGACGTAGTTCCGAATGAGGATCAGAAAATTCCATCCCATCGTATTCGGCAATACAAACCGCACGGATCGCATACGCGATGGGACTCAATTGTTTCAGTATCGTTACAAAGAACGACGGATGGTCCTTTTCATAATCAGCGATGGCATCATTTTTAGTATCTCCACTGGGTGTGATCACACCCACTCCCAACAACAATACCATGAGTGGTACCCCTACACTCAAGGCCATTTCACCTGTGGGGGTACAGGCACCAATGGCAAATCCCAACGATGCTCCACAGACAGTCATCAAGGAAAAGACTGCTGTTAAATCCCACCAACCGATACGGACACCACTACACGATTTGAGAACGGTTGTGAAAATCACCGCAAAGACAGCATCCAATGGTATTTCTGCCAACGTTTTCGACGAAAGATATTCCAAACTAGAATATTGTCGTCGTTGTTGTTCTCGTAGAACGACCGGTTTTTCTTTGGCAAACAAGTCGATCGTCTTCATTACCGTCATCATGGCCATGTTGATCACTCCGAATGATAACAATGCGGTACGATCCGGAACCGTTTGGACCGTGTACGGGTGTCCCTTTTTGACCGATGCAAAAACGTTGGTGAAAAAGTAGGCATTTCCAGCAGACACAATCAGTCGTACGGCGTTCACTTGATGGTTACGAATATTTTGTCGCCATGCACGTTGTAGAAGTTTTCCAAAACGAGAGAATTTTCGTGGAATAGAGACGGTCCATGAAACTGACAGTGACGTATCCCTTCTTCTTGTTGGACGAACGGCGACAGTATTTTGGAATGTCGAAGGAACACGTAACAATCCCTTGCCGTTGTTGTTGTTGTTGTTGTTGTTGTTGTTGTTGTTGTTGTTGTTGTTGTTGTTCTGATCGAAGAATGCAACAGCCAACCGTTCAATCCGTGCTTCGTCTTTGGATGCTACTTGAATCGATTCTTCGGTATCGATCGAGACTAGATCCAACAAGAATTCGGCCGGGTTGGTTTCGGGTGGACAATGATATCCCAAGTTGGCAAAATACGGCAAGGCATCGTCTGTCGATCCCATATAACACACACGTCCTCCCGGTGCCAATAAGATGACCGAATCAAGCATCCTCCATATGGATGATCGTGGTTGATGTAAGGATAACAAACACGGTATATGTTCCTTTTCCACTACCAATTTCTTGATGAGTTTCACGACCTTTTCGCTCAATGTCGAATCCTGATAAAATACAACATAAAAAAGGAAAGAAAGGAGGAGATACAAAATGACACGTGTGAGAGGCGATACTGTCAAAGAAACGTGTTTTTTTTTCATTTGGGGTGTGCGGTACGTATCATACCAGTCCGGTGGTAGGTTCGTCACCCAAAAACAACTTTGGATTGGCAATGAGTTCGACCGCAAGAGACAGTCGTCGTTTTTCTCCTCCCGATAATCCATTATGCCACAATCCCGATTCTTGTTCCCCAATTCTTCGATGTTGCAGTTGGGTCAATCCCAAAGAATCCATAACAGTTTGGATTCGATATTGTCGTTGGACTGGAGTACAGTCTGGCAGTTCGAGAAATGCTGCCAATTGTAATGTTTCTTGGACCGTCAACATATTGAAGAAATGGTCCTTTTGTGGCAACCAAGCCACCTTCCCCGATTGGATATCTAAATAATAATGACACGTTTCAGTGGTTGTTGTTGTTGTTGTCGGATCGACGTAGAAAATATCACCATACATTCGTAATCCACCTGTACCGTTCATGGAAGAAGCAAAAGTAGTGTTGGTGGTGGAGGAAAAGGCAGTACTACCTTGAGTCACCAGGGTACCTCCAAGTGCCGATAACATGGTAGACTTGAATTTTAGATACAATAAATTTCATTCCATGGATTGGAATTAGATGGATTGATGCATCGATGCATGGATTGGTTAGTTAGACATTTATGATTGATGGATTGATTGATGTTATGGTTTTCCCGGACAATCAATATATGTTTACCTTTCCAGCTCCACTCGGTCCCAAGAGTCCACATAAATGCCCATTGGGTATCCTTCCACTGCAGTTCTTCAACAAGAATGTACCATTATGGGTGCATACCGACAAGTTGTTCCAAACCAATCCTCCCAAATCGGTGGTTGATTTGTTGTTCACGTTGTTGACGTTATTATTGTTGTTTGGATGATTGTTGGTTGCTCTCGTCGTTGTGTCTGGTTCCATTGTGTGTAATGAAAAAGTTTTACTTTAGGCTGTTTACTATACACTATTGTTGTTGTTGTAGGATTTTCCTGTCAAAGAGTGTGTCTCACAGGAACAAAACCACAACAACAACAAAAGAAAACGTTGGAAAGAGGAGTTAGGTATTAGAAAGATACACCGGCCTCCCATTGGGTGGTTCAGTTTGGCGCTATGAGAGAATGTGTTGACTGTGAGATACCGTACGTACGTTGATACCAAAAAAGATAAAGTTAGTTTGGGCTAACAGTAAGGTTGGATTGCAATCCGTGTGACGCACGTACGTATTACGTATGTTCCTATGCGCTCGTGTCTTCCATCTGATTCTCCTCTATCCTCCAATCTCGTCATCATTTTGTTGTTGTTGTTGTGTGTGATGCTCAAATGTGCAAATGTCGTCGTCGTCGTCTTCCACATATTCATTTCTTCAACCATCTATCATACCATCATACGTGTATTCTATTACTGCAATCGCTTCACTTCACTCTGTCCCCCTTTAATAGGCAATAAATAATGCCTTTCACCATGAAATCTAACAACAACGACGACAACAAAGAGGCTTTCCCCCGTTCTTTCCAAAAGTCTTCCACCACCAGCAGCATCACGACGATGAGTGCTTCTGAGGAAACAGAAACAACCAGTTGTTCGTCGTCGTTTCATCGTCTTTCCGACAACAATACGACGCAAGTGTATCATACGGCCGATGGAGCTCCGTATATTATTTGTACTTCGACAGAACCCTTTATCAATCCCACTACGACCGACAACAATAACACTACCGGTAGTACACCCGAAGAATCCATCAATGATGAAACATTCAATTTGACGTTGGGTACATCATTTTTGACATGGAGATCTGCCACGTCACCGGTATTGTTACAATTCTTGGAACGGTTTGATAAAATCTTTGTGGATTGGTGGATCCATCATTTCTTTTACATTTATGCAGAATGGATACCACCTCAAGTGAAACGGAACGTCATCTTTGCCGCTTGGAAGTACGTTTATTTGCCATTCCATCAGGCTTTCTTGTACAAACGTACCGGATTACATCCATCTCTTAGTGTCGAATATCATGCCTTGACGACACTTCTTTGGTGGGCACAGTTTTGTGTCATTACACCTCAACGGATCCAATTTTCATTGGGAGAATTGTACGTCATTTCTCCTACAGACATTCCTACCAACGAATACATTGAACGTGTTCGTGTCGATCGAAAGGCCACACTAGTACAATCCTTGAATATTGATATCCCGGTATCCCAAATGGATCATTGTATCGTACAAGGGATCTTTGTTCACCCTCACAACCATAACAAATACCAACATGGTATTTTGAATCAAACCAGCGACGACGAAAACAACCAAAAACAGAAATCCACCCGGAAAATCATTGTTTGGTTATATGGTGGAGCATATCTGGGAGGGGACTGTCGTGGAAATATGACAGTCGCACAAGAATTTGCCAATGATTGTTACATCGATGGTGTATTTATCCCAAAATTCCGTCTTGCTCCCAACGCAACCATTGATGATGTCTTGTGGGATGTATGTTTGGCCTATCATTGGGCCTGTACCACTCTCGTCGACGATCCCTCAACTCAAATCACTCTCGTAGGTCCATCCAGTGGTGCCGGAGTGGCTCTCCGGTTGATGCAATTGATCAGTGAACGACAACGTAACGTATCTCTGTTGCCGTCCTTTTTGGAACCACTCTTGGATACCATGAAATTGTACCAACCATGTTCGGCTGTCTTGTTTGGACCCTACATTGATTATACAGAACCCAAACGGGGATCCTTTTTGCATTGTGCCAAACATGATTTGATTGTTACCGAGGCAGTACAACAATATGGATTACCCTATCTGAATGACTTTATTCCTAAAATTGGGACCATTGATCACGAGACGGGTTACAACGGTCAAGGCCGACGGGAATATTCACCTCTGTATCGATCCATGGAAGGATTACCACCACTTTGTTTCGTCGTGTCGGAACATGAGGCATGTTACGACATGACCATTGCTGCCGTCAACAAGGCAAGAACCGCCGGTGTCCCGGTCACCGTCGGAGTATGGAAGTATATGTGTCATGTCTTTTCTTTTTTACATGCCTTCCTTCCAGAAGGAAAGTTGTCCATTGACTTTGCCAAGGAATGGATACGTCAAAGAAACAACAACAACAACAACAACAACATCCACACCAGCAGTAACCAAAATCCGAATCGTTCATCATCATCCACCACGTCGTCGAAAAAGACAACGGCACGCTTGCCACTCGGTCCCGCTACCATTATCGGAATCTTTCTTTTGGCCATGATTGCCTGGTGGTTGCCCATGACGGCAGCCTTGTCTCTACAAATTCCCATGGGTGGATACAGTTTGGATCGATTCCAATCGGTATGTCCAGCCAACTTGGATGCCATCGAACGATTCGATCCATCCTTGGTCGTGAAAACAACAACAACAACATCCTCAGACAGTGACAGTGACAGTGACAGCACCTCCACCTCATCGTCCGTTTGGGTAGCAGTCTATCGATCCAACAACAACAAGCCGTCAGTGATGATTCGAGACGAGTTTTTCCATTCCATGAGCATTGCCACCAGTGGCAAAACCGATGGGTCGTCCACATCCTCGTCGTCATCATTCTTGTCTGAAACACGATCGTTCTTGGAGACATCCAGTACGTCGAATTTACAAACGCCCGTGGCGGTGGCACAGTTGCGACCATCACCCGATTTTGATGATTGTTACGTCTTGGATTCGTTGCGTTGTTCCTTGAAAAAGGAAGACATGGACGAATCTTGTGATGGCGGAAGCGAATTCTTGGAAGCCTTGGGTGTCGCTGTCGACTCGTTGGTTCTACATCATTTGAAACGGTTGCAAGACAGTTCCAAACAGGACAAATCGCAAGGGACGTCGTCGTTCGAATCGGTCGTATTCGAAGGAACCCTCCGGACCAAAGCTACCTTGTTTTCCGGAAAGATTTTGGAGCAACGGGGATTTGAACCAGTCGATTCTCTTGCCAAGGATATGGCGACCCATGTGTCGCGATACGAGGCATGTTTGAATCAATATGCCGAACGATCCATTCCAGGAGGTACACCGTCGCCAACAACGTCTGGTAAGGGATTTAGCAAAAGTAGCAGCAGCGGCAATGCCAAATCGATTACTGCAGGAACACAAGACCGTGCTCTGCAGATCGTGTCGTTGTTGGGACAACTAGATCCGGAAATTCAGAAACAAGCTGCCGCAAAGGAGCAGGAAGGACCGGACGAGGAATATGATCCATGGGCCGGAATCAATCTGAGAAGGTAATGCTCGTTGCCCAGTTGGATTATCCGATTGGTATAGGAACACTTGTTAGGACGATAAATGACACCGATACTAGATCCCAATATCAGTACATCTATCCCATGATAGAACATCACTTGTGCAAAGAGAAAGACGTCCGACAACTGAACAACTTGGTGGTGAACAGGATGCAAAATTCCGTCATGACATTTTGTGTCGCCCCCTTCGCCCAATTGATCACATCTTCCGTCCAATAGGGAACACCGCTCCAATTACAACATTACCAACGACAACACCATCATATACACCTGGTGCTTCCAACCAGTATGTGATCCCATTCAGTCGAAAATGCTAGAGAAGTGTGCTGGTTGCATTGTCTCTATACCAGGGGACGTGCAATGCGAGTTGCATATGAATTTATTTCTACAGTATGTACTCCGGAGTACATACGGAGTAGGAGATGTTGATTTGGCGGTTCTGCGGATTGGAGAGGCAATTCCGAGAACTGGAACGATCCGCGGATTGGCTATCATGGCTCACCTCACAGTCAATTCGTTGCTCCGAGTACGTACTACTACCGGTACGTTCGTACGGTAGTAACTACCCGTAGAGAGTAGAGAGACACAACATTACTGTACTACCGTACTATCGGTAGCTACAGTAGGTACCAACGCGCATAAAACCTCAAAGTCAACAAGAACTATGATCCATTAGACAACTCCTTTATTATCTCATCATCATCGTCGTCGTCATTAGGCCTTATCATGATGATTATCTCATTAAAATTGACACGGTTACCTTATTACTGTTGGTAAAAAACGAAAGAGCGAGACAGTCAGAGTCGGCACAAAGTGGGGTTTTCAATTAGTAGTAGAAATCAAACTACAAGCATGTCATCCAATTCAACAACATGGTCACCTCCATCACCATCTCGGAGTTGCACAAAGAAACCACGCAAGGACACCCAAAAAACTCATCAGCAGCAGAAAACAATTGAAAAGGATAACGAGTATACAGAAGACTACTCTGTTCAGCAGATGAATGACAGTATGTTGTTTATGGAACAAGCAACCTTACAAGAGCAATTGATCGAATACGACAATGGTGGACTTGTGATGTATGCACTTTCCTATTTGGATGTGGTTACCTTGTTGCAGAAGCAAGTGGTGTCCAAACACTTCAAGGAACTTTGTACCAAAGCCATCAGTATGAAATGCGGAAACGATGGTCCTAAACCACATACCAACGAAACATTGAAAAGTGCCATTCGAGAATTCTCTTCAATCATGTACGATGGTGGTACTAACAAACAACAAGACATCGTGGAAAAGATCGCTTCCACGTATGGCTTTCCTATTGATTCTTGGAATGTTTCTCAAGTCACTGACATGTCAGAGCTTTTTTATGACGAACCTGGTTTCGATGAACAAATTGGATCATGGGACACATCCAATGTTACCAATATGAGTGCAATGTTTTCGTATGCTCTTTGTTTCAACCAAAATATTGGCCAGTGGGATGTGTCCAACGTCAGAAATATGGCTAAAATGTTTTGTAATGCTGAGCAATTTAATCAAAACATCGGAAAGTGGGATGTTTCGAACGTGAGAGACATGAGTGAAATGTTCAATCGTGCATTTTCCTTCAACCAAGATATTGGACGGTGGGACGTTTCCAACGTGATAGACATGAGTTGGATGTTGGGACGTACAGAAGAGTTCAACCAAGATATTGGATCGTGGGACACATCCAACGTTACTACTATGAATTCAATGTTTTCTGGTGCCTGTTTCAACCAAGACATTGGACGGTGGGATGTATCCAAAGTGACCGACATGAGTTCTATGTTTTCTAGTGCGGGTGCTTTCAATCAAGACATTGGACAGTGGGATGTTTCCAATGTGACAAACATGAAAAGAATGTTTGACTGTGCATACACATTAAACCAAGACATTGGACAGTGGAACACATCCAATGTCACAGATATGGCGGGCATGTTTTGTAATGCCTGTTGTTTCAACCAAGACATTGGACGGTGGGATGTTTCCAAGGTGACTAACATGGGTGGTATGGTTTTTGGTGTAACAGAATTCAATCAATACATTGGAGGCTGGGATGTATCCAACGTCAAGAACATGACAAGAATGTTTTTTGATGCACGCAAATTCAACCAAGACATTGGAAATTGGGATGTGTCACGTGTGGAATATACGATTGAAATGTTTTATGATGCAAAAGCATTTAATCACAGTCTCAGATCTTGGGATTTGTCCAATGTTGTGGATGCAGATCTTATGTTTCCAGATGGTTTCGCAGAGAATCTTCGGCCACAAGATTACAATTTTGATCAATAATAGCTATAAGAGCTTCTCCATCGCAAAAAGATCTTTTTTGGAAGTGGTACCGCATTAGCTCTCCGTTCTCTACAACTTGTCCTCCCAACAAGCAACAACTTTTTGAGTATCAACTATGATGCGAAGAGTATGGCCCTACTACTATGATCCAACCAAGAAACGACTTTTCGTCCGCACGCCAACGGGTTTTAGCCAGCGCAGTTACAACCGTCACCGCAAACGATTCAAGCCCACGGTCCAAAGAATAATTACTGCTCTGCCCCAGTCATGTTACCCAGTCGAGTGTCTCGAAGTCCACTATGGGTTTTATATTCCAAGGGGCCAGCACAATGTTCTAGAGGAACCTAGCCCTCCAACTCCCGCATGCTTCGAAGAGTTCCTAGACTCTTAACCGAAATGGAGTCGCGACATGCTTGGCACCCTAGAATCCAAGTTCTCTTACGATGAAATCGCATCAAAGCTCCGGGAGAGCCAGCACCACCCATCATCGGCGTGCGACGGCTCTGTAGCTAACAACTAGGGCACCTTCGGATGGTCCATTAACCTGAAGAATGGTACCACCACCATAGAGGGAAGCGGCCCCGCCTACGGATCACCAATGAACTCCTACCGTGCTGAAGCACAAGGGAAATGCTCCATTCTTCCGTTTCTGTTCCTGCTCAGAGAATTTGACGACTTGACCTTAGCACCAATGTATGTATACTGCGACAATGAAGCCTTGGTAGAAAATGTTAACAACGCCCGTGAACAATCTCGCCCGCAATTTCCCAACGACGCCCTGAAAGCCAGTTGGGATGTTCTGCAAGCGGTTGTACGACTTGCCAAACTCCTCCCGCAGATAATATTCCACCACATCAGGGGCTATCAAGACACAGAGGTAGCCCTAGATAAATTGAGCCGGCCAGCGAAACTCAATATCCAGGCTGACAAACTGGCTGGAAACTACCAGCGTCTTTCCTCGCACAAGAACATACCGGCTCCAATGATCGACGGCACCCACTGTCACCTCATTTAATGGACAAACAGTTGCCTCCAAACACCGCAAGCACATCAGAGATCATCGCCGCGCCAAGGAACTCAAAAACATATATAAAGGAGAAGACTCAAGTGTCAGAATTTGAATTTGCAGACATAGATTGGCAGAGCCACGAACGTTCCGTTAACACGTTCAAAGACGGCCCAAACATATTCCTTGTCAAGTTTCTGCACGGATGGCTCCCAGTGGAAAGTTTGTATCCAGATACATCCCGGTCAAGTACCCCGGTGCTTGCCCATCATGCGATGAGCCCAACGAAGATTCTAAACATTTCCTCACATGCCCCAACTCAGAGCGTCGCAAATGGCATGCGGCCCTTGAGACATCCCTTCGGCACAGATGTGAGTCAGTGGATACAGATTCAGCCCTTCTAGACCTCCTCCTGTGGGGCCTGAACCATTGGCTCCAAGGTACACCAATCCCAGCCCAAAGAGTACCCGAACGGATCGCCCATCTACTCCACAGTCAGACTACGATAGGGTGGGACAACTTCCTCGAAGGCCGGGGGTCCAAGCACTGGACTACCCTCCAGTTGCAGTACCTGCAACAGAATCACATTGAAGTGAAGAAGAAAAACCACGGTCTCTCGTGGTCCAGTAACATTATCCGCCCCATGTGGGATCACTCCTACAAGGAATGGAACACAAGAAACAAAGCTAGACACGGTAAAGATGCCGAAGTCAAGGTCCAGCGACGACTAGAAAAGGCTCACCGGAGCATCAAGGACCACTACAACCTCAAGCCCAAGTGTTCCCACCACCAGATCGAGAACAACCTCCACATCAAACAACCCAAAACCACATCAACTCGACCACCATAAAACCAAAAGACAAACAACCGAACAACCAAACACAAATGCATCAAAATGCTCATTCTCATCTCACATGCCTTCCTCTCCAACCAGATGAACTTTTCCTCCTCACGTAGGAGGTTTTACTACCATTACTACATCCTGGAGTGACCTCCGGTCACTCCCTGCAGTGCCTCTCCCTTCGGGGCCCGGCTGGTGAGTCAACTTCTTAGATACGGAACTACCGGTAGCTAGTAGTTGGCATAAGCATAAAGTTATCATAATTCGTTTAACCTACTACTACCAGTACTCCGAGTGATAGTGTGAGTACGGTAATAATAAAATAATTTTGTTTCTGCGAAGGAATCTTTGATTTCACATTAGGGTTTAGGTTGAAATGGATTCAGCGAGTGTATGGATGTCTTCGGCATCGGATAGTTCAAATATTCCACCTCATCTTTTGAATAGCCCATTCCGAGGTGGTAACAATATATTTCGGCTCAAGTTTTGCGGTGGATTCTGTTTTTTCTCCGTTTGAAGAAAAGTGAAAAAAATAAAAGAGTTGTCCTCCCCCCGGCGTGAAACCATTGGAAGAATGGTCCTGTGGAAGCTGTTGTCGCCTTTCCTTGACCAAGACTTACGACATTCCGCTAGTGATCTCTATTAGTCCTCCTTTATCTAGAATCATGGATGACGAAAGAAAGGTTGGAACGGATTTTGAAATGACACCGCCAGAGTTGGCTCGATTTGAAGCCACGTTGTCTTCCTCCGAACAAACTTCTCCTATGAATGAACTGCCTTCCTCGTCCTCCCTTGTAAGACGGGTGCAACAAGCCAAGGAAGATTTACTTCGAGAGAGTGTGGCTCGAAAACGTCAAAGCCTTGCCTTGACCGCATCGGAACAATCCTTTTTGGATCATTTGATGGAACATGGAACCGTCACAGACCTTGCAGCAGTGGATGCCAATCTCTCTGACACATCCTTGTTTTTTGCTGCTCAAAAAGCCGCTGCAGTGGCAACAGCCACAACAACAACCGCACATGGAGAACCCACGTCAAACACAACAGAAGGAGGATATGATAAGGCATCCCAACCAAAATCCCTTCCAATGGGATCCACCAAACGACAAGAATATCTCGAATCCAGACGGAGTTGTTGTCAGGCCAACCAAAAGCTTATGCAAGCGACTCAAGCAGTGATTGCTGCACAGCGTATCGGCAAAAGTATACGTATCGCACATAATGATGACGACAGTGATACCGTTACGGAAGACGAAGAAGAAGAAGAAAGAACATATGTGCAGCGTGTGGAGTTCAATAAAATTGGCGTGGATGAGACGGCGCAACCAAAGAAACGATCCAACACTTTGGTCAGTAATCAATCGAGTTATCGCTCCCTCTTGTCAGTACCCGAATCGTTGCTGTCGATATCAGAGGATGAGAACGAAAAGGATGCATGTCCGAAGAAAGAGGAGGAAGAGGACGTTTCCACCCACTTGTCGTTGCAAGAAGAAAAAAAGTCGGACGATGAGGTTGATGATAAAAGTGAGGATGGCACTCCAAAGAACAACATGGCCGAGTCGATGTTTTTCCCAAACAACAACAGCACGACATGTTTGTCCCCCGGACGGACGCGTCGGAACAGCACTGCATCGGCAACATCCCGTCAACAACTTCGTTCCGAACTGATCAAGACGGCTTCGGTGTGCATGTATCATGGCGAAGGATTTGAAGTTGGCAATGCCGATTCATTTGAAATGTACAAGAACGTGACGGAACATTACGATCCTTGGATGTTTGAAACGACCGACGAAGAAGGACACAAGCGATTGGATGTACACATTTTGGGAACATCGCGTGACGACATGGCCGCCACGCCACATGTTTTGTCTCCCATATTGATGCATTCGCTACAGCCATATTTGCCACATGCTCACCGTGGAGAATCGTTTTGGCTCAAGTATTCGTTGGTACGAGATGGAGCGTCTCTCATCAGCTTTTTGCATCATGTACGGGCATCTCAGCATACAATACTGGCTTGTGAGACTGTGGACGGAGAAGTATTTGGATTTTTTGGGACGCAACCATGGAAAGTCCAGCCATCGTATTTTGGAACGGGAGAATCGTTTGTTTGGAAGATGAAGCATTCCAGAATCTTGGAGAATGGAGAACAATACCATAACGGAACTCTGTTGGAACAAGCACAACGAGAATCCGAAATTGAAGTGTACCCATCGGCCAATCCCGTGGACAACCAATTCTACCAGCTGTGCGAACAAGAACGGGTCGCAATAGGCGGGGGTGTGACGAAAGAGCCCCGGAGTTTTGGAAATGGCGATTCATTCGTTACCTATCAACCGGAAGAAATGGGATTTGCCTTGGTGTTTGATGATGCCAGCATGATGTATGGTTCCAGTTATGCCTGTATGACCTTTGAGAGTCCACCGTTGTCGAAACATCATGGTGCGTTGTGTTATACCAAAAAACAATAAGTAACTGCACTGACTTCCGACAAAGGAGTTATTCAACCCAGCACTAACTTCTTTTCTTTTCTTTGCACTTAATTACAGTGGATGGATCTCGCATGGAGTTTGTCAATGTGGAAGTATGGGCACTGACGCCATGCTTGACTGTGGAGGAGGCACACTTGATGGAGAATCGACATTTATTCTTGAAACGGAATGCAACCATCTAAAGTAATTGTTGTTTTTGTAGTTTGATTGTATTGAACGGGGAAAACAAAAAAGAAATTTAGAAATACAGGTACCAGGTTGCTGGTTTGAAAGGTAGTATCAGATTTGCGGCCAATAATCCTTCTGGCATGCACATCCTACACCATATGGCTATGCAGTAATACTCCTGTTGTGGGAATAAAAAAATCATTGCTTATTTCGTTCCATTGCAGAGGCATTGGGCTGTCCCGATTGTGGTTGAAACTTCCCGTCTTTGGCTTGCATCAAGGCTTTGGTGGCGTCGTCTGTGGTGAGCCGATGCTTCGTCCAATACATATCATTGATGTGAAGAACGGGAATGTCATACTTGTAGCGATCCCACCACTCTCGATGTTCCCGATCGGTAATGTCTACTTGTTGCAACGAATGGGGATGTTGGTCTTTAATTGCAAGTAACACGTCTTTGGCCTTGTCGCACAACGTGCAACCTGAAAAAGAAAAGGATAAAGGCGAACGATCGAGGAGAGACAAGAGTGTGAGGGTACAAGCTGTTGCACTTCCAAAGATACCACAATACTTCCTGCGAGATGATTCACGTACTTTCTTTCGTGTACAAAGTGATTATCGGTGCTTTGGGATCATGATCGGTGTAGACCTGACCAGTGACACTGGCTAAGGGACGTAGCAGACTGTACCGTGATTGCAGTAGATTTTGGTTGTGACGTCTCATAGGCATAATTGCAACACGAAAGCCGAAACACGGTTGAAGTGAAACCAGAGTCATGGCAACTAAAAAAACGACAACGACAAGGGGATGGGAGCGAGACAACTGCTTCCAGCAGGTGCGATTTCGATGCAGGAATGATATGAACCGTTCCATCCAATCAAGTGGCATGAACAAGCGCCTCTTTTTATCTCCTTGCACGGGCGGGACTGTTCAATTTAAATCTAATCTCTAGTAAAGTTTTATAGTCGAGACAATCTTTCATTGCAGTGGTAATAGTGTAGTAGTAAGAATGGATACACATCACCCATCAAACAGCGTCATCCTCATCACTCATCACTCATCATTGATGATGATGCTGTGGTTCGAAGGATCCTGCAACAAGAAAAACCCGAACTTTAACAAAATATTTAACTGTAGAAAAATAAAAGTTCTTTCATTCTCCACTTATTGGCATAGTACTGAACTGAACGGAAATTCAGCGAGCAATCTCAGCGCATCTTTCCAAGTCTCGTATCCAACAAGTACGATACAATGGATGTGAACTCCGAAATACTCAGACGTTTGTTTGGCACAGAGGACAGGTATCTGGACGTTTCGGGCATGCGTTTGAATATTCTTCATCCCGTTCGTTTCGAGAAACGACAACATGACCATTCACCACTCACCCATTTCACAAAACAAACAGAGATTATGCAGTATTTGACAAAAACAAAACAGCAACAACATAACTCTCATTGTTCGCTGTGTATATTTTCCATCATGAGACAACAACAAATCACCATCAGTAGTAGCAGTGGAAGAAGTGTCGTCTCCACCAAGTCGTCTCAATGTTCTTTGGGTAGCAGCAATCGGTCCATCAAATCACAGGAAACCCGTTCTCGTCTTCGAATGTTGAATTGCCATTACTCGGTCAAGTTCCCTAAGCAGAATGCTGCAGCGACAACAACAACAAAAACAAGAACAACAGAGCAAGACTAAAAAGGCGGACGAACAAGTGTCAAAGATTCATTCTCGGTGGAATCCTTTTAGCAGCAGCAACGGACGAAGCGTCGTTGACAGTAATGTTTCGATAGGAAGTATTTCCACCGATCAGTTTTCCATTCAGAAACGCGTTCGAGGGGAACGAAAACATGGCATCAACAAGGCAGCTGGTGCTCAATCAAGTACGATTGTAAAGCAAGAAGTGATTAAACAATCCAAACTCTCTCTCACAGGTCAAGAAAAGAAGAAGAAGAAGAAGAAACAAATCAAGATACGACGAGACAAGCTCGAGAGAGACCAGGCCATCGCGGAACGAAACCAAAAGCAGCAACTCAGTTCCGTCTCGGTATCGTCTTCTTACACGGGTTCTCGAGGTCGCACCAAGATTGCGTTAGATCCAAACGGAGTGCCCGAAACACTTGCCAGGAAAAAGAGAATGAAAAAACGGCTTCGTCAGCAACAAAAACGTCGCAGTAGGACCGAAAACACAGTCACCCCAACACCTTCCAAACCTCCTCGGGATGTAAAAATCCCCATTTTGACCATGGTCGACTCAACCAGCAACGAACCGGTGCCACTCGTCAATTCTCCTTCCTACAACGCGGCGAACTTTGTCAACTTCTTGTCAACAGCAAGTATCATGTCCGAAACATCTGCCCTGTCGAAACAGTCCGCCGTGACTCCTGGTCGTCCGCCATTGCACCCGAAGTCAATCTCCAACTCACAACTCCAACTGTCCAAGAGCGAAACGGCATTACGAGTCAAGAATACAGGTACATCTCGTCAGCAACAACCAACTGACAATACGTCTCTTTCACCGTCGACATCGCCGTCTAATCACCAAGACGACCAACCAACGAATCAACGTCAAAGGGTGAGAACGAAAATTCATGTTCTGACGACGACGTCTTCTTCTTCTGCCAACAATAGGTCGGTACCTCGCCCCACCGATGCAACACCGTTGTCACAATCCGAATCGAATCTCATGGATGACATGTTTTCCACAATTTGGAATGTCCTGGACAACGAGACTCCACAGCAGCAGCTGCAACAAAATAAAGTATCATCCGCCAAGTCGAACGAAGTGGGTGCTTTCAGTGATGTCTCTACTTCTGAAGACGAATTGGATTATGATGATTCTGATTTGTCATCGCTTGACGATTCCGACGACTCGCTGGAACGTCTCGACGAAGACAAGGATGACGATGACGATGATGACGGTACTCTTTTGGTCATGGTAGATAAGAAAGGAAAGGCTGTGGATGTGTTTCGTACCCATAAGGAGGAGGGAGAAGAAGAAGAATTGTATCTTGGAGGAAACGAGGATGTGCTTCTGGGTATGAAACGGATGTACATTTCGGAAATGAAGGATATCACCAAGTCCATGAAGGGCTGGTTTGACTCCTTTTCCTTGACCCCGCTATTGGAAGAAAATGATGACGACGAAGATAGTAAAGAGGAGGAGAAAAGAGAACCAGACAATTGCAAGGAGAGTCGTCGTCGTCGTCGTCATGACCATCATCGTCATCGTCGATCCGTGATGGACAAGGAAGAAAGGGAGTAAATAAAGGACCGAACCGGAAAAAATGTTCACAAATTTCTTGTCAGTTACAGAATGTGCTAAATATTGAATATGCAAGTGAAAAAGCTGGTAAAATACATGTCAATATATATCTTTTTTGTAAAGACTGCCCAATAATAAGGAAGAGAAAAAAATGCTACGTACACACATACCTTTTTTTTGCGTTTGCCAATATCATCATCATCATCATCTTTATCATGTTGTTTTCCTCCCGTACAGATCCAGAACACTCATCAGAGCAGCTTTTAGCCGAATTTGAAGTTCGGGACATTTTGGACTCTTTTTGTGATGAGATGTTGTTTCACCGAAAGATTTGTCTAGTCTTCTCAGTCCGTTTTTTAGGAGCAAGGTTACCATCCCATTTTGGATCCCGTCCACAGACATTTATGTTTTGAGATTTATTTCAGCGAAAGAGTACAGAAATAGAATCGAATCAACATTATTTTACTAGCTACTCTAGCTAGAGGTACCACCTAAAATAAAAGTATATATAGGTTATTCGTGTGAAGAGCCTTTTTTTGTGTGTGTGTCCAAGCCCTTCCGGTGTTGGGTTTTTGGCTTTTGTCTTTTTTTTCATTGCTCTCATTGGAGTTTTTTACTATTGTTGTCGTTGTCGGTGGTGTTCTTGTCCGTATCTATTGGAAACGACGAAGATGAAGATGATTCTGATTCTTGTGTTGTTGGTTGTGATTGTGATTGTTGTTGTGATTGTTGTTGTTGTTGTTCCGACGAGAGTAGTTTTTGGTTTCGTTGTTCGACGGTCGTTTCTGCTTCATGGTTGGTAACGACATGGTTGGAAAGCCAGATACTACAGGATGACCATATACCACCCATGAGGACAGCAAGTTGGGAGAGTTGTTTCGGTCCCATCCGGTTGTGTGGTAAGAAAAAGGTCAGACCGGACAAGACCAGTGACATTCCCGATTTGCCACATCGATTGGCAAACACTCCGATGACTTCCTTCCCGAGGTACCGTGCATCGAAATCCAATGGTTGGTAAACCATTTCGTTCGCGACATTCCGGACGGAGTAATCGGCCGCCTTCAATGCCAATACGGCAAGTGCGGCCAAACTCAACGTCGTCGACGATGGTTGTACGGCCAATCCGATCAACAATGGTAGGATGAGCAACGGTACTACTCGGTATACCCATTTGGGTTCTAGATAGTTTCGTGCCAACGGCAAGACCAAGAATTGCATCGCGGCGCTGCATCCGTTGATGGTCGCATAGAACCGTCCCGTATAGGCCATCCGTGCCGTATCGTTGGGAAACGTTTCCTTGAGGAGTCGGACGAAACATACATGTAACACGGTCGACAAGGATTGGAACGACACGACTTCTCCAAACAACCCCGTCAAGGTCGGACTGGTTCGGAACATTCGTCCCATTTTCGAAAGGAGCGTCGATGATGATGTTGATGATTTTGTTGATGATTTTGTTTGACTTTGGTTGTCGTTGTTGTTGTTGTTGTCGTTGTTGTTGTTGTTTGTTTTTGCAAGTGTCGGATCGAATCCGTGTGTTTCTGCCAATTGATACGCACGATCGGCCAATGTCATACTCATGAACAGGGCGAACGATGTTCCCAGTAACAATCCGAATAGACCGACTTGATGTGACAATGTATGGACCATAGTGGCAGTGACGGTACATACCAAGGAGGAAACTCCTGCAATGGTCGAAAACCATTGTGTACCCTCCCTGGGTGTCATGACACTCCCCAAAAAACTCCATTGTTGCGTGTAAATCAGATGCGCGTACGAATTTTGAAAGATGAATAGCATCGCCACGATCATTTTCGAAAACAATCCAACAAGGATGATACCGGTTGATGTTGTTGTTGTTGTGGATGACATTGTTGTTGTTGTGGATGATAATGATGATAGTAATGATACTAATAGTCGAGACAGTACCGTTCCTATTGTTAGGATGGTAACTGCCAACCCGGTGGTTCGGTACAAGGCCTTTCGTGGACCGTTGGCCTTTAACAGTACACCGTATCCGTACAACAACAGCAAGGAGGTAGGTGTAACGATACCCATTGCCAATGGATAGGCCGATGGATGTGAAAACCCGGTCGTCGAACTGGTAAAGAGTGCGAGAGCAGCGCTTCGTGCAAACTCGTACCCACCAAAATGTAACGCCATGGCCAAACTCATCAATAGACACGACTTGACACGGGGAGAATACGGTGATAGCAGTAATGGTGGTAGTTGTTGTTTCATTTTCTGAATGATGCTGTTGTCGTTGTCGTTGTTGTCAAGTATCTGTGTGGACGATTCATCCGTTTCGAATTTTGGTGGTGATGGATTGATGTTGTTGTTGTTGTTGTTGTTGATGATGCTGTCGTTCATGTCATCACTACCTCCTCCTTCACCTCCACCACGGTGGTGAGACAACGGAAACGATAATGATGATAATGATTTCGTCTTCTTCTTGTTGTTGTGTTTATTGTTGTTCTTTTGGTTGTTCGTGTAATTCGTATCGTTGTTGTTGTTGTTGTTGTTGTTGTTGTTGTTGTTGTTGTTGTTGTCAAAGGAATGTTGTTGGAAGAACAGTCTTCTTGTTGTTCTTGTTCTTCTTGATCCTGTTGTTCCTGCCGAATAAGCCACAACAACAACACCAACACCACCACCACCGTTGGATGCTGAAATAGTGGTGTCGATTGTTGTTGTTGTTGTTGTGACTGTGAATACGGACACAAACACACTCGTTGTACTGCAATAGCTCAAGAGGGAAGTAATAATTGTTGACAACACCAAGGAGGAAAATAGAACTTCAACTGCTGGTAATACTAATAACAATAGTGTTGCTGTTGACCTTTTCCAAACAAGCATTCTGTCTGTCTATCTACTCCTCCTCGTAGCTCTACCTATTCTAGTAGAGGTACCAGTAGCTCTAGCTAGCTAGTAGAGACAAGAGAATACTTGTGGTCTATTAACGACGACGTTGATTGACTTCTTGTGTGGTTGGGTATCCTCTTTTCTACTAGAGTAGAGCTAGGGTAGGTACCTACCGTAGCTGTAATTAGGTAATACAGTCTATCATACTCTCTATGGATACGGTACAGGTACGGTACTCTCTATCATACCTCTCGGTAGTACCTATTACTCTCTCTAGTAGCTAGAGTAGAGAGGTAGTACTATGTAGCTAGAGCTAGTTGTATCATAGTGTGTCTGTGTGTCTGTCTGTCACAAAGATAATCATGAAACATGAAAGGGTATCCATATATCCATAGTACATAGGTACTACCATACCGGTTGAGGACTTTCAACTTGAACTGTGATGAGAGTTCACAGTTCAGTGGATGTTCAATGTGGGTGGGTTGTGGTGTGGATGTTGTTGTGAGATGAGATTGATCATCAATATATCGTACCTATCTACCGGCACCGTACTCGAAGGGTATGATACACCGGTATGATACGACGAACTCCGAGTACCGTAGTACGTAGACTAGTACCTTTGGCAATGATCCAAACCAACTGCAAGCCCCACCAATACTCCAACTGCAAATCCAACTTTGGCAACAGCAAGCACTTCTTGTGACTGTTCCGATGCCAACTCTCCAGTCTCCTACTCCTGGAAATGTGGTCTTGATCTTTACTACTGCACCAGCAAGATCACTTCCATTTGCAGTCAGTCCTATACTGCCGATGTTACTCTTGTTCCATTGAATGATGCTCAATGTATTGAAATGCAGGCTGTGAAGTTGGGAGAGAAGTGTATTGCTACATCTTCAGTGACTCAACCCAAGTCTCTCTCTCACAAGGTTTGCTACAGCTCTTTGGATCCCTTGACTGGAGTCAAATTTGATGGAAAGTGTGATGCATGCCAAACTTACATTGCCCTTCCTACCAATGCACCCACCCCAAACCCAACTGCCGCTCCTACCAATGCACCCACCCCAAACCCAACTGCCGCTCCTACCAATGCACCCACTGCAAGCCCTACCAATAAGCCGACTGCTGCCCCTACCAATAAGCCAACTGCATCTCCAACCAATGCACCCACTCCAAACCCAACTGCTGCCCCTACCAATGCACCCACTGCAAGCCCTACCAATAAGCCGACTGCATCTCCAACCAATGCACCCACTCCAAACCCAACTGCTGCCCCTACCAATGCGCCCACTCCAAGCCCTACCAATAAGCCGACTGCTGCCCCTACCAATGCACCCACCCCAAACCCAACTGCTGCCCCTACCAATGCTCCCACTCCTAATCCTACCAATGCACCCACTCGTAATCCCACCAACGCTCCCACTCCAAACCCGACCAACGCACCTACTCGTAATCCCACCAATGCACCTACCCCGATTCCCACTAATGCCCCAACATTCGCCCCAAATTCATGTGCCTGTTCGGATGTCAACTCTCCTTTGGCCTTCACTTGGAAATGTGGTCTTGATCTTTACTACTGCACCAGCAAGATCACTTCCATTTGCAGTCAGTCCTATACTGCTGATGTGACTCTTGTTCCATTGAACGATGCTCAATGCACCGAAATGCAGGCTGTGAAGTTGGGAGAGAAGTGTATTGCTACCTCCAGTGTGACTCAACCCAAAGCCCTCTCTCACAAGGTTTGCTACACTTCCTTCAATCCTTTGACTGGATTCAAATTTGATGGAAAGTGTGATGCATGCCAAGATTACATTGCCCTTCCTACTCCCGCACCTACTCCCCCACCCACTAAGAAATAAGTGGCAATACTAAATGAAGGGTTCGCTTCACAGGAAAAAACTCACACAAATACAAAAACGAAGAAACAACAACAATATAACAACATCCATGTTCCAAACAAAAAAAAATGAAAACTGATTGGCAGTAGAAGGATCACGCACACGAAAAAAACAAAAAAGAAAGAAAACAAGGAAAGAAAGAGAAAAAAAATCCTCCATTCATTTTTTACAGTTATTAGTTATTATATTACTGTTAGCAAATAAATCCACGTATAATAAAATTACCGTATTTTATTGTTGTTAGGAAAAACATTTGACTGTGAATGCACTGTATCATACATACATAGCTGGCATACAAATCGTAACGTCATACACTGTGTTGTATGGAGCATACGTAGTACCGATACGTAAGTTCCGTCACTTCACTCTATTCACAGAGTAGTAGAGAGGTATGATAGAGAGGCTACGTGCCTAGTACGTCCGGCGAGGCGGACAAAACGTTGGACAATAGACAACCAGCGGCGGACCACACATAGAGATGGGTCGTGGGTATTCTGGGTGAAAAGTTTGGTTTCGCCGTGGGCACCGTTTTTCTGAACACGGAAACACACTGCAACCATGGCAGGTAAATGTGGGTCAGCAAGGGCATCGTCTAAGCGAAGGCTGCGTTTACCAGATCGGAAGAAGGTAATGTCGTCAATGCAGAAGGCGGCAGGATCACCGCGTACATTCTGTTCTGGTGTGCGTTGAAAATCAGAAATATGAGATGGCTGGGCCCATTCACAGCGTCGTCCACCAGCTTGTAGCATGACAGAGAACCAATCGCACAGGGCAGAAACTTTAGAGTTAGGGTCGGAGGATGTAGCTTTGGAACAAAAGAGGAGCTGCATGGCAACAGTGTATGGTTCGCGACGGTCAGGGATGTTTTCCCATCGCCTAAGTTCTTTCAAGACTTTGTCGATCGATGGGCAGATGGCGTGTAAACCCTTTTCTTTGCGGGGATCAAGGCCCTCCGGGTGGAACATTTGGACAAGAGTGGCGGCAGCATATAAATAATTCCGGATCGTATCGCTGCGAATGTTACGGCGGCTGAGAGTGTGGCCGGATCCGAGGTGAGCTGCATAACAGGCAAACACATAGTTCAGGGTAACCAAAGGTAAATCGACTACAGGAAACACTCGTTCAATGAGCTTATGTTCGTCGAGGTACCATATAAAATGGATGCGCATGCTTCGAACGTGCCGCACGACTTTGGTTTTGTGGGTCGCGCCCAGTTCGCAGCGGAACACAGCATCGAGCGTAGGAGCAATAGCAGCTCTTGACTCGGGAGGAAGAGATTCCAGGATGCGAGCTCGCTTCGCCGAAGGGATGCCTGGTGTAGGTGTGTAAGAAAAGGGCGATCGGTTGCAGATGTGAGAGGGGGTGAATATAGGGCACACGGGCGCGAAATAAGATCTGCTAGTGTGTTATCGGCACCGGCAATATGCTCGACGACGAGCCCGAGGGGTGACAATAGTTGGTATTCTGCAAACAACTGGAGGAGCCGGCGTCCGGAGGGAGAACCAGTAGATCTTTTCCGGGACCAACTGACAGCAGCTGTGTTATCGCACTCTAAGAATAAAATAGGGGACGGTGGGTATTGCGATAGAGATGTGGATATGAAGGTTTCTGTCATGGCGAAGCCTAGGAGGATACCAATAAACTCAAGGGTGTTGATGTGGAGTTTGTCAGGGTGTCCTTGGGGCAGTTGGGTCAATGCTCGAGTAGTTGCTCCAAGTGGAAGGAAACACCATAAAGCAAGGGATGGGATGGCGACACCGATAGCTTGCTCAGATGCGTCGGTAGTAGCCCGAAAGGCGGGATCGCGGGGGACGATATGGCCAATAGGTTGTTCCCAAGGGTGCTCATCATGTAGGTAGTCGTGGATCACACGTAAAGCGTCGGCACATGCTCGATTTAGCTGGACGCGGCGCCTGCTACGCCAGACAAATTCTGCGATAGTCCGACACTGGAGTTGGTCAAACCGGTCGGCCAAAGAACGCGGAAGCTGTCGTTGGAAATCATGTAGTCGATTAGAGAGAGCGGGAGAATGGACAGCGCGGCGGTACTCCGACCGAATGCAAGCCCGGAGAAGGTCTTGCAAGACGAGGATTTGAACACGGGCCCAGGGAAAAAATTCCGCGGCACTGTCGATCATACCGACAACAGTGGCGATCTCCACTAGGGTAGCCATACGTGGTTGGAGCCACCGTTCCTGGTTGAGAAAGGCAAGAAGTTTGGAGCGTCGACGGGGGGAAAGTTCAACAACCATCCGACGTGAGTTGGGGACATGTCCAACGACAAGGCGGGTTTCACTGTATTCTAATTCGAGTTTGTCCATGGAAAGGACATGCTCCTGGCACGGGTGTGTGGAACCAAAGACATCCTCCAAGGCGACGATGCTCGCGGCCGAAGTTAATGGGAAATGGGGATGGACGTCGGCAAACATACAGTCGTCGACTTGGTGCGGGTAAGGAGGGGCCTTCCGGTCGCCATTGGGGAGGAAAACACCGGGGTTCTGACTGTCAGCATTCGCAGCTGCGAAGGAGAGTGTATCCTGCGATGGGGGAGGAAACTTCATGCGTTGGATATAGTGGGCGGCTCGCCGGAGGACTTCGTCGGGGGAGTGTTCCCAGAGGAAAGAGGCGTGTTGTTGGCGAGCAATTGCACAAACCTCAAAATTCGCAGCTGACACGTTGTCGCCAAATGTTTGGCCCGTGGCGAATCCCAAGTATGGGCCGACACGATAGCCGTGCATCGGCACGACGTCGGGGTTGAATTTGACGAGGCGAAAAGCACCACAAATGTCGTTGTCGCCGATGAGAATCGGATCATGGGGGTAAGAGATACGTAGATTCCAGATCCAAACCAATAAGCGTCGAAAGGAGCCGGGGAATTGTAGGGTCGGTTCATTATGCTTGTCGGTCCAATCATTAATAGCAAAGCACCAAGGTTCCGGCCGGAAAGTGGAATCGAATACCGGGCGGTCGTTCTTCCAAGGGTTTTCGATGTCGACAATACCGATTGGCGTTAGGTGGGTATCCCGAATAAAGGGAAGGAGGCGGTCGTCAACGACCAAAGTAAAGCCACGTTTTGCATCTTTCACAAATACTTGCATGAGTTTGTCGGGGTTGTTTCTGGCAGAGGCATGGTTGCCGTATCGGAAAAATGAAAGGAAATTGGCTTCAGTAGAGGATGCCTGGCAGATACGTGGTGAGCCGACGGTAAATACACGTTCCAAGTCGTTGAGTGTGTCCGGATCAACGCTACGTTGGAGGGTAGAGAGGATCCGGGGAACGTCCCGGTGGGTAGCAAGGTGGGGTCCTCCGATCCAGCGGACAAGACGGGAAATATTCATACCACATTGTATGAGGGCCGCAGAGACGTGCCGTACGCGCGATTGGTTAATCTCTGTTTCGTCGCGGAAACCGACATACGGGCGGTACCCACGGGCCAGGGAAGTGTCAAGGGGGCTAAATTCCTGGACTAGTTCTTCGTAGAGGCGGTAGAGTGGACACGCGTCGCGGAGGGCAGTTGTTGATGTGGTGTCAAGATACGCCGAAGCGAAAAGGTGCGGGATAACGTGGCGGAATACGTACTCGGAACAAAACGAGATCGACAGAGTCGGCTTACCATATGTGCAATTAATAGCGTCCTGAACGGCTGGGTCCAGGGACATAACGAGGCGATCGCGCTCGGTAGGCTGCAATTCCATTGGGCCATGCGGAAGGAGATGAGGGTCCTGCGGTTGTGGCAGGAACGGCGAATGTACAGGGAAAGAAATTGTGTCCGATGGGGGAGAGGAGCTGTGGTGCGGGATAATAGGAGGAGTGGGTTGCGACAGTACTTGGGAAACTGCGATGGCCGTCAAATCCTGTGACGTAAGGGGATGTGACGGTATGGGTACTGGGCTAGTGTGAGCAAAGGTACTTATTAATGTGGCACAAGGGTAACGAATTATAATTTAGATCAAACGAAAGGATGTAGATGGTCATCGTCTCGCCGTACCTTCTGGAGGTGGGCCATGTCCAGGGGCAAAGGAGATGGAAGGGGAGTCGCGAACCCACTGGATGAGGCGTTGTCGGACATCTTTATCCACAATGGCTCGCATAGAATTGATGTGTGCAAACGTGCACGGGCGGTTCTTACAGGTGTGGCCTACGAAACACCATCCGAAACAGAGGAAAGCCGTACCAGTACGGACCGGGAAAAGAATATCACAGCGGGGGATAGTCTTGCTGTGGCAAACGAGGAAACCAGAGGGCTTGGAATCATCGAAATTTCGTGGTTTCTTGGAGGCACCGGGGCGCTCCTCCGGCAGGGCAGATGGTCGTTTGGGTTCGGGGTCGCGGAACCAGAAATAGGAATCATTGGGCGTGCCGAAACGGGCGGCAGCACTGGTGTGCATAGTCTGTTCAAGATGGCGGACGATATCACTGGCCGATGCTCTCGCTTTCTGAAAGGTAGGGGCCAAAAATGATGGGTCGGTGTCTGTGTTTGGGGCAAGGCTGAGGACTGTGTCGGGGTCCTTGGAGATCGTCACGAAAATATTGATGATGTCCTGCAATTCGTTCAGGAGTGAATGCGGGAGGTGTGGGAGTTTGCGGATCGTAATACTGGCCCAGTACTTGCCCTTGAACGTGGTGAGCGAGTGGATGAACGCTTGGACGCATTCGAAAAGGGTAGAAAAGCGTCCATTCGGCGAAAGGAACTCGATGAACAGGAGGAAGTTGGACGCAGCTACCACAACATCGTCGACAGAACGTTGGGAACCACGGATGAAAAGATGGGTATTCTTCGTAGTTCGTTTGCTCTTATCGACGTCAGCTAGGTCCTCCTGGGCTACAGCATTGTCTGTAGACACTCGGGCAAGATAGTTGGGGTCACGGGGGTCCACTTGTAAAAATTGGATGATGGATACATGGCGGTCGATATTCTCCCTCACGAACCAAAGGGCTTGCTCCATAAACTGGAAAGCGCAAATGGAATTGACGAGAGCTACATCGAACTGGCCGGGAAGAAAATTGGCAAGGCCGTTTGCGCCTGGTTGCTTGTCCCGGGCTTTCATGAAGTTCTCGAAGGCTTGACGGAGGAGTGCGGCACGCTCACTCTTGTTGCGGATCTTCAACGCCGCGACAACGGTTGGGGAGAGTTCGGGCAGAGAGACGGAGGAGTCGTCCGAAACTGTTGCCAGGAGTAGACGGAATTTGGTCAGGAGGGTATTGAGGTCTTTCGGGTCAAGTTGGTCCGACGACTGTCGGGCCTCGCTAATGCTCTTGACTAAGGATATGAGGGAGTCGGCAGTAATACCGGCCGGCTGGGGGCCAGGAGTCGGAGTTCGTTCTGGGTCAAGGAAAGCTGATTCTTCATCGGACAGGGAAGTAGCTGAGTGCCAATACAACAGGGCAGCAGGGGCGACAGACATCAGTTCCTCGTATCCATCGGTGCTGGTGGCGTCGTAGTCAGGGATAATTTGCCAGCGGGACTCGAGGCCAATATTGGATGTCTCGCTGTTCTTGAGCGAGGTCCAGGTGTCGAAGGATTTGGGGTTGAAGAGGGTATTTTCGGGTGAGGAATTGACGGGGCAGCCATTGTTATGGGCGATGCAATGGCGGACAGCAGAGCACCAAGTGGCAAATGGTTTGTAGTATCCAATGCCAGAAGCAGGGGGAAGGGGTTGGGAAAGGTCATGCCCGACGGGGATGGGGAAGCCAGGAGGGATAGGGCAGACAGTGGGAAGAAGGGTAAAGACTGGTAGGGTGGCTTCTGTTGCGTCCGGGAAGCCGAGGTCTGTATGGGAATTATTCCCGTCAGTGCCATTCTTGGGGAGGTCCGCTGGGCGGTGCTCAGTCAGTGTCGGGAAAGGGGAACCATCTGTGGGGTCCGTTTGAACAATCCCGAGGAAAAGCCATGGAAAATGCTGAGGTTATCAGAGGACACGAGGGGTTGGTGGCCGATAGTGTCAGAAGCGATCGCAAGGTAACGGGGGGTACCGTTGCGTTGATGGAGGACGATCGAGTGGACCGAAGCGATACGCCGTCCAGCGAGGTAGACGAAGCGTAAGGTTCGTTGGTGGAGGAGCTGGTGCATGTACGCACTTTGGGCCTCGGAGCCAACAGAACGGTAGTATGATACACATTGTTTTTCAACAGAATGGTTGCGAGCATCGAGGTCGGAAAACGTCGAGAGGCCGCGCTGGGTGGCAAGGAAAGTTGCAAGGGCAACGGGTTGGACGTTCAAAGGTGCCATGGTGCAGTCAGAAGCGTAGACTAAAGGGAGCGGATGTAAGTGGTGGTGCAGAGAAGCTCGGTGGTCTAAACTGTGGGAGCAGGGGCAAGGGAGAAATATCCTCGGGAGGAATAAAGTAAAGTCGGGACGACAAAGCATGCAACACCCGAAGGATATGCCAAGTGCACGGGGCAGCATTGGCATTGGGAATCCGGGGATTGGATAGACGTTGGATCGGGCTCCGAATAGTATGGGATGACTGTTGGCAGATGGGTTTGCTCCAGACGTCCGAGGATACATCCACATGTGAGGGAGGAGCGTGTCAAAGGGAGAGAGGGAATGTGCCCTCCCGCTGGCGCTCGGGCGGGAAATATTTCAGGTAATGCACGCTCGGTTATCCGACTGTGTAGAGGTCAACGGTCGGGGAAAGAGAGGGGAAATGGTCGCGTGGCGGGTGTGAGACCAAAGGGCGGTCCCGTGGGACTGGTGACTGGATAGGGTGAAGGTTGGACTGGGAGTATCTGCAGACCATGGGCATAGCGGCCGGTTGTGCTGCCGAGGCAAAAACGACCAATAACGAGAACCGCTGCCATAGTAGACCAATCGAGAGCAAGAGCCGCTGCCGAAGCAAATTGGCCAATAACGAGAGTCGCTGCCGAAGCAGACCGACTAATAACAAGAGTCGCTGCCGAAGCAGACCGACTAATAACAAGAGTCGCTGCCGAAGCAGACCGACTGTGCCGCTGCCGAAGCAGACCGACCAATAACAAGAGTCGCTGCCGAAGCAGACCGACCAATAACAAGAGTCGCTGCCGAAGCAGACCGACTGTGCCGCTGCCGAAGCAGACCGACTAATAACAAGAGTCGCTGCCGAAGCAGACCGACTAATAACAAGAGTCGCTGCCGAAGCAGACCGACTAATAACAAGAGTCGCTGCCGAAGCAGACCGACTGTGCCGCTGCCGAAGCAGACCGACTAATAACAAGAGTCGCTGCCGAAGCAGACCGACTAATAACAAGAGTCGCTGCCGAAGCAGACCGACTGTGCCGCTGCCGAAGCAGACCGACTAATAACAAGAGTCGCTGCCGAAGCAGACCGCCTAATAACAAGAGTCGCTGCCGAAGCAGACCGACTAATAACAAGAGTCGCTGCCGAAGCAGACCGACTGTGCCGCTGCCGAAGCAGACCGACTAATAACAAGAGTCGCTGCCGAAGCAGACCGACTGTGTCGCTGCCGAAGCAGACCGACTAATAACAAGAGTCGCTGCCGAAGCAGACCGACTAATAACAAGAGTCGCTGCCGAAGCAGACCGACTATGCCGCTGCCGAAGCAGACCGACTAATAACAAGAGTCGCTGCCGAAGCAGACCGACTAATAACAAGAGTCGCTGCCGAAGCAGACCGACTGTGCCGCTGCCGAAGCAGACCGACTAATAACAAGAGTCGCTGCCGAAGCAGACCGACTGTGTCGCTGCCGAAGCAGACCGACTAATAACAAGAGTCGCTGCCGAAGCAGACCGACTAATAACAAGAGTCGCTGCCGAAGCAGACCGACTGTGCCGCTGCCGAAGCAGACCGACTAATAACAAGAGTCGCTGCCGAAGCAGACCGACTAATAACAAGAGTCGCTGCCGAAGCAGACCGACTATGCCGCTGCCGAAGCAGACCGACTAATAACAAGAGTCGCTGCCGAAGCAGACCGACTAATAACAAGAGTCGCTGCCGAAGCAGACCGACTAATAACAAGATCATTGTGACCGTATCATGCTTTGAAAACTTCGAATCTCCATTGCTACGTTGTAGCGATGGGGATTGCAGTGTTGCAGGAATTGTGTGCTTGGGTGTGTGTGTGATGCCTGCAACTCTGGTCTTGTGTCTGTCCTCCGTCCGTCTACCGCTCGAATCCCGATCTCAACACTAGTCCAACGGCGGACAAACTCGAGCATGCAGGCAACAACAATAGGGTGCACTTCTATTGCCTGCACGCCTTGGCTTGTCATAGCCTCTCTATCATACCTCTCTACTACTCTGTGAATAGAGTGAAGTGACGGAACTTACGTATCGGTACTACGTATGCTCCATACAACACAGTGTATGACGTTACGATTTGTATGCCAGCTATGTATGTATGATACAGTGCATTCACAGTCAAATGTTTTTCCTAACAACAATAAAATACGGTAATTTTATTATACGTGGATTTATTTGCTAACAGTAATATAATAACTAATAACTGTAAAAAATGAATGGAGGATTTTTTTTCTCTTTCTTTCCTTGTTTTCTTTCTTTTTTGTTTTTTTCGTGTGCGTGATCCTTCTACTGCCAATCAGTTTTCATTTTTTTTTGTTTGGAACATGGATGTTGTTATATTGTTGTTGTTTCTTCGTTTTTGTATTTGTGTGAGTTTTTTCCTGTGAAGCGAACCCTTCATTTAGTATTGCCACTTATTTCTTAGTGGGTGGGGGGGTAGGTGCGGGAGTAGGAAGGGCAATGTAATCTTGGCATGCATCACACTTTCCATCAAATTTGAATCCAGTCAAAGGATTGAAGGAAGTGTAGCAAACCTTGTGAGAGAGGGCTTTGGGTTGAGTCACACTGGAGGTAGCAATACACTTCTCTCCCAACTTCACAGCCTGCATTTCGGTGCATTGAGCATCGTTCAATGGAACAAGAGTCACATCAGCAGTATAGGACTGACTGCAAATGGAAGTGATCTTGCTGGTGCAGTAGTAAAGATCAAGACCACATTTCCAAGTGAAGGCCAAAGGAGAGTTGACATCCGAACAGGCACATGAATTTGGGGCGAATGTTGGGGCATTAGTGGGAATCGGGGTAGGTGCATTGGTGGGATTACGAGTAGGTGCGTTGGTCGGGTTTGGAGTGGGAGCGTTGGTGGGATTACGAGTGGGTGCATTGGTAGGATTAGGAGTGGGAGCATTGGTAGGGGCAGCAGTTGGGTTTGGGGTGGGTGCATTGGTAGGGGCAGCAGTCGGCTTATTGGTAGGGCTTGGAGTGGGCGCATTGGTAGGGGCAGCAGTTGGGTTTGGAGTGGGTGCATTGGTTGGAGATGCAGTCGGCTTATTGGTAGGGCTTGCAGTGGGTGCATTGGTAGGGGCAGCAGTTGGGTTTGGAGTGGGTGCATTGGTTGGAGATGCAGTTGGCTTATTGGTAGGGGCAGCAGTCGGCTTATTGGTAGGGCTTGCAGTGGGTGCATTGGTAGGAGCGGCAGTTGGGTTTGGGGTGGGTGCATTGGTAGGAGCGGCAGTTGGGTTTGGGGTGGGTGCATTGGTAGGAAGGGCAATGTAAGTTTGGCATGCATCACACTTTCCATCAAATTTGACTCCAGTCAAGGGATCCAAAGAGCTGTAGCAAACCTTGTGAGAGAGAGACTTGGGTTGAGTCACTGAAGATGTAGCAATACACTTCTCTCCCAACTTCACAGCCTGCATTTCAATACATTGAGCATCATTCAATGGAACAAGAGTAACATCGGCAGTATAGGACTGACTGCAAATGGAAGTGATCTTGCTGGTGCAGTAGTAAAGATCAAGACCACATTTCCAGGAGTAGGAGACTGGAGAGTTGGCATCGGAACAGTCACAAGAAGTGCTTGCTGTTGCCAAAGTTGGATTTGCAGTTGGAGTATTGGTGGGGCTTGCAGTTGGTTTGCCTGTGGGAGATGCTGTTGGATTTGGTGTGGGTGAGTTGGTGGGATTAGGAGTGGGTTCATCCGTAGGGGCAGCTGTTGGCTTAGTGGTGGGGCCTGGAGTGGGTGGGGTAGAAGGAAGGGCAATGTAATCTTGGCATGCATCACACTTTCCATCGAATTTGATTCCAGTCAAAGGATCCAAAGAGCTGTAGCAAACCTTGTGAGAGAGAGACTTGGGTTGAGTCACTGAAGATGTAGCAATACACTTCTCTCCCAACTTTACAGCCTGCATTTCGGTACATTGAGCATCATCCAATGGAATAAGAGTGACATCAGCAGTCATGGATTGGCTACAAATGGAAGTGATCTTGCTGGTACAGTAGTAAAGATCAAGGCCACATTTCCAGGAGTAGGAGACTGGAGAGTTGGCATCGGAACAGTCACAAGAAGTGTCAACAGGCGCATCGGTTGGCTTTTCGGTGGGAAGTTCACGAGGATCAATCGTCGTGCTCGGGACACAGATAGGCACTGAGATTTGCAACAGAATTGTGTGTGATGCGTTAGATGAATCAAGATAATGAAAGGAGAATGACGATTCAACCAATGTAGCCCAACTTACAGCACTCTCCCGCTAACGAACGAGAGTTGAAAACAACAAAGCGTTGATCTTCATGGATGCGATCGACGATGAAGCCACCGGCGCCGGTCGATTCGATGCCGGTGAAAGCCAAGAGGCAAAAGAGGGAGAGACGATGAAATGTCATGATGGGAGGATGATTGCGAATGGAACAATGTCTAAAAATGCAGTGAGTATTGGATTCTGAAAAAAGGGGACGTCTCTCTCTTTTTTGTGAGAGCCTCCTGTACTGACTGTGATATCCATAGTTGTCTTTTTGATGATGATATGATAAAATATATTAGAAAGAGTACAGTGGAGTTGGTGGTCCTTCGACGCCGTTAACACGAAGGGTCATTTTTCACCACCAAAATCTGATGACTGCTTTAAAACATTGGATCTTAGTCATAGTGTCATAAATCAGATGATTATCGATTCAAGATCGTAGGAGAGTATTTAAACGAATGCGTCTCAGTGTCATTGATTTTCTACATATTGATCTAAATGTCTGTTGAAGTCAATGACCAACGGAACAAAAGCTTTTTACTGGGTAGTAGTGATTGTTTGGTGGTTTTATTCGACGCACAAGACTAAAAAGTCACAACCTCCTGAAATTATTTCCCAAGTAGTGTAGTAGTGTAAATGCCATTCACGATCAGTTTCGGCACCGAGAACGACAAAGTAGAGACGGCATCTCTCATCTTCGTTGTCAAAAGACTACCGGTATTTCTGTTTTCTGTAAAGAGTACCGGTATCTATGTACGGTTCTGTGTATTTCACATAAAGAAGTTGGCTCAACAAGGGAAATCCACAATCAAGGGGTTCTGTGGTTCACAGTCAGCTGAAGTTCACAGTCAGCCTTGACGTTGTGACAACTACCGTACTACCTCTCTACTACATAGCTAGTAGAGGCAGAAAAGTTCAGTGCGTCATACCTATTGGTCAACAATATGAATATGTTACAATTCGTATAATAGTGTTAAATTATAAATGTACGTAGTACTGTAGTCCTACGTGGCTATGTAGCAGTAGTATATTTCGTGTTCTCCCCCTGAGTGGATCAACTTGGTGTGGTAGGGGGGCCTAACCAAGGTTTTTCAGAGCCTGGGAACTAAAAATCCACAGACGATCTATCAGTGCAACGGAAGGGATCGTCCCAGCGGAAGTTGTACAAACTACTGCTGTCTTGTGCATGACATCATGCAGAACCAGTGGACGACCGGAAAGATTGTGTTTCCCTTATTTAGTCGGAAAGGGGCTAAGGGAGAGGAGGAAGAATGCTTAATGCATGATTCCTGATAGAGTTGTGATGGGCACTGACATTCCTATGGAAGAAACGGCATCATAACTCATGTCACAAACTCCTAAACTTTTTGTTCAATGGCATCAGGATCAACTTCGTCGAAGACATACACAGCGTCTCGCATCTACGAGGTCCTAAATATTTCACTATTTTGCAGAAACACGAGCTAACAGTAAATACTCCATACCTACTAGAGCTACTAGTAGACAAGTCCAATATTCGCCAATCAATAAAATAGGAACAATAAATCTGTGATTCTTGGTAGTCAATCAATTGCTTCAACGAATAATTATTACTCCGGTCATGCTGAAAGGGTTTTTTGCTTCCTTCATGTTGTGCAGGGTTTGTAACATGCAGTTTCACGGTTTCTGGGTCACTGGGTCTGGGGTCGGGACATTTGAGAAAGTGTTGAAAGTCTCAATGGCTGAGTCGCACTCTCTGGGTTACTTGACTGGGTAGTACGTAGTATCTAACGGTTGCATCGAACAGTCTGCTAGTAGCAAGCTAGAGACGAGCACTGAGATGACTTGCCGTTTTGCAATGCCTTAGCCAATTGCTTTGCCTTGGTGGATGCGAAATGTTGGTGTAGGTCGCATTGGGAATTAGCTTCCTCAGACAGCACCAGTATTTATCTTGAGATATATTGAACAGTGAACACTCCCAGCAATCTGACATGAACGAAAGAAGTGAAGCGGCCCATGCAGATTACCAATCCTAGAAATGATGCGGTCACAGCAACTGCTTGCATCGAAATCCATCCGCAAGAGCTTTTCAAGACAAAATTGGGCTGTAGCGTCTCGACTTTGGAGGCTTTTCAAACTGCCAGAGTTTAAAGCAGAATGTGTTCCATCCAAAAGAGCATTGTCCCAGCATGTTTGGTAGCCAGAGCAGGGTTGGACAATTTCTTTTTGTCCCGATTGAGCTTGTCCAAGTCCATCGACAACGCTGGTTGAAGGTTGGAATCAATCAATAAGTGTAAGAACAGCAAGACACCTCAGCTCGATACCATGATTGACAAAACGTTTCTCTGGAAGACGCAGATGAAAAGAATGGCCTGTGAGACACCTTCTCCATGCCCATTGAATATGCCAATACCTTCGTCAGACGATTGTGGAAAGTAATTATGCGGTGGCTATAATCATGCAAAAAATAAATTGTTGACTGTGATTGGCAAGGTTCGCTGGCACAGGAGCTTCTACGAGAGCTTTTATATTGCAAACGAAATTCTTTACTATGGTGAATTTTCCAAATACTGTCCTGGCGTAGTAATCGTAGCAACATACGACAATTCATACTTACAGTTACTTCAGTTTTAGGTAATGCGTAGTACCGTACTCCGATTACGGGGTAGTCTACGTAAAACGTAATTTGATACACTACTACATACATACAAGTACTATCTGTAGTCGTAGAACGTGTATAGACAGTGTAGTACCTTTTTCTTCTTTTCCTTCTGTTCTGTTTTCTTTTTCTTTCGGAAATCAAGATTGACAAACAGAAGTAGCACTGCGTCGTCTTATCAACAAAAAGAGAGAAGGTAGCTGTAGTACTAACAATCAGTATAGTAGTGTTCTCTTCATTTTCATTTGGGTGGTGAAGACTCTTCTTCCCATTTTAATGCGTCAAGAAAGGATCCCACCAAATACAAGGAACCAGTCACCAAAACTGGGATTGGTTGTGCCTCACATGTTGTTGTCGTTGTTGTTTCTCCACTCGTGTTGTTCTGATATTGTTTTCGAATGTCTTGGATGACTTCCGCCGATGTCATCTGGGTATGAATCACAACCTCTGCACTAGTAGTACCATCGGGATATCCGACGTTGCGCGACGCCACAAGATGCTGATACACGGTTGCCAACGTATCTTGCCAGGCGTGGCACCTACTCTTGTTGTCATTGCCCTCCTTATCTTCACCTTGGCTGGAAACGACCAAATGCGGTTGGAGTTCCATCCCCTGCTCTTGCAACAGCTCTTGAGCGGTTGCCTTTGGGACTGGTGATGGCCGTGATGAATCACTCGCGGCAAAGTAAACTCGAGGAAAAGTGACAATGGCGGTACTATTGTTCCTTTCTTCTTCCGGAGGAAGAAACGTCAACTGTTCGATGAGGATCTGCAACAGATCGAGTGGATTCCGTTCATGGCTCGTATTGAACACCAGGATCGGCATCGAGTTGGGCCTAGTCTCGGGGTTGGAATACATCATCGTCAACTTGTTGCGGAACCATTCGACCGTAGCCGTCATGGATTGTGGCGTATGAGCCCCATCCAGCAGATACAAGAATCGCGCATCGTTGGAGGGTTGATACGTCTGACACCGTGCCGGCCAACATGCATGAACAAGTCCCTGTTTCGTCAAGGATGAATCCACGGAAATGTCTTCATTACCCGTCACGGCACGACACAATGTCACGGCAAGCGTGGCGTTACCATATTGATGTTCTCCAGCCAGACCCAGTAAATTCCCCTTCAGGGCCTCTTTCAAACGTTTGCCGGTGGCATCGACAGGTTCCAACCCTCCGCCATGTCCTTCGATTCGAGCACAGGAGGCCATCATGTCAAGCACACCCTTGGTATTGCTATCCAAAATGTAAAATGTCTTCCTGTCGGAAGATAAGATTTTTTCGGTCGATCGAATGGTTTTCTTTGCGTCCTCCTGGGCGATTACCTTTGGTGACTTTGCATTCGGATGAGAGGCAGAATCGTTTTGTTCAGTGTTCTTATCATCATCATCATCATCATCGTTGGGTCGTTTGGATACAACAGTGGTGTTTGCCTTGTCTACTGCAAAGATACCGCCCTTTTCCCAAGCAATCTTTTCCAAGGTATCGCCCAAAATCCGTGTATGATCCAGATCCAAAAGGGTAACTCCATGAGCCACATTGACGAAACAGTTGGGATCCAAAAAGTTGGTGGCATCGTATCGGCCTCCCATACCGACCTCCAAGATAAGTACATCGATCGATCGGTCATTCAGTTCGTACAGAAAGGTGTACAGCCCCATCAAGGTTAACATGCGGAAATATCCAGGCAAAGCGGGAGGACGATCCTCGGAATCCAAATCGTCCTTTAGACCGTCCAGTTCCAACGCCTTGCGTAGTTTCCAATAGACACGTCCAAAGATCCAAGGATGGATCGGCTTTCCGTTCCATCGGATACGTTCACGAACTGTAATCAGATGTGGTGAGGTGAACAAACCCGTCTTGTAACCGTGGTGTCGCAAGATAGATTCGGCCATACAGGCAGTACTGCCCTTGCCCTTGGTACCAGTAATATGAATCAGCTTGACAGTGTACTTGTATTGTTCTTCTTCTTGTTGTTGTTGTTGCTGATGATCATTTCCGCGCAAGATTTTGTTCCAATAATATCGCATGTCGTGTACAGTCTTGACACGACGTTGGGCACTGTTTTGAATGGCCTCCTTGCTGGACGCTTGATGCAATGGCGACAAAAGGGCTTCGACAGCCGATTGATACAGTTGTTGTTGTTGTTGTTGTTCGTCATCATCATCATCAAATTCCGTTTCCTCTTTGGATTGGATAGCACTCGGAACACTACTGGTATCAGAAATCATGGTGTTGTAACGAAAGGATCTGTACTACTCGGGAGCTCGGGAGTGAAGGAAGATGTAAATATGCATGTCATTGTATGTCGTTCGAAGGAACTTCACAGTCAGTGGTGGGTGGTGGTGGGGCAGAGTTGGACTCCAATCAAATGCACACACGTGCTTCACGCTACAATACTCCGTACTACGTTGAATTTTTGTACGGAAAGTCTGCTACCCGTAGTGCCGTCCTTTCGGTCAGTACTATTTCTACTGAAACCTCGTATCAGGTACACCTCGTACCTGGTACAATACCTCACTGCTCTACTCTACTACTAGAGCTAGAAATAGATATTATAATGATGATCAACAAGTTAACAGTAAAAAGAAGAACACCACAAGTGGATGGAGCAGTAAGCTTGTGAACGTTGTTTGGAAACATCGACTTCCAAAACGGATTGGGAGGATTGCTGCGTGCAAAGTTCCTTCAGGGGCCGGATGTCTACCTCACCGAAGCAAAACTTTGTGCTGCTGAATGGGTCGAGAACACCGATTGACTGTGATTAAAGACTTCTCATGGTGGAAGCATCAGGTTTTATACCAGGCAATCAGCTTTGGAAGAGCACAGAAAAGAGCATGGAGATATTATTGTGAATATAGACCTCCCTGGAGGTGGTTATTATTTGGGTAATCTGCGTATAAACAGATATTGATGTACAAGATCTTCCACCGGGACATCAATCACAAGTACTATGATGATACCCTATAAACGGAGCCTTCACAGAAAGTAGTCGATACAGAAATAAAAGGGTCAAAGAATCCGAAGAAAGAATCAAGAACCATGGCTTTTTTGTACGAAAAAAAATTGAGGGAAATCTTTCTTGGTACGCCTTCATTTCTAACATTTCTCACAGCCAGTGATGGACTCTTTTTTTTCGTTTCCACAAACATATCGAAGTCTGAAGGTTTTCACAACCTTCAGATTCAATCTTACTCACAATTCATTCTTGTTATTACGTCCACGTTGATGGACGTTCCTCGTCCATTGTCCTTTCAATACACAGAATGATAATAAATATATGGCTATGGCAGCATCTAGCTAATAGTAGTCTCGTATCTAAGAAGGTTGACTCGCCAGCCAAGCCCCCAAGGGCGAGGAACAGTATGAAGAAGCATTCCATAATTAATTATTAATTACAGTTTACCAAACCTAGTTTCTCAGTCTCCTAAGAATATTTTGAAAAGAAAAAGAATGCTTTGCTGGACAATGTTTTCTTTTCTCTTGAGATGCAATTTGGGGAGGATTATTTTTGAATGACTTTCATGTATGCATTGTGTGTATAAAACTGAATTCCGAAGTGTAGTATAGTCAAGCCAATTTCAATCCTCTGGAAATGTAACAACTGTTCCGTTGTCCTAAGCTAACTCAACCTTCAAGATTCTATATTGCCAGTTAGACCAAGGAAATAAAGCTTGTACAGCGATCACAGCTTCCATCAAACTTGAATCCAATCATTGGATTCAACGAGGGGTAGCAAACCTTGTGAGACAAATCCTTGGGGCGGGTAACTTTGGAGGTGGCAATACATTTGCTATCCAGCTTCACAGCCTGCATGGCAGTACATTCATCATCATTCAATGGGACAAGGGTGACGCCAGCAGTCATAGATTGGCTGCAAATGGATGTGATCTTGCTGGTACAGTAGTAAAGATCAAGTCCACATTTCCACGAATACGACACAGCAGAATTCTCATCCAAACAGGCACAAGAAGGGCTTGTTTGGGGAATTTGTATAGGAGGAAGGATGGGAGCAGTGGGTGCAGTTGGTGTATCCGTGGGAGCATCTGTGACTGCAATGGTTGAAGGAGAAGCTGCACCAGGAAGGGCAACATAGCTCTGGCACTCATCACATTCACCATCAAACTTGATTCCAACCAAAGGATCCGAAGAGATGTAGCAAACCTTATGAGACAAATCCTTGGGGCGGGTCACTGTGGATGTGGCGATACATTTGCTATCCAGCTTCACAGCCTGCATGGCAGTACATTCATCATCATTCAATGGGACAAGGGTGACGCCAGCAGTCATAGATTGGCTGCAAATGGATGTGATCTTGCTGGCACAGTAGTAAAGATCAAGTCCACATTTCCACGAATACGACACAGCAGAATTCTCATCCGAACAGGCACAAGAAGGGCTTGATTCAGAGATTGTTGTTAGAGGATTGGTAGGAGGAACTGTTGGGGGATTGGTAGGGGGTGCTGTTGGTGCATCAGTAGGAGGAACCGTTGGCTTCTCAGTAGGAGGTGCCGTTGGTGCATCCGTGGGAGCATCTGTGGCTGCAATGGTTGAAGGAGAAGCTGCACCAGGAAGGGCAACATAGCTCTGGCACTCATCACATTCACCGTCAAACTTGATTCCAACCAAAGGATCCAAAGAGATGTAGCAAACCTTATGAGACAAATCCTTGGGGCGGGTCACTGTAGATGTGGCAATACATTTGCTATCCAGCTTCACAGCCTGCATGGCAGTACATTCATCATCATTCAATGGGACAAGGGTGACGCCAGCAGTCATAGATTGGCTGCAAATTGATGTGATCTTGCTGGCACAGTAGTAAAGATCAAGTCCACATTTCCACGAATACGACACAGCAGAATTCTCATCTGAACAGGCACAAGAAGGGCTTGATTCAGAGATTGTTGTTAGAGGATTGGTAGGAGGAACTGTTGGGGGATTGGTAGGGGGTGCTGTTGGTGCATCAGTAGGAGGAACCGTTGGCTTCTCAGTAGGAGGTGCCGTTGATGCATCCGTGGGAGCATCTGTGGCTGCAATGGTTGAAGGAGAAGCTGCACCAGGAAGGGCAACATAGCTCTGGCACTCATCACATTCACCATCAAACTTGATTCCAACCAAAGGATCCGAAGAGATGTAGCAAACCTTATGAGACAAATCCTTGGGGCGGGTCACTGTTGATGTGGCAATACATTTGCTATCCAGCTTCACAGCCTGCATGGCAGTACATTCATCATCATTCAATGGGACAAGGGTGACGCCAGCAGTCATAGATTGGCTGCAAATGGATGTGATCTTGCTGGCACAGTAGTAAAGATCAAGTCCACATTTCCACGAATACGACACAGCAGAATTCTCATCCGAACAGGCACAAGAAGGGCTTGATTCAGAGATTGTTGTTAGAGGATCGGTAGGAGGAACTGTTGGGGGATTGGTAGGGGGTGCTGTTGGTGCATCAGTAGGAGGAACCGTTGGCTTCTCAGTAGGAGGTGCCGTTGGTGCATCCGTGGGAGCATCTGTGGCTGCAATGGTTGAAGGAGAAGCTGCACCAGGAAGGGCAACATAGCTCTGGCACTCATCACATTCACCATCAAACTTGATTCCAACCAAAGGATCCGAAGAGATGTAGCAAACCTTATGAGACAAATCCTTGGGGCGGGTCACTGTGGATGTGGCAATACATTTGCTATCCAGCTTCACAGCCTGCATGGCAGTACATTCATCATCATTCAATGGGACAAGGGTGACGCCAGCAGTCATAGATTGGCTGCAAATGGATGTGATCTTGCTGGCACAGTAGTAAAGATCAAGTCCACATTTCCACGAATACGACACAGCAGAATTCTCATCCGAACAGGCACAAGAAGGGCTTGATTCAGAGATTGTTGTTAGAGGATCGGTAGGAGGAACTGTTGGGGGATTGGTAGGGGGTGCTGTTGGTGCATCAGTAGGAGGAACCGTTGGCTTCTCAGTAGGAGGTGCCGTTGGTGCATCCGTGGGAGCATCTGTGGCTGCAATGGTTGAAGGAGAAGCTGCACCAGGAAGGGCAACATAGCTCTGGCACTCATCACATTCACCGTCAAACTTGATTCCAACCAAAGGATCCGAAGAGATGTAGCAAACCTTATGAGACAAATCCTTGGGGCGGGTCACTGTGGATGTGGCAATACATTTGCTATCCAGCTTCACAGCCTGCATGGCAGTACATTCATCATCATTCAATGGGACAAGGGTGACGCCAGCAGTCATAGATTGGCTGCAAATGGATGTGATCTTGCTGGCACAGTAGTAAAGATCAAGTCCACATTTCCACGAATACGACACAGCAGAATTCTCATCCGAACAGGCACAAGAAGGGCTTGATTCAGAGATTGTTGTTAGAGGATCGGTAGGAGGAACTGTTGGGGGATTGGTAGGGGGTGCTGTTGGTGCATCAGTAGGAGGAACCGTTGGCTTCTCAGTAGGAGGTGCCGTTGATGCATCCGTGGGAGCATCTGTGGCTGCAATGGTTGAAGGAGAAGCTGCACCAGGAAGGGCAACATAGCTCTGGCACTCATCACATTCACCGTCAAACTTGATTCCAACCAAAGGATCCAAAGAGATGTAGCAAACCTTATGAGACAAATCCTTGGGGCGGGTCACTGTGGATGTGGCAATACATTTGCTATCCAGCTTCACAGCCTGCATGGCAGTACATTCATCATCATTCAATGGGACAAGGGTGACGCCAGCAGTCATAGATTGGCTGCAAATGGATGTGATCTTGCTGGCACAGTAGTAAAGATCAAGTCCACATTTCCACGAATACGACACAGCAGAATTCTCATCCAAACAGGCACAAGAAGGGCTTGATTCAGAGATTGTTGTTAGAGGATCGGTAGGAGGAACTGTTGGGGGATTGGTAGGGGGTGCTGTTGGTGCATCAGTAGGAGGAACCGTTGGCTTCTCAGTAGGAGGTGCCGTTGGTGCATCCGTGGGAGCATCTGTGGCTGCAATGGTTGAAGGAGAAGCTGCACCAGGAAGGGCAACATAGCTCTGGCACTCATCACATTCACCATCAAACTTGATTCCAACCAAAGGATCCGAAGAGATGTAGCAAACCTTATGAGACAAATCCTTGGGGCGGGTCACTGTGGATGTTGCAATACATTTGCTATCTAGCTTCACAGCCTTCATGGCAGTACATTCATCATCATTCAATGGGACAAGGGTGACGCCAGCAGTCATAGATTGGCTGCAAATGGATGTGATCTTGCTGGCACAGTAGTAAAGATCAAGTCCACATTTCCACGAATACGACACAGCAGAATTCTCATCCGAACAGGCACAAGAAGGGCTTGATTCAGAGATTGTTGTTAGAGGATCGGTAGGAGGAACTGTTGGGGGATTGGTAGGGGGTGCTGTTGGTGCATCAGTAGGAGGAACCGTTGGCTTCTCAGTAGGAGGTGCAGTTGGTGCATCCGTGGGAGCATCTGTGGCTGCAATGGTTGAAGGAGAAGCTGCACCAGGAAGGGCAACATAGCTCTGGCACTCATCACATTCACCGTCAAACTTGATTCCAACCAAAGGATCCGAAGAGATGTAGCAAACCTTATGAGACAAATCCTTGGGGCGGGTCACTGTGGATGTGGCAATACATTTGCTATCCAGCTTCACAGCCTGCATGGCAGTACATTCATCATCATTCAATGGGACAAGGGTGACGCCAGCAGTCATAGATTGGCTGCAAATGGATGTGATCTTGCTGGCACAGTAGTAAAGATCAAGTCCACATTTCCACGAATACGACACAGCAGAATTCTCATCCAAACAGGCACAAGAAGGGCTTGATTCAGAGATTGTTGTTAGAGGATCGGTAGGAGGAACTGTTGGGGGATTGGTAGGGGGTGCTGTTGGTGCATCAGTAGGAGGAACCGTTGGCTTCTCAGTAGGAGGTGCCGTTGGTGCATCCGTGGGAGCATCTGTGACTGCAATGGTTGAAGGAGAAGCTGCACCAGGAAGGGCAACATAGCTCTGGCACTCATCACATTCACCATCAAACTTGATTCCAACCAAAGGATCCGAAGAGATGTAGCAAACCTTATGAGACAAATCCTTGGGGCGGGTCACTGTGGATGTGGCAATACATTTGCTATCCAGCTTCACAGCCTGCATGGCAGTACATTCATCATCATTCAATGGGACAAGGGTGACGCCAGCAGTCATAGATTGGCTGCAAATGGATGTGATCTTGCTGGCACAGTAGTAAAGATCAAGTCCACATTTCCACGAATACGACACAGCAGAATTCTCATCCGAACAGGCACAAGAAGGGCTTGATTCAGAGATTGTTGTTAGAGGATCGGTAGGAGGAACTGTTGGGGGATTGGTAGGGGGTGCTGTTGGTGCATCAGTAGGAGGAACCGTTGGCTTCTCAGTAGGAGGTGCCGTTGGTGCATCCGTGGGAGCATCTGTGGCTGCAATGGTTGAAGGAGAAGCTGCACCAGGAAGGGCAACATAGCTCTGGCACTCATCACATTCACCGTCAAACTTGATTCCAACCAAAGGATCCGAAGAGATGTAGCAAACCTTATGAGACAAATCCTTGGGGCGGGTCACTGTGGATGTGGCAATACATTTGCTATCCAGCTTCACAGCCTGCATGGCAGTACATTCATCATCATTCAATGGGACAAGGGTGACGCCAGCAGTCATAGATTGGCTGCAAATGGATGTGATCTTGCTGGCACAGTAGTAAAGATCAAGTCCACATTTCCACGAATACGACACAGCAGAATTCTCATCCGAACAGGCACAAGAAGGGCTTGATTCAGAGATTGTTGTTAGAGGATCGGTAGGAGGAACTGTTGGGGGATTGGTAGGGGGTGCTGTTGGTGCATCAGTAGGAGGAACCGTTGGCTTCTCAGTAGGAGGTGCCGTTGATGCATCCGTGGGAGCATCTGTGGCTGCAATGGTTGAAGGAGAAGCTGCACCAGGAAGGGCAACATAGCTCTGGCACTCATCACATTCACCGTCAAACTTGATTCCAACCAAAGGATCCAAAGAGATGTAGCAAACCTTATGAGACAAATCCTTGGGGCGGGTCACTGTGGATGTGGCAATACATTTGCTATCCAGCTTCACAGCCTGCATGGCAGTACATTCATCATCATTCAATGGGACAAGGGTGACGCCAGCAGTCATAGATTGGCTGCAAATGGATGTGATCTTGCTGGCACAGTAGTAAAGATCAAGTCCACATTTCCACGAATACGACACAGCAGAATTCTCATCCGAACAGGCACAAGAACTAATTGTTTCAGGAATGGTTGGGGCCACAGTTGGCTTGAAGGTGAAATACTCTTTTAGGATGGACCAAGCTGTTGGAGCAATAGTTGGTGAGGTGTTGGATGTATTAGGTTTTTCCTCAGTTGGGCTTTCTGTAGTTTCATATGTTGGTTTTTCTGCTTGACTTGTGGGTGGTGCATTGTTAGTTCCATCACTTGGTTTTATGGTTGGGCTAGTAATGGATGGTGTAGTGGGCAGATCACTGAAGCCTTGGCACTCATCACATTCACCATCAAACTTGACTCCAACCATTGGGTCCAACGAAGGGTAGCAAACCTTGTGGGACAAGTCCTTGGGTTTAGTCACTGTTGATGTAGCAATACATTTGTTGTCCAGCCTCACAGCCTGCATGGCAGTACATTCATCATCATTCAATGGGACAAGGGTTACATCAGCAGTCATGGATTGGCTGCAAATGGAAGTGATCTTGCCAGCACAGTAGTAAAGATCAAGTCCACATTTCCACGAGTACGCATCAGGAGAGTTGGCATCCGAGCAGGAACAAGAAATTCTTGCTTCAGGGATTGTTGTTGATGGATCAGTAACAGCAGCAGTTGGATTCTCAGTAGGTGTTGCTTGTAGAGCATTGATGGGAGCATCAGTGGCAGCAACAGAAGAAGTAGTTGATGCACTGGTAGCAGCATCTGTTGGCTTCTTGGTAGGAGCTGCTGGTGGTGCATCTGTGGGAGCATCAGTGGCAGCAATGGATGAAGCAATGGAATCACTGGTAGGAGCATCTTGTGTCATCTCTGTAGGAGTTGCTGTTGGTGCATCAGTGGGAGCTTCATTGGTGGCGACAGATGAAGAAGTAGATGCATTGGGAAGGGCAACATAGCTCTGGCACTCATCACATGAACCATCAAACTTGATTCCAACCATAGGATCCAATGAAGGGTAGCAAACTTTATGAGACAAGTCCTTGGGTTGAGGCACTGTGGATGTAGCAATACATTTGCTATCCAGCTTCACCGCTTGCATGGCGGTACAGTCATCATCATTCAATGGAACAAGAATAACATCAGATGTCATCGATTGGCTGCAAATGGAAGTGATCTTGCTCTCACAATAGTACAGATCAAGTCCACATTTCCAAGAGTATGCATCAGGAGAGTTGGCATCTGAACAGGAACAAGAACTCTGTGTTTCAGGGGTGGTTGGTGCCACAGTTGGTTTGACGGTATAAGACCCTCTTAGCGTGGGTCTAGTTGTAGGAACAACAGTTGGTGAAATGGTGGGTGTACTAGATGGCATTTCATTTGGGGTTTCAGTGGTTGCACTGGTTGGGCCTTCTGTTTGTTTTTCAGTTAGACTGACATCAGTTGGCTTGCCAGTTGGGCTAGGAATGGTTGGCGTAGTGAGCAGGTCAACATAACCTTGGCACTCATCACATTCACCATCAAACTTGATTCCAACCATTGGGTCCAACGTAGGGTAGCAAACCTTGTGGGACAAGTCCTTGGGTTGAGGCACTGTGGATGTAGCAATACATTTGTTGTCCAGCTTCACAGCCTGCATGGCAGTACATTCATCATCATTCAATGGGACAATGGTTACGCCAGCAGTCATGGATTGGCTGCAAATGGAAGTGATCTTGCCAGCACAGTAGTAAAGATCAAGTCCACATTTCCACGAGTACGCATCAGGTGAGTTGGCATCCGAGCAGGAACAAGAACTTCTTGCTTCAGGGATTGTTGTTGATGGATCAGTAACAGCCGCAGTTGGATTCTCGGTAGGTGTTGCTTGTAGAGCATTGGTGGGAGCATCAGTGGCAGCAACAGAAGAAGTAGTTGATGCACTGGTAGCAGCATCTGTTGGCTTCTCGGTAGGAGTTGCTGGTGGTGCATCTGTGGGAGCATCAGTGGCAGCAATGGATGAAGCAGTGGAATCACTGGTAGCAGCATCTTGTGTCATCTCTGTAGGAGTTGCTGTTGGTGCATCAGTGGGAGCTTCAGTGGTGGCGACAGATGAAGAAGTAGATGCACTGGTAAGGGCAACATAGCTCTGGCACTCGTCACATGAACCATCAAACTTGATTCCAACCATAGGATCCATTGAAGGGTAGCAAACTTTATGAGACAAGTCCTTGGGTTGAGGCACTGTGGATGTAGCAATACATTTGCTATCCAGCTTCACCGCTTGCATGGCGGTACAGTCATCATCATTCAATGGAACAAGAATAACATCAGATGTCATTGATTGGCTGCAAATGGAAGTGATCTTGCTCTCACAATAGTACAGATCAAGTCCACATTTCCAAGAGTATGCATCAGGAGAGTTGGCATCTGAACAGGCACAAGAAGGGCTTGTTTCAGGACTGCTTGGAGTATCATCTGACTTGTCGGTTGGACTTCCAATGGAATCAAATGTCCTGGTTTGAGGGACACAAATTGGCACTGAAATATATGTGTTAGAGGATATCTTAGTTTGACCTTTCTCTTGACTCATCATGGATTTCAAATAATTTTGCGTTTTTTTTTCAGAGTCCAACTTACAGCACTCTCCAGACAGGGAACGGGAGTTGAAGACAACGAATCGTTTATCTTGTCGGATACGATCGCCTATGAAGCTCTTTGCGCCAGTTAGCTCTACACTGGCGAAGGCCAATAGGCATAATAAAGGGAGTTGTTGAAACATGATTGCAGTTGATGGGAGGATGCTCTCATTTTATTTTTGTGGGAGAATGCCTTTTCTTTTACCAGCATGTGTTTGTTTGCTTTTACTTCGAGGTACATTTGAAAAACTTGAAATGAGAAGACTGGAATTGGATGTTGCACCGTTTTCATGAACCATAAAGAGTCATTCCACGATTACCACGACAAACGTTTGTATTTTTCGATCTTGGACGATGGCTGTTGATTTTCTGGAGGGGACTTCTTTTCCCACCAACACCAAAACCAGAAGGCTGAAACAAAAAACCATTCCGATTCACTACTGCTTGATAATAACGAAACAACATTTTGTACTGGTCGCTCGCCAACTGTTCGGAAGACGGTTTCTCGTTGTCCCTGGCATTTGAAGTGTCGAACACAGTCAGTGCCTTCTGAAACCAATGACCAACGGAACGAAATCGGCCTCGACAAACTTACAGTTTTAGTGACGGCTTCTCTTTGCACTTCAGTGAGTTCTTGTCGGACCCCCGTTGGGCTTTGCCCAACAAATATGCATGGAAATATTGCACCGTTCCAACCACTGATGACGTCACGTATGCCCTTCGAAGAACGAGTGTTCCAGAAATTGAAAATGCATTACACCGCCTTTTTGGTGGCAGAAGCAGTGAGTGTCTTTAATAACAGTTAACACTTTAACACAGTGACGAAGCGGCATGGACACGACATGCAAATCTAAACGATCTTTTATCTACCGTACTACCGTGGTTTAACTTGCACTTTTACCCTTCCTTCTTCTTCGTTACCTACCGGTAGCTACCTCGTAGGTAGTCTACTGTCTACTGGTTGGTCTTGCATTACACCCCCTCCTCTTCGTACTACGGTACGAAAACGTAGTTAATGTGAACAGTGCCTTCGTTGCCGACATTATACTAGCTGCCGACTTCTGCCAATATGATGAGAGAGTTGTCCCACTTTTGGAATGGATCACCCTGTCGAAAACTGGTGGGCTTCTGTGGAGTAGCGGACGTTTTCGCATCTACAGGTTAACGGGTCGAATGATGAAATGACGGATCTGGTGGGTTTTGGTTTTTTGATCCTTCTTTTTTGATTCAAAGGCGTACCTACCTACCGTAAGCTAGCCACGGTACTGTGTGTTTGTTTTTCTTCCGTTTCGGCGTGTTATTTATCACGACGCGTATCCGACGCTGTCATCACGATGATATTTTACTGTTATTACATACCGGAGTATATTTTAGTATTACATTTCTTCTTCTTCTTCCTCAACGTCGTCGTCGTCGTCGTCGTCGTCTCCGTCGGGATAGACTTGTCGTACATTAATATTGATGCGATGTTGTTGCAGATACGTTTGCAAATAGGCCGCTTCTTCGTCGTCTTGTTCGTCTCGATTGGGTAGATTGTGGGATGACAACAATGGTTCGCATTGTTGGTCCTCCTCTTGCACAGATATGGACTGTGACCATGTTGTTGTTGTTGTTTTTGTTGTTGATGATGGTGGTGGTGTGGCTGTTGGTAATTGTTTGGCAGCCTCATGGGGTAAGACTCGTGCCATGGCATGTACGGCCAATCGTGAGGGTCCGGCCATGGTCAAGACGTCACCCGATCGTAACAAGATCGCAACGGCGTTTTCGTGTACGGTCGTTCCACCCAAAATGAAAACGGCCGGTAATCCCAAACTGATACTAACGATGGGTTTGTCAAAGGTATATTCCAAATCGTCTGCATGTCCCCCCATGGTCGATTTGGTGTTGTAGTAATTGACAATTGCGGCAGAGGGAGTAAAGTTGGTTCTGTTGTTAGTGTTGTTGTTGTTGTTGTTGTTGTTATGACTGCCACCATGGTTGGATGGTTGTTCTTGTTGTTGTTGGTTTATTCGTTGTTGTTGTTGTTGTTGTTGTTCTATGTGCAAGGCCAATGTAGCAAATCGGATGGCAATGTCTTGTACCAATGGTGGCATGGTCGACTTGTATTGCTTGTTGTAGGATCGTTCCGTCCAGTTGTAATGATACCCAAGTGTCGCCCATGACAATCGTATCTTACTGGAAGGGTAGGAGGAAGATGATGATGTAGAAGACGAGGACAATTTCGGTTTCTTGACGACGACGACGTCACGTTTTGAGTTGTTTGGTTGGTTCTGTGATTGATGTATTTGTTGTTGATGTTTTTTCCATGTCTCCCACATGTTATCATTATTAGTAGTATCATCATCATCATGATCATCATCATGATCAGTATGAGTGTCTTGTTGTTGTTGTTGATTGCTTGTGTTCCGTATGTTGGTATTGGTAGTAGTAGTACCGGTAGTTTCATTGGTAACATGAGGTTTACGACAATATTGTGTCACTGCTTGATATGCAAGTTTTTGTTGGAGTTGTGGTGGTATAGCACCTGGAAGTATCAAACATCCGTCATAGCCATGAATGCCATAGATAGGACCATTATAATGATTGTTGTTTTTGTTGTTGTTGTTGTTGTTGTTGTTGTTATCATTGTTACGATATTGGATGCGATACAAGAGTCGGTTGATATTGTTGTTGTTGTTGATATTGTTGTTGTTGTTGTTGTTATCCTTTCCATTGGACGTAGTTGTTTTCATCCAAAATAACAAAGGATCGATCACATCCTTCAAATCGTCCAATCGATTGACGTTGGAAGGTTGTCGTTTGTGATGTCGGATTTTACGCTTCAAGGCAGAAACAGTATCATGACTATCATGACTATTACTACTCGTTGTACTCGTCGTCGTCGTTGTCATCGTATTGTCATCATCGTATCGTCCTTCTCATGGTTTTATTCTTGCTTCTTGCGAGGACAGAGGAGGTATGACAACATCATCATCATCATCTTCATGGAGGTACCAGTGCATCCTGAGGATGCACGTTGCGCGCAGCCCTGACCAAACGATACAGTGCATTTGTTTTATTAATTAAAAAATAAAACTGTAAAAGTGTATATTTTTATTACTCTTGAAGTAATAAACAAATGATACTCCTTCAAGTAAAGTACCGGTACGTCGTAGATCGTATCGTACGTAGTAAAGAGTAACTGTAGAAATCGTTCCGTTTTGCTTACCGGTACTCGTAGTACAGAACTTCCTACACTTCACGGTCATCAGCAATCCACTACGAGTGTAAAACTGGGTTGCAACATCGCGCGTGGGTTGACAGGCGTAGTTGTGTAAAACAGGATTTACTACTGAACAAAGCGCTCCATCAGCATTTCTGTAATAGGACATACTTGCGTTTACCCTCCCAGCTAGCTGTTTCATAATATATATAAATTCGTAGCTGTATAAAGAACAATCTCATGCCTCTTTAGGTCGGCATCACTTTTTCTGTTCGAACAGGTTTTACACTCATGCGACACGTGCGCGACATGCGTAGACTTCACGTGGCATTGTACCAAAAACTTGGCGCCCCTTTTTCTGCTCACATTTTGGTGTTTCGTTCGATCGTCTTTTTAAACACTGTACACAGTAAACACCCACAAAGCCATCCATGTTGCTGTTGTTTTTATCCAACACTAGTAGATGACAACGAACCAAGAAGAATCATGTCACGTAGCAGTCGCAAGAAGCCAGAGAACTTTGCGCAACAAATGGCAAAGGAGGCAAAGGAGGCAATTCTAGACTTGCATGTCAAGCAACTCCATAGCGAGGTAAAATAATAACGGTTCTCTTCCATATGGTTTCATTTACGAGGCCGTTGCATCTCTTACGTCGCAGGGCATTGAAGCCACACGGCACACAATCTATAACCATGAGAAGAAATTAAGAAGGAAGAGCATTCCCAGTGAGCATCCCGCCCCATCAACAGTCCGGTTACAGGTCCGTCTCGCAAATCCTAACAATACACCCGCGAAAGTTACTTCTCCCTCTGCAACAACCAACCAAGGAGGTAGACCAAGGGGTAGCACAATATCTGCTAAGTTCAACCTCGAGAAAGCAACAAATGATGGCCTTGAATATGATAGAACCAAGAAACTCACCGCCGGCAAAATAGTCGCAATTGGCACGCATTGTCTGAACAAGGACGTGACACAGCATCAAATTGAATACATCAAAATCAAGGAAGAAGAGGGACAACAACGAAATGATCGTAAAAGGAAAGCACAAAACGACCTGCGTTTGAAAGTTGCTGAGTGCAAAAGCATTGACGAAAGTATGTGGACGGCAAAACACCTCAAAACAATGTTTACCTACAAGAAACATAAGGAAGATCCTGCCCTTGCAAAAACATTAACAGCTCTGAAGGACCAATGGAATGAAAAAAGAAATCGTTTGTCGCCAACATACACGCCGGAATATTATCTGCTTTCAACGATAACTGATGAACTGCAACCACTGCCACTTCCTCCTCCTCCTGCCGCTGCTGCCATTTTCGATAACGACAACGGCAACGACAGCGCAGAATGAAATTTGGATCGTTGTACTGCGTTAGCAGCATCGTCAAAACAAGAATTGTGAAAACGATGTACTCGAGAAAATGCTTCGCGTTCTTTTCAAAATTTTCTGTGTAAAACCGAGTGGTAGGAATTTGTGTACATTTTTACGTACCTGGCTTGAAATAAATGATGGCTCTTCGTCCAGTAGCCAAAATGACCAATTTCCTGAAGTCGTACTAGTAATTCTTATGTTTGTATTACTTCTTCATGCAGTTAGCTACAAGTTACCTATACGTGATTTGAGCGTAAAAGCAAAAGATTAGTGGCTACGGAGCGTTTTACACAGCTAGTGAAAAAGGCGTACTTCAACCCAGTTTTACACTCGTACTACTACATTACAGTTTCGTCAAATCAAAAATCCAATCAATCATCATCATCATAATAATGTTGTGGTATCGTTGCTCGTTGTCGTCTTGTCGAGAATTTCTGAGAAACGCACACAAAAAAAAGTTGTTGTTGTTGCTGTTGGTGTTGATGACATACATCATTTTCCAATCGATCGGACACATCAAATATAATAAATAATACGTAGTAATAATATTAATACGTAGTCAAGAGTATAAAACTGTAAAAAGCAAACAATTCACAACAACTACAACAACAACTACAACTACTACAACCATCACAACAACAACAATCAACAACAACAATAACAATCACCACAACAATCATGTCTCGAAACGAAAATGCAGGTGTCGCCTTTGGTGTTGTCTTGGCAGCATCTGCTTCTACCGGATTGGGTGCAGCCGTCGTATTCTTTCCATCCTTGGTGAAATTAGCCAATCGACGTGTATTGGCCATGTCGTTGGGATTTTCGGCAGGAGTTATGACCTACGTGTCCTTCGCCGAGATCTTTGGCAAGGCACAAGATAGTTTCAGGAATGACGGACACGACGAAAGTCGTGCCTACATCTACGCGACGTGTTGTTTCTTTGGGGGTGTCCTCTGTATGATGGTACGTATTTTATTATATATATATTATATATTTTTTATTATTTTATATCATTCCAAGTTGTTGTTGTTGTGTGTGTGTGTTGGACAAAAATAATGGAAAGTCTCAATCTCACCACAAGTCTTTGATACGTTTCATATTACTCTTTTGTCCTATATCATATCATACCATACACTATTTACACTATTTATTATTACTTCCACACAGCTGTTGAATGTGGCCGTACACAGTCTATTGGGTGTACATGGACATGGACATGATCATGATCATCATGTGGGTGATGTTGCAACTTCTACTACCACTAACTGTAAGAAGAAGAAGAAGAAGAAACCATCTACGAGAGAAAGTGTCAATCGTGACATTGTACAAGAAGATGTTGGTGTACCTGCAACGGCACCCTGTTGCAGTTCCGATCCGGTACATCAATTACAAACCTTTCAACGGATGGCAAGTGTCCTCGAACATGAACAACAACACAACAACAACAACAACAACGACGACCAAGTGGAACAGGAAAGTGATACAACTACAGTCGTTATTGTTGGACATGAAAACATTGCCTCACGAACAGAAACCCAAACACAGTCATCACCGAATAAAGAAGAAGAAGAAGAAGAAAAGAGTCAAGATAGCAATTGCAACCAAGTCCAGGAGGAGGAGGAGGAGGAACAAGATGTCAACAGTCATGATGATCATCATCATGATCATGATGATCATGATAATCCCAACAAGCAACAACAACTGCAAGACGACAAGACGGCAGCACCCAGTGATATGCTAGATGAAAACTCGGAAACCAACAAAAAGTTGGAACGAATGGGAATCAAAACGGCGATCGCTATCGGATTGCATAACTTTCCGGAAGGATTGGCCACATTCGTGGCAGCGTTAGAAGATCCTGCCGTCGGAGCAGTCTTGGCTGTTGCCATTGCCATACACAACATACCAGAGGGTAAGAAAACCAAAAAAAAAAAAAAAACACAAGAAAAAGAAAAACGACTATGCCCCCCACAACATCTCATTCACTCACTAACTTTTTCATTTCATATCCTCTCCTCTCCCCTCTTCCTTATATATTATATTATATATTTATTTACAGGTCTTTGTGTTGCTCTACCGGTATATTACGCTACAGGCAACCGTCTCAAGGCATTCCTATGGGCCGTATTGTCCGGCGCCTCGGAACTTGTAGCAGCATTGTTGGGATGGGTGATTTTGGCCAATGTCATTGGTGATACTACCTATGCAATCTTATTTGGACTCGTATCGGGAATGATGGTCATCATTAGTGTCAAGGAATTGCTCCCCACCGCACATCAATACGATCCACAAGACACAGTCGTCACCTATTCCTTCATTGCCGGAATGGCACTCATGGCGTTTTCACTTGTCATGTTTCAACTGTAAAAAAACAAACAAGCAAAACAAAAATGCAAACGTTTTTACAGTAGCTACTGCAATAATATACGACTAGGAAAACAAAAATTACTCAACCGTAAATACTACCAATCCCAAAACCAAACAGAATGAAATAAACGTAGTATACTTCAGAATACTACCATTGTGAAAGTTGAGTGTAGTTTTGACATGATGATGTGTCCGGCAAAGCTTCCTCCTGTAGGCAGGCGGGGAGGTGGATGCGGCCAATATTCCATTTTTTCCCCCTCTTCTGTCGTTCTTTGGTTGTTTGTGTTGTTGGTGTTGTGTGGAAGGACGAGATGGAAAATGGACGTATCCACCGGATCCTTTCCAAATGATATCGATGAATTTCCCATTCATACACGCACAGCACACACACACACACACACACACACACACACACAAGTAGATGGATGAGGTTTCCCGTTCAGATACTACATGGGAACTACTGTTGTGTGTTTTTCGGAATTTCTATAAGATTTCTATACCCACTCATGGTCATTAGGATCTATCTATTTTTGTTAGTATCATCCATCCAGACTCGAAAGAAGAAGAAACAGGGACCAAGGACCCATGTTGCGTGGTGCCTGTGGAATCGTGTCAAAAAAAAGATGGGCATAGTATCTGCTAGTCTTCTACGACCTCTACTTTCATGCGCCATTCCTTTGGATCGTAATACGATAGTCCGGCAAGGAGATCATCTTCCGGATATTCCATCTCCAAAAGTTCAAAACCTTGCAACTGTTCCTCTTCGTCGTGTATATCATCCTCAATGTCCGAAGAGGGATCTGATTCATCCGGATGAGCCGAGGCCAAGAACTCCTTCACATCCTGTTCTTGTCTCTGCCGTTGTATCTTGGACAATTCATGATTGCTAAAGCACCCCACCCGTTTCAGTATCTCTCGCCGTTGCCAGTAGTCGAGTCTCATCGTTCGACGCCCTCGATACGACAGAGTTTTCCGTCGCCGTCGATGCAATTCGTAATCGTCAATGCTATAGACCCGTTCGGAAGAATGCTTCCAATCCAAACTCAGCGCCAATCCATCCTTACAAATGGGATGATCACCAACCGTTAGTTTGTATTCTCGAACCTTGGCATGACCGAACCGTACCGTCTTGTTTTGATTCTTCCAATTGTCCATCAACTGAAAGGCACTGGTCAAATCTTCAAAATCAAAGAACTCTTCTGTACCACACGAGGATGCAAAGGACGAATCCTCCGAATCCGAGAGTAAGGAAAGACCGGGCGCGCAGGAATCATATCCTTGACACTGAGGAAATGGGTGACATTGTGGTTGGTGGTATTGTTGTTGTTGTAGATGTTGTGGTTGTGAAGGAGCCGAGGGAGAACATCGAAGTGACGATTTTTTGGACGGTAAGGAACGAATAGGCATCTTGATCGTCGTGGATTCTATTATTCTATTATGTTTGGGTTTAGTTGCAGGATCATCGTCATCGTCCGTTGACGATGACCGCCGCTCGTTCCATCGATCCATGACCAGTGGCCCCCCGCAACGATACGGATCCTGTAGATGCATGGCGACTGTTGCCGTCGTGGTATGTAAACTGTGAGAGAAATGTGTGACAAAAGCAGATGCCTTCGCTCCGCTCTGCTCCGCTTTTCTGCCTCTCTCCTTCCGATGTCCGACTCCATTCGGAGGAGGGCAATTAGACTTCCATTATCTCTCTGATTCTTAAAAAAAGGTGTGGAGTTTCAGTTTGGAATTTTCTGATTCGCTCTGGGTGCTGTTTGTCTCAATACTAGACATGCATTTCCATCAAATATTTAGACGCAACGGTCGCGCCGGGAGGGAGCTACTACAACAAATTTTACGCATGCCAGCCGAGAAACTCATTCATCCAAACGTCACACACTACTACCCCATAGTACTTCGTCAAGGAGAATTCAAAATCCACAAGTAAATCACTGCGTATACTCCTGCCGTAGTAATTTTTATTCTCCCCCAGACAGGAAACTGGCGTTTCACTTTGCTGTCCTCATCTTTTTCAAATTTCGCAAGACTCACGATATCGTGATATGGAACCGTCCGGGAACGAAGTCAAATGGGACAGAAATGAGTCAATCTGGATTCTGGGATAAAAGTGAAAATTCGTTCCGAATTAACTCGGAGTAGTAACATTTTTCTTTTAGCTACAAGTGTGTGTACTTCATTTCACTGTTAATGTCTTTCACTGAGCAGCTAATCTAAGCTACCTTAGCTATGCTAGAAATGGAGTTTGCCTTCAAGTCATGGAGGATCTATAACCTACGTTGGACTGATAGAGAGAGTAGATCTTCATTCCATTCCGTCTCTACCTAGGCGACTCCCGTTTCAAAACTCACTGGAAATCCTTCTCTCATCACACGGAGCGGAGTGGATGGTTGAGTCTTGTCACACATGTCTTCTTCGATTGGTTTCTCGGTCTTACGAAAACATCGTTGAGATCGGAACCAGGAGCAGCAGTCTCCGAAGACGATGTTTGCTCATTTCCAAGACTGGCAGCAAAGCCAACGATTCAAGTAGCGACTTTTCCCTCATCTAAAACCGTACGGCTGCAGAATAGGGAGAGAACCCGAGATCTACTGTCGCACTCGAACACAGTGTTGAACTCCTTCAACAGGAATGAAATTCCGTTTGAAAGAGTCGTGAAAGCAGCAGCTGTGGGGATAATTAGTTATGGTGTGATAGCACCGTGGATCACCTTGGCATCTTGCATAGCGAATGCGCCGTTCGAAGGGGGCTGTGAGAGATGAGGAAGAATGTATTTTCATGATGGTAGACACCACCACGAGAGATTGTCGAACGTTCATTCCGACTTACTTCCTTCAGTATTCCTATGATACACCATGGACATAACACATAGCTTGCACGCCGTGCTAGCTACGCTTGAAGTAGTATTTTCCTTCCAAAAATTACATGGGACTCCCGTAGTTTTCCAGAAAACACGATAGGTTATTACATTATTGCTCTTTTTGTCTTTTTTCCATTATTCCCTATAGCTATTACACGAACGTTCAGCCATGAACCTCTGAAAGTTCGCAACAACGACAAATCACAGGGAGTGAATGGTCGATATGGCTGAGAGCGGTCTCTTGTCTGACGTGCCCACGCCGTTCGTTTTCTGGATCTTACGATGATACTGTCCTGCAAGAAAGGCCAGAAGCGTCTAAAAAAGAATCTGGATAATAGAAAATCTATTTTACAGTTAACAGTAAGGCTAAGAATTGAATTATTGTCAATGCAGTAGACGAGGCTATTTGAGTACACAGCGGTTCATTACATCGTCAAACATGAAAATGAGACTCCCGCAAGAAGGTGGAATGATAGATAGAATATTAGGTCTCACGATCAGACACGACAGCTGCACAAATTTTCTGCGCATGTGATTAAGAAGCCCGTCCTTTATCATCCGAACACCCACGTATACACAGCTGAAAAAAGGGTCGACATCATCATGATAGAAAGAGTACTGACCAAAGCAACCGTTCCGCTGGGCTTCTCCGTGGGAGGGTAAATAGTATCGCCAGGGCTTTGTGTTGGCGCATTCGGGACTCCCGCATCATCGTCGCTTTTCGGGACACAGCCGCACACATCCTCTGCGTTCAACTGTAACTCAAGGCATTCTGCCAAGGTGACATCATTGAAGATAGGACCGTCACCACAGTGAGTGACATTTTCTCCACTTTGATCACTTCGACTGAAAGCAATCAAAGTGGCATCGGGGATGGAAACAACCTCGCCAGGATCGCAAAGGCTACATTCAACACAGCCATAGTCTTGAAAGAATTCAGGAGCACAGTCGTTTCCTTTCCAACCACCCTTGACATTGGTGCAGTCGTAATGGTAACATGAGGCAGTAACGTTGTAGCAGGAGATACTTTCATTGTAGGGAAGAACTTCGTAAAACGTTGGAACTACGTCGCAAGAAGTGCACGCTTCCCCATTGAGGGAGACGGCACACCCCACTTTTGTAAAATTCACGGATGTGTGGTTGAAACATATGGAAGTGTTGCCCCTGCCAACTTTGTCAAAACAGACGTTGACACTATACGTGTATGAATGTGGGTTTACCGTTACAGTTTCCAACTCAGCGATATAGTTGAAGCAGTCGGTGAAATTGACGCCACAACGAGAGACTGTTTCGTAGCAGTAATCCATGACGCATGCAACGTGGAGTGTCTGTTCTTCCTCGTTCACATTCGTACAAGTGCAGTTGGGTTCGTCGCAATATGAATGCAGATACCCAAAAGAGATATTTGGGATCTGATTGCACGTTGGTGTGTTTGTATCGTAGTCTTCGTTCGTTTCTTCTACATGACGGAGATGATTAAGAGTGACGATGGTCGGAACGCAGCGACCGCCTATCTTTGAATCGTCACTTTGAACACAGTATTGGTTATATCCACAAGAAAGAATACCAACGTCTGCGTCATCCAATGATGGGTCGCACTCTTTCTTTTCCATCGTTTGCGCACGATGAAGTAAGTTGCTGTTTCGATCAATTCTTCGATTCGCATGGAGCATCCTCTTACGCAAGGGCACATCTTTAACTTTGTTCTTGAGATTCTTGTCTACTTCTAGCATTTCCCACTCCCGACTCTCTTCACGAAAGGCGTGGACTTCATTAGGTAGAGACAGCAACGATCCTCCCAAGAGGGAGGTGGCCCATGCGAAATGCATGATGACTGCTTCTTATGCTTAAATCTGCCTAGTAGTATATGGGTGAACCTTTTTGTGAGCTCTACTACAGTTCATCTTATAGAGTGTTTGCGATCTTTTTCCTTTCTCACAAGGTTGATTGCTGGTTTAGTAGCAGTTGTTCATGTGGTTTCTCAATCCGGTGATGAGAACACCGATCAATTCGTCAAATTCGCATCGTTACTCTTTTAGCTAGAGCTAGCTAGTAGAGAATGGAGGACTGTTGAGGGGAGGTGATCGTTCATAAATTTCGTCGAGGCGGGTCGAGATTGAGAGCTTCTGCTGGGGACATGATAGGAAACATTGCATTTTGCGCCTTGCCAATCAAGATCTACGACAGCTAGGGATAAGAAGCCAAGATGAGAACCTAAGAGAGGAATTCGACGAACGGGGGGGGGGTGCGTTTGGGGTGTTACTGTTGATAGGGTACTGCGATACCGTACCGTACTTTGCAACTTAGGTAGAGTACCGTAGGTAAAACTTTACAATCGTACCCGACGGCAGCTTATTATAATATATGACTCTAATAATATTTTTACGTTACAGGAGTGTTTGTGTTGATGTGGCAGATTGCTCCCGCTGTCTGATGGTGTCTCCCTCCTCTGGATCAACTTGTGCGATAGAAAGGATGACACCGTCACTGGATGCTGCAGCTGCTGCGCCATGCCAGGTATAGAACGGAAGATACGTCCAATATAGTAATAATGCCGCTCCCACGAGGATGGGTGCCGCCTCTAAGCCATTGACCAGTTGCAATTCGTATCGGTGGTATTGCGGTCGTGCCAGGATGTATTGGTCGGTGATCCAAAAATCGACTTTGATGTTGGCCAGACAGTAAAAGAGCCATACCACGCATGCTGTGGCAATCTTACCGAATCGACGGAGCCATGCCCGTAAAGAAAGATCTTCTTCCATGTCGTCTTCTCCATGCAGCACCACCATACGTCGTCGTCCACCTATAGCAGAATATTCTAATATTGATTGGTCATTATTCCCACAACAGGAAATTCGTCGAACGATAGGCAAGCATACTCGTTCTTGCCATCGCCACATCCATTCGTACGAAGTCAATACCAACGTAGATATCAACAATAGTGTGATCGATCCGCTGGCTGCCAATAGGTACCATCCATGGTCGTTCAAATAGGCGATACCCCACATCAAATGACCCGTTGCGGTAGTGTACAACAAAAAGTACGACCCTACCGTCATACTCAGTCGTAATAGTTTCGATACGAGACTGGTATTGTCGGCACTGGTCAATTCCAAAAGGACATCAACGATCAAAAGTCGTGAAACAGAATAGCCATAGTGTAAAAGACGACGACCACGATTGTTGTTGTTGTTGTTGTTGCTGCTGCTGTTGTTGTTGGAAAAGTCTTCATTGGCACGTGCATACGAAGATGGTAGTAAAAAGGGTTCGTCTTGTACATCATCTTCTTCTTCTTCAATCAAAATAGTATTACTTCCTGCAAAGTCGTCATTGTGCGTTGAACTGGTTGGTGCTCGGAGGGGATCATGATGAATATCATCAACGTTCTCGTTGTCTCTTCCACCACCTCCAAACACAGTTGGAGAAGAGTCCATCGAATGCAGTTGTGGGTAGTCAGCCATGGTATTATAACAAATTATTTGTTTGGGGATAACGCCTTTTTTTTTCTCTCTCAATCGTTCCCAACGATAGAACCGTACAATAATTTCGCGAGCGATATCTTGATGATGGAATCGTGGAGGGTAGAAACACGACCCAAATCGTTGTTGTTGTTGCTGTTGTTGTTGTTTCAAGTCACTGATTAGAGATTTTGAAACTGCAAGGGAGTTGTTCGTATAATATCTTTTACAACGACGAAGGAGTAGTGGCAAAGAAAAGACCAGGGGAGGAGCAGGAAGAAAGGAAAAAGAGTCAAGTATTTCACAGTCAGTCGGATAGTCATCCATAGTGACAATAGAGCTATTTAACTACCGCAGAGAGAGGAGGGGAACATCGAGCCGTGTACAGTTACTACCTCTACGACGTACTACCGTAGCCAGGTGCCGGTAGGTACCTACCGTACCTAGGTAGGTAGAGTGGTAGATACAGGAGGAACGGTTCGTTGCTTGAACACAGGAAAGGAATCTGACTGCCGCGCGTAAGCAAAGCTCTTTGGGTGCAATCCATTGTTGTCACGTCATTGAACATTGCAGGCTGGTTCCTTCCCATCATTGACTGTGTACCGATATCATAATATTACTTCATCAACGTACTGTCATTTTTCTGTCTGGTGCAACATATTCTAAAGCAAACAGCATCTGGATAGCAATGAAGATGAGTTTTTGACTGCTTGGCAAAATGTCGACGGCATGGTATCGATCCGGACATGTTCCGAAGATGATCCAAAAATGGAGTTTCCTCAACTCTCCATCCCTCCATATTGAAGTTTGGGATACCACCTGTGTCGTTCACAACATGACAAAACAACACAATAACAGTGTTGCTGGTGGTGGCGATTCTGGTGGCGGTTCTGCCGGCGTTGCTTCTAATTCTTACCATATCCTCCTTAATCCTGCCAATCCACAACTATCCGGCGTTTCCAAATTTCCATATTTTCCCATTGGAGGGCCACAACCACCTCCAGGATTTGAAATCCAAAAGGACACGCATCCTATCATGGGATACGTCTCTCAATGGGGTGGAATGGAAGTGGGCAACGGCATGATGTTTGCCTCGAATGTTGTAGATGGATTAGTCCATCAACTCGGGGGGAAAGAATTACAGCGTGCCTTGCAACAAGTATTGGAAGAACTGGGAGTTACACAGTTACAAGAGGGACAAGCTGTCGCCACAACCGCCCAAGTGGGAACATTTCACAAAACGACGGGATATCAGTACATTATCCATGCTGTACCTCCGTTTTACCAACATCAAAACAACACGACCATTATTGATGATGATTCGATGGTTACTACTACTACATCCGAAATTTTGGCCGAAACCTATCGAAATGCCCTACAAGTGGCAACCAGATTGGCACCCAAGATTCAACAAAAAATGTATTCAAACCAAAACCACCAACATCACGACGACGACGATAATGACGATGATGATGACGATGCCTTTCGAATACGCATCGCTACGCCTTTATTGGGTGCCGGATGTCGTGGATTTCCCACAACTGTTGCCATTCGTGTTGCTGCCGATACATTGACAACTTATTCTGCTCCATCTGGGAACATGCCCAAAATGACGGTTGCGTTCGCCATTCCCGATGGAGACATTCGACAACAACTAGTGAATGCCCTGAATGGCATGTGTGACAACGAGACATTGATAAACAAACAATTTTTTAAAGTGAAATAATCACCACGATTTTACTGGAAACACTAAATACTTAAAACATTGACTTGGGGGGGAGGGGGTACTTTCAAAGTTGTGGTTGTGGATTGTTGTGGGTGCGTTCGACTTTGTCCGTCCGTCCGTGTTGAAAGCAAAAGAGTGGTGACGGTCGGTTGGTCGAATAAAGTGAAGGTGTGTATGTGTGTGTCTCGGAGCGTCGTTGAAAAAACATCCGTCCGAAAAGATTTTCTTTCTTTTTTTCATTTATTTTACACAATCTTTTGAGCCAACAACGGCACACGGAACGAAACGGGCATCTCCACACTGCGAAGCTTATGTTCAACACCATGCTGAATAGCAGCAGTGAACTTCATTCCTAAAATGGCACGAATCTCCTTGAGTCGTTCTTCAAAGGCCGCCCGTTGTTCCTCCATTTGAAGTTGCAACGCCGCCTCACGGTCGGCGGATTGCGCATAAGTAGACTGACGAGCCTCCAACGATGCACGTTGCAGTTCGCATTCCTCCAGCGCCTCTTCCAGTTCCTTCAATCGCTCGTTGGCACCCTCCAAATCACGAAACGTCTCTTCCAAGGATTCTTCCAAATCGGCCTTTTGTTCCAACCAGTCGTGACGACCAGCTTCCATGTGAGACATGTGTTGGGTGAGGTCGGCATTCTCTTTCTGCAGTGTAACACACTCCAGTTCCACCACGTGCAACTTTTCTTGCACATCTTTCAGATCGTCCTTTGCGTCCGATAGTTGTAACGTTTGTTGCCGCACAATGGTTTCCAGCTCCTGTTCCTTGCGCGAAGATTGGTCGTGCAACAATTGGTATTGCTCTCGCAGAGTGGCCAATTGTTGGGTACGTTCGGCTTCTTGGTTCTTGACACTTTCCAACGAAGTCTTGACGGACGTCAAGGAACGTTCCAAGGCAACCTTTTCAGCCTTGAGGGATTGTGCCAAGGTAGCAATAGTGCCAGTATCCTTTTTGGAATTTTGCATTTCGGCGTGTTGCTTTTGGATTTGAGCCTGTGCTTCGGCCAGTTGCTTTTGCAGTTGTTGTTCTCTGGAACGAGACGCCTCCAAGTCTTTGTAGAATCGAGTAATCGTATCATGTTGTTGTTGGTTGTCGGCTTGGAGGGTGGCCACCTTTTGTTGCAAGGCTTGCTTCTCTGCTTCCGCCTTTTGAAGCAACAGTTGGTATCGTTGTTCGGATTCGGCAGCCTTCTTTGCTGCAATATCAGCTGTAACCATTAACGCGGCCTTTTGTTCTTCCAATTCGGCCTTATTTTGTTCCTGTTCACGGATGGTCATCTGGTACGCTTTGATCCGCTCCGACGTCCACCCGTTGAGTTCCTCCCATTCCTTGGTCTTGTTTTCAATCTGGAGGTGTGCGTCCTTGAGTGACTCCTTCAGTTGATGCGTCTCATTCTCCAAGTTGGTCTTGAATCCCTTGAGGAGATCATTCTCCAAGCGACAGGAATCGAGTTGAGTCGAACATTTGTCAAAGGCCTCCTTCAAACGATCGACTTGAGCTTGAAGAACTTCCTCCTTTGGAGTCACGTCCATCCATTCATCGGCCTTGGCTTGTAATTCAAAGTTGTGAGAAGACATCTTGTTGTTGTTATTAATGTTATGGGATACAATGGTGTTGCTCGCAAATAAATCGTCGATCGATCGATCGATTGACTGGCACACGAAAAAAGGCGTTCCGATCCAGTTTCTCCTGCTGGTTCTCTTCAAAATCGGATTTGTGAATGTGTAGGTACAACAGTAGTGAAGTGGAAACAAGACAACAGGAGACAGTAGCAAACAAAGACGAGGCGATCCTTAGTAGAATTCACACCAAAAAGAAACAAAGAAAAAGTTCTTCTTTTGTTTGCTTGCGAAAGCAGGATGCAAGATGACTCTGCTTGTGTGTCAAGTCTTGGTAGAAGATTGGATGAAAGTTTCGGTAGATGATGCCTACAACGATCGCACACTGACTGACACCTTCATCGCGATTCTTCGTTCCACCAAGTCCCAAAAAGAGAGATGTTCTCCTGACCGACTTAGAACTACTATGGCGTTATCGGTTTTTGGCTGTTGTGATAACCGTTGTTTGCTGCACTTAGAATAACTGATATTGGAGCATTAAATAAACTATTCCGCCTTCCCTCTTGCCAATCCTCCCATTCTTGTAAGTAACTCTATTTGTCGGCAAGTCCCACCTCAGCTGTTGGACTATGTGACTCTTGTAAAGCGAGACGTCATAATCATGAGTGCGATCGAAAAAAAATTGTGTGAAGACAGGAGTATTAATACTTCGTATCTATTATTAATAATACTGATACTCTACTCCGGTAGTAACAATGGATTTCTTTTAGAGAAGAAAGAAGAATGCCTTTGCAGGCTGATTCCTGTTTGAGTTTTGCTGGGCGCTGGTAATTCTGTGGAACAAATGTAAAATGGCACCATAACTCAGCTAAAATGTCAAACGAAAAGAGACTGATTTCATTGAAAATACTACTGGTGCTCGACTTGCCAAATTTCTTTTACACGTATTTCAGTACAAATCCGCCTTTTTAGATTGCAACAGGTAGAAGATGTTGACACACCCAACATGTTCATGTTGTTATTGCTGCCAACTAGACATTGTTGTTCGAAGACCAAGCCATATCCGACACCCACTTGTATGGACTTTTCCTCAGTCATGATCCTTTTCGCCATTCCTCTTCTGACAGAGTTTTTTCGCCTTTCCGATTTTGTGTGCGGAATTCTGCTGAATCGATGGTTGCATGATTTGGCCCACCCCAATGGTAGGCGGGTAAGCTAGCTTCTTTTCGCGGTAGCTTCTTCTATCCTACGAGGAGAGTTATCCTACGAGGATAGAGGAGTATATCTTTTCTAGACGCCGACTTGACTCATAACTCATAATCATATCAACACTGATTTTGATCCTGTACTACTACTTTTCTATTTGCTGGAACAACATGAGTGAGGCTGACACCTGTGGAGTAAAGCTGGATTGGTGTCGCAAACAGGGCAGCGACCTCAAGGTATGACTATACCAACAGCCACCTCTGGCTGATTCCACGATTCATGCACCAGCTATCCATCCACTTGCTTGGTAATCGATTATGCCTGCTGTCAGAAATGGAATACACGATTGTAAAAGTCATTGGTCATCCAAGAAAATAGAATTGGGAAGGTAGCAATGACCGTTGTACATATTATTATCCAATGTGTCATCTTACTGTTAAATGTAGTAGTTGTTGTTGTTGTAATGGCAGACGTCGAAGACAGGTACGAAGGTGCCTTTAGAATCTCCGAAGAAATGATGCCTGCCACTCGAGGGTGCTCCTTAACTGTTAAGTATCTGCCTGACTGTGAGATCGTATTCATAGATAGAATAGAGACGTTCGTCACCAGCCGAACTAATAATCTATGGCACTATCTCTCTCATCTCTGGAGAGCAATTGATAGAACCGAAAAGACTTTCTCATCGAAAGTCGGCGAAAATAGCAGTCTTATTAGCGAATTCTGTTGGTTCTTCCATTTCTCCCTACATAAAAAAATCTAAAAGTAAACACCTGTCGGTCTTCCAATTGCAATTACACTTTTAGGCCCTTCTGATGAATCTCCGCTTACCCCACTACCGGTAATGCTTTTTCTTGGAACGAAATAGAAAATCGCTGATAATATATTTTGACCTTCAGATGTCAGATCGTCACATCTTCGTATTGTTTCCTCATTGCTTTTTTTTCTTCTTGTATGATAGAAGACCGGATCTACTAGACTACGCTTTGACTACCGCCCAATCGTATTCAGGTAAAACGACAACTTGAAAAAGGTGCATCACTCACTTTCATTTTCCTACTCGGAGTACGACATCAATATGGCCAATGATCGCATTCCGCACAAACCAACAAGAAGGAGCTCCATCGAGACGTTTCCAACTCTTCTCGTTGCTGCTAACTCTATGGAAAGTCCCGCTACGGAACAGAAAGAGCCGGTGATATTTCCAAAAAAGGAGCTTCAATCTCAACATGGCCTGTTGGCCTATCTTGAAACAAAATACAGGATCGACAATGTGGGAGAAGAGCGATGGTCGTCCGGGGAGGATGTGAGGAATCCATCTTCTACTTCGTCCAGGAAATCGCCTCATTACTTGACTGTTTTGGCAAAGGACTTGATTCGAAATGATAACCAGAATCATAGCCCAACCGTCGGTCGAAGTAGTAGAAATGTCAGCAGGAGAAGTTGCAGCCAACATCGCAACACGACGAGCTCGTTAAATAAGTCCCATTCTTGTCCTGACACGTTGGGCAAGCTTCGGAGGCAGCACTCTTCTGCGTCTTCTCTTTGCTCTTTGCCAACCATTCAAGAGTTTCAACAGGCGGGTGACTTCGGTATTGAGAACGGCGGTAATATTTCTCTTAGCCGAAGTAGGAACCGAAAGATGGGAGGCTCTCTCCTTTGAGTCCCTCCATGGACATTGACGACTCTAAGTTCGTTTCACGTTGCATCTTTGAACGAAGATGCATTTCAATGGTGGTAACGGAACTATAAACGACAGTTATCGAACTAGTCCATGATTGAATCAAGTTGGGTGCCCGATAATTTGTACTATGTAATTTTTGTTCTTCCAAGGATGTCGTACTGTGACAAGATAACTTATTTCTATCTACTGTTAGTGGCTGGCGATGCCTTTGCCATTGCAACGAAGGCTCGATACTTACTAATTAGAGGAGCCAGAGCATGGACCAGGGAGGAGAAAAGCGAAAGGGCCAGGCTGTCTGGTTTCATCGTTTTCGAAGTGACAAAAATATTATGGTCACAAAGAAACCTACGGTACGTAATATTTTACGTAGCACAATGTAGTAACTCGTTTTCGATTAGATATGGTTCGTCGTGTGACCGGCTGGAGAGTGAAATCCCCAGGAAAAATCAGACTACCGTACGTTCCTGTCGTTGCATTCACTTGATTCGTTTTTTTTGCCGATTGTTTTGATGCAACATGGACAATCTATCTTTCGTTTTTGCGGTGGCTGCGATGCCTCATCTGGCGTTATCTTCTGCTGCTCCATGTACCAACTCCAAGGAGCGATTTCAGTCTTTATTCGGGATGACAATCGCAAGAAATTTACACTGTTTTCTGGGACAATGAATACACGGAAGAAACAACAACACTCTCCATCTCGGACGAAGATAAGATATATTTTCATGGTTTCTTGCGGATTAGCATTATTGCAATCCTTCGAAAGACGAGATATGTTACAATACGTGTGCAGCAACTCTGCTTCAGATACTGGTGGAAGCAAACCAATGAGACAAAGTCTTTACCTGGCAAACGGGAACAGCAACTACCTAACAACAGTGTTAGAAATTGGAAAACCTTCCAGCCGACCGACAAAGCCCTTGCCAGTGATTACCCTATACTACAATCCACACGTAAACGGAAACAAGAAAGACCGACTAGTCATCAAAAGACGACTTACTCCAGAATATATGTTACACAACTGCCTGCTGGTTCAACAACAACAAATCAAGAGTGGTGCGGAAGGAGGCAAAACGGCACCCTTTGAATACGTTGTGGTGACAGATGATTTGTCCCTGGAGGTGTGTCAGCACTGTGAATGTCGCAAGTTTGAGCCCTACAGCTGCCCCTGTCCTACGAATGACTGTGTGAATGAAAGGAATGTCTGTGAAAAGACGTTTCTGTTCAGCGATCTGTTGGTACAAGAAGAAGAATTTATTTTTGTGGATTTCGATTTGCTCCTGCTCTCAATTTCTGTTTTAGAGGAGCTCCAACTGCGATCTCGAACAACAGACTTTCTAGCCACACGGGCGCATGCAAGCTTGAGAGAAAAACCTTTGTACAGGAATGATTTTAACTCTGGATTGGTGTACATAAGAAATGTCCCACAAGCAGATCCAACGTTGCTACAAACCTATCTCTATGATAACGTGACCAACAGCTTTCGTGACCAGTCTGTTTTGAGTTACTTTGTTCATCATCATTACAAAAGATGGGATGAACTCAGTTTCAAATGGCATTGCAGAGGACTGAGAGAACCCAGTCAATTAGGCGGTAGGTCCGATGACAACACAAAAACGGGAAGGATCTACCCCGACATGAACATACATGATTGCCAGGTGTTTCATCCTCCCCAAAACTGGGCACTCGATGCATTGAATTTTACATTTTTGAAGCCATAAATGAAAATAATGCTGGATCCAATTTGACTGTGAATTGAACCACTGTCGAATCGGAATTACTGTAGTAACAGTAAGGTGGAAACTTGGTAGCCCATGTGGGCTATGAGGGGTGCTCTGATATCGTGTTAACTGTAAACCCAGACCCGCACGATCATCACGATTTGCGTAAAAACTGTACATACGGTACTGCACTACGGAAGTAGTATGCCCATTTGTGTTGACTTTCAACGGAATTCGTCCCATGTTTCAAACCTCTCTCGGAGCGAGCACAGCCGTTAGAGACCACATTTCACTTTTCGAGCACTTGTTCCATTTACTACCTCTATAGCTATTAGTTAGCGGATCCGTCAGTTGAGGGGAGGAAAGGATAAGCGATAGAAGTTGACGAGGAAGGTATCAGGAAATAGTGTCATGATTTTGCTGTTTGTGATGGATGTGCAAAATCGGCGTTATTCTCCTGTTGCTCTGTACCGATTTCCAGGAGCTACTTCACTGTTAGGACTTCAAAAGTATTGGTTTCTCGTACTCCGTAATATGACTCAACTGATGAAACCGCAACGCTCTGCGCTTTCCACGAGTATCGGATACCTTTTTATGGCTGCTTGGGGACTGGTGTTACTGCAGTTCTTCGGAGGACCACAGGAATCGTGACCAAGGACAGTAATGTCAAAAAAAATATAAAAATTATGAGCTTGTTGATTCTACCTAATATGTAAGAAATCTGTTCAGACTTCTCTTTCCTGCATTGACATCTGACTTCTCAATATGTGACATCTGACTTCTCAATATGTAGACCAGTTCATTCTCCACCAAGTCTAGGGTTCTTGTGATTAGTAAGAAGCTGAGACTTTTGGTGAACTTATGTCTTAGAAGTTTTGCCGAAATATGGCCGTACATTCCTGATGTTTATAGGCTCAACATAATTACGTCTTTGGATATGTAATGTTCCAGAATTGGAATCATATGCAAGGACTTGGTAAGGACCTTGATGTAATTGCATCTTCGGATCAAGATGTCTTGATAAGATCAATACGTAGTCTCCGATCTTGTATTTATATGGAATACGTCGTTTGTTTTCCCGTTGATTGTTCTTGATAATAGCGGCTTGCCGGCGTTGTCTCACTAGCTCAGTCTCTGCTTCAACACGAGTTCGAAGTATCAGATCTTTTTGATAAACAAGTTGAGCTGGAGAGTATTTAGTAGTGCCATGGACAGTGGCACGAATGGCATACGCTGCTGCACTTGTCATATCATCAATTGGGCGATCATGTTCATGCTGCTTTGCCAGTTGAATCCGCAACATATCTCCTAAAACCAAATGCATACGTTCCACAATTGCATTTGCTCTTGGATTCTTGTTTGTGATTGGTGTAGGCTTGATGAACCACTGTACCAATTTGGTACGAAAGACATAATTATCAAATTCTCCACCAAGATCGTAGAGAACTCTGCTTGGACGAGGATATCGTCGTAACCATTCTCTCTCAAATAGATCGCGAATATGTTCTTTCTTTTTAGTATCGATTGGAAGAATCTCTACCCATCCAGTAAACACATCAATGATTGTCAAAGTATGGAAGATGACAATCTTTTTATCAATGGTAGCTTTCCAAGGGCCAGAAAGATCTATTGCAATATCTTTCCAAGGTTCTGTTTCCACGTCTTTAAGTGGGATAAGACCATATCCTTTATTTCCTCGTTTTGCCCTTTGACATGCATCACATTTCTTTATCAACTCAGCTATAGTTTCTCTCATCTTTGGCCAAGTAAAATGTTGTCTCATGGTATCATACATTCTGTTCACTCCAGGATGTAATAATGTTTCATGATACCAGTCACACAATCTGTGACGAAGAGAACTTGGAATAATTATTCGGGTCTTTCCATCGATTATGTCTGTTTCAGTGAAAACATTATCTGGACCAGTTTGTCTTCCAATGTCTTCAAATAACATACCAAGACGGTCTGGAGCATATTCTTGTAATCGGCGAACATAAGGATCTTTGAGTTGTTCTTTGTTAATTGTCTCAAAGGTTATCAATTGCCTTTGTCGTTGCCATGGAGCAATGTCAAAACAATCCTCAATCACACTGTAGTATGAAGAATCTTCGATAGAGGTAGTGAATGGTAATCGAGACAAAGCATCTGCTATCTCGTTGGATTCACCTTTAACATAATGTAAAGAAGGTGCATAATCTTCCAGGAACATCCGCCAATTCATTACTCTTGCATTTCGAAAGGTTTTATCATGTGTCCAATTCTTATGATCGGTGTGGATGTCAATAGGATATCCATAGATCATGGTACGAAATTCTTTCAAAGCCTCTACAATGGAGAGCATTTCTTTCTCTCCAACACTGTAATTTCTCTGAGCTTTGTTCAACTTCTTAGAAAAAAATGCGAGAGTTTTCTTTCCTTGCATCAAAACTGCACCAAGTTGTAAATCAGATGCATCAGTATAAAGTTGGAATCGTTCATTATAGTTTGGGAAAGATAACATCACTTCCTTTCCAACCATCGCCTTCATTTTATCGAATGCTTGTTGCTGCTTTTCTGTCCAACGGAATATTGAATTCTTTCCAGCTAATTCTGCAAGAGGCGCTAAGATGTCACTGCGTCCTTTCCACATATATCGGTAATAGTTGACCATACCAATAAATTTCCGTAGTTGTCTTTTATTCGTTGGACGATCCAAATCTCGTATAGCTTTTACCTTGCGAGCTTGTGGTAAAATGCCATTGGGTGTTAGACGAAAACCTAGGTAGTCTACCTCTTTGACTGCCCAGTAAGATTTTTCCACATTAACTGCCATATTCTTGGATTGTAGCTTGGTCAAAGCTCTTCGTACCTGATGCAAATGGTCTTCATAAGAGCCATTGGTGAAGATCAATATATCATCAATGTAGACACGGACATTAGGCATGTCTGCAAACAATCGAGCCATGTTTGCTTGAAAGATGTCTGGAGACACACATAGTCCCATTGGTAGTCTCAGGTAGCGATATAATCCCCATGGAAGCATGAAAGTAGATAATTTTGATGCTGCCTCATTCAGTCGAAAGTGATAAAATCCCATGCTTAGATCCAATGCTGTTACATATGTGTAGGGACCAATATCTTGTATCATATCGGCTATGTGGGGCATTGGCCAAGGCTTGCGTCGAATGCGTTTATTCACCTCGCGGTAATCTGTTACAAATCGAACTTTCTTATCTTTCTTTGGTACGATAAAAGAAGGAGAGCACCAGGGACCTGCTTCTTCCACAGATACTTCTTTTAGCACTTTAATCGAAACCAATCTGTTTACTTCCTTGCGAATGGTTTCATAGTGTACACGTGGTATTCTTATTGGTCGGATACAATGATATGGACTGCTATTGGGTAACAACTCAATTTCCACTTCTTCGTCAGGCCATTCTCCAAGATTACCTTGAAAGAGGTCATCATACTCGCTCCATAGTTCCTTCAACATATTTTGCTGATGTAGAGCAAGATGTTTTTGTTGTTCAGCCAAAGCTTTAAAGTCAACTTGTCCATAAGTATTGTCTAAAATTTCTTGGGCATGTTCTTCGTTCCCAATATCATTATAAGGTTTCATTTCAGTTTCCATGCCATCCCATTCAATCTTGCTGGATGCAAAATTTAGATGGAAGCCATAGTAACTCAGATATCTTCGACCAAAAATAAAATCATAATTCCCTAGCGTATTAGGGGACACCTCAATACGCAACTTTCCTAGTATCCTCCGGCTGTTTAGTTCAAGGATACTATGCCTGGGTATTTTTGTTGTTGCTGTTGTTGTAAATTTCCCGGCTGCTGTCATCCAGGATCTCCGCTTGCCTGCTTTAATAATCCCTTTGAATCGACTTACAGCCTCTTTAGTTCCCATATTACGATTGGTACCTGTGTCTAGTAACACATTGAAAAGTTCCGGGTCTTCCTTTCCTTTGACAGGTATTGCAATTGTAATCACTGTAGTAGGAGCTTCATTTTCCTCCTCTTGATCTCCAGCTGATGAGTCTTCGCTGTGTTCATCAGCCTCCTCCGCCTCACTTTTGTTACCCATACTGGAAGTCAAAAGACTCGTTGAACATAAAATGTTCATCTTCGTCCTCGACTTCATCTTCTGACGGGTACTCTTCTTGCTCTTCTCCTGAGGTTTCGTGATCATTGTTAAAATGATCTGTCCATGCAGCATATTGCTCTTCCTCTTGCTGTAAGGTGTTATTCTTGTCTTCCTTGTTTTCATTATTTATAGCTTCTTCGCTGAAGAAGGTTTTGTCTGGGCTCTTCTGTTGTTGGCCAATAGCAGAAGAGAATCTATTGTTATTTAGAGCGCTACCGCGCTGTTTGACAGTTGAATCGCTACCGCGACTTTGATATTCATTGCCGCTACCGCGGAATGTTTGTCTTTGGGGCCCTTGTCGATCGCTACCGCGATCTGTAAACCTGCCGTTACCACGGGGTTGTTGTTGTTGGTACCTGGAGCCTACCGGCTCTTGATAGTGGGACTTCTGTCCTTGATATTTTCTTATGGTGCCTCTTCCACGAGGACCAGGTTTAGAAGGTTCGCGTTGTCGTCTTTCCAGAGTCTCCAAGGTTTCATAATAACCTACTAAGTCATTGGTGGTGAGCTTGGTTATTTGAGCGGGACCGATAGTATTTAATTTAAGTTGTCTCTGCCAGGAATCGGGAGCTTTGTTTTTAATTGTCTTCTTAATATTTGTTTCCGACAACATGCCATCTTTCCACCATTCTTTAAATGTAGCGCTTGGATTTATTTCCTTCACCTTATCAATTGATGGAATGAAATAAGGAAGGTACCTATTCAGGGTTTGCATCCTTAGATACCATTGTTTGACGTCCAATTTCTTCGGTTTCATCCTTTCCTGTAAATATGTAACTTGGATGTCATAAGCATCATCTGGGAGAATCTTGGTAGTAATGTAAGTAGCCACGGTCTTCTTAAATGTTTCCCAGTCTCTTTTCGTTGTCGATCCAAGCACATCGTGCCATTCTGCGTTAGCAGTTTCAATTAGCATCTTGTCCATACCATCGAAAAGGACTTGCGCGTCGTTGGACATGTTTTTTGAGCTTTCTCTCCATTCCGGTTCCAATTCAGTTTGAAAACGTTCAAAGGCTGTAAAGAAGCTCTCTACATCTTCTTCGGCGGTGTTGCCATAACATTTTAACAGCGTTTTCTTCGTCTTGGTAGAGGTGGTCTCTTCTTCCGTAACTTTTTCACCAGAATTGTCCTTTGTTCTTATTCTTTTCTTTGATATTTCTTCTTTTTCAAAGACGAATTTGGTTTCCTCTGGTTTGTGTAACCTTGCGACCTCCTTTCTTATGAATGAAATGGGCGCTTCAGCGTCCATTGTGGAGTATTTCGTGGTCATCTTGACTTTACTCGTTTGTTTCTTTTGGTTGTGGAATTGTATGGATATTTGCATGATTATTAGATTCAATCGTATTTTTACAAGCGTGGTTTTTGAGTTCTCATTATTTCTAGCTAGTATTTTCGTGTAAAATTTGGTTCCCTGTATACAAAAATTACTGTCATCACTGTACTTTTTTTTTCTTTGCTAGCAAAATGACCAAGGACAGTAATGTCAAAAAAAATATAAAAATTATGAGCTTGTTGATTCTACCTAATATGTAAGAAATCTGTTCAGACTTCTCTTTCCTGCATTGACATCTGACTTCTCAATATGTGACATCTGACTTCTCAATATGTAGACCAGTTCAAATCGCAGTATGTGTGCAACATATATTCGAATGGGAACAGCAACGACAACCTTGTGACAGCGACAGAAATTGGGAGAATGCCAACAAAGCCCTTGCCTGTGGTTACGTTGTACTACAATCCACACGTCACCGGAGACAAGAAACAAAGACTAGAAATGAAACGACGCCTTGCTCCAACATTTATGTTACATAACTGTTTGCTGGTTCAGCACACCATGACTACTGAGGAAGGAAGCAACGCAAACCCGTTTCAGTACGTTGTGATGACGGATGATTTGTCCCTGGAGGTTTGTCAGCACTGTGAATGTCGCAAGTTTACACATTACAGCTGCCCCTGTCCCACAGATGACTGTGTGAATGAAAGGAATGTCTGTGAAAAGAATTTTCTGTTCAGTGACTTGTTGATGCAAGAAAATGAATTTATTTTTGTGGATTTCGATGTGTTGATGCTTTCTCTTTCTGTCCTCGAAGAGCTTCAACTGAGATCGCAAACAACCGACTTTCTTGCTACACGTGCACATACGAGATTTAGAGAGAAGCCCTTGTACAGGCATGATTTTAACTCTGGATTGGTTTACATGAGAAAAGTTCCAGAAGCTGATCCCATGTTACTAAGAACGTATCTCTACGGCAATGTGACCAACAGCTTTCGTGACCAGTCTGTTTTGAGTTACTTTGTTCATCATCATTACAAAAGATGGGATGAACTCAGTTTCAAATGGCATTGTAGAGGATTGAGAGAACCCAGTCTCGACAAAAGTGGTGACGAAGAAATCACAAGAATGGAAGGAATCTACCCCGACATGAACATACATGATTGCCAGGTGTTTCATCCTCCCCCAAATTGGGCCCTCGATGCATTGAATTTTACATTTCTGAAGCCTTAAATTACAATTAGTTTTTCCTCCAGCGTGCCCAATTCTGTCGAAAACTACAGCCACTTTGTTGGATCACCACTACGACTACCTAGTATGTTGTATTTTAATCCTCTACTCGACCAGATGAAGTTTCCTCCTCTCACAGGAGTTTTTATACAATAAGCATCTTCCTGGATTGACCTCTGGTTAGACGCTACATTGCCTTGCTAGCTAGCCCGTCTACCTAAAGAGGGGCCAGGCTGGTGAGTACGTCGTACACTTCTTACAAGATCCGACTACGGTACCTAAATGCGATAGTAGAATACGGGGTAACTACCGCTACCGGCTTTTTATTCACAGTCGGTTCGGGGGGCATTATTTACTGACTGTGAATTCTGCTTCCACGTGGATGCAAAACCTACCGTAGTACTCGGAGTACCGGTAGTAACTTCATCACACTAATAATACTTGAACGTCGGATTCCGCACCTTTTGTTTCACACCGATCGATCGATCCATCACAACATCACATCAGATGTCGTGTCCAATGTATTTTTATCAAAGGAAATGATGTATCCCAAAGGACATTGGTTTTCTTTTGTTCCTTTTTTGTTGCTGCTGCATCTTAGGGAATGGTGGCTGGCGAACGCCCTTAGCGCGATAAATAATGGCGAGACTACCACAGGAACATCTCGCCGGCATACAAGCGATCTGAATCAACGAAAGAAGAAAACACCTGTCGTTCCTCAAAAACGGCAGAAGCAACATCAGCAGCAATCTTCCACGAAAGAAAATGGGATCGGTCAACGGGATATCATTGCAAAGCCGGTGATGGCACCACCATCAACTTCGATCGGGGAACGCCTTCAACAAGCGTCTACCGTTGATGAATTACTTCAAGTAGCATCCGAATTGTGGTTGCCAACGGATGAATCGTTGCCACCCCATTTGATACATCAGCAGATTCATCACGAAAAACGATTGCGATGGAGTTCCCAATTGCTACTGAAATTGGGAGAGAGTATAGTAGTAGGGTGTGACACTGTACCTCCACTGTTGCTGGAAGATCCTCGATTCCAACGTGCTTTGTTGGCTGCCGCTTTTCCTTTTGGAGATGATGTTTCAACGGATCGAATCGAAAAAGAGGGACGGTATTTGAAAGATGCTCTGGCAGGAATGCATTGTATCACGTTCATGTTATCCATGAACAACAACATCAACAACAACAACAACAACAACAACAACAACAACAACAACACTGTCCCCAGTAGCGACAACAATCTTCAATGTGCTTTGGAACAGATGCTTCGACGTGCCGACCATATGGCCAACCGTTTACCGTTGCCACACGTCGTGGAAATGAGATGGGCTTGCAATGGTATTCGTCAAGCCATCGATACGTTGCACAGTTGTACACTACCTCTTCAGCCTTTTATGAATGCCCGTGTCGACCAATTACCCTTTGATATCCTTCCGGGATGTCTCAACTGGAAACAAATCATCAACGATGATCACGATCCAGTTCAACGATTGCTCGAAGAAATCCCCTTTCAGTTCGATACCATTATTACACGAGGCGGTGCTTCAGTAAAGGAACGACGCGGTACTGCTTGGATTGCCGAACCGGATATTGGAGCCCTGGCGTACAGTGGTAAACTCATGCCGCCACATCCCATATCACCGTTGGTGCGACAAGCCATGGATCGAGTAGAAGAATATGTCTTGGACGACAGTATGGTCGTCCGTCCCTTTTTTGATTGTGCACTGTGCAATCATTATCCCGACGGAGACAGTGCCTGCAAATTTCATACCGATCCCGAGCATGGAACCCATTGGGAACGATTGACGTGCGTAGTCGCAGCGGGAGTGCCACGGAAATTTGCCTTTCGGCCCATCCCTCAAAAATCTTGCTGGGCGGAATGGGATTGTCTCAACGATGAGGCTGCAAAGGCACAAGACATGGATGACACTGTTCCAGCTGTCGTCACCCTGTTTCCAGGGGATGTCGTCAAAATGTTTGGAACGTGTAATGATGACTTTCATCATGCAGTATATCCATGTATGGGATCGAACAAAGGAGGGGGTCGAGTAAGTCTGGTGCTAAAGAGAGCGATAGCTCGAAATGGAAAAAAGGGACACGGAGCTGCTGGTCAAGGACGACGATCACGGCGGCGGCACAGAGACGAATGAGTTCAAGAAATTCATACATCCACATGAAATGCCTTCTCTATTCTAAAATTAAAAAAAGACTTCTGAGTATAAACGAGGTCTCTTGACCTCGCTGATGTGTGTTTGCGCGAAAACGCAATATCTGTGAAAACCTTTGAAAATAAAGTCGTTGTCGTCCTCTTTCTTTTTCTATCATGGCATTTTATACTCTGTCACAAACAGAAGTTTTGCAGAGAGGACAGGAAGACTTATTGGTGAGCCACGTCTCGAGGCACGCTGTATGGAAATGGTGGTGGCACTTGGTCAATGTTCGGACCGACACTGTGGAGTCTGAGGCATCGTAGTTGCCAAGACATATTGGACAAGCTCGGGCATCCTCTCCAACCAATTCATCTAAACTGGCCAAATAATCGGCGGCAGAGACCTTTTCCGAGTTTGATTCCAACTCTTCGACCGTGAGAGACACAAACGAAGCACCATTCGTTGGGCTAGCTGTACCAACGCGTTCTGTCAATTCGACTAATCCTTCGTATGTTAATCCGTCGACGTCTATGGCATCCCCCTGGGCCTCACGAAGTCGAGATTCGAGCTCGCCACGGTAAACAACTCCCCGGTCCTGACACTTCATCACAGTGAGGGTTGCAGAAGGAACCAAGTTTAAGTTTTCCAGCGTCTTGGTCCCATGAATCTCAAGGCTGAACTCTCGTTTGGGTCGAGGCAAGAGAAGCGTGAATCCTGCGGAAGACAACGGCTGTGAAAAAGTCCCACGAACGATTGGAGATGACCCAGCAATGGATCGTTCTCCACGGCTGCAAACTGGCATTCCAGGCTCAACAAGAGGTGTCAATGTGGCGTACACGTCTGATAATGTGTCATCCATATCAAAATCCTTGACAATTGATTTGTCATTTGGGAGGCGAATCCGAAGTCGACAAATCCGATCCCGAGCGATAGCTTGCTTTTTGGACGTCTCTTCGTATCCTGCAGAAGAGTTTGGGAAAAGAGCTCGAGCAACTGGAGAGGCAGTAGCAGCACCTAGATGGTATCCACATCCCCAATGGTGAGCATGAGAGACTATGCCTTTTTTGTCCATCCAGCCCGGCGGTGCAAAAACAGTTTTTCCGAGCCCTTGAACAATCGCTGGCGACGTCAAGGTATTCTGTTGAGATTCAACAGCGGAGTTGTCGGTGGTCTCCATATGGACGTTGCCACCAAGCACTGCCAGGGAATCAGTCTCACCGCTACCCTCATCGGCATCTTGAGCTTTTATGTTTAACGCAATCAGCTGTTTTTGGATATCAGCGGCACGGATAACATCTCCGGCTTCAATTGCTTGCTTGATCAACTCCTCTGGATCTTGTTGCCCGTCTAGTTCCTTCTGGAGCAGTTTAGGTTTCTTGTTTGCAACGAATTTGCCCTCGGTATCCGAAAGAGATGCTGCTGACGAGACAATACAACGCTTCACAGGAGCCATTTGCGTTTCGTCTTTGACACCGCCACTCGCTACAATCGTTGGACGGCATACTGACGTTGGCTTTTCAAAATCCACTGAAATCTTTGTCTGACCTAGAAGTCTTTCCAATTTGGGGATGAGCGTCGTTTCCAAAGTGTCAATTTGTAGGCTTGTCTCGCCATTTTGCGTCATTTCGATTCTGTTTCGTCCACAAAGTCCGTCACAAGTCCAAGATCGAACTTGGGATAAAATCTCAGATTGGTTGAAATAAAAATGTGCTTGAATAATGTTTGAAAAGGGACATAGCCACTTGTTTGAACTATTGGACGGGTCGAGCGAAGTTTGGATTGCCTGAAGCATGGCATACTTGACCGTTCCCACTCGAACGTAGTCGTCGTACCTTACGACTTCTGGAGGCAGCCCCAATTCCTGTGTCACTGTCTTGCCAGACAAAGTGTGGCCTGTGAAACGAAATTTTCCTTCTTTGACGGATCCTTCCCAACCACCATGACCGGGCTCCAAAAAATATGGATGTTCGACGCCCAAGATCAAACCTTGTATGGAAACCAACACTTGTAGCAGTGTTGAATGTTTGGGCGACCACTTTGGGCCGTCCCAAGTTCCAAGGAGACTCAAACAGACCTTCCCACAGGCGTACAGATTTGGTCCGAATCGCACTGTGCCGCCTCCTGTGGTCAGCAAACTAACCAGAGGTGGATCTTGCGGATACGTTGGTGGAATAAACACGTCGAATGTGAAGACACCGCCACTGTACGGAGACGGACCGGGAAGTGGAGCAGACATCAGAACTCGGAGGTATTGTGGCGAATCTTCATCAAAACGAATCCAAATCGAGGCACGCGGATACGACGGGAGATCATTTTCAAGGGCGTTGAGCTCTGCAAGAAGGCGCTTCAGGCACTTCGAGGACAATGTTGTTGACGAAGAGACTTCGGAGTTTGTCCCTTCAGTATTAAAGCTCGATGTCGCGCGAATTCCTTCTTGAGGCGCACACCGGGGAGTAGAGTTGAGAAATCGCTGCCACTCTTCATCACTGGTAGGAGAATGACCATTGTTCGACGCAGCGGCATCTGAACGAGCTGGCATCTTGGCATCATCGACAATGGATTTACCAGAATAGGATGGGGGTGATTTAAGAGAAGTCGTTGCTCCATCTCCAATGTCTTCGAGGACGTTCGCAATAACATTTTCTTTTAATGGCATGGCCGATGAAGGTTTCCGCGTATCTTCGTCGACGTTATCTGTTACCAATCTAGACTTGGGACGAGACTTTCGTTCCACTGCTGCAGGCTTACAAGCATTCTGTTGTAACAGTCCGGCCACCTGTTTCGCTCTGACAGCAGCGGCTGACGATAGTAGCTGCTGGTTACCGTACTCTTCATGTTTCGTAGGGGCAAATGGCTTGGGCAATCGACCAAGCGGCTCGTTTTCGTCCTTCTTTTTGGCCTTTCGAATAACAACAAAGGGAGAAGCTTCACTGTCTGCTTCGTCTTGGACCGTATGAAGTTGTTTGCGTCTGACCGCTTCCTTGCGCATTTCTATTTCTTTGCGTTCCTTGGCATTTTCGTTCCAAATTCGCAAGGCGTGTTCCTTCTGCTTCTTCTTGTCGGCCTTTTCCCGAGCAATCTTCTCTATTCGAGCCTTATATTCCGCCTCTTTCAACGTCGAAGAGGAGTAGCCGCTGGTATTCTTCCGGTCAGTAGGTGCTTCTGCGACTACTGCTTCGGCTTTTCTTTGATTCCTTTGGGTCATCCCTTGTTCCAATTCAGCCACAACTTGGTCCAGTTCGAGGCAACATCCCTGAATCAAGTCGGTTTGGGATTTCCCCAAGGCCAACAGAGACATTTCGTCTTTGGAGGCATCGGCCGGTGCAGCCTTGTTCTTCAAATAAATATGTTCCTGTCCATCCTTTTCAAAGCCAACCAACGACAACAATTCCATGGCTCCCTTGACGTTGACGATGTTTCGAGCGATGGTCTTGTTGGTAAGGCGAAGGCGGCGATGGCGACCATCATCCGTCGGAGGCATGACTAAATTTTGTAGAATCTTGAGGAGGATCTTGGATGAGCTCACCGCCGTTTCGGCCGTATTTTCCAGCACAAGGGATGTTTGGATGATAGTCAAAGCTGCCGTCAAGGAAGGAGACGCAAAGACAGCAGCAGTTGACGAATACATGGTGGCGGGATTAAATAAAGTGGACCTTGGATCTTTGAAGAAGTATGTATTCGTTGCTGATAACTGTATTGTACACAACTTCTTTCGTCTTTTCAACGATGCGGTATCGTAGACGATCTAATTGAGCAAGATACTATTGTATGGTTGTATCAAGAGCGGACACTGACACAGCAATTGCGAAGATAAAGTTGTCAAAAAATCCTTTCCACGTTTTCTTCTTGTTGAGGTTTTTGGTTTTTGGGCAACATGTTCTGTAGACGGTAGACGCGGATGAGGATATCGAAGACGGAGTTGACAAAATAAAAAAAATTAAAACGTAGTAGTAGTAATATGCTACGGCGGTACGTAAAATACTACGGCCTGCGTAGTAGTAAAAACTGCAGTCTTCATCAGCTATCACATGATGATACCGGTATGTAGAGAGGGGGTAGTGGTCCGATTTTCGGAATCAGTAAAGAAGATACCTGGTACTCTATTGTACTTGTACCAGGTACCAGGGTACCCGCGTTCTACGGTAGCTACGGTAGGAATCAGCAAACTACCGGTAGTACTAACTACCGGTAGCTAATAGTCTCTTGGTCGATAATGAAAGATAGCCGCATAATTTTTCCACGCATTATACGCAAATTGCAAATTACTCCAGTAGCTTCGCAGTAGTACCGTGGTCGTAACCAAGATCGCATCACGCTCAAAGAAAATGTCCTCCAATTAAGGTGAATCTTCAATCTACTGTAGTGATTTTTAATACCGAGATAGCAACTTTGTGAACAATACTTCATATTCTACAGCTGCCCTCTTGGACCGGGATTTGTCTTTTGGAGGAGATCACCCTATCCGGGTTTGATGCTCCTCAAGCGATAGGGCATGAATGTATCCAAGTGCTGTTGACAATGCGGCGGTGCATAACGGATACTGTCGTAATTGATTTTTCGGAGCAACTCGTCCCATCATAGATTCGTTCTACAGTGACGTTCGCAACAGTTTGGTAGAGTTATCACCTCTGTAGAAACCATGCGATAATTTTTGGCACATTGGGCGTCTTCGCTCTAATTCCGACTTTGTCGTTCCTGATTTCAAGAGTCACTCTATTTCTCCCCTCACTGTGCAAAAAACGCGTGGAAGAATTAATTGCTAGTAAAGCTAGGCCGTGAATGCTAGATCGGAGCACCGCACCCATATAAATCGTGCATGCCAACTCCAAAAAAATGGATCTGTTGACTTGGACTCCCTGCAGTACAAGAATGTTTTTCATTTTGTTTGTCTTGGTTGCAAAGAAGTTAAAAGTGTGAAAGGCTGCAACACAGTGAGCTGCGTTTGATCGAACGGTAACGCGACTCCAGTTCTGTTGGGAGCTTTCAAACAACAATGAAATACATAGGTGATAATAAAGCAAGGAATCTTTGCGACTAGCTAGCTTCCGGTAGTAGCGAGTAAAGGGAACTGCAGGTAGGGTCATGCTTACTTACTGTTAGTAGATATCCACTCGCATCTCACAGGAAGGTTTCCCAATACGAACCTACTCTACCCGGTGTAATAGTAGAGTACTGTAAATGCTAAAAGCAGCTGACACTTTGTTTTTCGAGATACCCTCCATGCCTCCAAGTATGTCATTATTTTTTAACTCTGTAAAAGTGGGAAGGGGTAGAAGCCGCGCATTGCCAGTGATTTACAGTTACTACCTGCATGTTGCAGTGCCGAACAACATCTGCTCTATAACTTCCGCGAGCAAGCGGAAGATAGAGGAGCCATTTCATTTGTATTGGTGAAACACGTTCCCAAAACTCGTCTTTCACTCTGTCAAGTGCAACTCGCGTCATGACGATTTTCGAATAAGACAAAAAAAATACTGTAGTAATTAATAATGACTCTGGATCTACCAAAGTGACTACAAGAGGAGTAGTAGGTAATAAAAGGAGAAAAGATGGTTGAGAATCGACAAGTTTTAACAGTGTAGTAATTGTTAGACTGTATCTGATCTTGCCTCCACTACTGTCCCTTAGACGATAGCTTTGTCAAAGACGAATCAAACACGGTGGTCTACGACAGGAGTAACTATCTAAAGTCAAAGTCCTTTCGTAACTGGATTAAATCAAGAAAGTGACAGCATCCTCTGTCCCTTTCTTGTTGTTACTCTTCTCCTTCGTAGAAGCTACTCCGTCTCCAATCTTGTTTGCGCAGACCACTCCGTCCGTGCTTCCTCGACAAACGTTCTCATTGTCTTTACCAACGGTTCCGTTCACATACGCAACGTTTGCCTTAGGGCCCTCGCATCCTCGGAGGACATCAGCATATGTACGGCGATTAGGAGTTGATTCCTTGTCCGCATGAGATGAAATATTAGCTTCCTTGTCCGCATGGTTCGGGATTAGATTCTTGCCCGCGTGACTCACTGCTTTCAGACGTTTCTTCGAGTCATCTGAGTCGTCTTTGTCATCCTTTCCAACACGCTCCTCACTCAGCGACGTGACAGGAATGGAAAGGGAGCTGAGTGGTTTGTGCCCGAGAATGACGTCACGGAATTTACGAAACAACGCCCCCTGCAGCGGTTTTGTGAAGAAGTCAGCCAACATTTCCTCAGTAGGGCAGTGAATGATGTTAAGACCCTCAGTCTTGACACGATCAGTGATGAAAAAATGTCGGATGTTAATGTGGCGGGATTTTTGACCAGCGGACGCGCGTCCGTTGAGTTCCAGCTTCATTGCGCTTTCGTTATCCTGCGCAAAGTCGTTGACAGTGATGGGGTACCCTTGCGCCTCCATGAACATCTTTACCCAGATAGTGGACGGGAGGTAGTCACTGGCGCCAACGAGTTCCGCTTCTGTTGAGCTCTTGGTATTCAGTTTTTGTTTTTGCGACTTACACATGAAGGCACCAAGACCCAGGGACACAGCTCCGCCAGTATGACTCTTGAAGTCGGGATGGACCGCATAGGACGCATCCACCCATGTCTTCAACCGGGTGAGTGTTCCTCCACCAAGGATGCGGGGTAGAGAGATGGTTCCGTGGATGTACTGCAGGAGACGGCGTAGCTTGTTCCAGTCTTGCTCACGCGGATCAGAGAGTCTGGTGCAGAGGAATGCAACGGCGGGTAAGATGTCAGGACGGGCACGGAGGGCCACATGGAGCAACTTGGGGACAATGCTGCCGTAGAGGTCAACGCGCTCCTTAGGGGCCACGACAGGCGAATCCGGGTTTACATCGAGCAATCCCTTGCCGGCAGCACTGCTGGCGGAGGACGAAATTGGTTCGCCAAAAAACTCGATCACGCCTTTCAGATAGTCTGCCATCAGGATACTGACAGTTCCGTTAGAGTTGAAAGTAATGTCCATACCAAGGAACTTATGATGGCGACCGCGGGTCACAGTCATTTTACCGAAGTGTCGTTCGATGGCCGCGATCACATCGGTGACAACCTTGGGATCGACGTGACTGATTTTGTTGTCGTCCACATACCATACGACGGTGCACTGCTTTCCATTAATCATTTTGTTAGCAACACACGGATCGTACGGGTTAAGCTCGAAGCCCATGTCCATGAGGGTGGAAGCAAAAAGATTATACCAGAGTAGCGCCGATTTCACACATCCGTATAAGGCCTTGAGGAGGCGGACATATAGTGTCTTTACACCGTTCTCCATGACCATAAATTTAGCATAGGCGGGGTTGACACTGCACATGATATCCACGGACTGTCCGGTAATTTTCATGAGTACAAAATCATCCATCCACGCATGGAGGAAAGCTCCCTCGACATCCGCCATAGCGACATCACGTTGTTCTTTCGCGTCGATCATCAGTGATACAAGCAGCGCATCGATACTGATAGTGGGGGATGTGGTCGCTTCCTTTGGGTATAGCGCCTTCTGTGGCTGTCCGTCAGCACAGGAGCGCCCCTTGATGGATCCGTCACGTTTTTCTTTTATCAGGTTGACGGCCCGTAACGCAGCCCGGCGTTGTTCACGAGTGAGGGTCCGGCTGTCTAGAACTTCGAAAACCGTTTTATCATCCAGTTGGGCAAATTCGCGAAAAAGGGCATCCACAGCGGCTTGACCGTGCTTTTTGATGCCTGCGGAGGCTGTCATTTGGGTCATCATGTAACCAACGATGTGGTCGCATGTGGCCTTGGCTTCAAGAGCGGTGGAGACAAACTGTAGGAGTTGGATGTCATGTCCAAAACGGTGAGCATAGTTACGTGTTCGGTTTGGTCGAAGATCATATGCTGGGCCGCCGGGTGGGAGATGATCAGCGGGTCCTCCCGTGTGGCGACTCGCTCCTTGGTTCGCTCCTTGGTCTGCTGTGGGGTCGTTTTCACCTGCTCCGTCGTTCTCTTCTATGTCTGCCATGTGATTCGCTCCTTGGTTCGCTCCTTGGTCTTCTGCTAGGTCTTCCAAAATCTCCTCATCCGCTCCTTGGAACAGGACATCATCCTGGTTCATATCCTCCTCTGGAACGTCAGCAGGGAGCTGGGCGGCGTCGTCTAAGACCAGGAAGTCATCCTGGGCAGGGAGAGGGCCAGCGGGAGGGGCATCAGGATCGGCAGCGGGGAAAAGATCTGGCTCCAGAGCGCCATCGTCAACAAGAACTGGGGGTTCATCAAAGCCCGGATCGACGGCCTGGACTTCATCCTGGGGTTCGGCCGGGAGATCGACAGGGTGGTTGGGACGCCATTCGAACAGGAGGCCATCAGGCCCAATGACGGGGTGTCCCTGACCGGCGGCCATACCCTCTACAGCAGCGATGACTTCGTCCGTGATGGGAAGGGGAGTGTACTGGGCACGGGAGATGCGGGAACCGGTGACCAGAGACATGAAATGGTAGTCGCCCTGTGCATTCCCGGTGTGGTTCAGAGCGATAGCGCCAATCGTGCGGGGATTGGTGCGGTTGGTCGGTCGAGGGTCGTCATAGACTTGTACATAACTGCCGAACTCCAATTTCATTTGGGTGTAGTCAGGGTTTGGGAGACCAGATACAATAGTACGGGGGCTCATGTCGGCCGAGACACCATCACGAGCCGGGAGGATATTTAGGGCAGTCACGACGCCTCGCACAAGTTCACGGATCATGAGGTTGGGGAGACGACGATACGGCATCCCGTTGACAGCGGCACGGACGCGCTCCTTGATGGTGCGAATGGAGCGTTCAACTTCCCCCACGTGATCGTCAGCAGCAGTGACATTGAGAACAATAGGGGCAACGTCGGCACGAAGGCATTCAAACTCGTTGTCTGTGTGAATGTCCGTGACAGTGAAACCACGGTTTTCATACATGTCAATGACGCCTAGGGACTCACGCAGGATGCTACGTTTACTTCGGTCTTCGATGGGAGCAACGGTGCGGAAACGGATGTCACGAGAGATGGTGTGGAAAAACTTATTCCCTTGCACAAAAAAAAGGTCCATAGCAAGCGTCACTCGCGGGTGGTCTTTCAATATTAGAGGAATGTCCACGAGAGTAATGGACGGGACATGAGACGATTGGCCCTTGGTAGTTTTACCTTGTAGAGAAGGCACTTCAGGACCGTAGATGGTGATGGCACGGCGAGCATCGTCCACAGTGATTGGGCAATTTCGGATGCGGTTATGCGCAAGGAGGTCCTCAAATTGGTCTTGTCCAGGGCGGTGGAGTTTCACATAGAGATCACGAGCCCGATCAGCGGCATCGACTTCGCGTCGAGTGAAGCGTGCTTTGTTTTCTCGAACCGTTTGGAGGAGGGAGCAAGCCGGTGTGTCCGAAGTCAGAGCCAGAGAGGACGGTGCAGGCAGAGCAGGGGACGGGGCCGGTTCGACGAAGGAAGGGTCTGTGTAGTCGTGGTAATACAGCCCGTTCTTGTACTCACGGAAAAGGAGAACAGAGCCATCGTTGCGGTATACCCGGAAAGCCTTTTCCACAGCGGAATCCATGGTCACACGGCACACGCTGGCAAGGTGAGCCAGGGAAATGATGTTGGCAAGGGACCGGTCGTCGAGCCAAACAGTGCCAAGACCATGAAGGTCGCCAATCCAATAGCTGACAATCTCGCCACCTGTGCCACAAACCCGAATAGGCTTAGGGGCGCGGCGGATGTTGGTGAGGAGGTGACGGGACTTGAACATGGAGAGGGTGGACTCACTGTCAATGAGGATCCAGTTCTCGGGAATGAGCCCCCCACGGCCAGTGGAAGTTAAGACAAAGTGGCGCTCACACTGAAGGAGCTGGATGCCATTGGGGGAAGGACAATTTCTGGCAATGTGACCCTTGCGTTGACACTTGAAACAGAGGATGGTTTCCTTCAGGATGCCGTCCAGGCCCGGGATGGGGGCAAGATCAGAGTCGGTTTGAGTAAAAGTGAGGCCAAGGCCCTGTGCCGGCGTCATTGCAGCGTTGGAGGCATGGACAGCTTGTGTGACAACAGAAGGACGGTATGTCAGAAGCATGTTGTAAGCTGCTGCGAGGTTTGCGGGATACTGATCTTCGCCGCGGGAGTAGAGGTTTTCAAGATCGTTCAACAGAGAACCATAGATCCGTTGGTTGGCCGCGCGGAGGAGAAGGATTGCAATGTCACGATCTCGTGCGGTTGCCTTGTCGCCGCCACTGTGTTCAAGGTGTGCTGCGGTGGTACCAATGGGTTTGTCCTTGGTGAAGTGTTCAACGACCTCAAGCTTGGTACAGAACTCTTGGTAAAAATCCGGGACGGATACGTTTGCACCTTGTCGGAAGTTGTAGAGGGAGGCGACGGCATCAGCGATGGCCAAATTCACCACCCGTGTTCCTTCGAAACGTTGGGCGATTCCTTTGATGCTGTTGAGAATCCAGGCACAGTCGCGTTCATAATCCTTGGTCTTGAAGTCGGGAAGCGACTTGAGCTTGTTTCTCATCGCCACACTGCATTGTCCCCAGATGGCGTTATACGTAGCTCTAAGGTTGTCTTCCAAAGTGTCGCAACGTTCTCCAAACTTCTTAATCTTGTTGTTCCATATGGCGAGCTCAACCTCGAGCTCGTCAGCCTCCAGACCGTCCGTTGGCTCCTTACGTGGCCGAGGCAGGGTCGGGGTCTTAAATTCCGAGAAAAGGAGAGCCATGTCTCCGGAATGTGCCATGTTGATCTCAACATACTGCTGCAGGGCATTACATGTTGCCGAAAACTGCTTCGGGTCACTCGACTCGCTGTACACCTGAAACACGTGTCCGTTCATCCCAGGTATATCCCCTTTGTAGGATGAGGAAGAGGAGTTAGAGGTGGAGGAGGGAACATGATTACCGCGGTGCCTGTTCCGGCCACGGTGACGGCTACTTCCGCCGTTTCCATTGTTGCTTGCTCCGCTCGTTGCGGCTGGTGCTGCTGCCGCCGACGGTACCGTTGTCGGCGCAAAACTAACACTTGCAGGCTTATTTTCACTCATCCTTTCTTGATTTAATGTTAGACTGTATCTGATCTTGCCTCCACTACTGTCCCTTAGACGATAGCTTTGTCAAAGACGAATCAAACACGGTGGTCTACGACAGGAGTAACTATCTAAAGTCAAAGTCCTTTCGTAACTGGATTAAATCAAGAAAGTGACAGCATCCTCTGTCCCTTTCTTGTTGTTACTCTTCTCCTTCGTAGAAGCTACTCCGTCTCCAATCTTGTTTGCGCAGACCACTCCGTCCGTGCTTCCTCGACAAACGTTCTCATTGTCTTTACCAACGGTTCCGTTCACATACGCAACGTTTGCCTTAGGGCCCTCGCATCCTCGGAGGACATCAGCATATGTACGGCGATTAGGAGTTGATTCCTTGTCCGCATGAGATGAAATATTAGCTTCCTTGTCCGCATGGTTCGGGATTAGATTCTTGCCCGCGTGACTCACTGCTTTCAGACGTTTCTTCGAGTCATCTGAGTCGTCTTTGTCATCCTTTCCAACAGTAATAATAAATTGCCTTCTCCTTCACAGTCAACAGCAATCTTCAAGCGAGAGGCTGTACCGGTATTTCAAGAAATTGTATTTCAACACTTTGTAAAAATGGTAATAATAATATGTGCTACGATAATTGCGACTGTGGAAGTCGAACCAAGAAACACGAACAAAGATGAATTCTTTGGTGTAAACCTAAGAAAACAGTAACAGTAAATGCAAATCACGTCCTCGAATAATCATTTGCAGGTGACTGTGAAGACAACATGTTCGACTTGACTGTGGTAGTCTACTACTTTCCTCATAGGGGTAGTCGAGGACTTGGCGACACCCTTTTTCCATCCATGCATGCATGTTCACATTCAAACCAGAACATGAAACAGGGCACACACACACACACACAAAAAAAAAAAACTCTTTGAGAGTAGACTACCTACTCTAGCTAGTCTCTCGAAAAGAGTACTTTGCAGTTTTCAATCCAGTATTTTTCAGTTCCAGAATGACGGTACCAGTACTTATCCGCCTCAGACCCCACACCACTCCTTCCAGAACGAAAACCTCACCGTTTGAAATGTCAACATCGAGTCAGGAACCGAATCGAGCGACAAGAGTTTGTGAACAAGCCGTTCACAATCCATCAGAAGATGACTTGGGAAAGATCATCTTCCCAGTGTCCCATTTGTGTCAGCTACAGCAGGAGCAACAAGAGAAGCAGCAAGGCACGACTTTGAATCCATCCCGATGGCAGGAGATTGTGGACAAGGATCAAAACCCAAACCCAAGCCGAACCTCTCCCATCAAACAATTTACCAAAAACTCCCAATGTGCCAAGCACGCGACAGTCCCACAAAACAAAGTAAAGGATCTTTTGTCGGACAATCGCTGGAAAAGTCATTGCAACAATCAAGACTCTCATCATAACATGCTCTCGCCACCGCAAACTAGTCGACATAATCAGAGATGGGGTTTAGAACAGCAAACAATAAGGATTCGAGAAATGTTGGTCCTACATCATGAACAAGGGACCTTCGATGAAACTCCAACCCCTCCGAGGCGACAGGAAAGTAACCCCCGCTTACAATTTTTCAAGAGACGGTAACTATGACTGTTTATTTGACAAAAGGAGTAGGGATGAAACCTTCTCTACTTTGTAAAAAAGAAATAGGAAAATAATAGTAACATTTCCTTATGTTACGGTTATAGGAACTGCCAGTTTGCCGCCTGTTTCCCTGCCAACTTAGCTGTCGCTACCGGAAAAATCTACTTCAGTAGGATGGTGTACAAAAAGAGAAAAATGTCATCTGGCCAAATGAAGGATCCGATCAGTTCGTTTATTGGTAGCAACTACTACGGTATGATGCTTGTAGTAAGTCGGTTACTTCGGACCAACAGCTGATTCTCAACAGAATAATAATAATAATAATAATAATAATAATATCTGTCGGTACGTGGATCACACAGACTCGAGGACTGGATCGACCCAGCAGATGGTGGCTGTCGACAACCAAAAAAAAATCGTCAGGAAAATACTCTTGGCATGACGACTGGTATAGCAGTGACAGCAGTTCTGTCATCCCTTGGCACAATGGCGTCAACCTTACTGACAGGAATTTGTATGGCCGGGACGACCCATGTTCCACAGGAACATTGCGCCCCTGACCAATTCCAATGTCCCAACTTGTGGGAACATTTGTAGCATCGCAAGCGACCCTCCACGTCATTAGTACCGTCTGGATCGGACAACCAATCCAGTACGGTCTCGTCACAAAACAAGGACTGACAGGGAGTCTTGTTGTTGTGACGATTTGTAGTAGTAGTAGTATGAGACCGCTTGAATGTGTGAAGATTTTGTTGGTGACCTTCGGCCAAGTGATTTTCATCTAGTAGGGGTGTTCGACACATTCGACACGCGAAAATGGTCTGTGTCGGATCGATCCTCAATGTATGTTGTTGTTTGGATGTTGGTTCCTGTTGCTGGATTGTAGGTGCAAGAGCAGGTACAACATCGTCGGAGAGTCCCTCATTTTCCGATGGGTGCGTTGCCCCTGCCTCAAGTTCACCATGCTTCGTTGCAGCATCCCCTTGTTTTTGTTCCCGTTTCCATGCTTGGACACTATCAACAACAAACCGAGCCATTTTCCATGGACCCAGTGTTTGTTGGAACCGTTGTCCCTCCTTTTCTTCGTCACTGAGATGTTTGAAATGTTGCATTTCCTCTTGCAACGATTCAAACTCCTGGTTGGGACTCGCGCATTGAACGATAATGTCCGTCAACTGATTGGCAGAAAAGTAAGATTGAATATGGTTTTGTTGGTCGACCGTCGGGTGTTTCCATTCGTAACCGACCATCAAGACTAGTTTCAGGGATTGTCGAACGTTGGGATCGTCTAAATACTTAGTCATGGGAGATCCATCCAATGTCACTAACTGAGACAGGTACGTGATTGACTCTCCCGTTTCGTCGTTTTGGTACGAACCAACGGCCGCCAAACACGGCAAGTATTCGTGAGAAACCATTGTATGGCAATCCTGTTGTTGTTGTTGTTGTTGTTGTTGTTGTTGTTGTTGTTGCTGCTGTTGTTGTTGTGACTTGTTTTCTGGTGCATCTTCCAACTCTTCTATCAGAGACAGTATTTTCGTCAACCGAGGTCGATTTTGACCGACCACGATCACTTGGAGTTGTCCCGCGTTGTCACCGTCGTCATTCATGATACAGGGGAAGAAAAAGCGAAGAGACGGATATCGAGACTTCAAAAAGAAAGTTACAAGAGGTTTGTTGGAAGGAAGTTTTCGAAATACGTTGCTGGCTGACGATCGGCTAATTGGGACCTTCCGTCTTTCGCCTTGTGTGTCGAGTACCGAAATGCCTCACGAATAGACGAAAAGAAAGTTCACCCGAGAATTGCTGAGAGTATATAAGAGGTGATGTTGTATGGTTTTTGGTTATTTTTTCATCACATTGTCCCGAAAACATGAATAAGAAAAAAGAAAATAATCATGATGGTGATGGTTGGTGAGGGGCAAGGGGCGAGTGAACAGCGAAGATCACAGCGTTGTCCATTGGGGGGCCTTAAAGGGGGGGGGCGGAACTTTCCGAAGGGGAACCAATCCGTTTCAGAGTCAAACTACGGTAGGTAGAATTGATGTTTTTATTGGAGCTTGCTTCTTTTATTTTATCACTGTTGTTATATATTCAAAGTTATCCCATTAGTAGAGTTGTCACTAAACGACTGGCTTGGGATGCTGGAATATCCCGCTCTTCGACGCTGTAATTTTCGACAACCAACTAATCCAAGGAATGCTGCAAGCAGAACGGCTACACCTGCCACTACTATTGTTCTCCACATGTGTTTGGCAGGAGGTGGGTAAACTTCGTCGTACATGTCCATTTTAGCGTCCAGATATGGTGCCAAACATCGAGGCCCGGTGAACCCGGGTTTGCACAAACAACCGAAATCATCGTCACAGTATCCCCGCTCGGATCCTCCACAGTTGGCCACGTCAGTGCAATCTGCACCACCCCGTTGAATATCTTGTAACGGCTTGCTCCCCTCGGGACTTTCCCATAATATATAGCGTTCGTTGTGTCCTTCGATCCATTCTTTCGTGGGACGGGACGGTGGCGAACAACCCAAAATATGCCGATCGTCTTTCTTGTCTTGATACACCCGCACGTAATCAATTTCAAAGCTGGCAGGAATGTTCTTTTCACAAAAATTTCGAGGCAAGGCGCATTTCCGACATTCAGGATCCAAGCAGCTCCAACATTTTTTCTTGCAATTCAAAAAGTACGCGTCAGGAAAGCCCCAATCTTTCGACAAGGCCTGGTTGAAAATAATGTACATGGGTTCGGATGGGATTTCCGTTTCTGATACAGCCTGTAAGTCGTCTCCAAACATGGCACAAATTAATTTATCGTCAATGAACCATTTGATATATCCACCTCGGCTCAGTGCTGTCGGACTGTCCTTCATGTGTTCCACCGGCGGTTCCCACTCGATGCGGAAAATATGTGGCCGTTCGTAAAAGGATTCGTCAAGCCAAAAGTTGACCGAAACTGTATCCGTTTGATACGCCATCGTCACGTTGGGGTCCCACGTGTACGCACCAAAAAAGAATTCATTCAACGACCCGCCATTGGCCAAAATAGGTTTGTACCATGTCACATTGGGCATCTGACCCAACCATGGCCGTTGCTTCGCCTTGCCGGGTGCGATCTGGAGAGATGCTGACAACAACGGTGATGGAAAGACATCCATATACATGACCTCAAAAAAGTCCACTTCGGGTGCTCCACGACCCCGGTTGGGTTGTAGACCGTATCCTGGATTGTCGTTGCAGGCATTGATTTCTTGGGAATATCGCGTCTGTTCGTTGCATACATTCGTACTAAAGGGCCACATGTGATCGGTAGTGTCCAAATACGTCGCTCGTGCCAAGTTTCCCATCATCCACACTATTATAAGAACAATCAGAGGAAAGAAAAGAGGCGATCAGGTGGGGTAAACATAGAACAATCAAGATGAAAATTAAATGTAAGATCCAGCCATTCTGCACCACAAACAGACGTTTGTTTGTACACGTACTCGCTGGCCAAAGTCCTCCCGTTCTTGGATCTCCCGGCATCTTGGCCGAAATTTCGATTATCCCACCAATAAAACAAAATTTGTTCCATGACTGCACCATCCCCGATCGAAACTCTTTGGTAATATTGAATGTTTTGCGTTTCTTGCCATTATCCGTGTTGCCTTGACTTCGATCCGTGTAGGTAAATATTTCGGGATTTACATCAAGGGTTATATTCAAAACGCCATTGGAGGTTTTGACGGCATCGTGACTGTACCAGTGCAACGGATTGTTGGTCAAATCGTCTTGGTGCAAAGCGGTCCACCGCGGATCACGGCCGTCGTGCATGGTCCGACCGTCCGTCTCGAATTCGTCGGAAAAGACAAGGTGAAACTCTCGTTCTTCATCCTTGGAAAAGCCCGCAACGGGTGAACTCTTGATCTTACGAGCATCGAGCGGTGTATCCGGATCGATCCAAGGACTGTTTTCTTTTTCAAAGAAACCGTTGATTTTGCTCCATTCTCCGTCGTCCATGATAGGATTGTGCTTAGTTGACGTTTTCGCTTCTGTAATAACATCATTGTGAACCATTAACAACACCAAAAGGATAGCGTAGTTGGCATAACTCATGATGATTTTAGTGTCGATGCCGATAGGCATTGTCGTCGTCGTGTGTAGTGTGCGTAGAAGTATGGTCTGACCGTGAGTTCGAATTGTTTGACAAAGAACGACCAGAAAAGACAGAAATCCTCTCTTTCACACTGCTCGCAGTCAATAGATCCCGAACGAACAGGTAGTAATACCCAGGGGAAGCGTATACTGACTACCGATTGAATTTATTTTGTCAAAACAAATAATGGTTGGTTTGTTCCAGTGAAGCTGGGTCGTTTCATCGAAAGCGATGGGCAACCTTCGCCTCGATACGAATTTTTCTGTTTTCAGGCGAAGGGAGAAAAGATCCGGTCTGCAAAACTCTCTAACTGTGGGTACATACATACAAGGAGTACGTCGGATCAATAGGTACTTTTGAATGTTGAGAAGTCGTATGATAGAGGTCTACACTATTGACAAATCGAAGAGATACTGCCGCGAAAATTTCACTCTATACTCGGAGTACATTTTATTGTGAAAATATGTAGCTATGTTATTAACTGTAAGGAACAAACCGGGAGAAGCAGAAAGCTGGTAGTAGGGTTGCCCACCGCATTTGCAGCTAGATGATAGGTTTCGATGAAGGATCAACCATGCTTTACCACACAGTCGTAAAAGTTTCCGCCTCCCTCTACTAGCTAGCTGATGAGTTTCCGACAGTGAGTTCCAATGCCTTGAGAGTGCACCATGTGTTCCAACCGGGAAGGGTGGAGTAGAGAATCATGCTGAAGCGGTGGCGCACTACACTGCTTTGAGATAATAGGTGGGAGCAGCAGAGAGAAAACAGTTCGGTTGTCAATTCCCGGCTCGGGGCTAGCTATCATATATTATGATACATGCCGGTAGGCGATCTGAACCTCACCTCTACTAGTAGTAGGTACTACTCCGAATAGGTAACTACCTACGACAGTACATGCTACCTACTAAGTAGTATGTAAAATCGCTTGGGTTGGCAAATCGTCGCATTCCATTCCATCACCTACTACTCCGAGTACGACGTATGATACATCATCATCATCATTTGAAGTTGTTGTTTTGTAGACACATTGTTGACTGTTGTGAGCATATTCGAGAGCGACAAGAATCTTTATTATATAGTGGTAGAAAAAAAGAAACTCATCGCCATTGTTCTACGGTAGCTACCGTAAGTAGTTTTCCACCATGAATAGCACAACAACATCGGAAATTGACCAAGTCATCGGGAAAATAGAAGAAGTTGAAGAGGACATCCGAAATGTTGAGGCAAAGATTGAAGAAGTCGAACATAAACTAGGGCGAGATGATTTGAAGGAATCAGATAAAGAATATTACAGAGAAGAGAAGAAGCAGCTTCGAGAAGAGAAGAAGCAGCTTCGAGAGAAGGAGAGTGATCTACGACAAGAAGGAAAGCCTCAGATGTCGAATTGGTTAATGGACGGCCGACCACCATTGCATCTTAATACGAAGACCGACGACGAGTTGAGGGTAGGATAATAAAATCTATTTTAAGGCTATCCAAACTACTAGCTACAGCCTAGTGCCGTCTCTAAGTAGTTGGATCACCTGCCGGGCCCCGAAGGGCGAGGCAATGCAGGGAGTACCAGGAAGATACTCCAGGGAGATAGTAATGGTATAAAACCTCCTACGGGAGGAGGAAAATTCATCTGGTGGAGTAGAGGATCAGATGAGAAGGTGTAATACCGATGTTTTTGTGTTTGTGTGGCCGGTTACGGGGGTGGGGGTGGTTGTGATAACTCGGTGCCAGGAACTGCTTTCTCCGTTGGATGAAGTAGTTCTTTGGAAGGGCGGAGACGCTGGGACCTATAATGGCATGTCCTATTTTGGCTTTGATCTTCCTTTGTTATGTGTGCATCAGACATGTTGTCATCTTGACGAAGGATGACAGTGGGCTCGGTACGTCTTTGCTTTCGCATAGAAGAGGGGACGGTCTGGGAGGGAGGTTGGAGGGGATCTTGGGGTGTGGAGCGCATAGAAATGATAAGTTCTTGCAGCATGGTGATCATTTGATTGAGTTGTTGGTCATAGCGTGCCAATTTTTCCTCCAGTCTCTGCTCCAGTCTCTGCTCCAGTCGCTGCTCCAGTCGCTGTTCTTGTGAAGCTAGGAGGGCCTGCATTTGTGCCTCTGTGTATGATGTGTTGGATGCGGTTTCTGGTTGGGTGGGTGGTAATGCGGTGATAGTTCCTGCCGCTACTGCTGACCAGGAGGTATGTCTTGGAGTTGCTGGGGTGGGAATTTGTGTTGCCTGCGGTGCTTCTAACTGTGCATGGCCCTGGGGAGTGGTGTTCGTAGAAGGGGCGTGGATGGTGGTGGGAACTGGTGGGTTCGGTTTGGTCCGGACGGACCAACTCTCCCGTGGAATAGTGTCAGTCGTAAATTCCTGCTCTGTCAACACACTATGTGAGCAGGTGATATAGGAATGCCGGGTAGTAAGAGTTGCTTGTGAACCAGGGGTACTTGGTGTTGGGAAACGAGAGACTACACGCACTTCCTCTGCGTGGGTTGTGTCTAACTGAGGAGTGGCGATCTGCTGGACAAAGGTATGGTATGTCTCAGCCAACTTGATGTGAAGGGCACGAGCCAGGTCGGTAAAAGCGGTGGTTTTACATAGCAAGTTATAGCGCCCAAGCGGTTCACCACCGCAGTTGAGATAGGCAGTGGTGGGGGTCCTATAAACTTGTAGGATCTGTGGGAACTTTTGTCGGAGGACGACATCAAACTCAAACATTGTATCAGGGCGAATGCCGTGGATGGCAACTATGCGATGTTTGGCTTCATATTCCGCCTGACGGTGGACAGCCTTTGCAAATATAGCGGGGTGGCTTCGTCGCTGTTCGAACAACACGAAGAGCAAGTTTTCATTTCTGGAGGAGAATGCCTTATATATGATTTCTCGGAGTTTCAGGGCGTGCTGTTGTTCAACCTGGATGACGAATGCCTGACATTTGTACCGGAGATCGTTCCTGGTTGATAAGTAGTGATGGTTTCCATCACGCAGTGGAGTTTTGGGATGCGTTTGGCATCGATTTTCGATTTGGCTGAGATGAGAGTAATGAGTTCTTCCTCAAACTGGGTTGAAGTCATATACTTTGGGAGTGGTCCTACGAAGAAACCAAGGGGAACGACGTCATGGACATCTTCTGTCCACGGGTAGTAAACCAAGTTTCCGTGGGAGGACGACGAGTTGAGGGTACAACAACAGTCCACGTTCGAACGCGTGACACCACAGTACTCACCAGCTCTTGTTGGAAAACGTGAATTGTTCAACCTGAGACAAGATAAGAAATTCATTACTTTTGAGGGAAAAGACGACCTGCCCAGCATTCTTTCTAATGTTGAAGCAAGCGAGTTGGTCACCAAGTGTACTGATCATCAGGTCGTTGCCTTTATCATGCCATACTTACAAGACATTGTTTCGGAAAGTGGAAATCACTACTTCGTCTACAACTCAGAGGAATACAAATGGGTTGAAACCAGCATCGAAACATCTGCCTTTACCGAAAAGCCTGATTTGCTTGTGAGTCATCCAGCATTTGTCAAAAAGAAGAGTCCGTTCAAATGTAATGACGAAAACTTGAATAAAATGAGAAGACTCAATGATCGATATGGAATTCTTGCAGCTTGGAAGCTCCGATCCTTTATTGGGCTTACCTGTGAAGCCAAGCAAAACATATCCAACTCAGCATTTGGCGAGGTAATCAATTATGGAGCCCATATTTGCCATGGAAAACATGGCCCAACCAGGACACGTTTACTATTGTTCGATAAAAAGGAACTTTGGCTTATTGAAAGTGTGAATGGAGGTGTGTCACAAGTTGTTTGTTGTAAATGGACCGATGGTGGATCAAGAACACTATTGAAAGAATTCCTTCTTCAAAACTGGCTCGTCAAAGTCATAGATCAATCATGTAAAAAGTTTGGTTTGGCCATTGAGTGTGATTCATTTTTGGGTTCGGGGGCGTTCGGATATGTTTTCAGAGTAAAACGTGTCTCTGACGGTAAACAGCTTGCGCTGAAGGTCACAGGCTGGGAGGAAAAGTATATTCTACGCCTCGAGCTTGAGTACAGACGAATGGAGAAAGCACATCTTGTCTGCCCTGAAGAAGTAATGGGAGTCGAGGAGGATGGATTTGCTGTTTTTGAACATGGAGCCGCAATTTTGCTGTCTGATGTCGGGGATCACTATTCCAGATTAGACCCACAGTCAATCATGGACTCGTTGAAACAACTTCATCAAAATCGGATTTTGCATGGCGATGCTCGCCTGGAAAACATAGTATGGGTGAATGGAAAACCATGTTGGATTGACTTTGCAGAATCTTCTTTTGAGTTTGCTCCCATGAGTCAAGCTGCAGAATATGAACAGTTGAGAGAGTCGATCCTGGATCGATTTCGCTACAATGCGCTTTGAAGCACTTATGAACGTGGCTCTCCTTCGTTACACTTTACTGTAAACACACTGCCGGTTTGTAATGATGAACAATGAACAACTCCCGACGTTGAACAAAGTGGGCATCATTCCGGATTTCGGTCGATGCTGTCATTGAAGAAAGACCACGTACAATATCACGTTTATCGAATTGAAAACGGAGTACGGGTACATTATAAAAACAGAGAAAGTGTAGGTAAAATCTTCTTTTTTGTGAAACAGAACCAACGGAAGCTACCGTAGGATGTTGTGGGCATATTCAGTGGACAACTGAGACATCAGGTTCATGTTATTTTTGGAAAGAATCAGATGAAAGGCAGGTATCGACAAGGTATTGACATCCAAAAAAGATTAACGGACTTAGAATGGACCTTTAATCATGATGACTTATTTTTTAGAGTTAGTTTAACAGTGCTGGTGGTTTAACAACACCAAACCAATTGGCACAACACCCACAATGAATGCTAGGATCCCGTAAGCCTGTTGCTTGCGCCCTTCCTGATATGTTCTAGCAGTAGTGAGGCATTCGGCTACTGCAACATGGATGTATACACCTCCACCAACACAAAGAATGACACCAATGGCTGTGTTGGTCAAGTCAGCTGCCAACACCAGGATGCCCCCTGCCATGATAGACAAACCGCACAAAAAGTTCAATGCAAGAGCACCAATCCGAGTCATACCGCAGTTGTGAACTAGAACAAAGTAGTCAGCCACTTCTTGAGCAAGCTCATGGTATATTGTAGCTGCGGTGATAGCCAGAGCAAGATTCCGATCACACAAAAGGAAGGCTGCCCCAATGAAAACCCCATCTGAAAAGTTATGGAAGAAGTCGCCCAGGAAAAGCGACGCCGTCAACGATGGGTTGGTGAGCCTTACTCCCTTGATAGGAGCCACTTCCGAGCTCACTGCTGTTTCCTTCTCGCAAGAATCTGTACTCTTTTCGTCCGATTTCAACCCAAATGTCGATTCGCCCTCCGCCAGAGCATCCGAGTTGACGTTGCTCACATTCTTTCCTTGATCACGAGCTGGATCATCGCTTATTTCCCTTTTGACATCGCTTTCCATCAAATTGTCAACAACACAAGTATGAAGATCGTCTTGATGAAAGATGATGTGAGAGACTACAGGAACAAGAAAACCACCAAGAATGGCAGCTCCGAATCGCCAAGTAGCAGCGGCCTCTTCGGAGTGGTCATCTTCCTCTTGCAAGAACCGTCTATGGTTATGTCCATCATGGCCATCTCCTCCAAAGTCGGACTGAATAAGTAGAAGTCCTTCTGGGAGGACAAGGAAAAACGTGGTTGCCAAGAGAGCACCACAAGCAAACATAGGAATAAGAACATGAGTCCAGAGCACGTGTTGTTTACCTTTGGACACCCATGAGGGACAAAACAACTTTCGCAACCATTCTCCAGCAATGAAGACAACACCGATGAGGGTTACCAAGTTCACAGTGAGCGTAGCGACAATAACACTGCCCCATGGTTTGTCACGACCCGATCGTGCATCGAATTGAATCATCGAGACCCTGTAAAACAAGGATTTCATTTGTCAGATAAGCGGAGGCAAGTGAGAATCTTCTCCGATCAATGTACCTCTGACGAAGCAATATGGCAGTCCATTCTGAACTTACTCGCACTGGACGATACGATTTTCACAGGAACAGGCAGACTCAACGTCGTCATTGTTACAGTGAGCGACGGGTCCATCGCAGTGGCATCCTTCGAATGGATCGGTACAGGTCAAGACACCGCCTGCACAAGAGCAGAATTCTTCCTCCACTTTATTGGAGCAATGAACTGTTGTACCATCGCAGTGACAATCGCTGTCGCTCTCTCCTTCTAGAGCGCGCACTGGTATTGGAAATGCATCCGATCGGAATACACCATTGTTCCCATGACGCAACGAAGAAAAAGGTTCTGTGGCTGTGACGCGGACGGCGGGTGCGATAGCGACCAGTGCAAACGCAACAACAATTGTCGTACGGAGATTAGAGAGGAGAAACATATTATTGCTGCGGTATTTTTTAAGAATACCAATTTATGTGAAGTATCTTACCTCGAGACAGCTTGGAAGAAGTTGCTTGTGAGTAGTAGACTACTCATATCGTGCAAGCCGTTGCCCTTGATGATGGTTGATGGAAATGGCCAAGAATTGGCGGTCGAACTTTTTTACTGCTTTTTCTTTTGTGAACGAAGAGGGGGGGGGGGGGATTGGTGCTAAAGATATGGCCTGGAAAAGGCTTAGAGAGGCTCTACAAGAAGCCTTTGGTGTCAACATCCATAGCCTCTCGCCATTGATACAATTAATCCATACGTACCGGCGTATGATACCGGCACCATCTTCAACCTACGATGGTACCTGTACGATACCTACGGCGATCCTTCCACCGATAGGTACATACGGTCGTCCGTCGTAGGTTACTGATGACGGTTCCGGGTTCCAGTAGTATTGGGTGATAGTTAACACATAACGTGTATGATACCAGGTACGTCATCTTGAGGCCTCTCTCTAGAGAGTAGAGAGAAGATAATCTTTTTACACTGTTTAGACGTTCCAAATTTCTATCATGATGATGATACATACTGTTAACTGTAAGTAACAAAAGAGAATAAAAAAATATACTTCGTCTTATAATAGATTTTTAGACCCCAACATGCAGGAACACTGGTACTTTTACAACCATTCTGTCACCGATTCTTGGATGGCAATCTACTACTCGTAAAAGTACGTCTCCAAAGGCCAAACAATCGTGTTGATTGGTTCTTCTCGGAAGACTTGGGTTGTTCATCTTTTTCCACCAAAGCCTTGCTGTTGTTGGCCCGTTGTGCTAGATGATGTATTGTCGTCACATGATAATACAACAATCCGAATATCAGTCCTCCCAAATGGACGAGATGGGCGATAGTGGATCGTGTCGAAAAGGATCCCAACAGGCTGATACCACATAAAATACGGATCATTGGTCGTGGACGGATGGAGATGGGTAAAATACCGCCAATCCAAAATTCCAATGGTTGTGACGCATCGACAATACCACCACCATAATAATACGCCATGAGAGCCATGACGACACCACTCAATCCCAAACAGGTTTTGGTTCGACGGATTGCGACAAACAAACCGTTGGTAAAGAGACTGCTACCCAACAGGAGTGGCCATAGAGGTGGTGTAGATCTGGTAGTGATGGTTGCTGCAGCTTGTGGCGATATGTTGTTGTTGGTGGTGGCACGTACCCGGGATGGTAACTCTTGAATATGACTACTATTACTCCACATTTTGGGTGCCAAGTGAAACAAGAGTAACAAATTCACAGTCAAGTGTCGAAGAGAAGAATGGGAAACCGTTGACAGTAGTAGGGACAGTCCATGACTTTGGATGAAGGATTGTCGACTGCACACAAAGTACGTTTGGAGCCACGTTGCGGATGGAACGATTTGCCACAATACAAAGACAATGGCACACGCTATTGTCGTTCCGAATGTGGCCGGACTGTTTTGTTTCATACTTTGGAAATACTGATGTAACGATTGCATAATGGGAGGTACGGGATCTACCGTTGTAGTTGTACGACTGGACGATGGTCTCTGAAACCATATCCCTCCTCCCAATGGAACATTCCGTTGATTGGAAGGACGACGGGATGTAGCAGCAACGTTTTCATTTTCCATTAGCATTTGATCATGAAATTCCATGCCTTGTTGTTGTTTATATTGACGGTGTTGTTGATGATGGAACTGTTGAAATAAAATAAAATCATCTTCGATCATTCTTGTCGATGATTGTTGCTTTTTGTTTTGTTTTCTCTGATTGTTGTTATTATTATTTTTGTTGTTGTTGTTGTTGTATTTGTTGTATTCTGGATTCAATTCGACACCTCCTCCCTCTTCATCCCAAAAAAAGGTCCCTGGATGTTCAATGACCATTTCCCGTGCAGCCTTTTCTCGATTTCGTTTGGTATCCTTCTTTTTGAACTCTCGTTCATGTTTGCGACCCAACGCTTCTAAAGCTTCCGTAGGAAGATCGGCATGACAAACCGGAACCAGTATGGATATTTGGTACACAACAGCAACAGCAACAGTGATCCACGATACTAGTGTCCGCCGTCCGGTCTTCATCTTTTTTCCCCCCACGACGATCCAAACCAAAATGTATAACAATGCTTGGTTTTCGAGTACTATATTTGTTGTATGTCTACCACAAAAAGGGATTCGGAGAATCTCTAGTCTATTAGAGGCATCCAATCAAAGAAAAAGGATTCAGCGAAAGAGAGTTACAATTTTGATTGTTTGGAATATATACGGCTGGTAGTAGTAGTAGTGTTGACACTCTTGAGAGGAGTGTTGCCTGTCTGTACTGTGTAGTTTCTTTATTTATTTTCGTAGCTAGGTAATTCGGTTTTTCTGTTTTGTTTTTTTCTTTCTTTCTGAAGATGTTGCATTTGCTGGAAGTTTCTTGCCACCTCTCTTCAGAGAGTGTCCAAAAGAAGAAAGAGAGAAACAGTAGGATATTTTCAATTTATGCTGACGACGATGATGATGAGATGTGTACGTTAAAAGTACGGTAGTACGATGGTTGTTGTGTTGTTGTGGTGGTTGGGACGTTGAAGAAAATCATACCCGTGATCGTTGCAGACGTGGAGACAATTGACTTGTTCGAACTTAAATTGTATGATACAAAAGGTTCCGGTTAATGACTCTTTTGTGAGGATCATCGGGATCGCTCGTTTCAAATCATAATGGTGACAAACGAACCCCATCACTCATCACTACTGATCCCAATTGAGAGAGGCTTTCAACATAGACCATACTACAGAGAGAGAGACAAAAGAAAAGAACCCCTCAAATCCTGCCCATCACAACCTTTGCCAACAACAACAACAACAACGACAACGCAACCATTAGACCTGTCTTCCTTGTCCAGTCTGTCTCCCTGTCGTTACATCCCAAAAAAAGAAAACTGAAAAATCATCATCCTAACTCCTGGTGTGAACAATCATCATGGCTCGATCCAAGAATTCCACCAAAAAGACTTCCGATGGGAATCGCCGTAAGGAGACCAAGGAAGAAAGAAAAGAGAGATTGAGACTCCAAAAGGAAGCAAGGGAGGTAAGAGTTGAACACCATCATCAATCATGATCATCAATGTTTTTTTCTTTTTCGGATCACATTTTTTGTGTCATTTCATTTCTCTCGCGTTTTCCCCCCTCTCAATCTCACCTACTTTTGCTTCATTTTTATTTCTAAAATGAAGCAATGTTTCAAAACCTTGCCCTATGCTGGCGGAGTCGTCGTTGTGCTGATGCTGATTTTTGCATTGTGGGTACGGTCCGTCCCACCCAAGGCACCCGCCGTCAAAATGACAGTCACCGAAACGGATTTGGGTCAATCCAGACCGGAAGATGATCCAGCCTTACAAGAGGCATTCAAACTAGCACAAGAACAAGAGACATTGAATCAGCAACAGCAACAAGAAGAAGCAAATGCCGAAATTCCTTCAGACAATGGTGATGCTGCAGCAGCTGTCAGTGAAACGATTGAGCTATAAAGTCCAACCACCCTACCAACCAAATCATTGACACGACCAAAAAAAAAACAGTCTCCAATGGTGGAGGTAGGAAAAAGAACAAACCAAGGACACCAAAAAATTCTACGTAGAGGAAGACAAAAACAAACGGATGGGATTTCAAATTGTGACACCCATGTTAAACACCAAAAAAGTCGTCAGGACGTAAATCGTTGATTTGATACTACGTAGTATACTAAGTCGTAGGAAGAAGAAAATGACTGGATTTATCGTATTTGTAGGGTTTCATTTCTGTCTATCTATCCCGTAGTTGAGCTTCAAAGTGAACTGACCAAACAATAGCCCTTTGCTAGCTAGAGTACCTCTTTTCGTTTGATCGTGACAAGGATGATGATGGTAAAAAAAGCATTTGGACGAGCGGTGATTTCGGATGTAACAACATCCCGAATGGGAATTCGACCACCAATGCCACAAATAGGGACAACAAAAAGGTAAAGACAGTAATGGAACAAAAATCCATCACAAACGACAACACACGGAAGGCTGTCTTTTCTCGTCCACCTAACTTCCAAACGAAAATAACAATCGGATGGATCAAGTACGCTCCGTACGACAAGTGTGCCAACGGTGTCCAAACGTTCCAACTCAACACAAACTTTACTGGATTGTCCACAACATGAGGATGATGGTGATGATGATGCTGATCGTCACTGTTCAAGTGTTTGTGCTCCCTCCTACCGTTCGACCCATCATCATCATCATCATCATCACCATCGGTACTGTCCTCCTTCTTGTCCTGCAATAATGAATGTTTCAAGCATATTGCCATGATGGTAGCGATACAAATCGACCAAATGGCACGACTGAACGCCGTGTATAAGAATGTGGCCATGGGACTCCATATCGATCCACAATCATTAAAGGCCGGTAATTCTTCAAAGGTGCACGCACGACGGGAATAGGCTCCCGTGACGGTAACAAAGGACAGAAAGATCAAACACAACATGGCCAGCGTCATGGTCCAAGCTTCTTTCGTCAGGAGCAAAGAGAGGAAATCGTGATGATGATTTCCTTTTCTTGTTGTATGCCTGGAAGATGTGTTGGATGGTGTCGGACGACGGTGATCTAGATTCCGCATGGCCACCAAGATTCCCGCCATGTACGATTGCGCTCGGACGTGAGGCTTGGCGTATCCCTCCACGTCGAACAGGGCCACTGCTGCACCGTCAAAGGTATTGACACTCCATCCTTGAGTGTACGACAACACGGCCGTGATGACGACAGATGACATCCAAAGAAGTGCCGCCACACGTTTCCCAAGAAGGGGGGATCGTTGGTACAGCAATACCAACCATGGTCCAAACAGGAAGAATAATTGGACATCGACGGCCAGGTACCACGAATGATAAAAGCAATTGGCTGTGGTGGATACACCCCAGGGTAAAAAGTTGTTGACAAACAGCAGATTGGTCCACCAGTAATTCCGACATGGTTCCAGAAAGTTTTCCCATTGGTACCAAAACGGTCCAGATCCAAGATGCGGTGCAATGTACATCCAAAATCCCAAGCAGAACATGTACAACGGCAAGATTCGGAGCAATCGCATGACCAAAATACCCAACAAGGTCATACAGCGTGTTGTGATGGTCGTGGTGATGGTGTTAGTAGTAGTAGTAGTAGTAGTAGTTGTTGTTGTTGTTGTTGTGCGATGCCATTTAAGTTTGGAATTCAACACATAGACTGCCAAATATCCACTGATACATAAGAAGGTGTCGACGGCGTATCGGGAACTGAAGAGTAATTGTCCCACCAGGGTCGTGGTGATCCCGTGGGGTGGTAAAAAGTCGATCGGGTTGAGATATCCTGCCGCGGTCGATGATTGGATGGCCATCACGTGAGCGGAAATGATCCATAGGATACTCCCCACTTTAAGTCCATCGAGGCATGCTGTTTCGGGACGATGTTGTATCAGTCGGCGTAAGTGTGTATGCATGTTCCATGCGGACCATAACGATGTTGTTGTTGTTGTTGTTGGGTTGTGTGATAATGATGATGTTGCAGGACTTTTGTTGGCTGTTGGATGATGATGATCCCCATTGATACGAGTTGGTGATGACAGTGGTTCATCTACGGCTGAATATTGGGAGGATCGGTGAGGATGGTTTCGTATCAGACTATGCATTTCCGTATCGACGATTGTCTCCTCACTGTAGTAGTCAGTGTTGTTGTTGTTGTAGTGGTTGTGGGCGGTTGTTGTTTTTGTTGTTGTTGTTGTTATTGCTAGTTTATCATGAATGGATGTTTTCCGTTTGGATGATTTTCGAAAAGAAGAAGAAGACGGTGGACCAAAGGTACCCCATAGACTGAACAGTACACAAAGAAACAAACAAGACCCCCAAAGTATGGATGGTACCAATTCCCAATCGACCTTGTATTCGCCACAGACCCATCCGGTGCCCAAGAATTGTCCGATTTGTGCGATTTGTTGGTTCAATCGTATATATTCCTGTATCAACAATTCCGTGTTGACATCAGAGGACGGTTGTGGCGATGATGCCGCCGTTTCCAATCGTTCGACGAAGTCACGAGCGTTCATATCGGACGCATCACAACGGGGGATGACACACACGGAAGCAAAGGTCAAAGAATCTCGACCCGTTCCGCCAGCCAAACAAACTTGAAGCGGACATTCGTCCATATTTCCTAATCCTGGACCGGCATAGATCCATGGTTGCGCGTACACCGATAGCAACCCAGACGGATGTGACGAGGCTTCCGTCGCCAGGGCCAACTTTTTTCCATCTTCTCCGTTGGGATGCCATCGGCTCGAAGCGAAGAATTGTACCAACCCATCGTAACAACGAGACGACGTCAAGTCGGGACCATTGTCGTTGTTGTTTCTGTTTACAGATCCTGCTGGAGCGATACTCCAACGAGGTTGCGGTTGCCATCGATCCAATGGATTGATATTGGCAGAAGCCGCCGCTGCTGCTGCTGCTTCAGTCAGATTATGGATCCGTTCTTGTTGTCGCAACGCCGCGGCAGTCAAACCATTGATGGTCGGAGGTGTTGTTGCTGTTGTCGTTGTACTGTTGTTGTCACTATTGGTAGTAGCAGTAACGGTGCCATTCACATCGACGCCGTCGTCTGTCGATTGGGAAATAATTTTATCATACTTGTTGCTTTTATCATCGTTATCGTCATCGTCCATTTGTCTTGTTTCTTCGGTTATTACTGGGATTGTCCTCATGGGTGAGATATTGTTATTACAGTTACTGTGGTAGTTATTAGTATATACTCTCACTCCTTCACAGTCAGTTTGTATCATAAAACAAGGAGCCTTGACGAGTCCTTGGAACAATGGATCATTCCCATCATTCCTACAACCACTTCCAATTTGAAAATAGCAGTTGCTACACCACCACGTGATCTTTCTGTGTGTTGGATTGGATTCGAGGATGCATGGACAGACGATAGACAAGTTTTCTTCTTCTACGTCGTATCATCATACCCAGGTACTACGATAACGAGAGTACCGTAGTATCTATCATAGCCTGTCGCATTCGTGTATTTTATTACGCTATAATACTATTAACTGTAAAATACGTATTATATTTCATTTCTTGAAACTCCTTCCATGCTTGAAGAGGGCGTGCATATCCATGACCAGATGGACAGAAATCCTTGTGCGAAAAGTAGTTTGGGAAGCTCTCAGTTGTTCTTGCTGCCCTTTTGCATTTACTTCAGTGGTACAAAATAATGCACCGGCGGGGGTCCGATCCGTACAGCAACCCCACATGTTCAATGTGCAGCATCACTCCCCGTTAAGTGAAAACAGCAGCCATGCCCCAGCATCTACTTTACACATATTCTCCCGTACGTCCTTCTTTCACTGATGGTCTGGGGAAAGTCCAGCCACTTTTTGGAAAACCCTTGTCTCTGCACTCCAAACCGATTGATCCAACTATAGCCACAATAACACTACAACTGAAACCGTTGACAGGGATCTGTTTGGATGATAACTTTTGGCTTTTTTTTTCCCACACATGACCCAAAAAACCAAAATTGCACAATGCTGGGTCGTGTCGTATTTGTAAAACTGAATTAACTTGTAGACAAGTCTCTTCCAAAACTCCACGGTTTTTTATTTTTATTTTTTTAGAACCCTCTTTTTTTAGTCTCTTCCTTAAAACGCGCCCCATTAGGAAATTGATTGTGGCCCGTGGTTGCTTATTATACCCGTGATCAGTATAATCCATGATTCTATACTACCAGTAGTTAGTTTGATCTATCTCTTTATTTTGGATGTCTTCGTTTACTATTGTCATTATTTCCGAAAGTAGTCTAGCCACTAACAAGCTAGGGAAAAATTTCCCCCCGAAGATCCATTTGATCAAGTCAGAAGCAATGATCATCACTTAAATACAATGAGCAGGGATTGCTATCCTGCCGTCTTGGAGGAGTGGGAATCTCATCGACAACTCGTCCTTGTTCGTGTTGTGGGGCCAAATGTTCTATGATCTCTACCGGTGTTTGCTTCTCTAGCTGGCTTGTCTGGGATACCCATCTCTGATTGTTTCGTGGATTTCGGCTTGCAGGATGACTGTAAAAGTCGTGTTCTTCATAATCATTTTCCCAGCGATTATGAGACAAAAAGGGATCCTTTTCTTCCTGTTGTGGGACTGTTGCATGAGAGATTACGATAGGGTTTTGATCCTTTTCCACAATCTCCTGCCAACGGAACAGATTCAAAGACGGGAGTTGCAGTTTTCCCTCTAGCTCCTGTTGTAGCTGACTAAAATTCGACACCGGCAAGGTGACCTTTCCCGAGTCTACTTGGACCGAATCGTCTTCTGATAAGTAATGAAAGGGTTGACCTTGCGCTTCACGAACTTTTGTCTCATGACACAATTTCGACATTTCAACCGGAGAATATTTCTTTCTGGAGGGAGATGTTTCTTCATGTCGCATTCTGGGAAAAGTGCGGGAGCGTATCGTTCAGCTTGAGAGGCGAACGGTGCTGTTTCTTGTCATCCCCGTGGGGCTGCACCGGAAAAAAAAACGTTTGGATCAATGATGGGATATCTGACGAGTCTTTTTTCAATTTTTTTTCCTTTCTGTATTCGATTTTCCTCGAGGAGGCTTCCGGCTACACGAAAGAAACGAGATGAGGTTGGTGTCAAAACTGATTCACACTGATTGTGAGGTTCAGATTTTTACAATCGGATTTTCAATTTCCTTGGCAGTTGGTCTTCGTTGTGAAATAACAAGGCAGATTTTTCGGATTGACTTTGAGATTGTAACAATAAGCAGGAAAAGGTAAGGAGGACTTTGGTTCCAGGAACCAGTCCCTCTTTAAACGTCGTGACTGTGAATGACAAGTTTGGAGAACTTTACATGCTTTGCTACCCTCAGAAACCCAGTTCGACTTTGTTTTATCGTCTCGCGTTCAACGGAAGTGTTGCAACTGTCAAGACTCCAAACACTACCTACCTACCAACCGGTAGACCAACGGTGGACAAGACCCAAGCATGCAGGCAATTAGACATCATGCACTTCCCTTGCCTGCAGCACGCTTCTGGCTTATCGTAGATTGTGTGATGGTTCTGACTGAGCTTTCCAAGTGCGGGCCTTTTTGCTCGCGTTTGTATATTTTCATCGTCATCACTCCCTACTATTAATAATCATCTACTACGTAGTACTTAACAGTAAATTCACTTGAATTTCGAACTATTGTCGGGCATTTTCCCCTCTCTCGCAGTTGTTCGACGTTGGAAAAGCCTTTCAAGTATTTCAAGTGGGTTGTGGAGGAGGAGATGAAGTGCGACAGATGCTGAGGATCGAGAAGAACGAACAATCCAAAAGGATGACTGCTTCCAGCATCAAACGCAATACTCTATTCTAGTAGAGAGTAGGTACATAGCTGGTAGGAAATATATGTAAATGCCTTCACTGCTACAATAAACAAGCATTCTTGCCTTCTCCTGTACGTGTCGTAGCTGGCCTTTTCACACCAGAATACCTCGTGCCAGTCAAATACAAATATCATTCATCATCATTATCTCAGTGTTTGGGGGTAATAATACGACTAACGTAGCACAAAACAACCACTGTAGCACTTTCGACGAAAGGTTATTTCGCCGGTACCCACCAAACTGCTACTTGGCTCTCTTTCGCAAAACAGCAAAAATATTGAATCACTGGTAGAAGTCACAAAATGATATCCACCTCCCTTTTTGAGACAAGCAACTATACATCGAGTAAGAAAAAGGACATGGGCAGAGTACGTACCAATATTTGTAACTGTGAATGTACAAATCTTGCAACAACCGCTGGTCCTCATCATCGTGATCTGAGATGTTGATGATTGATGCAATGGTGGATTAAAAATTAAAACCATTCTGGATAGGATCAGGAAACTGTCTAATATAAGAATCATAATTACTGTCAGTACTATAGTAGATCCAAAGTCAACCATAGCCCAGCTTCAAGCCATCCGGTGGCACGGATTTGTGGTTGAAAAAATGCCATAATGAGCGCGAAGCGCGATCCTGAGCTCAGGATAGGCCCCGAAGGGGCCGATCCTGAGTGATCCTGAGTGAGCTGCTGGCGTGCCAGCGGCCGGTGTTCTGAGCCCCATCCTGGACATATTAAGGTTAGCGTCAACGTCACTGCACCTGCTACTTCACGGTTAAGCAGATTCGGAAGTCTACCTACCTACCTAGCATTATTTACCGAATGACAGTGAACAATTATTATGATGACATGTACCTAATCTATGTAAACATAATCGTAAATTCCACGGGAGTATTGTCTAACCGCCGATCTTGGGACGGATCATTCCGTTCAAACAGTAGTAGCATTGGTAGGATCCAGTATCCACATTGTTTGGGCAACACAGGGCTCCATGAGTGAAATAGCCACACATTCCACATTGATGTTTCATTACCATACCATTGGCATTGCTTGCCCTCACAAGCCCTCCCATCTGGCAGTGACCGGGGAATGAACCGCAAAGTCCAACTGCCAATCCTGGTTTCACAACGTTGTTGCTGGGTAAGACCATATGACCATCTTTCAAGGCAGCAAGCTTTTTGTGTTCGGCGTTGAGATTATTCATGACAACAGCTAGATCTCTTGTTGTAAGAGAGTCACCTGCAGGAGCCAGAGCAGTATCGGTACCATTCAGTTTTCTTTGTTTTGTCTGTTTTTGACTGTGACTACATGATTTTGATCTGCTTGGTTTCTGCAGTGATATTATTGCCGGTGTTGTCCATGTTTGCTGCCCTGCTGCAGGCACCGTGACAGTAGCGGTGGTTCTTGAGGCATCAACAGTAGGTGTTGGTGCATTCTTGCGCAGAAGCCGAGCTATGGATTGCTGTCCTGGCGGGGTTCCACTCGTGTGAGCCTTTGCATCATTCCAGAATATAAGAGGCTGGTCTTTAGGTGCAATCTTTGGATTTTTTTTGTCAAGGCCAAGCTTTTTGATCAGCTCCTTTTTATATGCATGAACCCGTCCTCCAAGACTACGGAATTTTCCAGTTGGCTTCTTGCCTTTTTTCGTCCACTCAATTGTTGGATCATCACCTTTGAGTACAAACAGCATGTCCAGAGCTCGCCTCTCCAATTTGGCTGCTAGCCGAAGGCAGTCACCTCTCACAGTCCCATGTTTGAGCTCCTTCAACTCTTCCTTTGCCTCCTTGGCTTCTGTGGATTGAGTGACAGCAATTTGCAGGAGCTCAAGGCAATTGGTCAATGCCCAATTTTCTGTCACCGTGTCTTTTGGGATTGGGGTTTTCCCCAAATCTTCCAGATTAAGAATATCCTTGAGGTCATACAGCAGATCCTTGAAAGAAGCGCTTGACATATCCAATTTAGTCGTCTCTGCTGGCACAGCATTGAAACTTGGGGCTAGCTGTCTGACCACATCGTCTGGCCTTCTTTGCGCTGTGAGAATGACTTCACAGTCATTATCATCTGCACTCTCTTCATCATCTCCATTGTCAACCGCCGCAGGTAAGGTAGAACAGGATCGCTTCATTGGCAAGTATGTTGGAGGGGTTTTAAAGACGGACATCTTCTTGCGAATGCTTTGTGTTTCTTCCCGCAAGGTTGCCATCTCAGATTGACTGACGGATAATTGGTACTTTACCTCTTTGTTCTCATTGATGAGTTTTTCAATCTTTTCATTGAGATTTGATATCATTGCCATGGTGTTGTTCAAAGCACCTGACAGTGACTCGAGGTTGGGTGTCACACACTGTGATTGACGGATACGGCCTTCAAGATCAGTATTGATCATTTCACACCACTTTTGAAGTACTTGAATTGGAGCCAATGTTGGCGACCGTGGGTCATTCAAACGGGATTGTAAAGCAGCTTTGTTTAAATGCTGAATAATGGCATTGTCATGGCCACAGTCAATCAAAACGGCCCTGTAATGCTGTAAGAGTGTGGCAAGACAAGTCAAAAGCACAGGCCTCAGTTTGCCCCCCTTATCAAAATGAGGAACGTCAACTGTAAAGCATCTATCCAAAAAAACCTGGAGCTGATCGTCAACCCCACTGCCGATAGCTTGAAGTCTAGGCAGGTGAATTTTCTTTGTATAATCACCGCTGGCAACATCATACCCTGCCCTGGCCATGCCTGCCTTCAACCCATACAGATAGTGCTGGTCGCTGATATAATGATCTTGGGTTGTGCCGGTGGAGTGTCCAGACCTTGCACAACCGTCATAGATCGACAAGGACCCATGGGAAGCAAGCTCAGTAATTCCAGCATCCCTCAAAGATCGAGAGGTAATCCGACTTTTGATGTCCTCCGGCAGACATTTCTGAATCGCCTGCGTAAGAAGTTTTGCTGTACTTGACTCGCCAGTTTTGCGCAATGATGGAAAAACAACATTTTGCATCCCTCCTTCTATTTCCTCCATGTTCCTGTGGAGTCCATCTTCCACTAAAAACCAAGATCCCAAAGCATGGTAAATGTCCGAGGTCCAATGAGTCTTGTCTGGGACAAAAGGCATGGCGTACGTGTTGACCGTCTTCATCTCAGTCCACTGTGTGTCAAGGACATGGGTAAATTGATGAAACGTCCAGTTATCATAGTTAAGATAACGCACCTCTCCTCCTCTGGCCAGAGCCTCGCCGACGAATACCAGCCAACAGCGCTCCTCCAGACTCTTGCCTTTCCTGTTCGTTGCCTTCTGTACTTTCTCTAGCAAAACAGACTTCTGGTCAACAGGCGCAAATGGATCACCAAGAATAACTGGGCCAATAGCAAGACTGTTGTTTTTGTACAGAGGTACAACAGGTTCAACTCCAAACACTACATCATCTCCATAGGCTGCCTGAAACTTCTTGCATCTCTTGAGAAACGAAATTCTCATGGCACACCACCAAGGTGTTACCTGATCCTTTGGGGCATCGGCGGGCTTCTTGAAATCCGCATGGTGAGGGAAACGCTCCTTGATCGCTTGTAAATGTTGACCAAGGTATACCCCGAGAGTTCTGAAGGTCAAACATCTTCTGTTGGACGGATTGGTTGGCTGAAGATTTTCATCAAAACAAGTTACTCCACCATATGGCACGCAGGCCTTTGACGCCCACATACAGGCTTCGTTCATGTAACCCATTAGATTGTCGCCATCAATCTCCATCCAAGTTACATCTGCAGGTTTGCCTCTGTATTTCCGCCATGCAGTGAAAACCTTGATGGAAGCGTTTTTCACACCAACATTGGAAGAAGACTGCCCAAGGCCCTGGATGCAAAGCCTGGATGTGCCGTCTTTCGGCTGCGAGACACCTCCAGACTCGTTCAATAGAGCGGCTTCTTCCTCGAAATCCTCCCAATCAGAATCCCTGTTATCGCCGTCTCCAAAAAAAGGGTTGAGGGATGACATGATGTCTAGTCGAGAATGACTGGTGATGTGCTGATGATGTGCCGACAAAGGCGATGAGCAGGCGTCAAGAGGTATGTGCCGAAAGTCGAATGATTTGCCGACATAGGCGAGATGGGCGATTGCGTTCCTGCCTGTTTATTATGCACTCGCTCTTGTTCATCTTGTTCACAAACTTCGTGACTTCTTGCGGAATGCGGAACGTCTGATCCGTCGTCCGTACAATTCTATCCTGAGTGCTATCCTGAGTGGTCTGTCCGACCTTCCTTCACTCATTATTGTCTCTGTACAAGAGAAAGGTTTACTTCGTCATCTTGGGCATTGGCTCTTTTTAATCAAATTGGATAAGCAGGACTTTGGTTCCAGGAACCTGTACCTCTTAAAACGTCGTGAATAACAAGAGAACTTGAGATGCTTTGCTACCCTCGGAAACCCATTTGGACTTTGTTTCATCGTCTCGCGCGTTCCACGGAAGTGTGGCAACTGTCGAGACTCCAAACAGTATCATACCTACAGAGCTGGTCGTGGTGGTCGTGGTCGTGGACGCGGACGTGATACTGATAATATCAATAACGAAACATCTGAGCAGTACGTCTCTCGACCTACCAGCACTGGAAACACCACAACACGCGAACGCCTCGCCCAACTGGTGTTGTTGTTGTAGTTGTTGTTTCTGTTTACAGATCCTCCTGGGGAAATACTCCAACGAGGTTGTGGTTGCCATCGATCCAAGGGATTTGAATTGGCAGAAGCTGCTGCTGCCGCTGCTGCTTCTGTCAGATTATGGATCCGTTCTTGTTGTCGTAACGCTGCAGCAGTCAAAGCATTGATGGTCGTAGGTGTTGTTGTTGGACTGTTCTTACTGGTAGTTGTAGTGCCATTGACGTCTTCTTCTATCATCAGAACAATATCATTCTTTCTGTTATCATCGTTATCGTTAGTGTTATCGTCATCATCATTAGTTTGTCTTTTTGCGGTTGCTGGGTTAGTGTTAGTCCTCATGGGTGATTGATTTCACTTTCTATACTACTTAGGTAGGCAGTAGTTGTGTATGTCGCAATGATTAATCGAATTCCGAGAAGGTGCATTCAACACAAAGAGTCTACTATAATACGTACTAACGTTTGATGCGTGATACCAGTTTTGGACAGAGGAAGTCCCTTGAAGTGAGTGTGTGTATGTCATCAAACCCAACCAAAAGTGAGTGTGTGTATGTCATCAAACCCAACCAAACCAACCAACAAGAAAAGAGAGAGTGACAAGTGTGTGTTAAAAAATAAAAAAAGGAGGTGTTATTATGATAGAAACGACGACGAAGGTGTTTTTGCTCCATTCGTATGATCGAATTTGTTCTAACTGTAAACTCCTGTAACCAAGAAATACCTACAGCGACAATTATCCATGGAAGCACCTCCCTCCCACCTACAGCCCAAAGGTCCCTCGCGCCGGTTGTTTGCGTGCCTACGGTAGTAGAGTGTTAGTAGGGATAGATAGGTTTGAGGTTCATACTTGTCGTACGTATGCATAGTACTACTAGTAGTCATTTTTTTCTTTTATTGCAACAACATAATAATTGTTATCACAGTCAATTAGATTCGTGGTCATATTTCCTTCTTGGTTTGATCTGATGTGTCAATTCCTTTCTTCACTGTTCAGAGAAAGAAAGAGCGGGAATAGACGCTGTTCAGGTTCAACTAACGCTCGGGTTTTTCAAGCTCTCCTACTCCGGACTCCGGACTACTAGTAGTTGATACGTTGATACATCCATTCCTACAATGTGAAATGGATCCCCTCCCCCACTTTGGGCAATGTAAGAGAGGTCATTCCTTAAAAAATTGGGCAACAGAAGTCACATGTCGGCCATCCTTCAGAAGAGATCGCCAACCGCATCTTTGGGAGGGTTTGTGAAATCGTTGATGCAATTTATTTATAAAGAGTCATCGACTAAACCTACAAGGAAGATTTGTATTATTATTTGAATGGATCCAGGCAACAGGAGAGGTTCTGCCTTAGGCTTTGGTGACATCTGCATTGAACAGTGTGCTTGATATGAGCGTCCACAAGCTAGGCAAGTATATCAGACTATTTGCACTGTCCTGACCGGTGCCAAAGATCTGGTAGAGGACGCAGTGGGAATAAGCGTCCTCAAACATTCCCAGATTTGTCTTGAAGATGTGTTGGGCCACTGCATGATCAAGCAAAATTTTGGGAATTATGCGGGCAAAGCAACTAGCTGAATCAAAAATCTGAATTACGGGTGCAAAGAAAGAATCCGATACTCAATGGAGAAAAGAAGATGGAAAAGCTTTGACATGGGGAGAATATATCTGGAAGCTTCCTTGAAATACGTTCCACTGACATCTTCAAGTGTGGAGTAAACAATATGCCCAGAAGGGGTCCAAAAGATTGAGGAACAAATACTAGAGAATCCCTATATGAAGTATAGACATAGATTAGTAATAAATATAGAAAGTTATCATTTCATACAAGGGCTGCAGCGCTTTTTCTGTGTATGATACATCAATTAGCTGTTCAATGCATGCCTCTGTGCAGCAAGATCTTTGCGCCTTGCATCTCTGGCCATGTCCTTCACCAACCCTTCCCCGCGTTCTTCCCATTCCTTCCTGTTTTGTAACGCATAAGAAAGGTATTCATCACTGGAAACCCCAAAAACACCACATTCCTTCAACTTCTTCGCCAAAGGAATGATATAAAAGTCAAAGAAGCCCAACTCACCCTTGTACCATGTCTTGGCAGGATTAGAATCAGCTCGACCATCCAGGTATGCTTGGTAGCATTCCATAAAGAATCTCTCATTCCATCTTCTATAAATATGCCAATGTTGCATTGTGTGGGCAACATCACTGGCTTGAATCAAATGCTCAATGATGATGGTCGCCTTGAGAGTATGCCCAATGCTCTCACTGCTCTCATTTTCCTCTGTTTTCTCGTCAAAAGCAGCATCCCAACGACTATTTCGCAAGTTCTTCAGGTCCTTGTCCACAATATCAGTGGCCATGACCCCATTCACAACAAGCTGGCGGAATCTCTTGAATTCACCTTCTGTCACATAAATGGCTCTGCGAAGATTCTTGTAGGTTGGTTCCATCAACAAGTCCCAGGCAATGTCAAAGGAATTCTGTTCAGCCACAGACTTTGCATCATATAGAGCAGCAATGGGTGCACCCTCCTTCACAAGTTGAGCATTGGGAACGCCAGGATGATCCACATCATGGATGAGAGCAGAAAACACACAGGCAAACCAAGTCAAAGGATCTGATGTGATGCCGTATGTGTGATCATGCAGCTTCTTCCCATTGTCATCAGTATCAATGTCAGGCGCAATGATCCGACTCAACAACTTGTTGACACTCATCACCACATGATTGGCATGGTCAAAACTGTGGAAGGGATTGTTGTTGTACAAGGAAGCAATGGTCTGTATGTAGTTGCGAAGTTCATCCATGATGATATCATTCAGTCCAATAGTATCTCCATCAAATTGTTCAGAACAATGTGCTGGCAAAACAATACATGTGGCTACTTCACTGATGACTGTTTTCTTGTTTGAGTTTTGAGACAGAGACTCAGCCTCTAATGATTCAATCCTATCAACTGGATCAACTTTGGACTGAAGAGCTTTCCTTTTGGCGGCCATGGTCTTGAGGACAGATGACATGACCTCTACAGTCCATTCAGCAATGCGATTTTGCTTTTCTTCAGCAGATGTCGTGTCAGTAATGTAAACTGCAAGGAGATTCTTGTCAGTTTCTGACATGCTTCCAGCACCCTTTTCATCTCCTTGCCGATCTTGTATGTTCAGAAAGAATGTTGTAAGCTCTCCCTTGCCCTTGGCAGCAATTTTCTCCTCACGTGGAATGATCCACTTTTCTTTGCCAGCAGCAATGAGCAAAGTGGCAGTGGTCTGAGATACATGGATGCGGTTGGTAACACCTGTGGATTCAATGCGAGAAGTTGTATTCATCTTGGAAAATCAATAAGGATGGTGAGGAAATGCTCTGAAGCAAATTATTACACCACCTTTTCGAACACTTACAGTGTCACCAAAGAGTTGGAATCTGGACTTGTCTCCCCTCAGTACACCAGCCACAACAGGGCCACTGTGCAGACCTACACGAAGGCCAAGTTCAGTTGTGTCTGGGCCCAGCTCAACCTCGAGTTTTTTTGTGACTTCATGCATCTTCTTGAGACAATCATTGGCAAACTTGGCCATGACAATAGCATGGTCAGCTCTGGGGTCTGGAAGACCAGCCACAGCCACATAGCAGTCCCCCACAACTTCTACCTTGAAAACACGCCTGCGCTTGGCAATCACATCAAAATCATGATAAACACTTTCGAGTAGAGTGAAAACTTGGGACGGTTCTCTGGTGGAAGACCAGGCAGTAAAGCCAGCAATGTCAGCAAACATGATGGTAGTCTCTGGGAAAAGATCTGCAATGGGCTTGACACCTGGCTGTTCGACATCATTCTTTGCTTTTTTGGAGTCCAAAAGATCTTCATTCAAATATCTGCGCAGGCCAGCTGTGCCAGATTTGTTCCACTTAGTCTTAGTTTTGTCCTTTTCTTCTTTCTCCATGTCCTCCATCAGCTTTTTTTGGATGGATTTCTATCCAACGGATTTGAAACAAGTTTGGGGTGAGCTTATTTGTTGGAAAAGATAATATAATGAAGAGAGGTTTAACTTACAGGAAACAGAGAAGAAACAAGGGCATTCTGTTTGCGTGCATTAACCATCAAGGTTTGTTGTTGTTTGGTAACAAGACAATCAAAGATTAAGAAGGAAAAGCAGGTGGCAACAAAGACTGCCAGAACAACAAGCATGTAGTACAAAGGTTCTTTGGAAGTGTAGTAAGCCTCAAACTCAGAAGTTGGATACAGAATGAGATGGTACTCGCAACTGTCTGAGGAAAAGACGGCAAATGGCTCCTTACTTGCAAGATTGTCATATGAAAGGTCATGTAAATCTTCATCTGAGGATGTCATGATGGCATCTGGACCATCAATCATAATTGTAAATGTGTGTGCACAGGAGGAATGAATGACTGCATCAATGGGTGGAGTTCCAATGGGAAGTTCTTTTTTAAAAAAGACAAACCAAGGTATGACTGCCAAATAATGGCCAACAATTGGTGCATGCTCTTTTAAGCTACCAAACACAGGAACAGTCACAATGGATACATCGTTGCTAGACTTCTTCAGATCAAAAAGCTACAGCAGAAAAAGAAAAGTGAGAATTTTCTTTACAAGTGAACAGCAGACAAGGCTGTCAAAACAATAGTCAGTCAGACACTTACAGCCGTGGTCTTGCATACATCATGAAGTGATGTTTTGCGAGTGGGTTTCACTGCATGGGTTGACATATTGAATACTTGTGATGTCATCATATTGAAGTTAATACCGTTCGGTTCATTTGGGTGTGGGGGTGGCGAAATCATCCATATCGGAGATGCAGGCCCCCCTCCTGGCTTTTCAATGTAAACAACTTCTTCTGAAACATTGTTCAAATCATGTTCATAGCAAACAGATGAGTCATAGTCGATTTCATTTCCATTTTCATCGAGGTTGGTTAGAGCCCAGATTCGAGGTTCCAATATGTATCTGTTGCTGTGACTCTGTTCCTTTTCAGACTCTCCTTCCACCTCATGATAGACCTTCCATGCTTCATCAATCCATTGCATATTCTCATTGACGTACTGCGTCCACAAATCATAGTCCTTTCCCTCGACAGTAGGAGCATAGGCCAAGACATATGCTTGGTTGTCTCTCCTTGCATGTCCCAGGTGATATTCCAAATCCAACATGGTGACAAAACCAAGTGGGTATGTGCCATTGTTTTGTTTGTATTCTTGCATGATGAAGGAGGTGGTTGTCTTGGAAAGAGTTTCAAGGGATTCAAATACATTCAGGACATTTTCATTGCTAGCCCTGTGGGCTTGAGTGGCAGCATTTTGAAACTGGCAGAAAGAGATACGTAGAATGATTGTGAGTTGCTATGCAGAATACATTGAGGTTCCAGCCTTCTGGGTGTAATGTGCTTACATTGACATGAAAGGTGGAGGATTCTTTGGTCGTGGTGGAATAGAATATGGCCACACCAAGACCGATGGCTCCTGCCAGGAGAAGGGTCAGGAAAGTACACTTCGCACCGGTGATTTGACAATCTTCACTGGAGTTAGAGAAAAGATTGTTGAAATGGCTTAGACGGCCTGTGCTCGAGCCATTGCTGCTACTGTGCGGACTGTTAGATGAGTTAGATTCATCAGCCGAAGATGAGTTATGACGCGAATAGTTGGAATGGTCAGATGCTTCTTCATCTTCTTGCAAATCGCTGCTGGTGTCGGTTTCTTTTCCTTTGCTGAGTGAGCCAGCAGCATCGGACTTGGAAATCATCACCGTCGCTTGTTTATAGTTCCTTTTAGATTTTTTTGAAGAGAGGAGTGAGAGCACTTCCGTTATTTTTGTGACATATACGATGTAGTAAGAAAAGAATTTTTTTCCACCACGAAGTGCATTTCGGATGAAGTTTTATTTCTACTCTTCATGGGGTTGGAAAAGATGGGTTGGGATAAAAAAACATCTTGGGCTTTGCTTCCGCTTGACGTCAGCTCAAAAAACACGTATTAAAGATTCGATGTGACTTGAGCAGAACGTAGTAGCTACGGTAGCAGGAGCAGAGATATTTATGGCAAAAAGGATTCGACTCAAGACTAGCGCAACTTCCATGGATTCGATCAGAACAAAAACCAAAAAATATTAACTAAAATGTGACCAAGGTAGTCTTGTTGCATCAGAAAAACTTCGCAAGCAAAAACTTTGGACATTTCTCCTTTCCGTAAATTAAAAACACACCCTTTATGTAATACCGGTTGTAGCATTGAAGTGCGAAGTGCTACTTAGTCCTGTAATTTATTCATTTATACACTCCAAATGACTTTTTTCTGGTTGGAGATTGGAGATGCGACGAGGCCAACCAACTTGATTCTCTTTTATGTACAAGTATCCTACAAATACACAAATTACGGCATCGTACTCCTCATAAGTAGTACTCGGAGTAGATAGCAACACTACGGTACTTCTCTTGATTGCTGTTGATAGCTTCAATGCGGCTGCTGCCTGAAACCGGAAGCTGCGCCTTTTTCCCTCTCTACTTGCTCTAGCTAGTAGAAACTTCCTTGAACAATTCTCTTCCACGTGTTGTCAGAGGTAGTTGTGGTGCCATTGACGTCTTCTTCTATCATCAGAACAATCTCATTCTTGTTGTCTACAATATCATCATCATTCGTTTATCTCGTTGCGGTTACTGGACTGTTCCTCATGGATGAGTTACTCTCACTTTCTTCTCTACTGGAGTAGTAACATACAACACCGTATCTCTGTCAGTAGTTCAAGTTGATTGTTCCTGCGTCTCGTCGATTCGTACTACTAAAACAACGGTTATTCATGATCCAACCATTTGATCCTCGTAGTCTCTCCATTCCCTCGCTCCTACATGAATGGTACAACGTACAATACTATTTTATAGTTTGATCTAATTTGTTTTGAAAGTCTTCTTTAACGATTCCTTCTTCGTTCCCAAGTGGTGGGGAAGGTTTCATCCACATTCATTTTTCATCTCAGTAGTTGTACTAGTACTCATCACTAGCTAGAAAAATTTTCACGGATTGCTTTCCTGTCGTCGAGGAGGGGATGGAGCATCATCAAAATATCGTCCTTGTTGTTTGTGTTTCGGGGCCAACATTTCTGTCAGTATTACTGTTTGTTTCTCTACCTGGCTTGATTGGGATTCCCAGTGCTGATTGGTTCGCGGAGTTTTTTGGGTTGTAGCACTACGGTAACAGCCCTGTTCTGTGTCATCACATTCCCAGCGGTTAAGAGACAAGAGTTCCTTTGTTTGTTGTTGTGGGACTGCTGAGCGCTTGACACGTTTTGTATTCTTGTTCAGTCTCCTGATGGGAGAGCTTGGGTCTTTATCCTTGCCCACAGTCTCCTGCCAACGGAATGGATTCAAAGTCGGACGTTTAGTTTTTGCTGTGCCTTCTGCTGTAGCTCAAACAAAGAATGGGAGATTTGGTAAGGCGACCGTTCCCTAGGTAGTCACCTGTGGCTGCGTAATCTTCCAACGGATAGTAAAGAAATTGATTGACCTACCTTTTCACCATCTCTAGTGGATCGATGATTCTTCGAGTTTTTCTTGTTTTCCCTCGATGCCTGACTCACTGTTGACATTTCAAACAGTAGATTATACTTTCTTCTAAAAGGAAATAGGATGTCCTATTTCTGGGAGAAGAGCGGGGCGGTTTGTGAAGCATGAGGCTGACGGTTCTGTTTCTGCAGTCAAATGTAGGCTTGCATCGAAAAGCGTTTTTGTTCATCCCCGAAGATTTCCGAGTACACAAGTGGGTGATGAAATTCACAGAGAGTCAGAATTTTTCGTTTCATTTATTTTGTCACTATCACTATCATATATTATTATGTTGATCTTGTCTATTTTGGAAGTTCTTTTTTATGATTGCTTATTTCCAAAAGTAGGGAAGTCAACTCAGTGTGAAGTAGTACTAATCATCTCTTCAAAATAATGAGCTCGGATTGCTTTCTTGTCGTCTTGGAGGATTTGGAGTTTTGTCAGAGAGTCGTCCTTGTTCGTGTTGTGGGGCCAACAGTTCTGTAATCATCAGTGTTTGCTTCTCTACGAGCTGCATTCTTGCTTGGGATTCCCATCTATGATGGTTTTGTTTAGTTGTTTGGCTTGTAAGATGACTGTAACAGTCGTGTTCTTCATAATCACTTTCCCATCGTTTCAACAGATCCTTCTTTTCTTGTTGTTGTGGGACTGTTGCACGCTTTTGGGTAAGTCGCTTGATGGGAGAGATAGGGCCAACTAGGCTAGGGCTTTGATCCTTGTCCACAATCTCCTGCCAACGGAATGGATTCAAAGTCGGGCGTTTTGGTTGTTGTTGTAATAGCCCCTGCTGTAGCTGACACAAATGGGACACCGTTAATGTGACCATTCCCGAGTCGTCTTGGACCGAGTCATCTTCTAATGAATAATGAAAGGCTCGACTTTCCGATTCACACCAAACGACGTTTGGTTCCTGACTCACTGGTGACCTTGTTTCAAACGGAGAGTTTTTCGTCGTTCTAGAAGGAGATGGATGTCGCATTCTGGGACAGGAGGGGCGGGGCGTTTTATAGAGCTGGTCGCGGACGGTGTTTGTGCTGTTTCTTGCCATACTTGTAGGGGGCTGCAACAAAAAATGGTGTGATCAATGTGACGGCTGATCTGTAGAGACTTTTTTCTATCATTTTCTTTCTTTTTTCTTTCTTTCTGGATTCGTTTTTCCTCCAGGAGCATTCCGATACAAAACGAGAAGAGTGTGAATTGGTTCCAAGGAATTTGGTCGTTCCGTTAACTGTAAATAAAAAATGTGCTTCGAAGTAAACGAAAAGCTGCTTTTTCTTTCAAATTTTTTCCTTTGATTTTCTTTCTCTTCAGATTCATAGTCAGGTACTAGTCGTAGAACAAATAAATGCAGTAGTAGTGTAATAATAGTTCGTACTCCAGTACGTCGTACGCAAGAAAACGTTCGCCTGCTGTTTGAACTTCTTCGAATCACATAAAATATATTATATATAGATATATATATATATAATAAAAAATAATACGACATCTACTCTACGGTAGTCGTACATGGGAAGAAGATTCAAGATTCGGAACTCCAACAGTACAGATGGATCTGTCGTATTCTGTAAGATACATCATCTTTGTTATGGTACTAGTATTACTACGTACGTACGGAGTTACCGGTAAGAAGATTCAAAGGTGCCCAGCGACAATTTTTCCCTCTTTTTGTCAACAACTTATCCTGTCAGCATCGTTAACTGTAAATGACATTTTGTTGTTAACCTTCCGCAATGAATGGAAGTCACGCATGCTACCGGTAGATCTTTTTGCCATACACCCCCTCCCCCAACCCTATGCAATTTCCTCTTGCCATCGTTGACAGTGACTTTGGAAGCTTTATTCCTGCTGCGTTTCAGATTTCTTTAGCGTGAGCGCTCCGTGTTTTATAGACGAGTACTCAGAAAATAAAGCTGACAGTGCGTGTCGACGAGACATTGATTGGAAAATGGTTAGATCAAGATTGTTGGCATGCTGTGGCATGTAGTAGCATCGGTCGTGGAGCTTCTTATGGCCCTTTCCCTTCCAGTATTCTTTCACATACTAACGTAAATGATGTATGGAGCGTTAATACGAGGACGGGCTATGTCAACGCCTTGGATACAAGGAATGTAGTCTTTGTACTAATCTTCCTATATATTGATACCAGCAACGAAAAAAAAAACTCGAATCCCACTAGGACTTATTGTTCTTGCTGTCCTTTTGCATTTACTTAGTAATACAATAATGCACCGGCGGTCCAATTCGTACAGCAACCCCACAAGTGCATCACTCCCCCTTAACTGAAAACAGCAGCCATGCCATACGTCCTTCTTTCACTGGTGTGGGAAAAGTCTAGCCACTTTTTGGAAGACCTCGTCTCTGTTGATCCAACTATACAGCCATAGCTACAATACAACTGAAACCATTGACAGGGAATTGTTTGGATGATAACTTGGCTTTTTTTTTCCCACATGTCCAAAAACAATATTGCAAAATAATGGGTCGTGTTGTATTTGTAACTGACTTTGTAGACAGTCTCTTCAAAAACTCCACGGCTATTTTCTTTTAAAACCCTCATTCTTTTTTAGTCTCTTCATTAGCGCCACTCTTAAGGAAATTGATGCATGGTGGTCGATGGTTGCTTATCCTTGATCTGTAAAATACATGATTCTCTACTACCAGTAGTTACAGTTAGTTTGATCTCTTTATTTTGAACATCTTCTTTCATGATTTTATTATTTCCAGAAGTAGTCTAGCTAGCTAGAGGGGAAAATTCCCCCCGAGCATTCTTTTGATCAACTTAGTAGCAAGGATCATCACTTGAAAATAATGAACACGGATAGCTATCCTGCCGTCTCGGAGGAGTGAGAATTTCATCAACAACTCGTCCTTGTTCGTGTTGTGGGGCCAACAGTTCTATGATCTCTACTAGTGTTTGCTTCTCTAGCTGGCTTGTCTGGGATACCCATCTCTGATTGTTTTGTGGATTTCGGCTTGCAGGATGACTGTAAAAGTCATGTTCTTCATAATCATTTTCCCAGCGATTGTGAGACAAGAGATCCTTTTCTTCTTGTTGTGGGACTGTAACATGAGTGACTAAGATAGGGTTTTGGTCCTTTTCCACAATCTCCTGCCAACGGAATAGATTTGAAGTCGGGAGTTGCAGTTTTCCCTCTAGCTCCTGTTGTAGCTGACTAAATTTCGACACCGGCAAGGTGATCTTTCCCAAGTCGCCTTTGACCGAATCGTCTTCTGATAAGTAATGAAAGAGTCGACCTTGCGCTTCACAAACTTTTGTTTCATGACACAATTTTGACATTTTAACCGGGGAATATTTCTTTCTGAAGGGAGATGTTTCTTGATGTCGCATTCTGGGAAATGTGTTGAGCATAACGTACAGCTCGAGGTGAACGGTGCTATTTCCTGTCATCCCTTTGGGGCTGCACCAAAAAAGGTTTGAATGAATGATGGGTAATCTGACGAGTCTTTTTCAATTTTTCCCCTTTCTGTAGACTACTAAGGAGAGCGCCTAACCTCTAGGCACGCAAACCGCTAGGTAAAGTCTAGTCAGCCATTTAGAAACATCTGATTAGTGTAAGTATTCGATTGAGGCTTCCGGCTACACGAAACGAGATAAGGTTGGTGTCAAAAATAATTCACTGACTGTTTAGTTAAGATTTACTTTATAGCGGATTTCCTTGGCAGTTGGTCTTCGTTGTGAGGGAAATAACAAGGCAGATTTTTTGTTTCGCTCCATTCTTTCTCTTCGGATTGAAGTAGTACTAACAATAAGCAGGAAAAGGTTCACTTGCCCTTTTAACTTCTTCGAATCATAAATACAAAAAAAAGATTCGGAACTAAACTTCAATAAATCTTCAAATGGATCTAAGCATTGGCTCTTTTCAATCAAATTGGATAAGGAGGACTTTGGTTCCAGGAACCAGTCCCTCTTTAAACGTCGTGACTGTGAATGACAAGTTTGGAGAACTTTACATGCTTTGCTACCCTCAGAAACCCAGTTCGACTTTGTTTTATCGTCTCGCGTTCAACGGAAGTGTTGCAACTGTCAAGACTCCAAACACTACCTACCTACCAACCGGTAGACCAACGGTGGACAAGACCCAAGCATGCAGGCAATTAGATATCATGCACTTCCCTTGCCTGCAGCACGCTTCTGGCTTATCGTAGATTGTGTGATGGTTCTGACTGAGCTTTCCAAGTGCGGGCCTTTTTGCTCGCGTTTGTATATTTTCATCGTCATCACTCCCTACTATTAATAATCATCTACTACGTAGTACTTAACAGTAAATTCACTTGAATTTCGAACTATTGTCGGGCATTTTCCCCTCTCTCGCAGTTGTTCGACGTTGGAAAAGCCTTTCAAGTATTTCAAGTGGGTTGTGGAGGAGGAGATGAAGTGCGACAGATGCTGAGGATCGAGAAGAACGAACAATCCAAAAGGATGACTGCTTCCAGCATCAAACGCAATACTCTATTCTAGTAGAGAGTAGGTACATAGCTGGTAGGAAATATATGTAAATGCCTTCACTGCTACAATAAACAAGCATTCTTGCCTTCTCCTGTACGTGTCGTAGCTGGCCTTTTCACACCAGAATACCTCGTGCCAGTCAAATACAAATATCATTCATCATCATTATCTCAGTGTTTGGGGGTAATAATACGACTAACGTAGCACAAAACAACCACTGAAGCACTTTCGACGAAAGGTTATTTCGCCGGTACCCACCAAACTGCTACTTGGCTCTCTTTCGCAAAACAGCAAAAATATTGAATCACTGGTAGAAGTCACAAAATGATATCCACCTCCCTTTTTGAGACAAGCAACTATACATCGAGTAAGAAAAAGGACATGGGCAGTAGCATGTTGTCACGAATGATGGATGGTTTATATAATCGAAGGAAGAAGTTGGACCTTGATCATCATTGTGTCATTGAGGCTGCTGGGGATTGTAAAATCGCAGCTGACACGAAGAAGGATTCTTTAGACGGGGATACGGCCCATACAACAGACACGTTTCTTTCCTTGGATGAACTCGGAAGCGATGTTGGGTTGACAACTACTCCGAAGAAGAGATCGGTACGCTTCTCTCCCTATACGACAGTTCGTCGAACATTGTCTCGCTATAGTTTCACGAAAGAAGAGATGCGAAACTGCTGGTACCAAAAGGAGGAATACGATCATATTCTTTCATCGTGCCACCGTCTTGTGACGAAATACGAACAACACATGCAAGAAAAGACCCCATTCAAGTACTGCATGCGAGGATTAGAGCATCAAACGGCTGTTCGAGGTTGTGTTCGAGCTAACAACCGTTTCAGTGCCTTGGAAGTGGTCTTTGCCGCACAATATGAGAACCCGAAAGACGAGGATGCGATTGCTGATTGCTACAGTTCTATTTCCTCCATCTGCCATCACTGGGCACACTACGTGGGATTAAAGGACCAAAAGGTGGCACAGAGATATTATTGCCTCAAAGAGACGCAGCATAGTCAACTGTAATTTTGATTGAAAGTGTAATTTTGATTGTTCATCATAAAATTAGTGTTACTCTTCATTTCCGGTGGAAATTGGATATAGGATGTTTCATGGTTGACATAACCATTCCCAAAATGGCGCATCACTGTTGGTGATGTCTCTGCAATGACACTATTAGCCTCATCAATCATGAGCTGTAGTCTCTTCAACTTTGAATCAAAGCTGCGGCTTGAACTAAGTTGGGTCAAGGCAGCTGCAGCAACATCAATAGATTTGGCCTGCATGATAACTGCAGTCTCTCCTCTAAAAACTCCTCTTTGTTCCCCAATGGGAGCAGCTTCCCTAATTTTTGAAGCTTCCTTTGCTGCTTTCTTTCTACTTGCCAATCTTCCAGCTGTTGATGTGCTCCCCTGAAACTTTGTTGTGTGGATCCTTGTACTTGGTTGATTTCGATACGAATGCCTGGATCTTTCTTCCGGAGGCTTCAACTTCCTTTCCCATATCGATAATAGTTCTTCCAGTTACTAAGCTTCTATCTGTTAGCTTCTTGCATGTAAGGCTAGCTATGTTGATGCCTTTGAACCTTGGATCTTGGTTGGAGATGATCTTCTTTCCTTCCTTACAGTGCAACAAGAATTTCAGGACGCGTTCGTTCTGGCCTGTCATATCATTGACTGCGTCTTCATAGATTCCTTCAAACATCTCGATTCCTTTCATGAACTTCTCTGCAAGACCAATAGAGTCGCCACCAATTCCATGATACTTCTCAAAGGCCATCTGCTCTAGTTGCTTCTGACTGAAACTATCTCCCATTGTGACGACCGATTCGTAGGCTCGAAATGCGATAACTCTTTGGATCTCTTTCAGTATGAAGAACCCAGCTTCAAACTCTATCTTCCCCACAGGGGCGGCTTTTTTGGCTGCCTCTTTAGTGGTCTTGGCTCTCTTGTTTGGAAACATACTGCTGCTCGTACATGGAAATCAACACCATTGTCGGTTTTTAGTAGTATTGACAGTGAAGTTGAAAGAGGCCTGATGATGCAAGAGAAATCGTTGGTTTTGACACGACGTATCTGTCGGAATGACTGTCGGTCGTACATGAGGGGGTAAAAAATCTCAACGACCAAGAATTGAGAATAAGGATGACATTTTTGATGCTTTACGGTTCCGGCTGTCATATTGGCCTGATGAGGTTTTGGCACGCCAAGAATAGCCCTAATCCCTATTTGCAGCGATAAAAGAGATCTATTCCTCGAGTAGTAATTTAAGGCTCGTAAATGAAAAATTCGAAGACGGAGAGAGTTTGTTTTTGTTGTGTGCGAGATATCATAGAGCTTTAAAAGACAATGTCTTCACTGTAAGAAAAAAAATTATCTACCGTAGTTTTTGGCTCAATCGATCGAAAGTAGCGATATGTCGTGAATAAGTAGGTTGTTGGCGGATTGTTCATTGAAGTTTTGAACTTGCCTTTAACAGTAAAGTGAAACAGAGGGAGAATTAATAATCTAACTAATAATTAAGTTCACTTGAATTTCGAACTATTGTCGGGCGTTTTTCCCTCTCCCGTCTCCCGTCGTTGTTCGACTTCGGACAAGCCTTTCCAGTATTCACTGTCAATGCCAATGTGGGTTTTCTGTCTCTTTTTCCCATAAAGACTAACACTACTGCAATTTTGAGTCTCGTTGGGTTAAGATGATCAGGAATGTAAAAGTAAAATGGATTGCTTCGGACTACGATCCATCGTCGGAATGATAACGGAACTCACAGTCAACAAATTGTGAGGATCGAGAACGAACAATCCAAAAAGATGGCTGCTTCCAGCATCAAATGCAATACCGGTACTCTAGTAGGAGGAGCTCTACTCTCTAGTAGAGTCGGAAAAAAATATTAGTTACATTAACAATTATACAAATATACTAAATGCTTTCACTGCTACAATAAACAAGCATTCTTGCCTTCTCCCGTATGCGGAGCTGGCCTTTTCACACCAGAATACCTCGTGCCAGTCAAATAGTTAGTTATATCATTCATCATCATTATCTGAGTGTAGGACAAAACAGCCACTGCATCACTTTCGACGAAAAGTTATTTCGCCGGTACCCACCAAACTGCTACTTGGCTCTCTTTCGCAAAACAGCAAAAATATTGAATCACTGGTAGAAGTCACAAAATGATATCCACCTCCCTTTTTGAGACAAGCAACTATACATCGAGTAAGAAAAAGGACATGGGCAGTAACTGTAACATGTTGTCACGAATGATGGATGGTTTATATAATCGAAGGAAGAAGTTGGACCTTGATCATCATTGTGTCATTGAGGCTGCTGGGGATTGTAAAATCGCAGCTGACACGAAGAAGGATTCTTTAGACGGGGATACGGCCCATACAACAGACACGTTTCTTTCCTTGGATGAACTCGGAAGCGATGTTGGGTTGACAACTACTCCGAAGAAGAGATCGGTGCGCTTCTCTCCCTATACGACAGTTCGTCGAACATTGTCTCGCTATAGTTTCACGAAAGAAGAGATGCGAAACTGCTGGTACCAAAAGGAGGAATACGATCATATTCTTTCATCGTGCCACCGTCTTGTGACGAAATACGAACAACACATGCAAGAAAAGACCCCATTCAAGTACTGCATGCGAGGATTAGAGCATCAAACGGCTGTTCGAGGTTGTGTTCGAGCTAGCAACCGTTTCAGTGCCTTGGAAGTGGTCTTTGCCGCACAATACGAGAACCCGAAAGACGAGGATGTGATAGCTGACTGCTACAGTTCTATTTCCTCCAGCTGCCATCATTTGGCACACTGCGTGGGATTAAAGGACCAAAAGGTGGCACAGAGATATTATTGCCTCAAAGAGACGCAATAGTCGACTGTGATTTTGATTGAAAGGGTAATTTTGATTGTTCATCACAAAAATAGTGTTATTCTTCATTTCCGTTCAGTAGATACGGCTGCGATCGGAAACGGTACTACTACTACTACTACTACTACTACTACCACTTCTACTACTTCTACTACTACTACTACTACGTCGTACTACTACTATCGTACGTTCAAGAATGTCTTGAAACAACATCCTATAATCGTTTTTATGCGGATGTTTCACGTACAAAACTAAAATAAGTTCTTCTCTATGATGTAGATCTCATCCGTCGGTGGTTGTTCCACCTTTTATTGCCGAGAATCCTTCGCGATAGAAATGATTGTCTTCGGGACAGAAGGATTGCGTCGTACTCATCTATACGCATTTATTTCTTCATGGAAAGGCAGCAAAAAGTATCGTTCCTACGAGTGAAAATTGTGTGAGTGCGAACTGGACATGGCTACTAGCTAGCAGGGTTGTGGACTTCCCCTTAGCTACGCCAGGAAACGAAATCACGAGCAGTCTTCTTCTCCCGCCACTTGTAACCGCAATTCTGGTGGACGCTCTTCTTGCGAATCCAACCAGTTTCCAAACTCTTCATGTCGCTTCTGTTCCTCGAGTCCTTCCGTTTCGTCGCCACACGGGACTTTGGTATAGTCCGTCACACCGTCCCAATAGATGGCCTCCACTTTTTCTTGTGTACGTGGATTGACGCTGTCGTGAAGTGCCTCCACTGCCTCCGATGCCGCAATCGGCTCGGCGTACTTGACAATCACCACTTGTGTCTTGGTGATGGCGGTAATCTTCTCCACTGGACCGTGTTGCTCCAACGTCTCGTGTAAGATATCTTCCAGCACTACTGGTAGTCTGAATCCTAGTATTGTTCTTCCATTTCCTCTTCCTCTAAGTCTTGTTCGTCCGTATTATTCCCCTCTTGTTCGTCTTTTTGATCTTTCTCAACCAGTTCGTCATCATTAGGTTGCTCTTCGTCGTCTTGGAACTGCGCATCTTGGGACAGACCAGGCGACTTGGACGGTGATTTTTCTGGCTATTCGCATTTGCCAAAAGCTTTCTCCGTTTCTCTGCATCTGCATCCTCCTGTTCATGTTCTCTTGACTCCAGTAACCGCTTTCTTTTGTTTTGTTGCCTCAAGCGTAGGGTTATTTCGTTTCATGCCACACCTCTTAGCATGACTTTGCCGGGAACCACGTTTTTTAGTCGTTGTACCGATGTTGTGCTCATCCACAGCCCTGGAAGCTATTAATTCGTCGTTGAGGACAATGAAGACATTTTCTTTATCAAGGAGTGTGTCCAAGCTTCTTGCGAATAAGGCTGCCTCGATCTCCTTCATTCTCCTCAGCATCGCCCCTGTTGCGTCCAGGCTGTCGAAAAATGGACGCGGTTCTTCCAGCCTTGGCGTACCCACGAGTGCAACTTTGAATGGCAATGAAGCGATCACACGCCATGAGAACGATCTTGTCACTGGCCACATGCTTCATCAAGCTTGCGAATGCGACTTCGTTCGATACCTTGAAACGGCTACGCAACCACCGAGTGAAGAGGAACTCCCTGAACTCAAACGGTGCCAAGGGTGGGTGTTTAAGACTGACCAACATTTGGGTGCTATACTCTTCCAGCTTATACGTTACTGATGTATCGAGAAGATGATCCAGAACTGCGACACGGTTGACCGTCTTCCCTTTTGTGCGATGAGGGAGGTAAGCCTCTGTGCGATGTAGCCAAGAATGTCGCACATTCTCTTTGCTGAATAGTCCTGGGAGAAGTCATCCTCCATCACTACTTCGTACGGGTGACTGTCGTCTGTTATCTCCTCCAAGCCGTCTTGAAAAGCTTTCAGATCTGCCGGAATCGATTTCATCGCGTCTGGCGTCATGTTTCCGACTAGGTCCTGACAGTTTAAGGAACTCGCAGGGCGTTGTCCTATGAAAGAAGAATTGCAACTCCAAAAAAGAGGTGTTCATATACGAGGCTATCTCAAGAACAGAGTCAAGTTCCGCCGTTATCTGGCTGAGCTGGCTGAGGTGTGGCAGTTTGTGGTTGCGGCGCGCCGATGATGAGGTTGCGCCACGAATAACCCTAATCTTTTTCTCACAGTCAGTAGTAATAAGGCTCTTAGCACCCGAGCGAGCAGGCGCTAAGCGTTTTTGGCTCAATCGATCCGAAGTAGGGATATGTTCTAACAGTAGTAAATAAAGTAGGATGTTGGCGGGTTGTTCGTTGAAAAGTTTTAAAGTATTAAATAAATCTACTTAAGTTCACTTGAATTTCAACTATTGTCGGGCGTTTTTCCCTCTCCCGTCTCCCGTAGTTGTTCGACTTCGGACAAGCCTTTCCAGTATTCAATGTGGGTTTTCTATCTCTTTTTCCCATAATGACTAACACTGCTGCGATTTTGAGTCTCGTTGGGTTAAGATGATCAGGAATGTAAAAGTAAAATGGATTGATTCGGACTACGATCCATCGTAGGAATGATAACGGTACTCACAGTCAACAAATTGTGAGGATCGAGAACGAACAATCCAAAAAGATGGCTGCTTCCAGCATCAAATGCAATACCGGTACTCTAGCTAGGAGGAGCTCTACTCTCTCTAGCAGAGTCGGAAAAAAATATTAGTTACATTAACAATTATACAAATATACTAAATGCTTTCACTGCTACAATAAACAAGCATTCTTGCCTTCTCCCGTATGCGGAGCTGGCCTTTTCACACCAGAATACCTCGTGCCAGTCAAATAGTTAGTTATATCATTCATCATCATTATCTGAGTGTAGGACAAAACAGCCACTGCATCACTTTCGACGAAAAGTTATTTCGCCGGTACCCACCAAACTGCTACTTGGCTCTCTTTCGCAAAACAGCAAAAATATTGAATCACTGGTAGAAGTCACAAAATGATATCCACCTCCCTGTTTGAGACAAGCAACTATACATCGAGTAAGAAAAAAGACATCGGCAGTAACTGTAACATGTTGTCACGAATGATGGATGGTTTATATAATCGAAGGAAGAAGTTGGACCTTGATCATCATTGTGTCATTGAGGCTGCTGGGGATTGTAAAATCGCAGCTGACACGAAGAAGGATTCTTTAGACGGGGATACGGCCCATACAACAGACACGTTTCTTTCCTTGGATGAACTCGGAAGCCATGTTGGGTTGACAACTACTCCGAAGAAGAGATCGGTACGCTTCTCTCCCTATACGACAGTTCGTCGAACATTGTCTCGCTATAGTTTCACAAAAGAAGAGATGCGAAACTGCTGGTACCAAAAGGAGGAATACGATCATATTCTTTCATCGTGTCACCGTCTTGTGACGAAATACGAACAACACATGCAAGAAAAGACCCCATTCAAGTACTGCATGCGAGGATTAGAGCATCAAACGGCTGTTCGAGGTTGTGTTCGAGCTAACAACCGTTTCAGTGCCTTGGAAGTGGTCCTTGCCGCACAATATGAGAACCCGAAAGACGAGGATGCGATTGCTGATTGCTACAGTTCTATTTCCTCCATCTGCCATCACTGGGCACACTGCGTGGGATTAAAGGACCAAAAGGTGGCACAGAGATATTATTGCCTCAAAGAGACGCAGCATAGTCAACTGTAATTTTGATTGAAAGGGTAATTTTGATTGTTCATCATGAATAGTGTTACTCTTCATTTCCGTTCACGTCACTAGCTACGGCCATCGTTTGCGATCGGAAACGGTACTACTACAATAATGTTTTGAAACACCGTCCCGCCCACGAACTATCGTTTGTATGAAGACGTTGCACGAAAAAAACTACTGGAGTAAAATAAGATCTCTATAAATAGCGCCGTCGGTGGTAGTACCACTTTTTTTCGGGACGAAAGGAGTGCGTCGTACTCATACGTCGTATATATATAAGTGTATTTCATTATTCATGAGGAGGTATCAAGAAGTATCGTTCCTACGAGTGAAAATTTTGTGACTGTGAGTGCGAACTGGACATGGCCAAGATTTTTCTCGACTTCCCTTAGCTACGCCAGGAAACGAAATCACGAGCAGTCTTCTTCTCCCGCCACTTGTAACCGCAATTCTGGTGGAAGCTCTTCTTGCGATTCCAACCAGTTGCCAAACTCTTCGTGTCGTTTCTGTTCCTCGAGTCGTTCCGTTTCGTCGTCTCCAGGGACTTTGGTATAGTCCGTCACACCGTCCCAATAGATGGCCTCCACTTTTTCTTGCGTACGAGGATTGACGCTGTCGTGAAGTGCCTCCACTGCCTCCGATGCCGCAATCGGCTCGGCGTACTTGACAATCACCACTTGTGTCTTGGTAATGGCGGTAATCTTCTCCACTGGACCGTGTTGCTCCAACGTCTCGTGTAAGACATCTTCCAGTGCGTTCTCTGGGATTCCCTGCATCAGACCTTTCAACACGATGATTCGCAATCCCTTGCGTCCACCAGCCAACCGTTCCCCAAAGCCGTCATCTTGGGCCTGTAACAACGCCAATCGGGCCACTTTGCGTTGTGCCTCCGAAACACGTTTTTTCTTGGCATGGATCACTGGCTGTTGCTGTTGTGGTATTTTCGTCCCATCTCCATATGGTGTTGAGGTGTCACCGTTTTCGTTGGTAGTAGTAGTGGTGGTGGTATCGTCTCCCTTGGCTTGAAAGTGTGCACGTTGGACTTTGATCCGATGTTCGGCGTCCCATAGCGAATCGTCCAAGACTTGCAACGCCAATTCGACCGATTCGGGACGGGCATAACACACGGAAGCATCCCCTTTGAGTTGTCCCGTGTGATGATCCTGATACAATTTGATTTTGGGTTGTAACGTTTCTGGATCCAAATCTAACATACCCACTTTGGCAAAGTACTGATGAACGTCTTGTGTGGTAATGACAGGATTTGTATGGGTGGGTAATCCCGTAATGTAAATCCAATTTTTGGCGTTGCGTTTGGAAAAATTGGACCTTTTCTTTTTCTTTTTGACTTTGTTGTTGTTATTATTGTTGTGGATATTGTTGTCGACGTTATCATTATTGTGGTTGGAAGTAACCGGTGGATCTTTTCGTTTCTTTAATCGTGCCGTGGCTTCTGGTGGAGCCAAGGCTTCATGAATCCAATTGCCGGTCCGAGGATCTTTGATGTATTGAGTTCCACCATCACTCTCGTATGCATGACCATCACCATCATCATCATCGTAATCATCATTGTTATGTTTGTTGTTATTGTTGTTTGATTTCATTTGATCATCTGTGGACATCAAAAAGGCTTCCAGCTCATCTTGTATCTCTTGTGAATCGGGTGGTGGAACATTGTTGTTGAACGGTTCTTGTGTTGGATGTTGTTGTTGTTGTGTCATGGAATGTATCGTGTTTGATTCTACCTCTTTTTGTGGTTCCTCTTTGGATTCGGATAGTGCTAGCATGACCAGTTGTAAAGACTGCAGTTTGGAACTGTCGGTCCATTCCGACGTTTGACCTTGTGCAAAAACGAGCATGACGGTCGATTCGTTCTCGGATTGTTGTTTTTGTTGTTGCTGCTGTTGTTGCTGCTGTTGTTGTGCCTCGACTAACATACGACACGATCCCGGTCCATGGGTCTGTTGAGAACCGCTAATGGTCCAATACCATTCTTGACAGGAGGCTTGTTTCAAAATGTCAATTTCGTTGACAGATTTCCATTCGCCATACGATGGCAGCAGCAGCGGCGGCGGCGGCGGTGGTTGCGACACTTGCGTCTCGTCGTCGTCGTGCGACGGATGTTGTTGTGTTTCCTTGTCGTCGTCATTGTCGTCGTAATCGTTGTGTTTCTGTTGGATACTGACGGACAGACACTGTGTCGTGGCCGGCAATAACGGCGACATTCCCTCCCGCGGAGGACATACCAGTTTGATCAATTGTCGCAATGACAATGGTGATACCGAGACGGTTCCCGTTCGTGGATTTTGGTACAAGAACCATCGTTCGTCCAGTAATGATGATACTAATTGTGGTTGAGATCGAGACGACATTTGTTGCTGTTTTGATACCTCTAGCTAGTAGAGAGGAGACTACCTCTAGAGTAGTCAGCCAACAATTACTAGAGTAATAATCAACAAAACCCTGGAACAGAACTGCTGCGTACTAGGTAGTACCTAGTATTTCCGTACAGGTACAAGATTTCTGTAGCTAATAGAATGAGAATCGTTGAACTGTTGCGTTTTGACGACTGTGAGAGAGAGAGAGGTGTGTTCGACTACCGGTAGTTCGGTTCGATGGTAAAGGTTGGAAGGTTCCATCTCAAGGTATGATACTCGTTCGACAGACAGCATGTACGATATACACAATAATAAAATACGGTAATAATACAAAAATTCGAAAAAAAATAAAAAATACTACGTACTATGATACGTACCGTAGTAGCATTACCGTAGCTACTTTAGTAGGCTACTATAACAGTATTAATAGAGTAATAATATATAATATTCACTGTTATTATTATATTAATAGCTGTAACTTCGTACTTCCAGTTACTATGAGTAACTACTAACAGTAAAAGTCGTACTGTTATTGCAGTTGAAATAGTAGGAATAATAATATATTAATATGTATTAAAATATTGTAGGAATAATAATATATTAATATGTATTAATATATTGTATGTAGTATAATATTTTTTGTTATACAATTTACTAACGTTCTCCGTAGCGTATCATAGCATGTGTCGACGTTTCCGTGCTTGTGAATGATGATTTTACCGAACAGAACAACCTCTTTTGAAACAACACAGAGAAAGAATGTGTCTCTACTACTAGTAGAGAGACATCATTAATTACTCTCACTTCCCAGAGCGTGTGGTGGCGTCGTCGTTTTACGTGGGAATCCCAAAAGAAGAGTCCCGCTGACTCTCTCTACTACGGTAGCTACCTACCGTAGCTACCGGTACTATTACGGCAGTAGCTATCATAATAGAGTACCAGTGGCGTATTGCTCGCATGCAGTTTTCGGGTTTAGCGCTTCATTTTCGCTTTGGACAACTTGTGGTAGAGACAACTGGTACCCGAGGCACTTCGTTTCGCAGAGGTTCCCTTTTGATCAAAGGCAATAATCGAAAATGAGGTGTCGACTCATGAGAAATGGGGGTGTATTCTTTTCTTCTTCACACGTCAACTTCGCAGTAGTAGTAGTAGACAGAAGTCCCGGTAGTCTCTTGCTTGTTCTCAACAACAAAATACGACACACCATACACACGATACATTACCCTTTTGGAAGGGTAGGTAGTCAGTGTCTACCGTAGTCGAGAGCGTGTTCTCAGGCCTCTCCACCACCCTATCACAGTGAACCTGCTCTCCACCATTCTCCCTACCGTTGAAGTGTCCACACGCAGGCCTCTCAAGTACCGTAGATGAGGGTGTCCTCTTCAGAGAGATTGACATCACAACACGCAGTACTACAACGTACTATCCCTCATCCCTCGTGTTTTTATGAATGAATTCCTCTAGCCACAACAGCAACAACAACAATGGTCGATCAGCACCAATACTGTTGTCACTCAAAGAACGAGGGTCTTTCTTCGGATCGCACAATATCCTCGGATCTCAATAGCAGCAGCAGCAGCAGCAGCAGCAATCGTGAGGGAGCCGCGTCTCCCCGAATTCACCACCAGCAACAACAACACCATCCATGTTGCGTCAAACCCCATCCCAGTAAGGACCAAACATCTAGTTGGAGTTGTGAGGGTGTTTCGTTCGGATCCGTACAGGTACGAGAATACAATCGATCTCTCGGTGACTGGTTGAACGTCCCCCATGGACTGGCCATTGGATGGGAATATCTCGAGCATGATCCAGAACCCTTGCCACAAGAACTACTGGAAGACAACGAATCAAACAACCAATACAACAAGAACTACAAATCCAAACCAAAGGGAATGTTATTCCTGTCAAAGCAATTCTTTCAAAAGTTACCGTTTCGTAGTACCAACATTCACACACCAACATTAACGAGGACACGGTCATCGAATCTGGAAGGCCGAGACGAACTACGACCGGCACCACTGCACTCTTTCCTGGCCAAGTTGTCCCGAAACCGACGGCGTTTCTTCGTGCACCCTTCCTCCTCTTTGCGGGAATCGTCGTCCTCTTCATCGTCCTCCCTGTCCACGTGCACCACTGCCTCTTCGGCATCCAAAGGATGCAACGGTGCTCGTACCACTATTCGATACGATAGAAATCCCACCACTTCCTCGGAACGTTTCGAAACGTTGCAACAGTTTGGCTTCTCCAGTGACGAATTACAACAGGCCGAGTTACAACGAGAACGCGTCAAGTTCGAACAGTATCTGGAAGATAGCCTATCGCTTTATGGCAAGTAAAAACAAAAAAAAAAAAAAACGACTGGAACGGGACGAACAAGTAAGAAAAGTGTACTATTATGCAATCAAAAGGAATGTTATGTTCAGTAGGTTTGTTTGGAATCCACCACTATTTTTCTGGTTACCGTACTACAATCTACTAGCTAGCTGGTCAGCTTTTGATTTTTTGATATAGCCTCGCTTGTAAAGCCAAGACTGTGTGAGACAAATCCTTACAGCTGAAAACAGGCAATCGTGTTTGCATGGCGAGAGCACAGACATCCCGCCAAGGCATGCGTGTCTTCCTTTTTTTCTTTTGTATGTGGAGTGCGTAGATCCGGATTTTAACGTCATCATTGTTTGTGACGTCCTTAAAAAAATATGCAGAATTTCGAGGTCCAATAGATAGAGGCCGCGTCGATCCGATGTTAGTATCCTTGGTTTTGATTGCGCCCTGTTGACAAAAAAGCATTGTCACATATTGCTGTTTATGCATGGACGGGGATAAGCAACGACTTTTGGGCCGCGTCTTTGGATTTCTTCATTGCTGCAGTAGCAGCTGCCACTTGGTGGTCCTCATCGTGATCGTGATGGCCCTTACCATATCGCTCCAAAAGAGCGGCCAAGGTAGCAGCAGCCAGGGGCAAGGTGGGGGCTGTCTCTTCTGGACCGTGCACCGATGGGCTCTCGTCTTCGTCCATCGCAACGGCTAGTTCGTGCTTCGGTGATTGAGGAACCGAAGTCGGTCGCCCTCGTACCATGACCTCTTCCAGGGCATGAGCCACTTGGATGCTCTCTTGAACTACCTTCGGTGCCATAATAGCCTCAATCAGTCGATCGACAATCATTTCTTGGACATCCCGCGGCAACATACTCAGTGCATCGGAAAGACGATTCATCAACTCGGCCGAAGGACGATTGTGCGGGTTACTGAGAGAGGTATTTTCAGGAGACACGGCCGCCGTCCAAGGTGTATTATCATCATCGGCAAAGTCCAAGTCGCCGCCTTCTCTTCCTTGAAAGGTAGAAAATAGTTCGTCGACAAAGCCGTCGGAGAATTCGGACATGCCACTGGTCTCTCGAAATGGAGGAAGAGCACTCATTCGTGTAGGTGATGGCAACGAAGGAGGCATATCAGAGCCCATCATTTCTGGGCCTTGTCCATCTTCTTCTTTGACTTTGACTTGAGCCACCTCCATTGAGACATCCTTCTCATTCGTTGCCAAGGCCGCGGGAATGGAAAGAGCTACATCCGGAAAAACAACATCTCGCTCTTCCGTGACTACCTTTGGTCGCTTGTGGAACAAGAAGGTGTCTTGTTTGACTTTTTCTTCTTCTTGGTTTAAAGTCACTTTTTGTACCATGGTCGTCAACTGATCAATGTTCTTGGTCATGGCCTCAATTCGCTCCTTGAGGGAAGTGACTTCAGTCTTGAGTTTCAAGTTCTCAACATCGGAAGACGACTCAGTAGTCTTGGCCGTGCCGGGTTTGACAGGATTAGTCGGTTTTGGATGACTGACCGATCGCTTGATTTCTGTCAACCATTCAGGATGTCCCTTTTGAAACTTGGGATGATAAAATCTCCAATAATTAGCCGTAAGAGCTTCCAACTCGGGATCGATTCGTATTTCATCATTGTAGCGTATCTTGCGGAAGGAATAGAAATTCAGCTGGCGAACAAAAGAGCTGAACTTATTGTGTTTGAAGAATTGTGGGATGATCTTCTTTTCAAAAGTCTTGGGGTCCTTGACGATAAAGCTCTCTCCGTCGTCCGACCATGTGCATACATCTGGATCTGCAGTGTCTACCATGTGGTACGTCTCTGATGACAGGAAGGCAAAGAGAGAAAAAGCAACAAGTGTGAGTTATCTTAAGAATACACGGTACAACAAAGGGAGTGAGCTTAACATCGTTGCCCATCGACTTGTTGGCATCGTCACTCCATTATTCAAAAAGGTGATGCCGACGAGACATGGTGATAATACTTATTCCTTTCTTGAGAAAAGGAATTCGTAGAAACCTACGTAAGATTTCTACCAAAACGCGCAGACGTGACTTTTGGACGTACTTCGCAAAAAGACAGGGATATCTGTCGTTTGATCCTTGATCAAGTTACTGTTTGCACTCGTGGTGCTGCTAGGCACCGGACTAGGTGTTGCCGTGGTCGCCATTGTCAGTGATTTGGTTGATGTCGTTTTAGCAGTAGGGGTAATAAAATCGTGCCTTGAGCCGTCGCTATGACCGATTGGTGAGTTGATGATGATTGCGCTCTGTGTTTTATGCGGTCGATTGCGTGTGAGAAGCTAGACTGCTTGGGATGAGTTGTTAATTCGTGTCCTACTTTGGGGTCAAATGAAGGGGGACAATTGTTTTCGTTTTATTGTTCCTTTCGTTATTTGTTATTTGGGGGGGGGGGGGCGAAAATCGTGTTGCTCGCACTGAAAAATTATGAGCTCCGTACCCAACAGTGTATCATACTCGTAGTTGCGCGTGAAGTCGGCGATGCTTCGAAATTTTTCAAAGTTGTTCCTATCATCATACCTCGTGGCGCTCTTTCCCAACGTCTACAAGAGATAAAGTTATGCTATCTTGGAGCCACCTTTCTCTCCGTACTTTTTATCGACTGCAGGACTCTGTACCGTATTTCCACCGGTACAGAAGTCATCACTGTCCGTCCACGAATTAATCATTCATTTCAACGGATAGAAGCAGCTGTTCTCGGCGGTCGATTTATGGCCTTTTTGCCGTTCGAAGGACGGGCGTGTAATCGTCAGGTGGCCTTTCGATCTTCGAAGACATCATAGAGAGTGTCATTACCTACTACCGTATGTTGTAGACGGTACTCCGGAGTCCGGAGTCCGGAGTAGTACGACGTCAAACGTACTACCTAACTACCGTACGTACAACAACAGTACCTACCGTAGTTTTACTCCAACACATTCAATGACTCTACTACTAGCTAGAGTCTAGCTAGCTAGCTAGCTAGCTATTGAAATGTAACCTATAAAGCATTGTGATACATCTTAATGAGCCTTGAGCTCATCTTCGGCTCCTTGCATCTTCCACAATTTGCAGAAATCCCCCTTTTTGCATACCAACTCGTCAAACGTACGAATCTCCAATACACCACCATCTCCCAAAAAGGCAATTTGATACCCATAGCAGCAAAAAGGGTGTCACGAGCTCCTAAAATCCCCCAGATTTTCGACATTGGGGCTAGGAACACTTCCATCATTTCCAAGGAACTCTTGCGACCGTCCTTGGCGTGGCCTTGTGCCTGTTCCATTCCCACCTCGGCGTCTACAGTCTTATCATAGGTTTGTTCTGATTTGTGAGAAATTTCGGCCGCAGCGACTGAAAAATCGGCACCGATACCTTGGCTGGAGAAAGATGACGAATAAGCAAGTCAGAAACAGTTTCTGAAGGGATGTTCCAGATGTTTCATACTTACGTCTGGCAGAGCAACGTGTAAATACCATCCTTTTCGTATAAGGTCTTGTGATTCCCAAGTTCTTGAATTTTGCCTTTATCCAATACCGCAATGACACCTGAGTCGATAATGGTGGATAACCTATGAGCAATGGTCACAGTGGTCATTTGTCGAGTTTTTCGTACATTAGCAATCGCCTCTGTGACATGACGCTCTGAAGTTGACTCCAAAGCAGACGTTGCTTCATCGAGTACCAACACCACTGGCTTACGAATGATGGCGCGTGCAATGGCAATTCTTTGCATTTGTCCACCACTGAGCTGCACTCCGGTTCCGCCAAAATGTGTATCGTAACCATCCGGAAGTTCCATGATGAAATCGTGGGCACAGGCTGCTTTGCAAGCTTCAATGATTTCAGATTCTGAGCATGCCTTTGGATCTTTACTCATTCCAAGAGCAATGTTATCACGAATTGTGGCAGGAAAGAGCCGTGACTCTTGTTCGACGTAACCAACCTTGGATCGCCACCAAGCAACGTTCCGAGTGCCATCTATCAAAACTGCCCCACTATTGGGGTCGTAAAATCTCAACAGAAAGCGAGCAATTTTTGATTTTCCAGAACCTGAAGGACCCACCAATGCAACAGATTGTCCCGACTGAACAGACAAATTGAAATCTTAGAATATAGGACGATCAGGTTGAGTAGGATAGGTGAAAAAAATATCGCGGAATTCCAAACGGCCATCGAGAGTGTCCATCTTTTTGCCCCTGTCCGATCGGGGGTCAATTTTTGGAGTACGTTCTATGGTTTGGAAGATTTTCACACCGGCTTGTCGGCCAAGATTGATGTTGGTCAATCCTGGTACCATCAATCCAATAAATGTAACACACAAGATGACTCCGTAGATGCAACACATGACAGATGCACCACTGACTTTGCAGGCCGGGTCGTCTTCATCAGCGAAGAAGCACTACCAAGACATCAAAATGATTCGTTAGTACGAGTATGATTTACAAAGCACGATTCAGCCATCGCCTGAGAATTGCCTACCTTTATGAAATTAATTGTTCCACTATTGGATAAAACTTGCTCAGTACCCACATAGAATGCATAGCAGTAGGTAAAATAGAAGAGAATGGCGACGATTCCCGCCAGTGCGCTTTGCAACACTCCACTACGGATAGCAAATCGCTCCGCTTGATCCAAGTGATGTGTGTATTTCGAACCAAAGTGCTCCTTGGCACAGAGAGCAGCAACTGTCTTGATTCCAGCAATGACTTCCGTCGCCACAGAACCTGCCATTCCAAGTTCTTTGTTGGCATCCTTGCTGGCTCTTCGAATGAAATAGTTGAAAATGAGCATGATGATTACCACCACAGGAATAGCGGCCAACATGATAAAGGCCAAGGGTGTATTCAACAAAAAAGCAACCACTAAGCAACCCAAAGCACTGACGCCACGTCCAAATGTATCTGCGATCGATCTTCCAATGGCAGTATTCATGTACACGATATTTGTCCCCATGGTAGTTGGTAACTCCTCCCGATTGTGAGTATCAAACCAAGCGGCGTCTTGATTTAAAGCGGACCTGACAAATGCCTTTTGAATTCGTAAGGCTTGCTTTTCCCCGGTATAGGTCCAAATAGACACGTATAAGGACCCAGCTGCAAAGACGACACCACCTACAATCATAAAGGCCTTGCTAAGTTGCAACAATTTTTGGTTCAGTAACTCGAACACGTCGTCGTTGTCAGGCAGAGCTTCGACCAATCGCCCTAAATTGGAGAAGGTGTCCTATGCGTTGGCCAACACACCCAACCAGACTGGTATGCCCAAATCAGAGAACAAAGTCATGATCAGTCCGACTGCCATGAGCCATTTTTCACCACAGGTTGAAAAGCTCAAGAGCTTCCGAAGACTGACCTTGGTCGACGTGGTATCTTCTTCTCCGACAGTGTGGCCATTTCCACGCTACCGAAAGGTGCTAGAGAGTTGATCCATCCCTTCGGAGTTAACCATGAGAGGCATGCTGTCCGCTTGGGCCTGGGCCACAAAATTTATCATGGATGGTTCTTGTGCGGCGGAACGGACGGAAGCGGAAGTTACCGCCGGCGCTCTATGTTCTTCGGACATGATGACGGTGATGACTTTTTGCTTTTGGTTGTTGCTTGAGCTCTGTCCACGAACAGCAGATGGAAGAAAAATGCCGACCGATCCAATTTCCACAACCACGAAGGTTGAGACTTGAGACCGCCAGCTTTGTTGTTGGGTGGTGTCTCTTGTCACAGGAGGTAGACTACGACCACAAATATGATAGTAGTACTACTCTACCAATATCATCGGATTTGCCGCCTCCATTTTGTGTGTTACAAGACAATTTCAAATTGGAAGGAGAGAATTGGGATTAGTCGTGTTGACATTTTTTCATGAATCAAGCCTACATACACCGGCGCATTTTGGATCAAAAAATCGATGACAGTAGTGAAGTGAGGGTACCGACGTATTGCACGAAATTTTCTCCGTGCTGGAGATCGTCGTACTCGTTATTTTTCAGACCTGGCAGAAAGACAGACGAAATAAAATTCTCCGGAGCCTTCGCTACTAATGAAAGACGATGACTTGTGAAATGGTGACTGTGAAATGCACCCAGGGCACAATTAACAACTGTACGAAAAATGTTCGCGGGGTGACTTTCGCCAATTCGGCAACTCGCCACAACTTGGCAATCCACGATACAACGAAACAGAACCATCATTTTCTTTCTCACACCACGACGCAAACCCTTCTTCTTCCTACCCATCCAACATCACTGGCACTATCTCAAGACTTCTTTCATCGCTCAAAACGGACACACGACGTGACCGAATTCAGTTTTCCGAAACAAGATCAACATTTACGGTTAGATAAATTTCCACGCCATCACGATCGATGATGAACACGCCAACACGAACCCGTGACAAAGAGAAGCCCTTTAATTCCTCGCCAATTCATACAGTTCATCAAATCTCAACTCATGAAAATAACATGAACAATGTTTTTTCATCGAGTAGGGTTGGCGACGTTTTCTTTCCCATCGCTTGGCAGCAGATAGCAGCAAAAGCAAAAGCTTCATCCAACTCGTGGCTTGAACCCGAAGTTTCATAAAAACTTCGTTTTTGCGTCCAACACCAACAGCAACAATCCAACTACCCACGACAGACGCAATCTTTCGTCGGCAGTTATTACAACCAAGAAAAACAACAACAACAAAGAACAACCATGAAGATCGACACCACGGACTGTTCTCCCATCGCTGGTTCCCCCGAAGAAGCGATCATCCGTCCCAACAAGTACATCCTTCCAACCAGGACGGACGACGACCTTACGAACGATTTGCATGCCGGTTTTTTTCACTCTAGAACGCCTACCAGCAAGTCATCAAGTTACACATCTTTGCCCGGTGCACCCAAGAAAAGCAAAAAGGAAGAACTTGCTCCTGTCGTCGCCGATGATGCCTCTGATGCTGGTCGTCAAGTCATGTACCTTCCCACCCTTGTGTACACACCCGTCCAAACATCGCTTCGTCAAACACAAAGCGACTCTCCTCGTAGCGTGACGACTAGTACATCATCTGCTGCTCCTACCAACAACAGCAACAGCAGTGATAACAGCAGTATCCGTACTAATCACCGTGGTCGTCGATTATTGTCGGCTGCCAATGTGGAGGAATTGAACTTTCAACTGGAACATTTGTTTCTTGGAAACAACCACAAGGAAGAAGAAACAAAGCAAGAAATAATGGTAGACGATGTTGCTGCCACCGCAAGCAAAACCTTTGGACGAATCGAAACGACAGCCTTTAGCTACAAGACTTGTTCGAACTCGCAAGTTGTTCGAAGTGCCCGATTTCAAAAGTAAAATATCATTTCCAAGGGAGTGAGTGAAAGGGAGCATGTTGCGGATCGGTAATTATTCGCGTCCAACGTACGTAGGCTTGGTTTTGCCCCAGCACAGGACAATTATGGACCCTAAAACGTTCCCTTCGAACTACAATCCAGTTTTATACAACAACAATACATACCATTGTGGCAACACAATCAAACGTGTCCGAACTACTTGGTATAAATACAGTATAAATATATAAAATTTGTAACCACTGAAGTACCTATTTGTAAAGCACACACACTTCAAAACACTTTTTGAGGAGGTAGGATTCCCAACCAACTCCTAAATTACCATGCCGTTCACACCGGCCTGCAACAACGAAAACTCTTGGTGGATGGATCAAATACCGTAGGACTTGATAGGAAGTGTTGCGTTGTGGCCATTGGAAATATCGTCGGTTACTTGGTATAGTAAAATAAAAAAATGGTTCTATTACGTAGTACTACAGTAGTTGCAATGTCAGGAAGAACGGTGAAGGTGAAATTCGTGTGTACTGCGTCCCGGTGATGGTCCATTCACTGGATGCATCCAAAGCAACAATCAAGTTTTCTTTGACTGTGAGTCAACACAACGTGGTTGCCGATGATTTTGTTTTTCTACACCATTATCTTTTCCACTGACAAGAGTTCTCTGTTTCACAAGAAAATAATTCTTCTACTCTTCCTTCTTTTCCTTGTTGACACAGCAACACAGGATCATGGTATGATACAGTGACGAAATCAAACTCAAACTGGCACCACCAAGTTCATATCCAAGCTCTTGCCGTAGTGTTTGGCTGTCATTGTCTCCAGTTCCTTCCTTGGGTCCACCCTTTTCGGATTTGGAAAAGTCGAGTGCTGTCATGATGATGATGACAATCGCCCAAATAGACATGCCCACGGTCAATACGTAAAAGGCTTTGGTGGGGAAGCAACACATGTACGAGATCATGAACAGTGCTACCACGGCGGCCGACAGGGAATAGAATAAGAGCCATTGCATATGGTCGCTGCGGTCATTTTTCTGTACGATGGCACTGAAAATGAACAGTGCCAAAAAGGCACAGGACACCAACAGGATCGTCACGGCACCGCAAGAACAAGAAAAGTTGAAACATTTCTTGGTGGAATCATCTGCTGATGTGTTGGAAGTATTCTTATTTTTGGGGGTCATCTCTTGGGACATGGGAGTGCTGCCACCATCTTCCACGTCGGTGGAAGCAGAACCGGCCAAAGCCAAGTCGTTGTCAGTGGGTTTCAACCAGTCAGGTGTATCGGCCATTGTAGAGAACAAGAGAAATTTGCGGAGTGAAGTAGTAGTAGAAGAGGAAAGGAAGTAGTGGCAACAGCAAAAGTGACCGTAATCACACACACAAAAAAGTATAAATAATACTGCAGCAATTGAATTGTGTTGGAAAAGAAAAAGCGAAAAGCGTGATCTCTCCTTTCCCCCTTGGCCACATGTCCCGTCGTCGTTGACATCCAATGATGATGAGAATGACTGGTATTGATGTGTGTATCTTGTTGTCTTGCGGAGAAATTTCGTTCCCTTGGGGTCACCAAAATTTGGAATGCAGAATCTTGCGGATGGATTTCACACCAGATTGAAGATGTTCGGAGTGTAAAAAGTCGGAAATAGTTCCACGTGGAAACGAATACTTTCGTTTTACACAAAAAGAGAAGAAAAAACTCTCAGTCACAACAGTCAAAAAATTCCAACCACGACCTTTTTGCAACTGCTAGCTAGTAGCTAGAGCTAGCTAGCTGCAGTGGATAGAAATAATCTTCGTAAAGTCTTCCGCCCCTTGGAATTGCAAGCTTTACCAAATTTATTGACGATGACGTGATACTACAGTAGTAGTCGGTGCACATGAAACAGAGAACAACAGTGTCGAAACAGAAACAGTGGCAGAATTATCCTCTTCAATTTGCGTCATTGTTCTTCCTCAAATGCCGATTGCTACACCTCTCTCCTGCATGCTTCTGTTGAGTCGGTCGCTTCATTGCAGTTCCTTGGTACCATGTTGGATGTGTCCCCATAGTACAAGGAATATCTGTAAGAGTTTTCATCGAGGGATGTACACTAACAACGACATGTCTCAATGCACCAATATTCCCTCCCGAACAAAAACAACAGCAACAACATTTTTAGAAATGCAAGACAAGAACGACGACGTTTCTTTTGCCGTCAAAGTGTTAGACTCGGATGCACTGGAAAATTACGTACACGAAATCCTACAACATCTCCGTTCACCGGATGACGCACAACAACGCGGTCCATATCAACTCACAATGAACGAACAGCATCGTCCCAAAATGATCCGAGCCATTTTGGGAATGTCCAAAGTAGAGTTCAAACAAAGACTGAGAGAATTGCAAATACAGTATCAATGGAAGTTGGCAGATGACTTTTTGCGACATCAACTGCAACCATTGATATTCACTGTGGATGTAAAAGACTCGGCACCCAACCTTTCTTCCGGGATACAAAACTATCTCGAAACCAAACAAGACCCATTTGCACAACAGCAACCACCTCTCGTCGCCAAATTCTTTTCGACGTTAGCACGCGGACGCACTTACCAGGGAAAGATGGAACATCTCTTGAAGGAAATAGCACCGAACCTGTTGAACAAATATAGAGAAATCGTTGCCGACCTGTCCGAACACGATTTGTTGCAACAGTTCATTAATCAACACCAAAAACAACAACATCAGCAGCATGGCGGAGAATGTTGGCATCACGATGACGATACAATGCAGCAGCTATTGCAGCAGTGTCTCACTATGGAGTTTGTCCAGGCACCACCGGAACCCTTGGACGGGGGCAGATCCAAAGGGAGACAAGGTGAGGTCGACTTGCAATCGTATCTAACGGCACTGCACAGCATCGATGACTCAGTTCGAGTACTTTCACCGGTATGGATCCGTCCTTTGGGTGCCCACAAGATCAAAAGCAACAACAACAAAAAATGCAAGTACGTGTTGGAAGTCCCATCCCAATACATCCAAACGGGTATGACGAATGAATTTGATGCAATGATTGTCCGATTGCAAGGTGACACTGTGACCATTGAACAAGTTTGGGATGCCAAAGCAACGTTAGATCCATCATCCATTCATGACATTCTTTACAAAAAAGTTTCTTCCTTGAGATCGCTATTGACTGCGGACGATGTTTTGTCCAGTGGAAAGTTTGTCATTGCCAAGGACGATGAAAATTCCGCTGTCCCCTCCAGTGACGTGTATAATATCCAACTACAATTGCCATGCTCGAACTCTACTTCCAAATCTACTACTACTACTACAGTGCTGTTTCCAAAGATTGGTTTGTTTGGTTCCAAACTTCCATCTCCACGTGCCGCTGCACGACGATTACAGGTTACTGTCTGCGAAGTGTTGCTCGAATCCAATCGAGAAATCGTCGAGACTGTATTGAAGGAGAATACCGGCAAACTGCCTCCCCCTACCGACATGGTAGTAAGATACGCCACCCAATTGTTGACACGGATACGGGAGGTGAAACCTATCGTGGTAGTTCCGGACTTGAAAGGCGGTGCCAGTGAATGAATTGGGACAAGTAAAAATATGAAGATACTTTATTTGAATTTTTAGTCTGGTCGTCTCGCGCGCTACGGATCTCAATTAACCGTCTCTTCGGAATGAAAGTCACAAAGAATAAAAAATGTCTTGGACCAAGACCAAAAAACTTCGGAAAAAAAGATACGCCACAAATATGAAAAAAATGTATGAACCGACTGACATACGAACGAGACGTGATCATCAACTGTTGGCGTAGCATATTACAACATCCTATGAACATTATTAATCATGACCTCCACAACAGAACCCATCCAAAAGAAGGTAGTAGTGATTGGCGGTGGAATTGCCGGTTTGGCAGCCTGTGTGGCGCTTAGGAAAAAGGACAAGTATGTCGATATTCTTTTGGTGGAACCCAAACAGTACTTTCAAGTTCCTTGGACTAGTTATCGTGCCATTTTCGATGCCAAGATGAGAGAGGCTTCTATTTTTGATCTGGAACCGTGGTGTACCAAGCACAATGTAACACATTTGGAAACTACTGTTACTCGTTTGACGGAAACTTCGGCTCAACTGGGCAATGGACAAGTCATTACCGATTTTGCTGCTGCCGCTATTTGTGTCGGTGCCGTTTGCAAGTGGCCGTCGTTGGGTCGTTGCCATGCCATTGAAACCACTCGATTAAATGGAAAAACCAAAACAAAGCCAAATGCGTCCAAAGGAAATGTCTTGACACGACAAGAACGAATCGCACAACTCGAACAGGATGGAGAACGATTATTGAATGCCGGATCTGTCTTGGTCGTGGGTGGTGGATTGATCGGCGTAGAAACTGCCGGCGATTTGGCATATTTTGCTGCCAAGGAAGAAAAGATATTGGAAGTTACCTTGGTACATTCCGGAAAGACGTTAATTCCCGAGTTTCCCGAACGTGCCTCCAACATGGTCCTGAAGAAATTAACGAAACTAGGTGTCAACGTGATTTTAGATGATAAGGTCGTCCCATCCAAAAACAAAAACAAGACCGGGAACAACAAGAAGAGTAAAGCTTCCTCATCATCACCCACCACTACCTTTCATTTGCAAAATTCCGATCAAGACATTTCGGCAAATCAAGTGATCTGGACGACGGGTCTCACGGCCCAAAATCATTTCATGTTGGATCCAAAATATTTGACAAAAAAGGGTGGATGGATCAAAGTCAACGAAAACTTTGTATTGACACATTGTGACAATGGTAGGTTGTTTGCCTTTGGAGATTGCTGTGATTTGTTACCAAATGCTGGCAACCAAGTGTTGGGTGCGATGCCAGTGATCGGACACAACCTCAAAGTGTCGGTAGATAGTTTTATGATAGGAGGGGAGAACGACGGAGAAAATTCATCGACTCCTGCCAACAAACGAAATAAACTGAACAAGTCAATGTTGCAACCTGAATTGTACATTGCCACCATTGGTAAGAAGGACGGCGTGGCATTGACACCGTTTGGTGCGACCGGTCTGGGACTCCCCCGACTCAAGAACAAGACACAATTTCTCATGAAACCCAAAAATGCCTTGGGTCTTGTCTGACGATGATAATAATTGGAGGAGGATACGGGGAAAAACCGATTTGGATCATAATCTTAATCCCTTCTACACATATTATGTATAATATATGGACCCGAACGCCTGCAGGTAGGAGATGGTTGACTCGCAGTGCCGTTTCACTCAAAGAAAAGTGTATTGGTTGGCGTTGGAATGGTTGTGTTCATCCTTTCTTTTTCCTCTGTAGCAAAATTTAGCTACAGGTACCGTAGTGGTAGTAGTATTTTTTGTGCTTCAAGGTAATGTATGTACTACAGTATGTACGGTAGTAGTCTTTGGGATTTTAGGTCATCAAGCTAATGTATGTACGTACGGTAGTAGAATACGTCCCACAGATGATTCATGGTACTGTTGTTAAGTATGTTAGGTATGTACCAGGTACAGCCAGCTTCGTACCGGTGTAGGGCCTTGCCGTTACGAGTTAGCGCTTAAAGAGGCCTTTTAGGAATCCAATATCGTCCGTCCTTCGCTACGATACAGCACGGTTGTTGGAGAAGGCGAAGAATTTACAGGTGAACGTGACAACAACAACAACAACAACTCGTCCATCATTACTTGATAAACAACAGAGTGTTTCTTGATCCAAAAGCAACCGGATCCTTGTGTGCTTTGTACCGCGTACTGTAGAGGTTCCTCTTCATTAATACAACAATAGTAGGTATGAGACGTTGTTTCGTGAGAGCAGACATATGGGGTGTGGTGGTGACGTTGTTTGTGTTGCAAAAATCGTTCTCTTCGACTAGGGAGTGGAATCACGCACCGCCTTTGTTTGATTTGATTTGATTTGATTCGACTGGCTGACCCTTCTTTCTTCTTCCTTCTTCTTCTTGTGCTTTGCTCTTGACGCTATTTTATAAAAGACAAATCATGGTGAAACCGATTCCTGACAATGTCAAGACGTGTTTGGGCGAGTTGCCGTCCAGTCAACAAGTCATCTTGAAGGGGTACATTGGGACGTTACGTGCGGAAATCAAAGACTTGCAAGAGCAGTTACGAACTGCCAATGATCCCGATCCTCACGCACATTATCATGGACATGAAAAATGTACTGCCGATCATGGACACAACGAACACGATCATCATCATCATGATGACAACAAGAGTCACGACGATCATCACAAACATCATAAACAGTGAGTTTTTTTTTGAGAGAGAGAGAAAGGTTTTGGGGAGAACTTCTTGTTTGTGTTTGTCTTTGAATGGACAGGATTGATCCATATTTATGGTTGATTGCTGATGGATGTTTCTCCCTCTCACTTTCTCTCTTTTGGTTTCCTCTTAATCGGTCACCACACCTTTTTGTTTCTACTTCTTCTTTTCTTGCAGCGAACATCACGAGGGTCACAAAGGTGATGACCATGGTTGCAAAGAAGACCACAATCATGAACACAAGCATGAACACAAACAAAAGGAACACGACCATGGCCATAAACACCACGATCAGTTGAGTACAGTTTGCTTCGTGTGTATGGACAAACAGCGGAATCGAAAATCGTTCTTCTTCACACTTCCATCTCACACTGTGTGATGTTCTTTTGGTTTTTCTCTCTCTCTCTCTCTCTCTTTTTTCATGACAGCGACCACCACAAACACCACGATGAGGAGGAACACGAACGCAAACACAAACAGTACGTACTCTGGAGAAGATGAAAAAAAATAATATTGCTGAACCATGTTCCAATGGCTTGGGAGCAAGCAACGTACCGTACTCGCTCGTAGTATCAATCATTCATTGCTGAGGAAAGACTGACTCACCATTTCATTCTTAACCAAATTACATCTTCTCGCTCTCTCTCTTTTTCTTTATAGTGACCATCACGAGCACTCTCATTCTCACAAAAAGGAAAAGACGACCGCCGCGGATCCCATGGCGTTGAACTGGAATGTCGACAAGATGGAGGAGTAAAAACAAAATGGTAGCAACATGTTTCGTCGATATGGAATAAGATGGGATGATAATGAAATATAATAGACTGTTTGGTCTACGACATGACCAGTGTATGATAAAAGCTGGATTAATTTATTCAACAATCCTAAAAAAATATATATTGTTTGTGTGTGTGTGTGTGTCCTTTGTCCTTTGCGACGATAGTGTGTAGAAACTGTCTATAATAAAATAATGAGCTCAGTTCCAATTTCATTTTTTCTTTTCAAGCCCATTCTAGCTCCAATGACAACGCTCCACTATCAGGATTTCGCGTTCGACGCTGCGCTTCAAACTCTTGCCCATCCAAAATTTTGTCCACGGCAGTACCCACATCGGTGATGATCCTCCATACGTGCTGTTCGCCTCGACGCAATTCGACGATGATATCAAAGGTGGGTGGACCTCCACGTTGGGCCTTGAGTTTTTGAAGTCCTCCGGAAGAATCCCCCCCACCTTTCTTCTTCGATTCGGCTCGAGCCGCCATATCTCCAAGAGTGACCGTTTCTACTCCTCCCACCAAGCCTCGGATCTTTGGATTCTTGACAAGTTTTCGTAAATCTCCATGCGCCGACGCAATAAGTCGAACCCCTCGTTGTTTACAAGTTCGGGCAGCTTCTACCTCATTGGGACGTCCAATCTCGTCAATCACCATCACCTCTAAAAACCCAAAGAGATCATACAAAAACGATGGATGCATGTACAACGCCAACGTTTTTTTGTGAGAATACAAAACTGTCAACAAAAATATAGGATTTTTTTAAAGACCCACCAGGCCATCCACCAAACATTTACCTGGTGTGTGATTCTGGACGCATTCAATCATGACACTGCTTTGCCGGTCCAACGAGGGCACCATCATTCGTCGGGCATATCCAACACAGGGATGAGGCACATCTCCATCGCCGGCAATCTCGTTACTCGTGTCGACGATACAAACATTGAACTGCTCCGCAAGCTGCTTTGTCACTTCTCGAACCACCGTCGTTTTTCCACTTCCAGGATCTCCCATGAAAAGTGTAGACTGCGTCGTATCGGCAAACAACAAATCTGCAATCATATCCGCATTGCCACTTACATGCCTTCCAACTCGAAGAGTGAGTCCAATAATATCATCTTGACGGTTCCGAATGGCAGAAATGCGATGCAGTTGTCGTTCGAGTCCGGCGCGATTATCGAATCCAAAGGAACCAACTTTTTCTACAATACTGTCCACATCGGTGGGCTGGACCAGTCGATTGTCATCACCGAGACGAACTCGCTTCCCATGAATCCAAGCAAAGGGTTCCCGGCCCTTGTCCAACTGAATATCCGAAATGTACTGTGTAGAACCTTCTAAAGAGACCCTCAAATCGTCAGGAAGCAATCGAAGTAAAACATTACTGTCGTCAGACACTTGCAGTACAGTCGGACCCGTCATGGCATCGGGACATAACTCCATCATCAACTCAAAAGATGCAATGTCGTAGTTGTTGGAAGTATCGAAACAAACGTGTCTTGCGCCATCCGATTCCACAGCCATCTTGGCCCTGGCATCCGATGCCCGTTGAACGGCTTCCCACTGTTCACCAACGTCATCCTGTAGTAGACCATCCTTGGCTTGGAGGAGGAGTTTGACGTATGAAGCAGCATATTCGAAACAATCTCGGGACAGCGGACGATGCGAAAATGCTTCCGAATCGTTCTTCCATAGTTTCTTCACCTTTTGCTTCAAAGGGTGTCGTGGTTCGTGTCCGACAAAAGTCAACATTTCATGGAATCCAACAAGAAGTTCGCCCGTGATTGATTCGATTGCCAACTGACTATCAAAGGTCGATACAGGAGGTTTCAACGCCCCAATGCGAGAAATCGCAGCGACGTCGTGGTGTAGATCATGGAAAAGCTTGATGATATCCTCGGATGCCAAAAGATCAGCCAGAAATGCACATATTGCTTCCCCACCCAGCTTTACACCGTCAAATAGAAACATGTTGGTACTGGTTCCAACTGATACAAGAAAGAGATCGTCCGGAACACCCTGGCAGTCAATGGCGACAACTGGGTCACAATTGGGAGTCGCAGTAGGACAAAAAGGATAGTCTTTCGAAATCGAAGATAGCTTTTCAACTGTATCAACAAAGATTATATCATCCGCTCCATCGAAGGTGTGAGTGGTAGGAGGTACTGCTGCGGCTGCCACTGGGTCGTTTTGAATTGTTGCATCACTATCGCTGTGTCCATACACCTCGATGAACGAACGAATGCGGTCTTTGTTCCAGATCAACCTCTTGTTCGTTCCGCTCAAACAACCAGTTTTAGGATCTCTGAGGGTCGTCATCACTCGCGTTACGACCTTTTTCCATTTCTTTGACTCTGACAAGATTTCCGAACCTTTGAATAGCCAATTGGCCACCTCTGGCACAGCTTGGATTTTCATTTTTTTTCATACAAGATTTCAGCTGTTTTTTGTCACACGGCCAAGACTTATTCTGAAAGTCATCGCTCATCATCTTCAACAGTTTCGCAGTGCGAGAATGAGTTGCAGCATCTCCCATCGTATCAGTGCGTCTTCTTCGTTTTTATTCTTTTTTTCTTTTTCAAATTGCTCCGACAAACCAAGGTAACAAATCCAAAAACAGATTTATGACTAAACAAAAACAATTCCGACGCGATCCTTGATGAGTTGGAGGAGACGACAGCTGGAATTATAGAGGGAGGAAGTTGCAGTGACTCTCATCCTTTCTTCTTTCCTTTACCCCTCCCACGCCACGCTCTCTTTTCTATTCATCAACCGACAGTTGGCAAGATCCATGATCATATTAGTAGTATTATTATTGTGATGATGCACGACGGGACCGCAGCGGGCAGCCCGTTGGGTACATTTTTTTTGTCTTTTTGGTTACACAGTCCGTTTCTGTTCGGCGTACTATGTTGCACCTCTTCGTTCGTTCACGTTGTGTAATACGTAGTATCAAGAACATTCTAATGCGATCTTGCCTCTCCATCGCTTCATTTTTTGGAATCCTCTTTCAAGACGAGTATGATACGTCGTTGTTGTCATGAGAGGAAATTGATGGACCATACAAAGTGAGGGAACTCTTTACTGTTAGTTCTGCCGATAGAGGTTACCTGTAAGAAAGCTACCGTAGTAACTACTCCGAGTAACAGTAAAAGAGATCCCCTAACTTGATTCACCGTCAAATGTTGTCGGTGTCAAGTATCAAGAACACCTTCGATTCACTACTAGTAGTACAAGGCAATACGACTAGGTAGGTACGGTACTACCCTTACTCTAGTACTCCGAGTACATACCGTACATACCATAGGTACTCTGAGTACGGTACTTCGCTACTCGTATGATACCACGCTATTGCGGTAACCGTACATACAGGGTTAAGTACCTGTACACGACAGTGCGGGTAGTATGTCGTAATCGGAGGTCGTACGTACGTACGTACTCCGAGTATGCTCGTAATAACAAAGTACAGACGCCTTCGTCATCGACAGAAAAATTCAAAAACGATCCACTCTCCTGCACAGAGTCACGACGAAGAAACGACGACGACGACGACGATAGACTACCGTAGACTACTTCCTTCTTTTATGTGTTTTACTACTCTACTACCAGGTAGGTAGCTAGCTACCGGTAGTGTGTTGAGACACCAAGGGGCGTTTTATATCCCACCCATGCAGCTACAGACCCGACGATAAAAACTTACCATGCGTAGCTGCCACATGTTTGCACTCCCTTGTTGCCTTTGGCTGGCAACTGTTTGTCATGCATTCCATCATCATTCTTCCACGCACACAACGACGACTACGACAACAATCCTCCAACGAACGAAAGGGAATGTCATCCGAACACAACAACAGCAACGACTCTCACAGCAACAACGGCCTCCCTTCTCTTTATGTCTACAACCCGAATCGGACGAAGAAGCCGAACAAATGGAACAAGTCCGACTGAACATATGGAAGAGTCGTCGGAATCAAGTCCGTGGGATGCTGAAAAGTGCCGAATCGCTACGTAACTTTCGATTGGCGAATGGATTCGTTCCCGAATTGGATCCAATCACCGGACGGCCCATCAAAAGTGACGGTAAAGCAGCCGTCACCTTGACTGCCTTCGCCTTGGCGGCGGGTGCGATCGTCGTAAGGATCGGTGGTCGGGCCGCTTTGGTCAGTGCGGTAGGATTGGATTTCTTGACGGACAATCCTGAATTGCAAGGCCAGGTCCAACAGGTATTGGAATATTCCGAAACGATGGATCCAATATTGAAAATTGGAATCTTTTGTGCCGGATGGACTTTCACCAAAGTCTTTTGCTTTGATGCTGCGGGAATCGTCTTGGCATTGAGTTCCGGGATCTTGTTTGGTGGAGTCTTACCCGGGACACTAATGAGTGCCTTAGGGGCGACGTTAGGAAGTTCCGTCGCATTTGCCTTGGCCAAGGCCGACACACCCGTTCGGAAAAAGGCATTGGAAATTGTACAAGATAATCCATCGTTACGAGGCATTGAGAAGGTGGTCGCCGAAGACGGATTGAAGGCCGTATTGACACTCCGATTGGCACCCGTACTCCCGATCCCACTAGGCATGTACAACTATGTGTATGGTATTTCTAATGTCAAGTATTTGGATTTTGCGGGCGGGATCTTTTTGGGATCTCTCAAACCCTACCTGTTAGATTCGTATCTGGGATACTTTGGCAAAACATTGGTCGACGGGACGGCCGGTCAAGATGGAGGATGGCAAGATTACATTCTAGTCGCTGTCCTAGGTGTAAGCGTCTTGATTGGAGTCTTTGCATCTCAGCTGGCATCGGAAACATGGGATGCAGTCCTAGAAGAACAGAAATCGGAAGTCAACAAGGCCGAAAAAAGTGACGACAAAAACAATGATGAAGGAGTCGTTACAGAAATCTTCGGTCAACAGTTACCGGAATGGATGGTTGGATTTCAGTATGCACTCCAAGATGCCGATGAACGAATGACCGACTTGGTCTACGAAGAATACGAGGCCAAATTTTGGAATGTCACGGAAGGACAGCCATTGGTTGGAAACCCAGTCGAACAAAGTCCGGACATGGTCAAGCGCAATCCGGCCTTGAAGCCTTCCAGCCCCGAGGTTGCCAATCGATACAAGGGCATCGATTTGGGTGCCAGTACCTGTGATGGATTGGTATTGAGTCCCATACTATTCAGTTTTTTCCTGCAGTTATCAGACCCGCTCTTTGACGAAACGGTTTTTCTTGAAGAAAGAACGAAAGAACAAGAAAAGAATGGCGACTCTGTCATACCAATAGCCGTTTCTATGCCTCCATCTATCTCACAGAAACCGAACGTTGGGGACGATCGAACAGAAGAAAGTAATTTGAGCGAATCCACAAATCCTTCATTGGAATTCCAGACGGGTGTTATGATCAATAGAATACAAGCACTGAGGGATGAAACAAAGCAAAAATTGCAAGATATCGACAAAAAACTTGGAAATACGAAATAATACAACGAATAGTAATGTTGAACACTGGCTAGCTAGCTAGCTAGCTCGCTATCTATCTATCTCGAATATATTGCGATACTTTGAAAGATGGTTCAGAGACATGACGATGGACCAGCGGCCAGATGCAGTACTGAAGTAGGCAAGTTTCGGGTTTTCTTGTAAATTCAATTTGTTCATTACTCGGAACCATCCTCCGTTTGCCGAGTGTTCCATTGTATGTCGCCCAACATACTCAATACACAGAAGGTGAAATGAAGAAGACGCCGAGTCTTTGTCATCTCTTGGTTCAAGTGAGTTCACAGCTACGGGGCGAAGTTGGTCGTCCATGCAGGAAATCCTCGAAAATGATCTATTCCCGACTTTTTTATGGAATGCGACGGTGGACCAAATATGGTAACGATCAACCATTCAGAACACCACGCCCGTCTCAATCACTTGCTCAATCCATTTTGGAGCACCCGACAGAAACGATCGCTTCCTCTACCGAAAATCGAGAATCGTTCATTGGATACCGCAGGAAGGTCTTTTCCTCTTTAGGGGAAGGACTCCCGAAAGCTCTACCAAATTTTTTTTCATCCATGACAGAGTATCAAAAGTCCCTAGCAAGCCTGGTGGTAGAAGAGACTATTCACACTGTGATCTCGTCACTCGATACTCTTCTGCAGTCGTTGAGAATGAAGAATAGAAAGAAGGGAGTGTACTTGCAAATCGATGAAAGGCACGGCAACTTCTTCACGAGTTGGACGAACAGCCCTTTGAACGCATTTTTTCGACGTGAGCTCAAAGCAGGAACGGTGATTCTGATTTTGCGCAAGGGTGAAAAGCCGGCTGTTAAGAAAATAACCCTTGGTATTGTTCAGGTTGGATCTACCAAGAGTACACGACGTAAGTACCCTGTTTATAAGAAGTTGATCCTTTTTTTTGAAGAATTGTTTCTTCTAACGCACTTTCAAAGTACCACGGCACTTGTCAAATGGCGAAAGATGGAGGAAAGGGGATCGGCTCAAGATCTTCATTTATCGCAACAAAAATAGCATTTCTTCACGTGATCAATTGGAAATTGTTCCTGTCAGTTCGATTCTAAATTATCAGCGCCAGTACACAGCGTGCAAGGAGGAAGGTTTAGATGAAGTACTTGGAAGTGAATTGTTGGGGCAAAAAAACGATTCAAGCGCTGCAGTTGATGGACAGCCTTGGCCCATTACTACATTGGATATCGACATTCCTCCATTAAATATCAGCCAAGAAGCAGCAGCGAAACAGTTTGTGCAAGGCATTGCTCCCAAAATAAACATCGTGCAAGGGTGCGTTTTTGGATGGAATAATTTTCTTTTGTTCTTTTCTCGGTCTCAATCGTCAATTCCGTGCTTTGTTTGATAACACCAGGCCTCCTGGAACAGGTAAGTAGCAAGTCGTAGGGGTACGTGACAGCGATCTGTAACTTTTTTTGGCTCACTCTCTGCGCTCATATCTGGCACAGGCAAAACTACCATGACTTGCGCCATCATATGCCGTTATCTGGCAACGTCCAAGTCATCTGATGAAAAAAAGAAGCTCTTGGTGTGTGGGCCGACCAACAAATCTGTAATTGTGCTGGCACGGAAGGTCTTGAAAAGTGTTCAGCGCGAAAAGTCATTGAATGTTGTCATTATTGGAGACACGGTAGAACTCCTCTCCGACAACCCTGAATTGAGAAGCAATGTTGTTTACACGTATTTTTTATACATGGAGAATACGTTCTTCTCTGTTTGCAAGAAATTGCAATCAGATCTCGACATCACACGATTCAGTAAGTCGGTCGATGACATATTCAAAGACATGAACCGAAAGACGCCGTCGACGAACACTACTCATGTTCAGAACACTGTAAAAGAGATTGTAGCCATGTTTGAAAAAGAGAAGAAACCAAATCTGAGTGCGTTGAAATCGAAACTGGAAATTGCGAAGCAGAAATTCAGCGGTATTGATACAACAAAGATTGTACAAGAAATGCTTGAAACTGCAGACGTCGTGTTTTGCACCCTTTCTACGGCGGGGAATGCCGATATGCGAAAAATGGGAAAGGTCAGTGATTTGATCGTCGATGAAGCTGCGGCTTGCACAGAAAGCGAAATGTTGATTCCCATTTGCGCAAAACCTGGTCGCATGCTTCTTGTGGGAGATCCGAAACAGCTACCGGCAACTGTCAAGTCCGACGAGGCTAAGATGTTTGGCTTTCACAGATCGCTGCAAGAACGGTTGATGATCTCTAATGGCTATCACTTTACGCTGTTGGATACACAATACAGAATGAAGCCTGCCATCAGTCATTGGCCCAATGCGATATTCTATGAGTCCAAGGTCCAGGACGGCGACAATGTCAAGCGCTCGGAATATGGAGCAGCCTCTAAACTTCTTTTAGAAGGTGAACCGTATACTTGGGTTCAGATCATGGGCAAAGAAGAGAAGGACGCTAGCGGTTCGACATATAACGAGCGGGAGGTGGAAGCTGTCGTATCCATGATTCTGGACATGAAAACGAAACACAAGCTTTCCGATGCTTGGTTGGCGTCTCCTGATCATGTTCGAATCATGACATTTTATAAAGCACAGGAGTCCTTGTTAGTAGAAACACTTAAGAAGCACGGTTTGAACGTCACAGTGTCGACGGTGGATGCAGGGCAAGGGTGCGAAGCAAACATTGTAATCCTTTCGTTTGTCCGCGGCACTTTGGGTCATATGGGATTCATTTGTGATATGCAGCGACTAAATGTTGCACTGACTCGAGCAAAGTACCAACTGGTTTGTGTAGGAGATGTCAAGGCTATGGCCAAGCTTGAAAAACGCACCGAACACTTGCAGCTTATCGATATGGCGAACGATGCTGATGTCCGAGCTGACATGGCTGATGAACCCGGTAAATTGCCCCCACCGCCACCGCCACCCCCACCACGACTATCGACTAAGGGATCAAGCAAGTCTGGAGAGAAAAGGGGATCGAATTCGAAAAAGAAACGAGCCAAAAAGGCTGCTAAAAAGTAGTCACGTAAACAATATGTCGGATGAATCTTGCAGTAGATTTTCATTTTCCCAGATCAAATTCACTTCAATTCCAGTTGGTAGATGGAAGGAAAGATTCCATACTGAGAAAGTCGAAGTTCCGGCTTTTGTCTCGATGACAGTTGATGTGTTGCAGTCAACTTTCTGTCGACAGGACAACTTCTGGCTCAAGTTGGATTTTTCTTTTTTTTCCCCGTTTTGGCGAGCAACGATGTTCTTCCCTGTATGATGGTTTCTTGTTCAATCTGCCACAGGCGTAAAATGAAATTGGTCGGTAATGAATATCATGTAACGCAAATTCTTGTTGGGGAACGATCCAGACTCGTTTATATTGGTTTTGCGAACCTGCGTTGGAAGTGCCATGAGTTGCGGGTTTTTGCTTGCATCACTGGAGAGAACGTTGAGTGTGTTGAGCAGCATAAAGTACGAATCCACGGTACACTTTTTTGATCCAAACTACCGAATAAGACCTGACATCAGTGCATGGCCAAATGCGAATATGCGACACACTACTACTACTCCAAGGTTGGGTGAAAAAACGGTGAGAGGGAACGTTCCAAGAAAAAAGTACGAATGCGGGTTGGGATTCAAAATCGTGTGTCACGCATGTGCGTAGTGTGAAGGTATTTCCGTTTCCAAGTGTAAAATAATGTTAAAAATGATGGATCCCGAAGAGCATCACAAGACGACTCAGAGAGAAGAGAACGGATTCGTGTTCCACCATGGATGGGGAAAAAGAGCGGGTATGCTGTCTGTCGTCCCTTAGGAACGTCTGAAGTAGCGTTTTCAGACGTGCGGATTTCGTATCCTCTAGCTACTTGAGATCGATCTTGTAACTGTAAATACTCTCTGTGTCACAGGAAGTGTCCAAAGTTGCTGTTGGTTGCCTCTCTCCGGCACCATCATCATCCACATCAGCGTCTATTGATCCAGACTCTGGTGGGGAGAAAAAAAGAGAACCCGAACAGAACAAAAACAGTCGTGTCTTTTTTCGCCAGCAGGGAAGATTCCGGAAGCGCTGATGACCGGGAATGCAAATTGCGAACAGAGATGATGCTCTCATGAAAAAAGGGAAGAAGTGGATGAAAGAAAATTTATGAACGACCAGCTCATCATTTTGTATTGCGTTGTGAAATCTATGGCATTTCGTGCAGTAGTAGTAGTAGTAGTATCCCAATCCTTTATTTAGCCAAGTCAGCGTAAAGCTGAACTAGAGTAGAGAGAGCTATGAACTACTTTTTTTTTTCAGGTTCTTTCTTTTTGTGTATGTAGTGAGTAGTAGTGAGTGGTTTTGTGTTCTATACAGGTTTTGGTAGGTTGGTTCATTCATTCCGAGTCCCACTCGTCGGGGTCGCATCCAAAGTAGATAGCCGCCGCTTGTTGTTCGGGCGTCAGTTCGTCCCAATAATAGTTTTCGCATTCTAGGTCTTCCAGTTCGTAGTCTTCGTCCCACGTTTTTTGGGTGTATCCCAAAAGCAGGGCAAAATATTTAGTCTGCGAATCCAACTCTCGCCACCAAAAGTCAAACTCATCTTCCATTTGTCCTTCCGTGATGGAATTCAAGCATGGGGAAGAAGTACGGGGAGGCAGCAAGGACGAGGAAGAATGGCGGCGGTGCATTGGCGGTCGCTGCTGTAGTGGCTTTTGTAGTGGTTGTTGTTGTTGTTGTTGTTGTAACTGGAGTGACTTGGCAGAAGTGGTAGTAGTTGTAGTATCGTGATCGGATCCGTTGTTTTGATGGTTGTTATGATGCGATGGGGATACATGAAAGACAGGTTTGGAAGACAGTGCAAAGGAAGGGGAGACGACATCTTGAGACGGTGGAGGTTTCCTCTTGGTTGTGTTGGTGATGTTTTTTGTGTGTCGATGGTCCTTCGTTTCGGTCTGATCCTCTTCGTTGGGAATGTTGGAAGAAGAATCATGGTTCGTAGAGGCAGAGTCGACCAAGGGTGGTAGGGAAGGCGGTTGATTCTGCTGACTGTGTTTTGGTGGTTTCGTAATCCATTCTTCCAGTCGATCTTGAAGGCAAATAAGCAGAGTGGCTACCATCCCAACTCCGCCAATGGCGATGAGTGTAAAGAAGAGGGGCAGTATCAATATTTGGTGTCCATTATTGAAGAAGATCTTTCGTACAAAGAACACGACAATCGGGATAAGGAACATGAAGGATGTGATCCACGAGTTTTGTGTGTGCCTTTGTCCCGGATGCAATCGGTGCCTTCTTCCAGACGCGACTGACAATCTACTGTAACTAGTAGTGTTAGTATTGATGCTTCGCCTACGTTGTGGACGCAGACGTGGTCTTGTTGGATGTTGTTGGTTGTGTTGAAATGAACGATCCCTACGAACCCCCGCTTGGGATGGAGCTTGAATGGTGGAAGCGGCGGTTGTGTCCGTTTCCAACCCTTCCTCCTCTGAACTGTTCGTCGTCACCACCATATGAATGGGAGACTCATGTTCTGCAGCTGTTTCATCTCTCCGATGCCTTTCTTGTTGCGAACAGTCCTGTTCTCGCAAAGAAGAGGCGCCGCAATCGTCATCGTCATCGTTACAACCCACAAAAACAACCGACGACTTGACTTCTTCGTCACAGTCAGCAACGACACAAGTCGTCTTGGATGCAGCTGCCGTAGCCTCGGAACCGTCCACACTCCCGCTCCTATTCACATCTGATATCGTCATCCTTCTAGAGAGACGAGGCAAACCAGAGAGAGGTGCAGTTGGTTTCAGGAATATACTAAGACACTATATATATATACGAGAGTTGTCGGAGTCCTGATCAGAATGAATGTTACACTGTTATAGCTTCGTTCACCTTCAGTTTTTATTTCAGCGTACGGGTACTGGTACGTATTACTGTGATACTGCGTACGGTATTTCATGTTCACATTTTTTACTACCGGTAGTGGTAGGCCTGCAACGCACTACAATAGTACAATGGACGATAGAGAAAAAGACGGCATGCATTTGTATAACTAATAACAGTGACATGCAATTCTTATTATTTTAACTGTAAAAATTGGGCATTGGCTCTGTTCCTGCAAGCACTGTTTTCTACGTAGTGCCACACTGTACCGTCGTACTAATCCCAACACTGTGTCCAATTTACCAAACCGTCTTGGATGGAAACAGATGGCACGCGTCCAGGCTGCGTGCATTAATAAAGAGAAAATATTATTACGATACATGCTACAGAAGAGCACTCTACAATACACAACGCAGTACCGGTAGTTTCGACAAGCCTACCGTACCTACAGAGAAAAATATTATTACGATACATGCTCACAGTCGCAGTACCGGTAGTTTCAACATGCCTACCGTACCTACTACCGGAGTATTTGACAAGATCGCAAGTTTCGCGCTGTGGGAGATGCCTGTACGGCGAATTGACGCTTTACGATTAACGGTTCTACCGGTTCTATTTCCAAAAAAACAACTGTCATCCAGTAATGTGCTTTCTGTAGTAGAGTATGTTTTCACGTCTGAACAGGCCATTGAAGCTCGAATGATTGCAAAGGAATAGAAAAGAAAGTGAAGGAAGGCACGAATTATCCCTCAAAAATTAAATTATTCATTCGACAAGTGCCATCGGTCAATTAATTATTGTTTATTCGACAGCTGCCCTCTTTTAAATAAAGTTTTATTATTTTCACTGGCCTACTGTAGAAGGAATCAAAATCAATTAATATTTGTTTATTTGACAAGTGCCCTCCATGAATAAAGCTTTACAGTTAGTAGAATTCGATTTCACTCGGTACCCCCAACTCATCAACCAACTTCATGTGTGTGTGTTGCGTTTGAAAAAGAGGGAAAACGGGTCTGCACAGTTGAAGATTATCCATATATTATATATATTTTGTTGTTGTTGCATCTTATTGGTTAATAATCCGTATATCAATAATGAGCATGACATGGTTGAGAAATTCCACGGAAAGTTGGGCATCGAAATACTCTACTACTGTTGAAAAATGAGAAAAAGTTCCAGGTCGTATGCAAACTTCCGCTCTTCCCGTCAAATCCTTGAATCATTACGACTGTATTCCCCACGTCTGGATTGACAGTGAGTTTATTATTACAGTTACTTCATGATAGCTGTTTCTGTTCCGTTACGTGTGCCAACGGATTTATTGTTACTTAACCTGAGAACACCTCCCTTTAACACTTTTTAATTAACAATCATGATATCTTTTGTTCTGCAAGCAAGGTTCCGAGTTTTTTTGCTCTTTTTATCGAAGGGTTCCAGCAATTTCTGGAAATTTATTACTTTTTCGCACGTCCTCTGCCGATGAAGTTTTTCTTGTACAGAGACAATAATGAGTGAAGGAAGGTCGGACAGACCACTCAGGATAGCACTCAGGATAGAATTGTACGGACGACGGATCAGACGTTCCGCATTCCGCAAGAAGTCACGAAGTTTGTGAACAAGGTGAACAAGAGCGAGTGCATAAAAACAGGCAGGAACGCAATCGCCCATCTCGCCTATGTCGGTAAATCATTCGACTTTCGGCACATACCTCTTGACGCCTGCTCATCGCCTTTGTCGGCACATCATCAGCACATCACCAGTCATTCTCGACTAGACATTCATGTCATCCCTCAACCCCTTTTTTTGGAGACGGCGATAACATGGATTCTGATTGGGAGGATTTTGAGGAAGAAGCCGCTCTAGGACTCCACAGGAACATGGAGGAAATAGAAGGAGGGATGCAAAATGTTGTTTTTCCATCATTGCGCAAAACTGGCGAGTCAAGTACAGCAAAACTTCTTACGCAGGCGATTCAGAAATGTCTGCCGGAGGACATCAAAAGTCGGATTACCTCTCGATCTTTGAGGGATGCTGGAATTACTGAGCTTGCTTCCCATGGGTCCTTGTCGATCTATGACGGTTGTGCAAGGTCTGGACACTCCACCGGCACAACCCAAGATCATTATATCAGCGACCAGAACTATCTGTATGGGTTGAAGGCAGGCATGGCCAGGGCAGGGTATGATGTTGCCAGCGGTGATTATACCAAGAAAATTCACCTGCCTAGACTTCAAGCTATCGGCAGTGGGGTTGACGATCAGCTCCAGGTTTTTTTGGATAGATGCTTTACAGTTGACGTTCCTCATTTTGATAAGGGGGGCAAACTGAGGCCTGTGCTTTTGACTTGTCTTGCCACACTCTTACAGCATTACAGGGCCGTTTTGATTGACTGTGGCCATGACAATGCCATTATTCAGCATTTGAACAAAGCTGCTTTACAATCCCGTTTGAATGACCCACGGTCGCCAAGATTGGCTCCAATTCAAGTACTTCAAAAGTGGTGTGAAATGATCAATACTGATCTTGAAGGCCGTATCCGTCAATCACAGTGTGTGACACCCAACCTCGAGTCACTGTCAGGTGCTTTGAACAACACCATGGCAATGATATCAAATCTCAATGAAAAGATTGAAAAACTCATCAATGAGAACAAAGAGGTAAAGTACCAATTATCCGTCAGTCAATCTGAGATGGCAACCTTGCGGGAAGAAACACAAAGCATTCGCAAGAATATGTCCGTCTTTAAAACCCCTCCAACATACTTGCCAATGAAGCGATCCTGTTCTACCTTACCTGCGGCGGTTGACAATGGAGATGATGAAGAGAGTGCAGATGATAATGACTGTGAAGTCATTCTCACAGCGCAAAGAAGGCCAGACGATGTGGTCAGACAGCTAGCCCTAAGTTTCAATGCTGTGCCAGCAGAGACGACTAAATTGGATATGTCAAGCGCTTCTTTCAAGGATCTGCTGTATGACCTCAAGGATATTCTTAATCTGGAAGATTTGGGGAAAACCCCAATCCCAAAAGACACGGTGACAGAAAATTGGGCATTGACCAATTGCCTTGAGCTCCTGCAAATTGCTGTCACTCAATCCACAGAATCCAAAGATTGCACCTAAAGACCAGCCTCTCATATTCTGGAACGATGCAAAGGCTCACACAAGTGGAACCCCGCCAGGACAGCAATCCATAGCTCGGCTTCTGCGCAAGAATGCACCAACACCTACTGTTGATGCCTCAAGAACCACCGCTACTGTCACGGTGCCTGCAGCAGGGCAGCAAACATGGACAACACCGGCAATAATATCACTGCAGAAACCAAGCAGATCAAAATCATGTAGTCACAGTCAAAAACAGACAAAACAAAGAAAACTGAATGGTACCGGTACTGCTCTGGCTCCTGCAGGTGACTCTCTTACAACAAGAGATCTAGCTGTTGTCATGAATAATCTCAACGCCGAACACAAAAAGCTTGCTGCCTTGAAAGATGGTCATATGGTCTTACGCAGCAACAACGTTGTGAAACCAGGATTGGCAGTTGGACTTTGCGGTTCATTCCCCGGTCACTGCCAGATGGGAGGGCTTGTGAGGGCAAGCAATGCCAATGGTATGGTAATGAAACATCAATGTGGAATGTGTGGCTATTTCACTCATGGAGCCCTGTGTTGCCCAAACAATGTGGATACTGGATCCTACCAATGCTACTACTGTTTGAACCGAATGATCCGTCCCAAGATCGGCGGTTAGACAATACTCCCGTGGAATTTACGATTATGTTTACATAGATTAGGTACATGTCATCATAATAATTGTTCACTGTCATTCGGTAAATAATGCTAGGTAGGTAGGTAGACTTTCGAATCTGCTGAACCGTCAAGTAGCCGGTGCAGTGACGTTGACGCTAACCTTAATATGTCCAGGATGGGGCTCAGAACACCGGCCGCTGGCACGCCAGCAGCTCACTCAGGATCACTCAGGATCGGCCCCTTCGGGGCCCATCCTGAGCTCAGGATCGCGCTTCGCGCTCATTATGGCATTTTTTCCAGAGAACCGGAACATCCGTTTTCGAGTTCATACTAGTCCTACTGTCCAAAGTTTACTCCGCAGCATTCTGTAGAAAAGAGCATAAAAAATAGAGCATCGAATGGACGAAACGAAAGGAGGGGGAAGGTGTTCGCAGCCTGATGATGATTCTCATGGATCTTTTTTAAATCCCACGGTCTGCCTCTCACTCTGGCAAACAGGTTTATTGGTACTATTTTTGCATAGGGATATTCTTGTACGAGAGAGAGCTACTCTAGTAGTAGTAGTACCGTAATCAGTCTACTTTTGTTGTTGTTTCAAGAAAAGAAGCATCCAACATAGAAGGATGTTCATACGGGCATCATTTTATATCTCTGCTGTCGTACAACGACATGATCGTGGAAGGCGCCATCCGTCTTTGTCAAGCGATTCTGCAATTTTTGTACGCAACAAGCAAGAATGTCTCCTACTGCATTATAAGTATATATTTATATTTTTTTTCAAAAATAAATGGGCATGACGCATGACCTATTCTCAAATCTCGTCATTTACTAAAGAGAGAGAGAGGAAGATGATATTCGAGTTGTTGTTGTTGTACATTATTTCGTAGTTGCAGGCGTGGCAAAAAAGGCGTCGATCCGTTGCAAGACGCTGGTCAAGTCGCTGGACTGTCGTCTCCATCCAGGAGTGCTTTCTGTCAACCACGATGGCAGTCCCCGAGCAATGGCATCGTCGACCGGATATCGCACGTCCATCAACACTACCGAGGCATAGTCGTTGGCATGTCGGATGGCCCGTCCCACCGACTGATTGATCGCCCGCAGACACAAACTCCGGTAATAATCGTTGGGATGTGACACCAATTTGAGCTTTTCTTGTAGCAGAGGATCCGACTTGTCTGCAAACGGCATTCCGACTACCACCACACATCGGCATAATTCGTTGGCAAAATTGATCCCCTCCGACAATTTGCCACCAACGACCGAAAGTAACAGTGCTCCTCGTGACGATGACTTTGCCGCTTTGGAATACCGATTCAACGTCGATTCGACTTGGGAGGCATCCTTGGGTTCTCGAATGACAGCATTGGTGACAGAATGAAGCTGTTTCCAGATGGAATTATTGCTGTTGTTCTTGCTACTGCTTCCCCTTTGCCATGCTTCCACCAAGATTTGTTCGTACTTGTACGACGGTAAGAATACCACAACGCCATGTGGAACATGCTGACAGAGTCGCACCACGGCCTTCCCAATAGCATCGCAGACAGCTGGCGTCGATCGGGTTTTGTGTCGAACATCAACGACAGTCCCGTCGACTCGAGTCACCGTTTGTAACAGAACATGAGACGAATCGACAACATGGCCACAGGTAAAGGCCCAAAAGTTGTCCGACTTGTACAGTTGGTACGGGTTCGATCGGTTGTTGTTGGGATTGAGCGTTACAGCTGCCTTTTGTTGTTGCCAAGTTCGTTCCGCATCGATGGCACGTGATGCTGCGGACGGAATCAATTCTTGCATCATCACTCCCAATGGTTGGAGTGTTCCACCGACCAAACACACGGCTCGAGGGACCGTCCATAAATCATCCTCTGCTTGCACGGCTGGATTCAACACACAAAACTCGAGTTTTTCCTTGCCCTGTGTTGTCGTATCAATCACAATTTGTCCGTCCGTGTCACTCGAATACGTCAACTTTTCCAAAAACGTTTCCACAATCGACATGGGAGAAATATGAGTACCGACGGTGGAATTGATGGACGGTATTTTCTGGGTCGTGGTGGCTTGTGACGGTGCGACATCATTCGTTTTGGAATTGGAATCGTCGATAGATTTTGGTAGAAATCCCAACAGCTTTTGAGATAGTTTGGAATCCTTCATGTATCGCAACAAGGGGAAAATGTTAATGGTTTCCAAACCCTGTGACACTAAAAATTGACTACATGTCATGAGGGAACGGCATTGTTGTTGTTGTTGTTGTTGTTGCTGCTGCTGCTGCTGAAATGGAGGCATGGTTTGTGGTTTGGTCCGTTTCTTGTTAATGTTCCCTCCCATACTGACAATCAATCCATGAATAAGTTGTTTGAGTTGTCCCAAGAGTTGCAAATGATGTGCGGACAACTTGTCCATGTATTTCGTTAAATACAATTGGAGTTGTTCCAGGGATGTCATGGTACTGGTCAATGTCAATGTCGCCGATTGCATACTGGCGATGGCTTGAGGCAAGTTATGGGCCTCGTCGATCAGAATTAATGTATTGTTGTGTAGGGTCAATCCCAATGCCTTCCGAGATGGTTTATTGCACAGTAAATTGTAGGGCACCACCACCAACTGTGCTTGTGGCAATGCCTGTCGGGTGGCATAGTAGGCACATGTCTTACTGGACGATCCCAAACTGGCCATTTCTTCCACGTCGGTCGGTTCTGTCAAAGAATGCAAGGCCAACGTGGCAATCGTTTCCTGGTTGAGATAATGGGGACACTTCGACGACGATTTGCGTAGTTCCAAACACGCTTCGGTGAGTTGTGTATCGGACGTGTACTGTTGTTTGGGATGTTGTTGATGATGTTGATGATGATACGGTGACACGAATTGTCCACACAATCCCTGTGATCGACTTGCGAGTGCCACCACCCGTACCTTGGTTCCGAACGGAGGTGGTAACTTTTTGATTTCTTGTACGAATTGGGACAGTTGAGAATGTGTCCGGGCCGCGTAAATGATCTGAGGTGGCTGTTGTTGTAACGAAACTTGTTGTTGAATTTTGGTGGACGATTGGGGATTATAATCCTCGTGTTGTGAGATGGAAGTGACTGGCTGCAATAACCATTCCGCCGACCCCTCTGGAATAGAACGTCCCCGTTTCCCAGTTTGTTCTTGTTGTTGTTGTTGTTCCTGTTCGTACTGTAGTAACAGTTTGGATTTTTGTTTGGATTGTTTCTTCCAATACTTGCGTTCATTGATCCGACATCTGGTCAACGCTTGTCGGATGGTATTTTCACGGCGTTGTTTGTGCCGATGTTCTCGATTGGTATCGTCGTCTTTTGCAATGTTCGTCGGATGATTATTGTTGTTATGGTTGGTGAGTCGATAGGCATCTCGCAAATCGTCCAGCGTTTGTACCAATCGGTCATGTCGTTCGACGATCTGTTGTTTCCGTTTCTGCTGGAGAGTTTCCTCTTCATGTTCCACGGATGGTTTCCAATCATCCAACCAATCTATACCCGTCTTTGCGGTGGATTTGTTTTTTTCTGTTACGACACTGGTAGGCGATGTCGATGATGTCGATGAACCTTGTTGTTTCTCCGTAACTCCATCTTCCTCTTGGTAGTAGTAACGATATTCTTCATGTTGTAACCACACCAAACTGGCACATGCCAACGAAAGAGACTTCCCCGTCCCGGTTGGTGATTCCAATGCCAAAATTCGACTACGACGACGACCGTAATTATCATCACCACCACCATCACTACCATGATCATCATTGATGTTACTCTTGGATCGTGGGATTCCATCCAACAACGCGTCCATCAATGCCTTTTGTTGAGGGTACGGTCCCGATGGAAACGGAAAGAAATCAATGTCATCGGCGGTCGGATACGATCGTAAAAATCGCTTCGTCAATGATGATGATGACGACGACGACATGATATTGATGTGATGATCATGTAGGGTTATGTTATGTTTATGTTTGGCAAACGTACTCGTATACGTAGTGTTACTGTTAGCGAGTGATATCGTAGAGTATGTGTAGGTCTGCTCTGCTCTTTCCAAATAAAATATTCATCGAATGTCTTTTTCTCAGACTGTAAATGATGAGAAAATGAATGATGAGTGTGACGATGGAAGGAACCATCATCTTCTGATATTCATCATCTCTTGCTCGGAGGTCCTGTCGTATCATACGTACGACAGTGTTTTTTCCTTCCATTCTCATCACTTTTTGGCGCGAAAAAAAAACTTGTCATTGTTCGGGGAAGGTCAGGAGGGGAGGGTCTCTAGTAGAGAGGTTATTTTTTTGGTCCTCCGACAACAAAACTGCGTTTTCGTTTTCGTTTTCGTTTTCGCACACCTAATAAGACGGGCCTGATCATATCATTATGGATGGGGCTAACGATGAATGATGTCAAAAAACAAAAAACCATGGAGAGGAAGAAGTCACAATTTTAGTAGAGCCAACATTTTCTCTCGGAAAAGAGAGAAACTCCTCCACCTTGATGATAGAAATTTTCTTCTCTCTCGCTGCTAGCTAGTTAGGGTTTTTATATATTTTTATTACTCACGCCAATCAGTAATGTCTTATTTTTTGCCTGCTCTAGCTAGCTACCACAGATTTCTTCTCGCAATTGTACGCAAGCGAGTGGGCCAGTTATTCGCATTGCGAAAAAAAGGTGCCAGAATTCAAATCCTTTCTCGCAATTACCAAACACCAAAATCATGCCCTGGTGGGGCAACTTTAAAACCATCATGACAAACCAAGGGTCAATTTTAGTTTGGTATTGTGATATTCACATTGCTACATTGAATATGCACATGAAAGTGTACGTCATTAATGGAATCACCCCCTTGAATGAAATAATGGATGATGATGACAGTCCGTTCCCCCTGCAAAAAGAGATACCTTATCAATCATTGCACTTCTTTCTACAGGCAAAAAGGCAAAGACGGGTATGTTATTGTTCATTGTGGAGGACTTCCAGTTCCAGCCCCATCTGATGAATGATGAGGATCCATCGTGTTTTCATCCTGTAGTTTTATCTGGTAGTTCATGGAAGACAGAGGAGCAATCACGGACCACAGATTTTCTGATGATGCAACCAGCAGTTCTTTCCACTGGACTTTGTTCTCTGGATTGATGGGCACAAACAAATTCAACACATATCTCATTGAGAAGATGTCGTGGTCAAATTTCATTTCAAGCTTTTCAATTCTTTTGGCTCCTGGGAAACTGCGAAGAAATGATCTCTCGTTTTCGTGATGGTCATACTCAAAACAGCGTTGCATCTTGATTGCTTGCGAGACTTCTTCGTGCCTCTTTCCGTCTCCTGTTATGTCCAGCAATGTCGAAGGATACAGTGAACCATCAGAGCGTGTCCAGTCGAAATCGGTAAGAATTCCTTCATGTAGGATCATATTGCGTAAACGGACATCCCCATGGACCATACCGTCTTCCTCGTGGAGTTGTTTCAACTGTCGTATGATGTTTGCAAACTTGGAGGTCGGAACAGGACCATACCAAGGGTCTCCATCATCCCTTGAAAAGAACTTGGTGCAAACAATGTGAAAATGTTCTTGGGGAGTGATTTGGATGGCATTTGCGTCGACATATTTCTTGACGATTTCAATGTTGGGTTGGCGTTGATCCTGTAATGGAACACTGGTACGTAATCGGTAGTCGTATGCCTTGTACACGTGTTCCACCCCGTTCAATGGATGTTTGGAAACAACATTGCTGAAATACCCCTGATGCCAGGCGTTTGGCTTCTCTTGTACAAAAGATTCAAGATAACCCTTCAAGCCTGAGATCAAGAGCTTTAGACCGTCTATATTCTTACTGTCCAGTAGGAGTGACAAGGCATGCGTGGGCCCTTCGTTATACTGAGAAGCAACCACACCGTAACAACGGATCTCTAGAGTATCCCAGGAGCATCCACGGGCTTGAATCACAACACACGGTAAGTTGCTGATGTTCATGGTATCTGTCCCGTAAATTGACGCCTGCATGCAGAACCCTGAAAATGCTGTGGATGTTTTGTACTCCAAAACAGCTGCAACAGCAGAAACAGCTTGATTGTCGTTGCCTTTCCTACGAACTACAATTGCAATGTCAGCATCTTGTTCCGATCCTTTCTCTTTCGGAACCACTGGAAATTGATGCATACATTCAGCATAGATCGTGTCGTTAGTATTGTTTCCAAAGGCACCAAGTTCCGATTGCAGGAATCGGCACAGTTGCACACCTCTAGGTTTCTCAGAGGATTCTTTTCTAAATCTCTCACGTGGGAACAGATCATGGATTGTTTCTTTCAATATCTGCAATGACCTTGGTTGAAATTCAAAACTTTGGGAGTTCATTTTGGTACAGAACTGTGTATACGACTGAACCGATACAAATGCACCATAATGTGTTGTATGAGTGTCCAATGTTTGTTTAATGTACTTCCGTTTTTGACTTGCGTTTGACGTTCGTTCCATTTGCGAGGCTGGCAACGGACAAACAGCAGGAATGATAGAACGGTACTGATTGGATGTTGTTTGGTTTCTGATGACGTTTTTCTGATATTCACTAGCATGGAATTGCAACACAGCGGTACTACAGTTTGTTACGTCATTCTCAGACAGCGTTTCGAGAGTTCCACGCCGACCCAACAAGTATACCGTGGCAATTGGTGTTGCCCATTCCTCCCATTTCGATTCGGGACAGGGAGTTGCACCATTGTCATCTAGTTTTGCCCTTTTGGCAATCCGCTGGATAAAGCCTTGCTTCAAATTTTCTGCCATTGCTGTCTATCTATTGTTGTCCTGCTGTAGTAGCTCTGTTGACAGGAAGGGCGTGTTGATGTTATTGTGACCAAAGAGTCAGTTATGACACGCGTGCCACTGGTAGTACGCCGTATACGTTACGAATCACTGGACGTTCCAGCCACTTCGCAAGACTATCAATCCATGCCGTTTTTACGACGATAGTCGTAGAAGTCGAGGTCGTAAAAATCATGTCACAGTGTTAAATAATTACTTGTCGGGTCGTAAAAATCGTCTCACAATAATACATTCAATATATATAATATTATTATTGTCACTCTACATTTTTGGCGGTAACGTAGCCTGTGTACCAAAACTACACAAATTCCTTACCTCCGCCCGAATTCGGGCGGTAAGAGCTCTACGAGGATGAGTACCAGGCCTACGTCGAGCCAGATTACGTAGTAAACTTCCATATTTACGTAGTAACAAGTGCTATCTCACTAATCCTACCACCTACTCATACTACCTCCGCATAAAAAAATGAATTCGCAACAACTACCGGTAGCTACTAGACTACGGAATCGCAACAGCTACGAATTCGAAAGCACTACTGGAAGTCTGAATCCTCCTCTTAGCATTAGATACGTTAATTGATTCCGAGTCCTCCTCCTCTTCCTGAGAGGAATCGTCAAGGGAATAAACGTCCGCAGGGAAATAAACGTCATCATAGTACATTTGTTCTGTTTCCTCTGCTCCTACGACTTGCTCGTCCGTTTCATCCCCCTCCTGTTCGTCTTCTTGGTCTTCTTCCTCCAGTTCGCCCTCATCGTGGTCTTTTTCCGCCACTTGTAACTGTGCATCTGTCCCATGCGTGTTGTCTTCGGCCTGCACCTGGCACGGCCCAGGCGACTTGGACGGTGATTTTTTTTGGCTATTCGCATTTGCCGAAAGCTTTCTCCGTTTCTCTGCACCTGGGTCCTCCTGTTCTCTTGACTCCAGTAACCGCTTCCTTTGTTTTCCAGCCTCAAGCGCAAGGTTCTTTCGTTCATGCCACACCTCATAGCATGACTTTGCCGTGGAACCACCAATTCTTTTCTTGCACAGGCAGACCATGCATGTTCTGCACATAAACGAACTGTTGCTGGACACCTCTTTTCCGTGCAACCGTGACGTCTCTGGTACTTTTTTTTTGAGACGAAACACAGAATGCATTTCCTTCTTGCCCCTTCATTAGCCTTCTGAACCAGTCCATGCACGCGACCAGATTGGTGTTCGCATCCAGGAAAGCTCGCAAGGTGCAGTCGTTTTAGGGACGGATCCTTGATGAACTTCTCTAGCGCACCCCGTCTCATAGGCCACACATTGTTTTCCTTGTACTTCTGGAACTGTTGTATGAAAGCGGCACATGCAGGGCTGTCTTCTCGTAGGTTTGGAATGGCTAAATTACTTCTTTTGAGGCATGCGAGTTCGGCTAAGCTAGCCATGGACGTATTCCAAACGTAATCCTCAATGGTTTCTGCGCAATGAAGCTTCCTTCTCACCTGGTGGCTCTTCAAGGGTTGCCATCCACGGGGCAACATCAAATACGGCCTGATGAGCTCTCCAGCTGTTCACCAAAATTGCATCCAGCATTCGAAAAACATATTTCGATTCAAAACTGCCCTTTGAGTTGAACGCCACTCTATCTGACAGCTCCGTGTCGGAAAAGAGGACGTCGTTTCTGTTTTGTTGCCCTTTGGCACACCGACGAAAGTGTATGGTTTGTGGTTTTGGGTGACAAAAACTTCAGGTCCTTCATGGCCTCCTTCCTATTGAAGACATCTCTCAGAGCGAGGGCGTAAACAGTCTTTGATTGAGGTTGTTGCCTTTTTGCGACACGAACTTCACACCCAAGATAGTCGTCGTTTGAGATTATCCAATGTTTGCATATTGATTTCAAATCCTTAATCATTTCAGGGGTAATTTGAGATCTATTCCTACGCCTCTGCATAGCAGCGTCCCACTCCTCCACAGTGTTGTAAGGGTGTCTGGAGCCCAACGTTCCTGCGATTGTAATGACGTCAAGGTCACGTTCGGCCGCAGCCAACACTGCAGTGAGCTTGCCGTAACCTCGATCAACTGCAAGCTCAATGACGCATTTAGTGCTATTATGGGGGATGAGAAGTGAATCCAGTAGACGATCGACGTTGCTAGAATCATACTTCACACGCAAACGCATTCCAAAGCACATACTCAGCATGGAACAAGCAATGCAATCAGCTACTGGACCTTCCTTGACTCGTTTTCGGTTGGAATTTAGAAATCCGTATTACGCGTCTGTCCGTCGTCCGGATATCGGCTTTATCATATATTTTCAAGAATTGCATATCGATCGAAAGCTTTTTTTCCGATCTATCAATCTGTTCAATCTAAATAGTTGAACTTCAGCTGTTGCAGACGTTATGATGTCCTAAAAGGGACTTTTTCGTGCACCGAAAAAATATGCGTTGTGAAAATTTTTGAAGAAATTTTGGTCGCGATTGGCAGAATCCAATGTCCAACTCATGTCCTACACACTGGACACATCCCAAGATCCAATATCTTGGTTAAAGGCATGTGAATCAGCCAACATCAAACTCATGTCTATCTCACTGGACACGTCCCAAGATCCAATGTCTTGGTTGAAGTCATATGTAAACTCAAACATGGAACCCATATCTGTCACATTGGACACATTCCAAGATCCAATGTCTTGGTTGAAGGCATGTGCTCCAAAGAACATTCCTCTCATATTCCTTACACTGGAAACATCCCACTCTCCAATATCTTGGTTAAAGGCAAATGAATGAAACAACATCCAACTCATGTCCGTCACACTGGACACATCCCAAGATCCAATATCTTGGTTGAAGGTAAGTGACTCATACAACATGCCACTCATGTCTGCCACACTGGACACATCCCATGATCCAATGTCTTGATTGAAGTTATATGCATACTCAAACATGGAACTCATATTTGTCACATTGGACACATTCCAAGATCCAAGGTCTTGGTTGAAGGCATGTGCTCCAAAGAACATTCCTCTCATGTCAGTGACGTTTGGTGTGTCCCAGCAATCCAGGGCTTAATTGAATGTTTTGATTTGATCATCATCAAAATCTGGATCATGTATAAAACATGGTTTACATGATCCTCAGCAAAGAAGCTAAATGCAAATGACATGTTGGTGACTTGAGAAACATCCCAGCAAGAAATTCTGGTTCCGTAAGGACTCGTTGTCTTATTTTTCAAGTATTCCTTAATAGCCTTCTTGAGTTCCAAGTCATTGATGTCCACTGGCATTCCTAGAAAGGCTTCACACCCAGCCTGAGATTGACAAAGTGTGAAACTCTTGCGAACCTCCTTTTCTTTGGTGCCAAACACAATTCCTGAATCACTGCAATTACAGGCAGCAATATGAGAGTTACTGCTATCATATTTTTTCTTCTTGGCTTTTCTTTGGCAGATAGCACCTCTGCCAGCAATGCTTTTTGATTGATTCTCTGTGTGATTCTCTCTTCGTATTCTGCCTCAATCTGTGTATCGTCCACCAACATTGCCTCTAAAGTAACAATATCTTCAGGATCTATTGAAGCATCAGATTCAAGTGTCTGCCTATTGCCCCGAATTCCGGGAGCACCTGGTGCAATATCACTGGAATCAGAGACTGTTTCAGACATCATGTCAGGAATGTTGCCATGAGACAAACAGTCCGTTTCCACAACTTTCCTCCCCGAATCTTTTGCATCACTTGCACCAGCAACATTGTCAGTGGTCATGAGCAGTTGTGAAGATGTTCCAACAGCACCCATATCACCCACAACAACATGATTCATTTTGGACAACGGTTTTTGGTTTCCATTTTTTGGCTCTCTCATCTTTGTAGTTGTTATCGAGGTTTTTGAGATACTACTGCCTGCTGAAACGCAACAGTTATGACGTCCGTTCCAGAGATAAGCCCGTGAAACTGTGTCAAGGAAGAGACGGGGGTGCTTCATGTCATGGATCTACCGGTAGGCAGGACGATGACTTTTTACTTGAAATAATTGTGTACCTGTTCAAGTATTGATACATCTTACACTTTACTAGCTAGTCGTCACCAAAAGAAGGCAACGTACTTGCATCAAAAGAAGGAACGTAGCTCTCTAGTAAAGTGATCTCACAGTCAAATAGCCGGACGTGCATCAAAAGAAGGACATCAAATCATGTATCATACCTGGCACGGGCATTTGAGTACACTTTACTAGTAGAGAGAACCCTCAAGCGGCCCGCATACGTTCAGCACACCGTCTTGTGGTTGTGGGTAAAGACTTCGGACCTTTAGAGCTAGCAATGACGAGACACAATCCAGCTTTGAGAGCTGCCAACTTGAGTTTTATGACCAGCTTCTCTTTCGCCGCGAGTCCATGGAACTTGGCAGGAAACATGTACTCCTTTCCATCTTTCAAGCATTTACAAAGATTGTGCTTTGTAGGTTCACCACAACCCAATCTTCGTCTGATCGACCTCCTCAAACCAAAGTTCACAATCCCCAAACGCGGGAACGATCGCAAAGCTTTTGGAGTTCAGGATGGAGACCGGAGGGACGTTGTAACTGTGTTTCCGTGGGGACAATTGTGGTCGTCGTCGTCATTGTGATCGTCTGAAATCTGTGAACCAGTGCCAAAACCAAAAAAATAAAAATTATGAAGTTGAGGCCAGTCCTTATGGTACTCCCCGAAAACGAAAACGAATTTTCCGAAAATGTACCTGATTTTCTCGTTTCGTGCGAAGATGAAAAATTCACCTTATGGTCTCCGGGAACGAAAGGCACTTCCGTACCCACCTACCTATTCGTAATACTTAACACTCCAGTGGTTCTTCTATTTCTAATCGGACATACAACTTCTCTCTTTCTAAAGGCAATGTCGAAGTGCACAACAAGTCGATTCCGGAACTCTTCAAGTGTTAAAGGCCCTAAGAGAATTAATTGCAGGTTTTCGGTGTGGCAACATTTGTACGGAATCAACCGGAGGAATGTGTGTGTCCCTATCATTTCCAGGACCCATGGCACTTGAATCATAATTCCTGGCTGTGCCTGGATTGTTGAGTCTGCTAATAGCAAATCTTACATCAGTGGCATCATGATTGCCACCATCGCCTTCCCAATGGGAAGGCACACCATCTTGCCATTTCTCGTCCAAGCCATCAACCTCCAAAAGCATATTATGCAGTGCACAGCATGTCTTCCATATCTTGTCGGCGTCCGCAATGCTTTGAATGGTAATGCCGGTCTTCAGAATGCGCCATCTTCCCTTCAAAATACCGAAGGTACACTCGACATCTTTTCTCGTACTCTCTAACCACTCCGAGAACCTTATTTCTTTCTGCTGCCAAATTCAATGTAGCGATGGAAGAACACTCTGATAACCTCGTCACTTATGGCTGTTGCTTCTGAGAAATCATCAAAAGTCCATCCCCTGCCAAGGAATCTCAAGGCAGTTAACAACAGAAGCGCCAATGGAGCGGCAGGTCTTCCGACAAAGTCGGACAGGTCTTTCCTTCTTTCCATCGCTCGAAGTGCGGTGATTGTTTCAGCTCCTCTAAATGGTCCTTATATGCTTGATATGGCATCCTAAATCTCTTTCGAAAACGCTTGTGGAACCTTGGGCTGTCAAGCTGAGGGTGCTCAACATACATTCCATACCAAACGGACATGGTGGGTGGCATAACCACCAGCTGGCCTTGCTCGTTTTTGTAATAAAACAACACCTTTCGCATCTCTCCGCTTCTTCACATTTGGTTTGACATATTCCTCTTCCTCCAAACCGAAGAAACATGTTATAGTAAGCAGGCCCATTGGTAAGCAGAGAAGCTTCCTCTCCTTCGGCTTCCAAATCTACCTCGTCACTGCCAGTTGAAGCATCATCAGAATCGGTGGCAACGCTACTATCAGAAGCTGCTTCCTCTCCATTTTCATCATGAGTTGAATGAAGCGGAGGTGTAGGTAGCTTATTACCCATGTTGTTAGAGAGGTGGAGGGAATGTATTGCAACAAAATTAGAGGAGCGGCAGTGCCATGATGAAACATCAACATGATGTTGGTCATTGTTTCGTTCTCGGAGGATCTGATTTTGAACGAAAACCACCAACCTCTCTTTTCGTTCATTTTGGCTCTCCGAGAAAGTTTTTGATTTTCGCTCGTGTTTTCGCGCTTCCATCAGGTTATTTTTTTGGTCCTCCGACAACAAAACTGCGTTTTCGTTTTCGTTTTCGCGCACCAGGACCCTGGTTTTAATCAACCCTAACCTTAAGCACTGTGTTCAATTTCCCCCTAGAATGATATCCCTTTTCTTCAATTGAATAAGGTTTTTAAAATCGGAAACGAATAACTCTAGCCCTAACGATTCAAAATTCTCCACTTTTTTCTCCGGTTTGCAGAGTTCTCCGGTTTTTTCAAAAGTTCTCCACTTTGTCCATGAGTTCTCCGCTTTTTTCAAAAGTTCTCCGCTTTTTCAAAAAGTTCTCCGCTTTCCAAAAAGCGGAGAACCCTCCAAGAAAAAGCGGAGAATAAAAATCGAGGACTTGAAACTAAGTTTCTACCCCCCTCTTCAGCTCATACCGCATACGAATTATACTACGGTACTAACGTGGTACCGGTAGTAGTATCATACTTCGAGCGCTACACGTTCAAGCAACTCTGCCGTTTAGTCCTGGAGAAGTCTGCTATACTATTATTACTCCTTAATAAGAATACCTACCGGTAGTTCAATCCTCTTCCATAATATCTTCAATTGAAACATCGAATAACGGCATATCATCTTCCAATTGATATTGACATATCACACAGACAGCTTCAAAGCACGTCCCAAACCGATCCAATGAGGAATGTGTAACACTGCTGTTGTCGAGGACCACCATTGAGGGACTTTTCTTCTTCCGATATCAAGACAACGACAGATTCTTCCTTTGGATTATTGACGTCTCGTCTGGGATAGATCATCTTGGTCAAGATCCTGGCCTTGGCTCCCTCGCCGGCCCTAGTAGGCTTGTTCTAATTTCCTGGCCATGTTCGTCGAAGCAGCACCGTTACTTCTTGTATCACGTTGGTCAGTTGTGCGCATGGAGTACAGGCCCGGTCCTGCGAGAAAATCAGTACGGTCTTCCAAATTTTTTTTCTCCGCTTTTTTTTCCGCTTTTTTTCTCCGCTTTTGAAGAGTTCTCCGCTTTTTTCAAAAGTTCTCCGCTTTTTTCAAAAGTTCTCCGCTTTGCCCATGAGTTCTCCGCTTTTTTCAAAAGTTCTCCGCTTTTCAAAAAGCGGAGAACTTTTTTGCCGGGACTGCATGACGTGTCTCGTGACCAAAAACGGCCGTTTCTTGTGCGAAAAAGAACTAGGGATAGAAGTAAACCTTAAAAGACTGAATGAACAAAGAATAATTTTAGGGCTGTTCTAAACCGGGGTCCAGACGTCCAGACCATAAGGACGGGACTGATCATATCATTATGGATGGGGCTAACGATGAATGATGTCAAAAAAACATGGATGACGAGGAAGAACGTCACAATTAGTAGAGCCAACATTTTCTCTCGGAAAGAGAGAAACACCTCCACCTTGATGATAGAAATTTTCTTCTCTCTCGCTACTAGCTAGCTAGGGTTTTCATATATTTTTATTACTCACGCCAATCAGTAATGTCTTATTTTTGCCTGCTCTAGCTAGCTACCACAGATTTCTTCTCGCAATTGTACGCAAGCGAGTGGGCCAGTTATTCGCATTGCGAAAAAAGGTGCCAGAATTCAAATCCTTTCTCGCAATTACCAAACACCAAAATCATGCCCTGGTGGGGCAACTTTAAAACCATCATGACAAACCAAGGGTCAATTTAGTTTGGTATTGTGATATTCACATTGCTACATTGAATATGTCAGCACAACCACGGATGACGTACAGCACTCATAGGCATAACTTCTTCTTTACTTTAGTGTATGCTTCATGCTTACTACTGGAGTCCCATAGAGGTTCCCTGACAGGTTATGAGCCCCTAGAGACCGATCACCGTACCATTGTGAACGGCACCAGTTGAAAATTGATTGAGTTTGCCCCATTGCTGCTGCTGATTCGCCGGTGGAGCGCCGGGACCATCCTCTCTCGATTTTTCGACGACCTCTACGTGCTGCCCAGTACACTTTCTACGCGTCATTTTTTGTAAACGAGTGACAACACTAGTGCTCGCGTCATCTTTTGCCCGTATAAAGCCGTACTCGGACATTTCCTTACTACAGCTATAACACCCATTCCTTTCTGCATCTACCTCCCTACCTTCTACTTTTCTTGTCGCTGCATCTCTGTGGTACGACAGGCCTGAAATCCCATTTTCATCGACACCACAGTCCTTTTTTTTTTCTTGTCTCTCGACAACTTGAACATCGACCGCGCTGCGCGTACTCGTGACTGAAACTCGAGTCCGGTGGCACAATCGAACTCACTCCCCTCTACCATGCCTTCGATGATACCATCTACCCTTGCAACCCTATTCGCCCTTGTTGGCCACTACTGCTTGCCTGCTACAGCTTCGCCTACGGTGTTCTTTCTTCCGTTTCTGACACTTTCTGGCTTCGTATTTTGCTCTACTACTGTATTTTCTCGCCACTTCCGATATTTCCATCGCCCACGGAAGCGGCAGAAACACACTCATCAACGTCATGCCCGCCGACTTATGGGACACCATGATCTTGTCCTTCCGCCATCCTCTTCTGTCCTTTCTTGTAATTCCAAATCTAAAGATTTGAAATCAGGGGAGGGTGTCAGCACAACCACGGATGACGTACAGACCATACTGGTCCATCAGCACTCATAGGCATAACTTCTTCTTTACTTTAGTGTATGCTTCATGCTTACTACTGGAGTCCCATAGAGGTTCCCTGACAGAATATGCACATGAAAGTGTACGTCACTAATGGAATCACCCCCTTGAATGAAATAATGGATGATGATGACAGTCCGTTCCCCCTGCAAAAAGAGATACCTTATCAATCATTGCACTTCTTTCTACAGGCAAAAAGGCAAAGACGGGTATGTTATTGTTCATTGTGGAGGACTTCCAGTTCCAGCCCCATCTGGTGAATGATGAGGATCCATCGTGTTTTCATCCTGTAGTTTTATCTGGTAGTTCATGGAAGACAGAGGAGCAATCACGGACCACAGATTTTCTGATGATGCAACCAGCAGTTCTTTCCACTGGACTTTTTTCTCTGGATTGATGGGCACAAACAAATTCAACACATATCTCATTGAGAAGATGTCGTGGTCAAATTTCATTTCAAGCTTTTCAATTCTTTTGGCTCCTGGGAAACTGCGAAGAAATGATCTCTCGTTTTCGTGATGGTCATACTCAAAACAGCGTTGCATCTTGATTGCTTGCGAGACTTCTTCGTGCCTCTTTCCGTCCCCTGTTATGTCCAGCAATGTCGAAGGATACAGTGAACCATCAGAGCGTGTCCAGTCGAAATCGGTAAAAATTCCTTCATGTAGGATCATATTGCGTAAACGGACATCCCCATGGACCATACCGTCTTCCTCGTGGAGTTGCTTCAACTGTCGTATGATGTTTGCAAACTTGGAGGCCGGAACAGGACCATACCAAGGGTCTCCATCATCCCTTGAAAAGAACTTGGTGCAAACAATGTGAAAATGTTCTTGGGGAGTGATTTGGATGGCATTTGCGTCGACATATTTCTTGACGATTTCAATGTTGGGTTGGCGTTGATCCTGTAATGGAACACTGGTACGTAATCGGTAGTCGTATGCCTTGTACACGTGTTCCACCCCGTTCAATGGATGTTTGGAAACAACATTGCTGAAATACCCCTGATGCCAGGCGTTTGGCTTCTCTTGTACAAAAGATTCAAGATAACCCTTCAAGCCTGAGATCAAGAGCTTTAGACCGTCTATATTCTTACTGTCCAGCAGGAGTGACAAGGCATGCGTGGGCCCTTCATGATGCTGAGAAGCAACCACACCGTAACAACGGATCTCTAGAGTATCCAAGGACCATCCACGGGCTTGAATCACAACACACGGTAAGTTGCTGATGTTCATGGTATCTGTCCCGTAAATTGACGCCTGCATGCAGAACCCTGAAAATGCTGTGGATGTTTGGTACTCCAAAACAGCGGCAACAGCAGAAACAGCTTGATTGTCGTTGCCTTTCCTACGAACTACAATTGCAATGTCAGCATCTTGTTCCGATCCTTTCTCTTTCGGAACCACTGGAAATTGATGCATACATTCAGCATAGATCGTGTCGTTAGTATTGTTTCCAAAGGCACCAAGTTCCGATTGCAGGAATCGGCACAGTTGCACACCTCTAGGTTTCTCAGAGGGATTGTTTTTACAACTTTCACGTGGGAACAGATCATGGATTGTTTCCTTCAATATCTGCAATGACCTTGGTTGAAATTCAAAACTTTGGGAGTTCATTCCGGTACAGAACTTTGTATACGACTGAACCGATACAAAAGCACCATAATGTGTTTTATCAGTGTCCAATGTTTGTTTAATGTACTTCCGTTTTTGACTTGCGTTTGACGTTCGTTCCATTTGCGAGGCTGACAACGGACAAACAGCAGGAATGATAGAACGGTACTGATTGGATGTTATTTGGTTTCTGATGACGTTCTTCTGATATTCACTAGCATTGCATTGGAGCACAAGCTCACTACAACCTTTTACGTCATTTTCGCTGAGTGTTTCGAGAATTTCAGGCCGACCCAACAAGTACGCTGTGGCAATTGGTGTTGCCCATTCCTCCCATTTCGATTCGGGACAGGGTGTTGCACCATTGTCATCTAGTTTTGCCCTTTTGGCAATCCGCTGGATAAAGCCTTGCTTCAAATTTTCTGCCATTGCTGTCTATCTATTGTTGTCCTGCTGTAGTAGCTCTGTTGACAGGAAGGGCGTGTTGATGTTATTGTGACCAAAGAGTCAGTTATGACACGCGTGCCACTGGTAGTACGACGTATACGTTACGAATCACTGGACGTTCCAGCCACTACGCAAGACTATCAATCACAGTGTTAAATAATTACTTATCGGGTTAAAAATCGTGTCACAATATCCCTACATTTTTGGTACCGCCCGGGCGGTAACGTAGCCTGTGTACCAAAACTACACAAATTCGATCGAGTTCCACAATAGACCAGATCAAAATCAAAAACTCGATCGGGTAAAGCGTCCAGCTGAGGGGGGTATGGGGGGGAATTGTAACATTCCGATTTTTTAGCATGTTCAACTTACTTAGGAAGCACTTAGGAGTAACATGGCATCGCCAGCTACTGAAAAAAAGCATAGAAGGTTTTTTCATTCCTCGGACTTCATGTATAGATACGTTTATGAATCGAACATTTATTCCATTGTACTCGTGTGTCGATTTCACGAAAGTGCAAAATGTCGTTTAACAGCGCGGCAATTTTTCAGTCACGAATTCAATTCGCCTGCCCTTCCTCATCTTGCTTCATCTCTTCATATCACGTTTATCAATCCAAGAAAGAGGAAAACAAAAATCTTTTAGTCATTTTTAACGTTTTTCAACCATTGAAATTTTTGTTAGAATAAAATTAACAGCAGAAAAATCGTCTTCGCTCGCGGACGTTATATTTCTAAAGCAATTCATTTTTGTTCCGAACACGATCAGATCAAACTTGATCCGGATTAAAACCCAACTGGATTTACTTTTTTGACTCGTTTGACCGGGAATACATAGAAGGCCTACGAAAACCAGGATTTACCACAGGTATGATGAGTACGCACTTGTGGGCGATAACACCAGTAGTTTCGGGTATTTACAGTTACATGATGACATTTACTACCGTAGAGAATATACTAATATTGATTGACAAAAATGAACCAACAAATGTTATCACTGTCCTACAAGTCTTCTCCATGAAGAAAGACATGGTCACGCTTTTTAATTTTCCTCAATCTCTTGATAAATGCTCGTACCTCTTCTGCCATGCCTTTAGTTTTACTTGGATTTAGTGGTTCACGTAAAAATAGCCCTTTCATAGTCCTGCATCGTGACAAGCAGACGTAAACCCAATTGTCTGTGTAGTCCCAAGCAATGACAACAAGATGATGAATTGATCGCCCTTGTAACTTGTGAACTGTTCTGGCATTAGCACAATTAACAGGAAACTGTTCAAAGCTGATACGTCTTCGTGTTCTCATGCTATTCTTGGTAATTGGTCCTGTAAATGGCACTGGAAATTTAGCTGATGCATAGATCACTTTTGGACTTAGTTCAATGATCGTTTCTTTATTCCCTCCTTTACAACCATCCAGCATGTTTACAAGTAATGAATCAACCTGTGTTATAGAAACACAATTCACATGGTATCCATCAATTATAAAAGTTTCAAAGTCCTTTTGTGACACTGCTGGCTTCGGTTTTACACCTCTAAATTCACATATTGCGCCATTTGCAACACAACCAGCAACATCTTCATTGTGATTAATGTACAAAGGGCGCCCATAGTACAATTTCAAAAGAGGGTCATGACGCTTGTTGCATTGGTCTTCCACATGAGCTTCCACTACAGCAGCATATATGATATCCTGTGCTTTCCTCTTCATGTTGCAATATTCACGACGAGTGCCTCTTACATGAAATCTCAAATTACCTGCTTTAATACACAAAGTGTGCATCGGTGGCTGTATACCTGGATCAGTAGAGTGTGTGTTCTCCAGATGTTTTGCAAAAATAGCATCATTGATTGCCATTCTATCAACATTTGTTTTAGTTGCATACGATTAGTATACTGCATCAAAAGGAATATTTCTTTCCATTGGGCCACTTTGCGCACCAACCACTCGTGTATTGATTATGGCAACTTCCTTAGCACTCAATCCAACATCACAGAATCTCCCTAACATTCCACCCCAATTCACATCTTTATCAAATCTGTGATTTGTTCTCAACTCCATGAAAGCATTCAAGTATTCTTTCCATACAATGCCATGTTCACTTTAGTACAGAGGTCTCCCACCCACAGGTGAAAGCTGAGCAAAATCTCCTGAAAAAACAATAGGGACTCCTCCAAATGGATCCCATGGATTATCGAAAATTTGCTGCATTTTCTCGTTCAACAGTTCCATATCCTCAACAGAAGCAAAGGATACTTCATCAACAATCTCCAGATATGTATTTTTGAACTCGACTAGTTCATCTTTTACCTTTCTTTTGAAAGCAAAAGCTCCAGCTGTTGTCTCCCCATTAATGGAGACAGCAGCTGCACCCGTGAGTGCACTGACCCCAATCGTTCTTTTTCACACCAATCGCTTTGCATAATTTTTGGGCATATTGACATGCGGTTTTAATGACATGGCTTTTCCCAGTCCCACCTGCACCGGAAAGAAACCCAATCAGTTGTTTATGGTCATTCACTTTTCCAATTTTCTCTTCTTCAACCTCTTAAGACTGGAATGGAGATAATTGACTAACAGTACGTACGCGTCTGTTGTTCATTGGAACAGCATCCTTTTTTTTCAATTGAAGCTGTAACACATGACACGAAGTTGTTAATACTATTTTGAGTAAAATCAAGATTCCTGTCCACAAAAAGAGGGAACTTACGAAACGAGACATCGTTCAAATTAAAAAACTCTTTTACAGTTTCAAGTTAACAGTAATGAATATTTGTGAGCTCATACAAACAGTTTTTTAAAACGGAATTTTAGTGGACTCCAGGAAGTGCAATTTAGAATTCATGAGAACTGACTGTATGATATGGCTTCGGGTCGGTAATAATTTGCTTTTCTACTACTACGTACTTACAGTTAGATAGGTTATTATGGGAAAGGGAACAAATTGATCGTACGGGTTATGGTGCTACCGCATGAGTAGGTATTGACAGTTTACCGGTAGTTACAATACAGGATATCAGATACTATCGTAAGGTACTATGGTACTTTGGGATACGATGGATATTATTTACTGTAGTATCAAATACTACGTACTACCGGTACGTACCTACCGGTAAACACTTGTTATTATCGTTTGGTGGCGGCTTGCGCGCAATGTGAACCAGCAGCGTGCACTTCCCAACTTACAGGAGCCATATTATCTTCTTAACTACTGGAGTGCCTCTAAAGTGCGATATATCGCGAGATTCCTCAAAGAGTTCTCTACTAAGCTGGCACCTCGGTTCTTAGACCGAGTTATTTGTTAACAGTCCCGGACATCAGCACTGGCATTTGATATCATAACTTCTCAACGGAAGGTCGCCAAAAAATTTGGCTTCCTTTCTTGTATCACGTTTTTTGTAAGGTAACTGATTGGATTGTAACGAGTTTGCGATCGTGTTTGTCTTCCAAGAGTAATCCCCTCTTTTCCTCGTTGAGCACCATCCGTGATTGCGAGTCACGAATAAAATTCTCCATTCATTTCGAAGGACCACATTTTATGACAATGGAATCCGACGATGATTACTCGACATGCACAAAGAGAACACAAGTTCCAAATATACCAATCGAAAGAGCATTCAAAGACGGAGAGGATGTCAGAGTTTCCGCCAGATCGGCCGTCGATTACACAGGAGGGAGGGTACAGAAAGTTCAGGCATATCTCCCGAAGGATTTGCAGGTCCTTTCACAGATGAAAAACCATGTAACAAATCAACTAAAAGGCTGTGCAATCGACGAAAATCTCTCTCTAATAGTAATCAAAAGGGGCTTGCTCATCCAGGAAACTCATCTCCAGCAATGTGCCAAGAAAAAAAAGAGACACCAAAGGCAACATGATCCGCCATCAAAAAACTGCCATTGCCAAACAAGTATCTGCCGAATTTGGCATAGGAAACTCACAATACAGCAAGATTATAACATCCTACGTTACGCAAAACTCGTGACAAATGGTGGTGTATAGTACAGCAGGGCGTGGGTTGAAGCCTGGCAACGCTACAGCAAAAGAAATGGGAATTCCCCTGACCGTTGATAACCGACTTCTGACGCAACTCTTTATACTTTGTACGACAGAAAAGGGCAAACAAAGAGCGGGTTACAGCTCGACAAGTGGTTAACTTTCTTGTTGAGAAAGGGCGACTGCATATCGAAAGAGATGACAATGGAGCATTCGAAAAGAACGGAATTGAGACGGCGTGTAGGGCAGTACTCTAGTAATAGCTTGGATTTTTGTTTGGGTTGTTTCTTCCAATACTTGCGTTCATTGATCCGACATCTGGTCAACGTTTGTCGAATGGTATTTTCCCGACGTTGTTTGTGTCGTTGCTGTCGATTGGTATCGTCGTCTTTTGCAATGTTCGTCGGATGATTATTGTTGTTATGGTTGGTGAGTCGATAGGCATCTCGCAAATCGTCCAGCGTTTGTACCAATCGGTCATGTCGTTCGACGATCTGTTGTTTCCGTTTCTGCTGGAGAGTTTCCTCTTCATGTTCCACGGATGGTTTCCAATCATCCAACCAATCTATACCCGTCTTTGCGGTGGATTTGTTTTTTTCTGTTACGACACTGGTAGGCGATGTCGATGATGTCGATGAACCTTGTTGTTTCTCCGTAACTCCATCTTCCTCTTGGTAGTAGTAACGATATTCTTCATGTTGTAACCACACCAAACTGGCACATGCCAACGAAAGAGACTTCCCCGTCCCGGTTGGTGATTCCAATGCCAAAATTCGACTACGACGACGACCGTAATTATCATCACCACCACCATCACTACCATGATCATCATTGATGTTACTCTTGGATCGTGGGATTCCATCCAACAACGCGTCCATCAATGCCTTTTGTTGAGGGTACGGTCCCGATGGAAACGGAAAGAAATCAATGTCATCGGCGGTCGGATACGATCGTAAAAATCGCTTCGTCAATGATGATGATGATGATGACGACGACGACGACGATGTTGGTTATGTCATCGACGATGATATGTTTTGATGTGATGTGATGTGATGTGATGTGATGCTCATATGGTTGTTTTGTTTGCAATGTTTGGCAAAAACGTGTACTCGTATACGTAGTTACTGTTGGCGAGTGACGGACATGGGAAACTTTTTTCATACGTCGTAGAGTGTATAGAGAACGTGTGTCGTGTCGAATAGTCTACTCTCTTTCCAAATCACTTGTCAATGATGGATTTATACTACGTACCGTAGTAGTATTTATTACAGTTATTACAGTTATTACAGCGATCGATCGGTCGTTGTATCATAGCGTCTTCTCGACGGTTTGATTGATTGATTGACTTGTGAACGGAAAAGTATTTTTAATATATATATATATATGAAATGAAGAAGGCATGAAGGAACCATCATTCATCAATCATCATCGATCTCATTGTCGGTGATCCTACCATCACATACGTACCACAGTGATTCTGCGTGTGTGTGTGTGTGTGTGTGTGTGTGTGTGTGTGTGTGTGTGTGTGTGTGTGTGTGTGTGTGTGTGTGTGTGTGTGTGTGTGTGTGTGTGTGTGTGTGTGTGTGTGTGTGTGTGTGTGTGTGTGTGTGTGTGTGTGTTTCCCCCTCCATTCTTTTTGGCGCGAAAAAAAAAAGATTCGGTCACCCCCGTCATTGTGCGGGGACAATCAGGAGGGGGGAGGGGATCGGTTCCTCCAAAAAACACTTCAGACGGTTGTTGTGCTACCGAGTATCCATGATAGCCACCTATGATAGCTAGCTATGATAGCTAGCTAGGGCTTGTGATGATTGTAAATTTACAGTGTCTTATTATTATAACTGGTGTGTATTATAACAATATGTACCGGTTTTATGTAAGTCTGTGTGCATTTAAAAGAGGGGAGCAACATAAGATTTACAGTTATGAGGAAGTTGTCTCTCGGGGAACTCTCGTTGGATGGTGCCCGTCGGGGAGATGGTAAGCAGTGCAGCAGCAAGCTTCTCGTCGTTCGTAACTTCAATTTCGACGGCACTGCTGCTTTCAGCATCTTTTCTTTACATTTGACAACACTTGTTTCCATCTTACTCTTAATATCTTTATTGTAAAAATCTTCAACAAGCGAACGTGGCTTTTCGACGATCAGTTGCCATGGCTTCTGCAGCGTTGACCAAGACTTTGGGAGATCATGCAGGTTCTGCTGTTCCCAAAGTGGCTGCTGGGTTCTTAGAGGAGCTGGTGTTAGCGCTCATGGAGGGAAGCCTCATCTCCAAGCAGCACGTCCCCACGTTTCAGGCAGGCAGGCGACACCAGACCAGACCAACAAATCAATGAACGCCCCCCTCCCCCCCCCCGCCCTTGGTGATTCGCGACCGTTCTTCATACATCCAAAGCATGCATCCATTCACAACATGTACTGCGAATGGCATGGTACGGTATTTCACACCATTTGCCGACCAATACGGTGGTAGGAAGTATTAATTCTCTCGCAATTTGTGTTGTTCATGAGGATTAATTAGGCGAAATGCGACCATTATTACGCCACCACATGGCTGGTCCGGAGTCTCAAGGTGCCCTACTACCTAGTGCTATGTAGGTATCATAACTACTCCGGACTCCGGAGTAATAACAGTAGCAACGAGTCGTAGAAAGAGACAAAAAGGATACGGTGAAAGTAAGGAAGATCCTGGAAAGGTCAAAACCCCAACAAGTTGAATATTGGAATGCGCTAGAACAAACTGTCTCGTTTCATTCATGTTCAGAGAATTCACAAGAAGAAAAATGATCATCATGTCGCTATCGTAGTATGTAGCAGATAGGGTACGGAGTCTACATTGCAACGCTCTACCGTCGTTGCTTCATGAGTATCCCACTGCAACTATCAGCTATGAGTAGTCTAGCTCTAGCTAGTAGCTAGTAGCTAGCAGTAGTCATATCTGTCTTCTCCAATTTTTTTATTATTCCGAGGACTTGAATTCATCACCACCATAAGATCAAGCTACCAACGGGATGTCTTCCTGCGGATCGAGCATTGACTATTGCGTCAGCCAAACAGAGGAGGATCTGCAGCAAATTCTGGAGTTGCAACAGGCCAACCATGCTAGTACTCTCTCTCCAGAAGAACTCAAGTCAGAAGGCTTTGTCTCTGCGCAACATGATTTGGAAATATTACGAAAAATGCATCAGGAATATCCACACATTTTGGCCAAAGTTACTGTGAATGGCGAGTCCACCGTTGTCGGCTATGCCTTGTGCATGAATCGGAGTGCTGAAGAACACATTGAAATCTTATCGGGCCTGTTTTCGACCATTGACACTGCTCAATATCGAAACAAGTCACTGGCTGGTAGTAGATACTTCGTCATGGGTCAAATTTGCATTGCCAAATCGTATCGTGGCCAACATGGGGTCTTCGGAGGACTATACCGTCACATGCGAACAATCATGGCACCGCATTTTGAGTACGTAGTCACCTCCGTTGCGACTCGCAATCCTCGATCATTGCGAGCTCATATTAAGGTGGGATTTGAAATCATCCATCAATACTCATCTTTTGGACAAGACTGGAACATTGTTTTATGGGACTGGAAGGATCCCAACAGTTCTTGTTTACAGTCCAACCACCAACCTGAAGTAAAATTCACAGTTGCTGCAGGCGATAAGGATTTAAAAGGCATTTTGACGCTACAAGAGGATAATCTCCTCGATTCGTTGTCTCCAACAGAGATGGAATCACAAGGATTTGTATCCGCCAAACACGACCTGGAGACATTAAGGATCATGCAATGGCCCCATCCTCACGTCATTGCCAGAGCTTGCCTCAACGATAAAAATCATCAACCCGTAGTGGTAGGATACACCTTGGCCATGCTGCAGTCACACGAACCGCTTATTCCTATGGCCAAGGGAATCTGTGCACACATTGATGCATCAGAGTACCAGGGGAAGTCCATGGTCAATTGGAACTATTGTATCGTGGGACAAGTTTGTGTTCACAAGGATTTTCGAGGAAAGGGCGTCTTTCGAGGACTCTACGAAAAGACCAAAGAGATCATGTCGCCTCACTTCGATTGTATTGTAGCTGCCGTTTCGACTAAAAACAAGCGATCTCTTCAAGCTCATGCCAAGCTTGGTTTTACACCCATACGCACGTTTAATGCAGTTGGTCAAGATTGGAAGATCGTTCTTTGGGACTGGAAAGTTTGATAGGGTACGAATATCATTCAGTCCCTGGTTCATCATTGTCTTTGAACATTTCAAAAATTTGTTCGACACCGCCTATTGCGTTGCAAAATAGTATAGATTCGGTCTACGGATATATATTTTGCTGATGTTTGCAGTAGTCCTCCGTTGTCTAGGTTTTGACTGATTGCAACCGCATCCCCCACAAACACCTTTCTTTCTCGCACAGTGAAGGACTGGCCCAGTAGAACAGTACTACTCCACTCTTCAAGAATCTAGCTCAGAAGGAGCTCTTTGATCACATGTGTAATAGAGCGTGTGAAACCTCATGGGAAAAGAACACCAGGGATGCAAGCCAGTACTTGACTGTGAATGTGGAGATGTCAAAAAGCAACAGAGCCTTTGCAGCCCATGGGCTTTATGCGCTATGGTCTTAGAGGAGAAGGAGCCAGGCAGAAGATTGTTCACAGGAGGATCACATATGGTGGAAGGAAATGTCAAAATGTCAACAGGTATTCTCAATTTCTGAATGATCCAAAATGACTTTCCACCTTGAAGGAAACGAATCAGTTGATTGCTTCTGTACCTCAAGTAAGTGCTGATTAAGAAAGGGAGAAAGAGGAGAGGAAGAAAGCTGCTTCTGCTGCCAAGGCCACAGAGAGGACGAAGAAGAAGCAGGCTGCGAGAGGCTGCTGCAGACACAAGGAACAGAGATGAACTGAAGCCTGCTTTGGAAGCAATCATGGCCGAGTGTGATGCTGGAGAGTAGACTGCTCCAGCTGGCTTTGAAGAGATGCCGAAGAGCCAGCTTGTCAACACACTCAAGTGCTTCTAGGATGAGAAGAAATCCAGGCTTCTTGCCGTAGAAATGGGCAAGAAAAAGTTTGTTGGCCAAGTTATGGACTTGTACAATCCACCTCACAGTTCTTAGAGTACTGTTTTACGGTGCAATCATCATAATTGATACCGTAGAATGGAGGCGATAGCTTAAGTCTCTTCTACTCCTATTGCAGTAGTCTAGTAGGTCGATAGTATTTCTCTCTCTATTTAAGCATCGTTTCTCCATAATATTATATTGTTTTTCTGTTCCTTGTTGATCATTATCTCGGCAACGGAGCCTACTACGGTAGTATATAAAAAAGTTGGCCTTGCAAAATTTGAAAAGTGGCGCTCTCCTTCCGTGAATCGATTTATTCGTTGTCTACAATGGAATGGCTGCCAACGAAAGGGTTTCCCGGACTTGGCCCATTTTCATCAAGATGGTTGCTTGTTCGTACGACGACGAAAACATGGACCGTGAATCCTTTAATTCCTTCCAAATTTGTTGATATTCCTCTAAAGATACATCCAACCGCACCGTCGAAGCTTTCTTCTTCTGAACAACATCCGATGGCAACTGTTCCCATGACCGAATCGATGTCTTCACAGTTTTCGACGGAAGAAACAGGTCCGACGGTATGTCCTTTTGGGGTGGACAACACAAATCTGTTCCACCCCACAACCACTGCGATCCATAATCTTCCGATCCTCCTCCCGTCGGTGGATAGGCAGATTCCTCAAAGACCACTTTCGCAACTTTCTGAAAGTCAAGGCGGTAGTCCCAAAAAAAATCACGTTGTCCAAACGGTTGTTGTTGCGGCTGTCGATGGTCCGAATTGTGGTGGAACGATGCGATGGACGTTTCCCAACTCAATAATTGTAACAACAAACAACGACGGTCTCGCGTGTCTCCCTTCACACCCAAAACAAATGTGAATATAGCTTTCGATTCGGCGTAACGGACCATCTCACCAACCAAAAATGATGCACAGGATCTCATTCTTTGACTGTGAGTGTGTTGGCCTTCCTCGTTGGGACTATTATGCGACGTGGATACCAGTCGATGCTTCCAAAACCTCCATGTTTCTGGTGTCAATCCAGATACAAAGCCAAGATTGCTGGAACAGTAACTGCAGCACAACGTGACACTACCTCCACCAGTGCTGTCAAGCCAGGAACGATCCCCGCGAGCTTCGGCCGAATACAGCAATGCTGGATCTTCCGTGAATGTTCCGGTTGTCGCGTTGTCTTGGTTGGAATCGGCAACTTTTTCTTCTCCTTCTTCATCAACAACAACGTCAATTTTCTGGGGATGACGGTCTTCTGGTCCCTCTTTCGTTGCATTATTCGTTGCGTGGTCGGTCATGGATTCCAGTGTCACTGATTTGGATACATCGGACGGGTGCAAGCACAACAGATTGACATCCTCCAATGCCAGACCTGGATGTACCACAGCTGCGGACGAAGTAAAGTCAACGGCAGGTTGCTGATGGAAGATACAGAAAAAAAACGAAGAAACCAAAGGGGGGACAGAGAAGTCATGAGACATACAAGAGACCCAATCACAAAGAAAGGAAATCAAACAATATAATTATTATACAAGCACGTACACCACTGTAACAGATCAAATATTCCGCAATATCATCCCAATATCCTTGGGGTAACGGCAAGACTTTCTTGATTACTTTGGGAAAGGTCGTGACTGCAGTATTTTCATGTTGTTGTTTTGGATCTTTGCCGCTAGGGGTTGATTCGTTTGAAAAGAGAGGTACGTTGCAAGTGGCACAGGCGGCCGTATTGATCTGCTGCAACGTAGTTGTTGAAAACGTCCCGGTGGATGATTCGGCATTGGATTGTAATAATATAGTACTGTTTGCCAAATCTCTGGGATACGGTAAGGACACGTGATACACATCCATGAGACGAATGGACACGTTGTCATTATTATGTCTGTCGACCAATTTTTCTTCCTCCACTTGCCATTGAATCCGATCTTTTTCAATTGGTTGCGGAAATTCTCCCACAAATAATAGCTTTTCGGTAGCTTCCGTTTGGGTAGATATAACTACCAAGGTGTAATTCGAATGTACTTGCAAGGATGATGGATTGGATGCATTTTTTCGTTCCAACGCAATATCCAACAAGAGCGACCGTGATTCCGTTGTTCGTTGTCGCTTGAGTGTTAATCGGTAACAACTGATTTGGGGCATATCCTCCACCATGTAAGAACAAACCGCTTTGTCCATGATAATGGTAGTGTCGTCCCGTAGGATAGAGTAAGGTGGAGGAGGAGGAGGAGGAGGAAGAGTTTCATCGAGAAGCGGTGTAGAGGATTCTGGGTTGGCAGGTTTGGTTGGGATTTCATTCCGTGATGATTCGAGTCGTTTGGGTTGTATTGAAAACGCCCCTTTTACATTCTTTTGCTTCGTATCACTGCTTTCTTCTGTTGGAACAGTATTCGTTAACGACCAGAGTTCTTCCAAAGCCTGTTGAGCATCGTCAAGGTTACGAAGTTTGTTGGGCAGTGGACCCAATTTTCGTTTGGACGGCTTTGGTTTCCTTCCCATACAATGTTTGGAATGTAATCCTTGTGTCCAATCCTTCCGTTGACAATCGACGGAACAATAGTAAACCGATTTGCAAAGGGAACATCGGGTACGACATGTGGAACCACAAACAGTACACTTGGATGTATCGGTGCTATCAATTGTGTCGTCGTCGTGGTGTGATTGTTGTCGCGTGGTGGCTGTCATTGCGTCCAAAGTTCCGAAAGTTGGTCCAAGGCCGATCAAAGGGTTGTAGATTGACGACGATCTGTGAAATGATTATTGTTTCTGTGTTCATCTCTTTGTGGATGGGATTGACTGTGATGGCGGTAGACAGTACTCGTACACAGTTTGATGATAGACAGAGGCCGGATCAGATGGACACTACCTACTCTACTTATTAGTAGATAGTAGACTACCTACCTAGACTACCACCACTCGGAGTACCGAATCGGTAGTAGGGTACCGTTGTCTACTACCGTACTTTTTGCAACTATTACTCTACCGGTAGAGTGGCTACTACTACTCGGAGTAGATTACTAGATAGCTAATAGCTAGTACGTAGTAAATTAGTATTTGACAGATACTATTCGTTTTTACTACGTTGATACATTGTTGGGAAACAGTTTTGTTGGTTGTGCCAAGAAAGCTTGGGGAGCTGCTGTATCTTTGAACAGGGACAAGATCTCACAAACAGGAGAAAAAATAATAATACCACTAGCTACTAGAGTCTAGTTTGTGCTACTGATCTTATTTTGGATCGATCTATGCTTTCTACTACGACTTAGTAGAGTGCTCTTCACGTATCTGATCCGTCCATCCCCTGTTTCGGTGCTTGATTGATGATGTAGGACTTTACCTTCAGGATTAGAGTTTCCCTGCGAATCCATCGAGAACTGCCCCTGTAGTTGTCACCCCGACACTACAACACTCACTGGTGCAATCTCGTTGGTGCTATCGCTCACAATTGTTTTTTCGGAACTTGAGACAATGTTTCATCTTGTCTAGTAGGTTGACATTTGCTGCCCCGTCGAATTTTCTATTATTTTCTGGCGTTTTCGCGGTGGCTCGGATATGTCAGGAGTACTATTGGCCAACGCAGCGGCAGAATGTACCTCGGGATTCGCGGCCCGCTCCCACATATCTTCGTACGAGCATGGAGGGAGGATTTTGGCCAAGATGGACACTGCTGGCATGACGGGCTCCGACACGTGACACAGTAGCATCCTGAAAGCGACCTCAAAGGAACGTTGGATGAAACTAACTCGAAAGGAAGGAGTGCCTACATCATGGGTCGGATCTAACGGGTTTTCCATTGCAATGCTAAATGGTCGACTGGGTTGCCAAAAATCCTTTCTGCGGCCGGCCGCTCCCTTGGGAAAGAAGAAACCATCGAATCTTACCGAGATCCCCGTGAGAATATAGTTGAAGTCGGTACTGTAGAATTCAAGAAACTCCACCAGCAATGCTCCAAGATTGCATGGTGCCGGACGCCGGTTGTTGAGGCCGTCCCTTTCGCGATGTTGAAGAAACGAGACGATCATCATTTGTAGCAAAAAGCTGCCAATACCGCCCGTGTAGGGTTGATTTAAACCTCTTGACGCCATGAAGTGTTTCAACACAAAGGTAAGCGGCCGTAGTGGAGGAAGTGCATTCATGTATTGATGCATCAGGGCTGCCGCTTGTAGTCCCGTCTTTTGGTTGAAACAAACGTCGATGGAAATGTCGGTTGGCGCATGTGTGAATTTGACCAGTGGAACGCGAGTGTTTTCTATCACTTCGAGATAAGACAAGTCCTCCAACCATGCTTCCCGTAGCGCTGTTGCTAGTCGTTGCAACGGAGACCCTGTCGGTTTATCCCAATTTTCCAAATCGTCCAACTCTTGTTTTCGCAACAACGTACTGTCCTCTTTTCCGGTTTGGCCATCAGTCCCCCCCTCAGTTGTCGTTGACTGATCCACTTTGAGCTGAATGACAATGTCAATATCACTGGTCGGTAAGAACAATCCCGTGGCCTGCGATCCAAAAACGTCGACCTTGCAGTCCTTGTCTTCCCAAAAGGTTGATTTGACCAGGGCGGTGAAACGATCCACTAGGTCTTGTCTCTGTTGAATTTCATCCGATCGCGGTTCCATCAATTTGCAAAAGGCAATGATTTCATTATGTAACGCCACCAGATAATTGACTCTTCGATAATCTACGTATTCCTTCATCCAAGGTGGCAAGTCACGATTACTGTCGTAACCAGCTGGAGCCGCAGAATTTGTTGCAGCATCATCATCGACATTGAGTGAAGATACGCCACCATTTTCGTGTCCATCTTGATCGTTTGTTTGTTCACCATCTTCTTCTTCTTGTTGTTTATCGTCGTCATCTTGTCCGAATGGCGTCAACGCTACGTAATCCTCTTCCAATTCATCGGCCTCTTCTTTCTGGTATTCGCTTTGTTCCTCTATCTGTGGAGCGGAAATTTCTTGCGAATCGGAGCTTTCTTCGATGGAATCCTCTGTGGAAACTTCGTTGGAATCCTCTGTGGAAACGTCCTCCTTGACATCGGGTGTGTCATCGGAGGATTGCACGTCAACTATAGAATTGTTTTTCTTATTTTTCTTCTTCTTTTTCTTCTTCTTTTTCTTCTTCTTTTTCTGACCCTGTTCTTGTTCGAGAGAAACGGTTGGGTCCAACGGGATGGAATCCTCTGTGGGACGGTCCTCCTCCTTGGAAGCAGCAGCAGCAGGTGTGTCACCGGGGCGTTTCTTGCCACGTCGAGCATTTTCCTTGGAACGTGCCATCTTCTATCTATCCCCCGTATCAGAATTTGTGTGTGAGATAGAAAGAGAAACAGTTTTTGGCCAAAAAACAACGGGGAATCCGGGTCCGACTCTTCTTATGATCGATGCGGGGGGATGAATGACACCAGCAACAAGCAACGGCTGTGCGTGCACCTCTTTTCAATAGTATATAATATGTGTTTACTACAAAATGGTGCTCCTCTTTTGTCTAGAGTAGTAGTTTCTAGAGTAGTAGTATCTACAAGCCAAAAGTAAAGAAGCATCAACAAGGAACACCAAGCAACATTATTGATATTGTGTTGCAGCTTGGATGCAATCGCCTTCGTCGAGTGAGTCGTTCCAAATATAAAATAAAGGGCGAAAGACTATAATAGCCCCCAATGACCTTTTTCAATAAATTCAAAAGGACACTATAGCGAGTAACCACCAATTACTACCACCGGGTTAAACTTTACTACCGCTAATCGTAATAATATCCCCCTCCAAACCCTATAATATCCCTTGGCAATTCGCTAAACGCAATAATATCCCCGTCCAAACCTTATAATGACCTTTTGCAATTTATAAGGGATATTATAACACTCTCCCGCCAATCATCTTCGTTCACATCTCGAACAGAAAACGCAACGACCACTCTCCCTGCCTCTTTTTTGCAAGAATCTACCCAAGTCCCTCACAAGACACTGTGGGAGAATGTTGCAGCGCCATTCCCAGCATTTCTTTTCTTAACTGCCTCTCTCCTTTCGCACGTTCTTACATTGTGACCGGGCTGGTGACAACGACTGCAAATCGTTGGCGACTTTTCTGGTTCATGGGCATAACGGGAATTCTTTCTCAGTCTCACCGTTTTCGGTCTACCCGGCATTCGTCGTGCACCAACGTCAGGCGGCAATGTCATCATGTCTGGTTCCAGCAAGTGCCTCCAAACGGGCACAAAGTTTCGACGGTAAAGTTCCCGTTGGGTCCTGTACTTGTGGTACTCGTCAACGGCTTGATCGAATACGTCCTCCAACCTCCACTTCATTTGGTGTCTAAAGTACGCCATACCATGCACACACGGTACTCCAATTGCCTGCCACTTTCCACAGTCGCAAACGCAATCCACTGGGCGTACTTTCAAAAGTGCCTCCTCCGATTCCTCCCCAAGCTTCTGGTACACGGAATAAGTTTCGCCGTCGTTGCCGGATGCGTAAACTCTGCATCCGACGCATTTCTCCCAACGTTTCGTGGCTAACCCCACAATATCATCCACCACACCATCCTTTCCCTCGTTCTCTGATTGTGACTTTGTAATTCGAAGTGACATTTTTATCAAGATACCATCAATTGCATCCAACCAATTGCCATTTCTTGCGTCATTTAGCATGTTATTTGCGGATTCCGAAATGTTGGAGTTCCGAAATCCATACCTCGGCGGCAATTTCTCGTCTTCCAGCCATGCAGAGTCCATCCAGCGCTTCGCGCCGATATCCGTAAGGTATTTGTAGGCGTCGGGGGATTTTCGCTCGAGCTCTGTTAGCAGGGCTCTTTTCTCGGGCAGTGAGGAGGTCGTCGACAAGGGTGTCACCATTGTCGCGATTTTTTTGCCAAAATCGGTTTCCACATTTCGCCGGATGTGGACGACGCAGTAACAGTTGTGGTTGTCAGGGAAAACATTGCGCAGCGCAGTGATGAGACCTTTACCCCGGTCGGACATGAAAGTAAACAGTTTGTACGAACATTCCCGTCGGAAGTGCTCCGTGATGAGATTTGGTGCACTCGCTTTCAGGTGCTCTAGGAACCATAACCAGCCCTGGAGGTCTTCGCCGTCCACCGTCATTGCAAAAGCAACTGGGTATAAGTCGTCCAGAGCAGATTTCACGGTTGCTAAGTATAGAGTCCCTTCCACTCTGACCTCATGGGGCAGCATCAATGGAGATGACTGGACGGACGCACATTAGTACGTCGTTTGCAAATGAAGGGCAGACAAACACTCTCTGGATACGATTGTCGCTTCCTCTTTCCATGAAAGCCGTTGAACCGGGATTTCGTTCGGCAAAGGTTTGGACGTATGGCCCAACGAGTTGGAAGCTCATGGAGTCGCTGATTATCTTGGATTCTTTTCTGGCGTTGACCCCCCGGTAGCATTGTTTGTAACTGAGGAGGGTTTTCTTCTTGTGAACGCCCGCCTTGATTACGTCATTGGCGGTCGGTGGGGCGTGTTTGTGAAGCGCCACATCGCTAGCGAGTTGCTTTATAACTTCCTTGGATCATTTTTTGAGGCACCTACCATCCCTCGCGGATGTAACTGCGACGCCGCTGTGACGCAGGTTACAGTTTCCCCGCTTGAGGATGATACCTTCCTGCCGTGGCTTTGGGCCGAAAGCAACCCGGAACGTACAGTTCGCATGGGAGATGCAGGCGAACGCCCTGGATGAACCACGTGATCTCCTGATGGCAAGAGAGTTTCCGGACGTTTCCTGGTAAGCATTGATGAAAACCATAAGCTCTTCCACTGTTTGAAACACCTGACTTGGTCCGGCAAACTGTTTCTCAAACAATTCGTCCTCAACATCGTGGATAGAGTTTTCTGGGCGGGTTCCAGCTACTAGTTCTTCGTCTTCGTTTGGTCCTTCGTCTTCTTGGCAGGTTTCATCTACTAGTTCTCCGTCTTCGGCCGGACTGGATTCGTTCCGAAGCGAGGGCAAGAGTGCTGGAAAGAATGAAGACACGTTCTCGAGCGTGGCCCATTCTGCGTTGGCCGATAGTCCGCGGTACAAGGCCTGACGTAGTGTGGCAATATCGCCTTGTGTGAAGACCGACGAATGGACTTCCTTGCCTTCAAGCAAATGCCAAATGACGGCCACGGCAAAGAGGCCACAGTCATGGCTGTTGCTCTGCTTGGGGCAGTTTCGGTCGGCCGCAAGGGGTTTCCACGCACAGGGTCGTCAACAAAAAGCATTGCATGCATTTGAAACTGGCTCGTCGGTGGTAGTAGCCGCGTAGAATAATAGGGACAAAGCACCGCGGTTGTTGTGTTTGTAACACTAGTAGGAAGTAGTAAAGATGTATCGGTGATAGATCTAAAATTCAGAGAGAGATTACAATTTTTGTCAGAGATGTTGCTGATTAGTGTGGTGTAACGTCGGCAATAATTCAATTCTTATGTTGTATCGGATGTCACCGGAACGTAGGAAGATGAAACATTGGACCTGTGGTTTTGCTGGCTCTAGTAGGGATGGATGATATCGGCAATCACGTTTTCTATTAAATATGTAGTATCGGATATCACTGGCAGGTAGGAAGATGAAAAATTGGATATGTGGTTTGGCTGGCTCTAGTAGTGTTGGATTACATTGGCGGTCACGTTTTCTGTTGCCTATGTAGTATCGGATATTATTGGCAGTTCACGATTTGGGTCCGTCGCAAGGGGTTTCAGCGCACAAGTTCGTCGAGATAACAGGCAACCCTAAAAGATTACATTCACTGTCGGTAAACTATCGTCGCCGTGATGGTTACGGCCACCAACAATAGGGCTAACAGTGCTGCTCTTGTTGTGTTTGTAACACTAGCAAGGAATAAAGAAGTATCGGAGATACATGGAAGATGGAAGATTCACAGGGAGATGAAGATGGTGATCTCAGTGATTTTGCTATTTTGCTGCCTCTGCTAGAGTACTAGTCGCAGTGTCGTATAACATTTAGCTGTTGCGTTATCTGTTCGGGATGGAGTATTGGATATCATTGGCAGTTGCGTTTTCTGTTCGAGATGTGAACGAAGATGATTGGCGGGAGAGTGTTATAATATCCCTTATAAATTGCAAAAGGTCATTATAAGGTTTGGACGGGGATATTATTGCGTTTAGCGAATTGCCAAGGGATATTATAGGGTTTGGAGGGGGATATTATTACGATTAGCGGTAGTAAAGTTTAACCCGGTGGTAGTAATTGGTGGTCACTCGCTATAGTGTCCTTTTGAATTTATTGAAAAAGGTCATTGGGGGCTATTATAGTCTTTCGCCCTAAAATAAAAGAAAATGATATTATATTGAATAATTATATTTCCATATATATCAATAATGTCATATACGTGGTATACAGATGATGATTGAAGATGTATGATGATACATATTATACGACGTACTGACAAGGTAGTACTCGGAGTAGCTACAGATAGCAGGGATCGAAACAATCGAAGTTAAGTGGATAAACACATCGTGTATGTATTGACTGTGAATGTATTGACTGTGAATATATATATATTATTTTTTTCAGGAAAGCAACAGACCTATTAATTTTCTTTCCTCATCACATACATTCACGTTACTATAGATGTACAGCTCCCATCAGTAGGTGCTCCTGGTCAAGCACAAGTTGCTGTTGGGTTGTTTCTTTGTTGGGATGTCATCATGTCTGCTACAATGTCCATACCTTTCACTTCCCACTCCCTTCTGTTCGACAAGGCATACTCCAGGTACTCATCACTTGATACACCAAAGACTCCACATTCACCAATCTTCTTGGCAAGGGGAATGACATATTTGTCAAAGAAGTTCAACTCTCCTTGATACCAAAAAATTGCTGGATCAGATGCCACTCTCCCCTGCGCAAATCCAAAGCTCATCTCTTCGAACAATCTCTTGTTCCATTTCAAATACACATGCCAGTGCTGCATGGAATGAGACACATCACTGGCTTGAATGATATGCTCCAGGACAATGGTGGCTCGGGTATTTTGCATCGTCTCGTCGTCTGCAATAAGCAACTTGGAGGAACTATTGTTACCAAACACTTTCTCCCAGCGCTCCTTGCGCATGTCCCCCATCTCCTTGTCAAAGATGTCAGTGGCAAGAACAATATTTACAACAACCTCACGGAATCTGATCAAATCAGCCTGTCTTGGAAAAATTGCCTTTCGAAGAGCTATGAATTCATCTCCCATCAGCAAGTTCCATGAAATATCAAAAGATTTCTGTTCTGCAATGCTCTTGTTTTGGTAGTGTTCCGCAACCTCTGGAGATTCTTGGGCAAATTGACCATTCGATACTCCAGGATGGTCCACGTCATGGATCAAAGCAGAAAATACAATGGCAAAAAGTGTCAAGGGATCAGATGTCAAAATACCATATGTATCTTGTCTCTCTTGTTCCAATGTTGGGATGATTCCCTCTTCACTGTTGGTTCCATCTGTTACAACTCTTTTCATCAACTTGTGCACTGACATTGTGACATGACAGGCATGGTCAAAATTGTGAAATGGGTTAGAAGCATTATAAAGTGCAGCAATCTTTTGGACATACAGGCGGGTTTGATGGACAACGTCTTCACTCAATTTCACAGAGACATATTTTTCTCGCATGACTTTCTTCTCTTCCTTTGTTACTTTGATAAATTTGAAGGACTCCACCAACTCATCCAGACAAATCTTATCTGATGGCTGCGTTGGTGTTTCAATACTTTTTTTGACAGAGGTTATGCCCGACGCTTCATTCTTTGCAACCTGTGGTGCAACAGCGTTCCATCAATGTCATGAGCAGAGAAAATGTGAACTTTGGCCAAAATATATGACATGGACTTACGATTTGCTTTATATAATCAATAAGGACCTCTGACATCCAACCAATTATTCTAACCATCTTTTCAGAGTTTTCTATGTGATGCTGGGGCAGTAATTTGCTATCAGTTGACACTTCCTCAGTCAACATCTTCCCTCTGTTATCTTGTGTCACTCCTGCCATCTCATTGGATTTTTTGTTGCGACTGCTGGATTTGGAAATCAGCCAATATGTCTGCATAGTTCCTTTGCCTTTTGCTTTGACAACATCTTCACGGGGTTGGATCCAATTGCCTTTCCCTGCAGCAGTTAGAAGCTCAGCTGTGCTCTGGGAAAGCTGGATCTTGCCAAGAATACCAGTGCTCTCCATGCGCGCAGCAGTGTTCACCCTGGTAGAGAAAGAAAGGATAATGGAATCAATGATTGAGAAGACACAAACGTCATTTGGGAGTATATTAGAAACTGTGATAGTCTCAATTACATTGAACTCACGTGTCTCCAAAAAGCTGAAATCGTGCTCTTTCACCCATCAAAACCCCTCCAGTAACTTGCCCACTGTTCAATCCAAACCTCATTGACAACTCTGTTGTGTCAGGACCTAAAAGTACTTCCAAAGCCCCTGTCACTTCACTCATCTTTTCTAGACACTCTCTGGCAAACTTGGCCATGATGACAGCATGATCCTCTTGTGGCTCAGGAAGACCAGTGACAGCAACATCTAAAAGTTGTAACCATTTATTGAGAGATTGAAAGTAATGCAATGAAAAATAGAATCAATTCACTTACATGAATCTCCTATGGTCTCCACTTTGAATACCTTTCTTCTGGATGCAATTTTATCAAAAGCTTGATAGACATTCTGAAGAAGGGTAAATACCTGCTCGGGACTGCGGCTTGAAGACCATGCTGTAAATCCAGCAATATCCTGACAATTGAAATGTGGTAAGAATCATCTTCAGTAGAGTTTGTGACATTTAAAAAACACCATCTTATCACTTACAGCAAAGAGAACAGTGCAGTTGGGGAAAAGATCAGCAATGGTGTCTTCATGTTTGTATGTCTGAGCAGTGTTGCCATATGTAGCATGAGATGTTTCCTGGCCAAGTCTTTTACTGAGCAATTTTTCACGAATGGAGGCGCCAATTGCATCAGTTGCAACTGGTTGTGGGCTTCCATTAAAGTTCAGAATTCTGTCTCTAACATTCTTTGGAAACAGAGAAGAAACAACAGCGGTTGATTGAAGGGCCTTCTGAAGCACAATTGCTTGTCTTCTTTCCACAAGTCCATCATAAACAAGGAAGAGGAAAATTGCAAAACAGAATACAAATGAAATGATAGCAACAATCATTGGTGCAGCACTATGGTATTCATCCATGAATACCTGGGTAGGATAGGTAGAGATATAATACTGACAAGCAGAGTTTGCAAATGGGCGGCCCAACCTAGTACCATCATCTGCCGTTCCATTTGGCCAACCTTCCATCACATGCCCATAAGTATTGAATTTTGGGTCATGGCGGTCCTGGGATTTTCCAAAAAAGAAAATATCAGCTTGTTGGGCATCACAACAAGTCATTCATTTATGTCAAATAAAACAACTCACCCCTTTTCCAATTGGAGTGACCACACCCTTGAAGCCAAGGTTGTAGGTGTAACTCTCATAGCAGGCATTTTGCAGAACAAGATCAATACCGCCAAAATTTGGAGGCAAAACACCAGCAAATAACGAACCCCAATTAAACAAACCAACCAACACAGCTACTGTGTTTCTTTCTCCTGTAAACGAGTCAAAGATTGGAATGAAGAAGTTGGACATAGGGTCTCCCTGGTAGTCAACCTGTTGATTAGCTTGAATACTCAATAGGCGCGCATAGTTTGCAGTCGTGCGATTTTCTGATTCCAAACTACCAGCCGGAGCAGAAGTCAGGCCACTAAGGACAACAACTCCTTCTTCAAAACATCTACGAGCATATTCTCCACGGCTATCTTGAAGGATGTCAATATTTACTTCATCAAAGTTGACGAAAGGTGACATTTGCCAAGAAGGGAGATGGAACTGTGAGAAAGCATCGTCCATTGACGTAAGTGGGACGGCACTGTCATTGATCCAATGCTTTATTTGATACTCTGATTTGTTACGCCAATTGATTCCATAATCTGTTATGAAGGCGCTTACACCGAGGGATTTTTGATACTTGATAGATTCTTCTATCCATGAAACATCAGGACCATCACCAACAATGTACGCCTCCCAGTTGGCTTTATCCTCAGATGAGACAAAGGGAGCAATACTGACCTGGAGTACACCAGACTGAAGATTTGGAATGTAGGCACGCTCTTGGAAAAATGAAAGACTCACAAATGGCCAACCAGTTTCATGATCCATTCCATGAGCATTTACAGCAATTGCCAAACTTGCCAAGGATGCGATGCGTACATTTCGAATATCTTCAAATGAATTGGTCAACTGTCCAATAATTCTTTCATAGTCATTTTCCATTTCTGTTGTGGATGCAGAATCCACCAAGAAGTAAATGAGGCATGAAATACCAAAGGCGACCGATGTCAGTACTAACAAAATAACATATCGCAAACGGTTGACATATATTGTCTCTGGTCCAGACAACTCCAATTTGGCGGCCTTGATAAAGCTGCCCTTGTTAGAATTATTGGCAGTATTGACACTTGATGATTCCACGGAAGAACTCTTTCCGGCATTAGAGGACCTGGAAGATACAGAACCCGAGTTCGAGTTTTGAAGACTTCTAGAGTCGGTCTCAACCGTCATAATTCGTTCGATCTTGTTTTCGTTCGAGGTTCTTGACAAATTCAACCTGAGATGTGAGATGAAGCCACAGATGAACAAAAATTGTGTTGTAATTGGTGTTCAAAAGTTCACCGGAGAGAGGCAGGACAACAAGAAAGATTTTTGAGCTGGCCAAAACAGAAAGAGTGCGTGCATGACAATTTGTTTCCTCGAACGAAAAAAATCGAGTCGAAAAGTAGTCTACAAACCAGAAATCTTTTTACCTGTGTCTCTTTGTTCTTCAGAAATAATGTTGGAAGTTTGACACGAAGAGTGACCGATCGTCGAATATTTTGATAAATGATAGAATATCAGTGGACATTTTTTAATGATCTGGGCACAAAAATACATAACGAACTAAAGGGTGTTAATTCTATTGTTACTCTCTCATAGTGAAGAGAAGGATCAAGAACTTCCAATGTCGATTGAAATTCACAGAACATTATTCGAACTGCAAGCTGTCGGGCATCATCCGAGAAGGCAGATTCACCAACCACCTGTGGCTGCGGGACATTTCATGCAAGCGGATTACATCCACTCAAATGTCTATTGACAATAGAACACCATTAAATCTTGGAACTTCTTGGATAGCTAGGTACGGTAGCTACCTTAGTACCACGTTTCAAAGTGTAGTGTACGTAGAATGTGAATAATAACAAAATCGGAAGGATGCCAGGTTCACGAAGACCTGGGAAACACGATAATGATAATATATAATAATACCTAAGTTGCCACTTGTTCGTTTCTGCCTCTGCAATAGCCCCTATTGTGTGTCATAAAGCGAAATCTCCATAGAAGTATTATTTTCGAAAGATGCATACGAGATGCACGTACCTTTCGTTTTTCAGGGTTTGCACATGAAGGAATGATAACCTTGATTTCTTGCGGCTCGACAAACATTGATCGACTTTAAACCTGGGTCTCGTGCTGTGTATCCATTCTTCATGATGGAACCATTTTCCCATTCGACTCGGAGTACCGTAGAAGGATGCATTCGATCTGGATCGCCGCCCGACTGTCCTCGAAGGTAGAATAGCAACGTTGCTGCCGAACCGATCCGGTCTATTCCTTCCCTTCCCTTCACTAATCCGCGCGAGATCCATCCCAAGAATCCTCCCCAAATCTGAACGGTTCGAGCTGGTACAATACGGGGACCCGATCGCGAGTACTTTTCACTCTCCGTTCTAATGTCTCCTGAAAGACAAGCTCCACCGTGTGTTGCGGAAGGAGGCATGGTTGGCAAAGAAGGTAATCGAACGAGCTTGGTTCAGAGGTTATTGAAAATGATGTCTAAGTGGGATTAGAGATCCTTTTCGCAGCAGTGGTTGAGATAGGAGGACATCGTAACGTCAGCGTAGTACCACGTGCGTCTTTGATGGTATTGTCTTGGCACTGAAGTCCGTTTGGTGCCATGAAGAGCAGCAATGACTGTCAGGCCGACAATAGACCCGTTATCGGATGAGCGCCATTGCAGCTGTACGACATGACTAAAATAATTATTTCTGGTTTCTGGTCCTCATCTCGCAAGTTTGACATGGTCATCAACGATGGATCGTTCGAGTGCGTCTGCCTGGAGCACACATCACAGAAACGATGGCAAACTCCCCTAAAAATGAAGGAACGACAAGGATTTTTCCATCTCCTCGGGCATTCTTTTTTTCACTTCCTCTTTTCTGCTCTACGGTTGGGCTTCTCATTACGCTTGTCTTTCATGCCTTGGAATGGTGCACGACGCCGCACCTTTGAGGGACATTCTTCTTTGCCAGATGTGTCCCAAGAGGATTTGGTGCATATCCAACTTGCGGGCTTTCTGGTCTCGGCCGCGAGTCGGGTTCAAGAGTTCCAAGGTTTCGGAGACCAGTTCTTGTTTCTGAAGGCAATGGATGATCTTCTTTTTCACCGTGCATCCCTAACTGGAAAGACCGATTCATATATGTTCGACATCCCCGATATGAATCGAGAAGATGAAGGAGATATTTTTTCTTTCTTCCTTTTATGGCCTGGGATTGGAAATGAAACAAAATAGAAGGAGTGATGGTGTGGCGCAAGGGAGCGGCAAAGAGAGAAAGAGGAGGTTGGGGAAGCATTGACTTATTCGCGTTCCGAGCCGTCCAGGTTGTTGAGCACATCTGATTCATTCCTTTGTTCATTTTTCATCCCTTTTTCATTTTAGGGTTGGGGTCAAGTGCAAATGCGAAGGGTTCTTGAGTGTCAATCTTGATAGGGCTCGCTTGCTTCTTTAACAGTGAAGGGACTTCTTGTTGCTTCTCTTGTACTACCTACTCTAGTCGTATACTCTACGTAATATACACTGAATGACTGAATGAAGGAGTACTACTAGTCTACCGGTAGCACGAAAGATTCGTGCCTCATTCTATGTACCTCTACTAGAGCTAGTATCCAGAAGGTAGTCACTCCACACACATAAATCTCTCAAGGATTTGATAAAATAAATCGTCGACTGTTTTTCGTCTTGGGCAAGACACACATTGAAAAAATGCCGTCCTTCTTTTCCTTGTCCACTCAGGAAGATCACATTCGGTATTGCCAAAAATGGAGCATGATTTCTGGCATGGCCATCATGTTGGGTCTGTGCGTGTTAGGCTTGCCTCCCGTAGGAGACTTGTCGAAAAATTTCCAAGCGCATCTAGGGGCGCATCATCAATGGGCGCACGGTGGAGAAATGCTCGTGGCCGCGGCATTTTGCTACCCCTACGTGCAGTTTGAACGCGTTGCATGGTACAAAGTTTTGTTTGTTTCCATGTTCTTGGCCATGTTCTGCAACGGCGCCGGCTACTTTGTCGCCGGCATGTCCGGCCATTGGTGGATTGGTAGTGATACGCAAGGGACACCCCGCGGAATGCCCGAAGTGCCCGAACGAGAGTTTACTCATTGGTCCGCAGTAAGCCTAGCGTTGGTTCCCGCCTTAACTGTGATGGGGTGCTTTTTGGCCTTTCCCTTGTTTGTGTATGGGCTGCTCCAAAATGTGGAGGGAGCAAATCTCTTGGAAAAGAAGGATAAGACCACGTAGATGTCGTAGCTATGTTGGTCTTTGTTGGCTGTGGTACAGTTGTTGGTACAGCTTGTTACATATTATGATGTATATTAATGTCGATACTTACTACATAGATATTCTCATCACTATTCCTTCTAGCTAGATAGTAGCCCTACGCATTTCCTAGAAAACAACAAAATCGGCACCTCTATCGTCAGTCTAGGTAGTCCCTTCCGCCCTCATCAAGATCGTCAACTTCATGGTCTGAAGACAGTTTTGTTCCTCCAACAACGAAATTTGACTGTTTTCTTCATGCTGAACCCCAAATCGAATTCTTGTCGAGCTAGGTAGGCAGAGAAACTTATGATACATCTTTCATGGTCTATGATAACCGTAAGTACGGCTGAAAAATCGGGCGAACGTAGCAATAGGCTTTCCGCTACCGAATAGAAAGAACCGCAAAAAAACGACATCTACGCATCAGATGAAGGAACAGAAACACCCAACACCGTATCAACAAAAAAATCACTAACTGTAAAAGCATCTATCTTGATAGCAGTTCGTTCACTCATTCACTACCATCTCGCAGAGAGTAAGACATGGTCGGTGGTATATTTTCACAGTTCTGGATAAAGCTAGATCGAAGGATGGGGAGTCTGAATCCTTCGAATTCCGAATGTCAGATGATTGCCGGGTTTCAGTGAATTTTGACTTTTTTTAAAAAAAATACACTGATCTTCCTCATCCATCAATGGCGGGGGACAAGTATCTGGCAGACCACAAAAGCGTCGCACATGCCTCACACGATCCACCAAACAATTCTTCTTTTCTCTCTCTTTTAATCTTTACTTTTCTACAGCCATTGGCGATTCCATGACACTGGCCGCACTAGGGTAGAGTCGAGACAAGACACTTTGTCGTGCCAAAACGGCGAGTTGCCTTTCTCCATCCAACAAGGCCTCTTGGGCAGCATCCCTGTGAGATATGCAAGAAAACAGAACAGAACACAGAAGGCAAACAAATGAGCCAGAGCAGGTCACAACAAAATTAAAGAGAAGATAGACAGACCCACGGAATAAGGACAGAAGTTTGATTGTCCAGTTGACAGGAAAGTGATGCTCATGGCTCCTTCCAGACACATACCCTTGCAGAGATCGATTCCGATCAAATCCAGCACGAATGCGACGCAAAGAATACATTCGGAAATTGTAATCGTGCATTTGCTTGGCCTCCCGCATCAGCCTTCGGTAAAGCATTTGTGGTGACATTGTAGAATAATTCGTAGTATTGTGTTGAACGAGATGAATGTAGTTGAGATTGTTTCCAAATCCGTTGATGAAAAAGGATGAGTTGATTATGGTGGATGTCGATCCTTTAGAACGGTTGCCGTCTTTGGGAAAGTTGAACTCAATGAACGACTGTATTCTAGTTTTTGTGTTGGTCGTTGAAAGAACTGCAGCTGCTTCAAAATGGAACACACGGAAATAGATCTTGTTGCTACGGTAGTAGTCAAGTTGCTGCTCGATTGTAATGTGAAATGGATCGAACGAGGATCGAACCCTTGCTTGTCAAGTGCTCTTGTCAATCGTCAAGAGGCGCGATTCGTCAAAGAAAGAAGCTGACGTCACCGTCGGTCGACGGCCGGACAGCTTCAGCTTCTCAAACGAGAGGGGGGGATTGATGAACAAGAGAGTCAAAGAAGTCACCCCTTGTTTGAGAGCGATTTCCTAGCTAGAGTAAATTCATCGAATCGAGCAGTGACTCTTGTTTTTTTCGATCGTTAAAACTACCTAGTGTTGAGAAGCTTCTTTTTCAATTTTGTCACCTCTAGCTTAGAGAGCCGTTCTCTCAGTTTAGACACATTTGAAAGAGCGACGTATACTACCATGAAAGTCTATCCTCCGCAAGAGGAACCACAGTCTTCCCTCCAACACCGTCCTCAGTGGCTCACCGTCATGAAGCGGTTCGCGGGTCACCTATTGGTGGCCATTGGCATTTTTGGACTGTTTTTCTTCGAATGGTGGGATGAGAGGTACACCAGCGACAATCCATGGGCCATGTCAACGGTAGGTGGTATTGTTGATCCATCAGCGTCACCGCTACTTCGAGTTAGTAATGCAAACGAATTGTGGTCGGAAGAGGAGGATCGAATTCATGATGATCTGCCAGATTTGAACGTTTGGGTGCAGATGGACGAGAAGGAGATAGGTGCAGTCGATCATAACTCATCCGACATTGAGAAGAATGTCGAACCAATCGAAGTGATAGTGGATGGGAACGATCGTTCCTTGATGACCTTGTCGTGGAAGTGGACGGTCGTTCACAGCGATCAAACTCCAAAGTCAATTGGTCTCATCACTGGATGTCCCCATTGTGGCCAAATCGACGATGATGACGACGCCTTCTTCAAAAAGGATACTGCAAACGACGATACAAAGTGGAAAGTCTATCGATTAGAGCTACTACAAGATACAAGTATTTACCATCCCTACAAACGACGGCTATTCCCTCGATGGTATGCTCAGCCAAAGGGCTATCTCCAAGATAACCTCTGTGCGATTTTTTCCCAAGAGGTTTCCAAATCTGAAAAAAACGTGGGTGTTGTAGAGGTTCCGGTCCCAGACTCTGTGGAGAGGGAAGAGGGTGTTGGGTATGCTTTCCATGCTCTTGTTTTTCGATTTTGGAATGCCCTTTATGATGAAAAGGATACAAATGCAGACACTTCTACAGGCGACAAAAGGCGCCTCTCAGAAGTTTGTCGACTGGAAATTGTGGATCCTGAGCGGAACTTGTGACGCTATCATAAAAGATATGTAACTGCTCGGGATGCGGACAGTTGGTATACACGTAATAAGAAGATTGCTAATGAGAAACAACTGTTGTAGTAGAATGCGGAAAGAATGCCAAAAACTGTATGTTGTCCTCAATCGTTTTTCTCCCAAAAAGCATACATCGTTTTCTGAATCGTCATGACTTGATAGCTGCACATGCCTTTACCAACGAGGAATACAATGCCTGTCGCAATGCCATGGTGGACAACGCACTCCAGTGGTTGCACGTCCATTCCTGTAGCAGGGTACATTCGGCGCTGTTGGGTTGTTGTTGATTCAAAATATTGGTATAAGCAACGGAACAAAAGGCAGAATCCAAAATGGGTAATCCAAATACTTCGTACTGGCATCCCAGTAATGTATGCGGTGGCAAGTTATTGACGGGATGAGACTTGCATTGTTGTGGTCGATCTTTGATGGCTTGTAACGGAGATGGTATAGTGGACGGCCATTGACCCAAGATGCACACTGTCAACAACGTTGTGATTAAGGATGATGGCGAAACATGCAAAAAGCCGGACAGGTAGAGCACGTGACAGATGTCGACATTTGATAACGTATTGTGTTTGGCCAAAGGTGACAGTTTCTCCGAAGAGAGCAAGGTAGCTGCCACGTGTGCACCCGAAGAGTATCCTCCAAAGATGATTTGGATCTTTCCTTTGAATTTGTTTTTCAAACGAGTGTCACTGCTTCTGTCGGTCCATTGGGGAAGGTGTTGGTCAATAAATTTCAACGCTGTCGATACATCGTTCAACATGCCGTCCAACGTGGCCGCCCCTTGACCTTGCCAATACCAAAAAATGTAGAAAAAAAGTGTCACAAACGTTGCCAGTATCATTTGATTGTGAACACTGTTGTCGTTGTCCTCGCAGTCCCAACACCACTTCAGCAGGGAGAATACAACCAAATGAACTACCAGTAACAACGTCAAGAGACTTGTCCAGGAGGATTTGGCCAACAAATGAATACGGGGGAAGCCACCGGAATGTCGAATCACGATGCATGTGTAACCCATGGTACTAATTTGCTTTGGTAAACTGGAGTTCCACCATGACGTTCCCCAATAGACGTACGGTTGGTGGCCCATCCAACCACTGCCGACCACCATTACCACCACTCCCTTGTTGGATGTTGTGACGTTTTGAGGTTGGTAGACATCGAGAGATTGTTCGAAGCGCTGATTCGAAGATGTTGTATAATAGTAGTGGGTGGTAAAGGTAAATTCGTATTGAGGGGGTGACGACCAAAAACTGGCTTGGCTGTCATCGGAATCTTTCGAAGACACAAGCGATAAGATTGATGCAGTTGAAGAAGCCGTATCGGTTGTTGCCAAGCGCTCAACCACCAGCTTGGGATTCATAGAATCGGATGATTGCATAGTAATTCAGTCAAGTTTCAATGATCGATGGCGTATGCTTAAAACTTTTACTTCTTTTTACCAAGACAATGCTCACTGTTCTTCATTTTAGAGGAGGACAGGTCCCATGTTGGTGCGATTCTTGGTATTCCCGTCCCCCCATCTCTGTTCGATTTGTTCTTTTTGTTGTGATGGGAAGGTTGCGTGGGTCGATGAATGACTGACGTCATTCTGGATTCCCATTCGTTGCTTCGTTTCATACGTTCAGGTCGTACTGTTGTATTGGGCCTCCTACCATACAACAAACTACTACTCTACTAGGTAGCTAGGTACCTACGGTAGTAGAGTAGTACCATACAACAAAGAACAACCTGGGGTTGTTTTCAATTGTTATTTTTTACAGTTATAATAACTCTAAGATTTATTTCTTCTTTGGGATTCAGCTAGCTAGTAGTAGGAAACTCAAGGCATCACTATACACGACAGTAGTAAGTTGGAGTTTAGAAAATGAAATCCTTGTTTTTTGCGGCCTGCTTCACTTTCCTTGGCATGCGCTCATTGTCAATGTGTTTATTACCATTTCTGTTTTCCCCACGGTCTTTGGATCTTTGAAATGGTTTGGAGCTGGTTTTGGCTAGAAAGCTGTCCTTTCGTTTGGTCACTCGACGAAATTGGGGCGGAACAAAGCGAGTCCATTGTCGCTGGAATACATTGACTGTTTCCATCGACGTCACAGATTCGCCTCGAGGTAACTGCAAAAGTTCGTTCAGAAAAGCTTCATTGGGGCACGCACTTTGCAGGGATCGAACAACCAATGAGCTCACTTGGCCTGCCTGGCATGCATCTTCAAATACCTCATTCACACGCTGTCGTCGCTCCACAGAGTCCATGTCGGTATGGACTGCAATGACATCCAGCATGGCCGCAAACGCAAAATGATCTGGTTGAACACCCAGTCCATGGACGTCAAACTTCATTTCCGAATACGTTTGAAATGCCACAGAGTATGGATCCATGGACAATTTGTCTCGCTCATCCATCCCCACACCAAATGGGTCTTCGGCTGCGGCTTCATTGTCATTTTCTTTCTTATTGCTTTTCGCAACGGCCTTCAACAACACGGTAAATGGAACTGCATTGATAATTTCATCCTCCTTGAAGAGCCGCTCGCGAGCCTCTCCAAGCAGTTCCGTCAAGAGACGATGAACTTGAGCGACGCTGTCGGTTCTTCGCGAAACGGCATACGCATTCATGACTATCACGTACGATTGGACATTGGGATGGACTCGCCGTGAGGGGTCGTCGTCCAAAGCGGACGTCTTGAGAAGTTTCAAAAGGTCTTCGGCTCGTTCGGGGCCCGTCGACGTTTCGACTTTGGATGCATTCGCCCATGCTTGCATCACGGTGTTGAAGGATATGGTGTCCGGATAGATATGAAAATTCGGGTTGTTTTGTTCGAGAAGTTTGAATAGGAGTTCCTCTGTTTGATGTGGCGATTGTTTGGTAAAACTTGCTGCAATTGCCTTGAGTGCGGCATTGAAGGGGACAATACTAGCTTCCAAGTTGCTTTGACCAGATTCATCTCCCATTCTCTTCTCCAGTTCCTCCACATATAGCCACCAGATCTTTTCGGCCCGCATAGCAGCTTGGTTTCTCGATTCGGGTGACGCTTTCTTGGCGGCCATTTTCGAGTAGACATTGATGGTATTTGCAAAGGCAAAGGCGTCCACTTGGACGGCAGGATTATCCGAATGAATGAGTTCCGAAAGCAATGCAAGGGCCTTTTCTGCCGATCCAGGCTTTTGACTATTCCCGTAGGCTTGTATGACGGAGGTGTACGCCACAACATCCGGGGTGACAATACGCCGACGATTGTTGTCCATGGTTTGAAGGTCGTAGTCTTCTTGATATTCCGTTCGATACGCTTCTATGTCTTGCTCGTGACGTTGAATCATGTCTCGCAAGACTTTTTCGGCTCGTTCACCGGCGCTATCGTGTCGACATTTGGCATATGCATTCAACACCAAAGAATAACTTCTTGTGTTGGGCTTTGTGTGCCATCCACGGTTCCGGTGCATTTTTTCCATGACGGACAGTACTTCCTCCGCTTCAATGGCAGACTGGATGGACCTCATGGCTGCTTGAGAAAGTCCTTGCAAAAGGGTATTGTATGTTGATACTGTCGGTTGACAAGAAATATCGGCAAACAAATCTTCGGTTGTATCCTCGGATGTTAGGATCGGATTTTGGTTATCAGTGTCGTCGTCGGGTGCCGACTTGGATCGTTCTTTCAATATTCGTTCTTTGGTCTCTTTATCATCTGCATTCTCTTGGATCATGATATCGAGGACTTCTCTCATACGTTGTGATGCAAAAGGGACCCTTCGGCACAGATTGGCCCAGCTGTACATGACATATTGAAAGGGCCGGTCGGGTACGACCATGACTGGCCACGTGTTGTTGGCATTCACGTGTCGCTTTTCTTCGATCAGACGATCCAGAATATCTTGTGCGTACTTCATCCCCTGAAAGGAATGAAGCTTCCCACATTGTTTTATCAAATCGATAGACCCAATCTTGATATCCAAATGATGCAACGATCCCAGAGGGGAATTCACAAACCGGTTGACACGTTCTTTGAGTGGAGATTTCGGATCCAACCATAGACGTTTCGTCAAGGAAACATCACTGCTATCATCATTCCAAGATTTGGTAACATGTTGATCACTATTATAATACTCCTTCCATAGATCATCGTTTTCGTCGTCGTCGAAGCGACCATATCGATCGTCATCGTCGTCATCATCTTCTTTTCGTAGTTGTTCGTCCTCGGCTGTTATCAGCGGACGAGAAATGTTTGATTGTAATTCGGATGGATCTCCGTTTCGAAATTTGTTTTCTGTTTCTGATAGGACCCTACATGTATGAAATCCAGCAGTGATATTTCTTTGCCAATGTGAAACTGGATAGGTGACAAGAGTGGATGGATAAGGTCTTGGACGGAAAGAAATACTAGTCTCTCCCGTTGCATTACACCGTTTGGAAAGGAACAATGATTGTTGCCGGGATATGATACGACGTGCCCCCAGTTCGGAACTTGCAGCTACAGCTTTCATAATGACTGTTGTTGCGTTGTATGTTATACCGTTGTCATTCAGAGTACCAGTCGAACTAATATGGAGACACTCTAGCTAGCTCGAAGAAGTAACTGTTATGTAAATCACATCATTTCGTTTTTTGATTTTCATTTTTCTGATCTTTTTTTTTGTGATTGGGGTGGTGGTGGTGTGGTTACTGGGAACGGCAATCAAGTCGGCGGACGGTATCATACCAGGCAAATACATCATACTTCGTACGTATAAACCATACGCTACAATCGCGCTACTATCATACGTATGAATGGTCCTATCCCAAAATGCATTCTTGACTGTGATATTTGAAATCACTCACAGTCAGCATAGCTCATCTACTATCCTATCGCCTAGCTAGCTAGAGTAGTGGAAGGATTTGGTCAAGAAATTTCTCGTTATAGTTTGCATTACGAAGATACGTAGTAGTAGTATCTTACAAAGGAGCTTTGGATGCTTGATAGATGGAATCAACAGTCTCTGCCAACGTTTTGTCGAAATCGGCTTGATCTTGTTCGTATGCCAATCCCTCTAACAACGCACGGGAAAAGGAGGCAATCATACCTTCTTGCTTCGAGAGAATCTCGTTCGCTTCGTCACGGGGATAACCACCGGACAATGCCACGACACGGACACATCGTGGGTGGGCAATCAACTCCTTGTAATGATTCACCTTGGTAGGGAGACTGAGTTTGATCATCACGTTTTGCGTTTCATCCAAGGAATCCAATCCCTTGAGCATCTCTGTTTTGAGCAAATCTTCAATAGTTTCCTTATCAGGACTGTTGATGTCAACTTCTGGTTCCAAGATGGGACACAATCCAGATGCCAGGATTTGTTTCCCGATTTCAAATTGTTGATCGACTACGGCCTTGATACCATCTGGATTTGCTTGTTGTATGACGGAACGCATTTTAGTCCCAAACATGTTCTTTTGGACAGATTTCTTCAACAATCCGTCCAGCTGTGGCATGGGCTTCATGAGTTGGACACCATTCTCCAATGAAGCAAGGCCCTTGTCACATTTGATAAAGGGAATGATCCCCTTCTTTTCCCACAGAAACTGTCCAGTGGGAAGGTCCTCGATGGTACGATCCATGGTATCCTCAAAGAGAATCGCACCAAGAATCTTGTCACCGCTAAACGACGGGCTGGTGATCATACGGGTACGCATCTGATGCACCATCTCGTACATGCTCTCTTCACCTTCCGTGTAAGCCTTGTGTTCAATTTTTGTGGAAAAGCAAATCAAAAAACAAAAAATTGTCAGAGAACATTATTTCATTTTGGGTGAGTCGTCAATTTTGGAAGCATTGGTTCGAGAAAGCAGTCAGTCGCAGGTTTCAGGCTTGCGTATTAATCGGGAGGAAGCGATAAATTACCAACCCGCTAGTAGCAGTACAGTGATTACTGCCTTGCTTTTTGATGGATTTTAGCACTTACATCGTCGGGGACACCGTACTGTTGCAATGCTTTTGGAGTCGAACCGCCGGATTGATCGAGTGCGGCGATGAAGCCATCGGCTGACGAGGCTTTTTTCATCATTTCGTCGAACAAAGTCATCGTGGTATCGCAAGTTAAAGAGACAACAACGGGTGGATGAACGATTGAAGTACGAAATTCTACTTCGTTTTGGCTATCCTATGACACAAAAATTGCTTTGGTTTGTGAGGAAGAGTGCTTTTGAGAAAAACAAAAGAATTTTCGTTTGTTTCTATCCTTCAATCCCAGCGCTATCATCGATTCAGGTCCATTGCAAACGAAAGAGGCTATTTTCAATTTCGGGAGGCTTCAACACCTAACAACACACCTGTTCGCGCGACCAAAACAAAAGAAACGATTAGCCTATTGAATCATTTTTGAGGCCTTGGCTTCAAGACGGATGTTTGGTCACAAAATCGATAGAAATCGACATCATTGTTTTCAACGAACAACATGGTACTGCGTTGATGTTCACAGTCAAGACAACAACAATGACCCCCAAAGCAAACAGTAGCCGCCTATGTATCCCTACAGGTGTCGTCACCGGATCCAATCTTCGTCGCCTCTACGAGCATGCAAGAGTTGAAGGATACATAATCCCTTCATTCAAATGTACAAGGTACGTCAGAAATTGTGGTTGATGTCCAATGCCCATGTCAGCCGAAAAACTCAGTTCGCTGCATCGTTTCTAGTTGGAAGACCTGTCAGATTATTCTGGAGGCTGCCAGCAAAAATAATTCTCCAGTTGCCATTCGGCTTTATGCTGGTTCTGAAATGGGCTTTGAAATCCAAGGAGAAGATGATCCTGTCGATTGTTCTATCAATAGAATAATCGTCACAGCTTTGGTGGTACGAGAGTTGGCACAGTTCTATCAAGTACCAGTCATTCTAGAGACCGAAACAAGGTGTCTCGACAAACTTACTTCGTGGTATGATAAAGTGATGCAGGTATCTGAAGCGTATTGTAAGAAGCGAGGACTCCGAACTCCTCTCTTTTCTGCTCATTTTCTTGAAGTATACGACTGGGAAGTTTCTGATTCCGAAGACGTGTTTTTGGATTTGGTGGAACAATACGTCGCCCGCTTGGCTAAGAATGATATTTGGTTACACATCAAGCTCCCATCGTTGGAAACCAAAATGGAAGAAAAGTTGGTCAAGGCAGTGAGTCGTGTAAGCCGATTGTCGACTGGCTTTACCATTGTGACTGACAGGCATTCATCGAGTGTAGAAGCCTTGAACCAAGTGGAGCTTACCGTTGCTTCTCGGAAGAGACTGTTTCGTCCATATTTTGTATTCGATGCAAGTGCTGATTCATTTTCAGAGCAAGAGCAGGGAGAAACGCCGCTCTTTTCTCGCTGCGGTGTTATCCAGATACAAATACATGAAAATTGCCATGAATCGCAACCTTTCCTGAAAGATGGCCTCATAGATGACGTCGGTCTTGCATCAGATACTGCACAAGCCACTCCCTTAGTCGACTGGATCAAACGAAGACAACATCAGAAGAAAGCATTCTACGAGGCAGTGATGAAATATTGCGGATCGTCGAATCGTTCAGAACATCCTACTACATCTGAGCAGATACCACCGAAGAACCTTTTACAGTTGCTACCGTACGCTTTTTTGCAAGCAGGAGGTATTTTGTTACTGATAGTCTTTTCGTCGGTAACGTTTTCATAACAAAGTTTGTTGCTTCTGGTGAGTGTCCTGATTTTTTGGTCAACAAACAATTTGTAGCAAAAGGCACTCCCGAAGAACAGTTTTTCATCCCATTCTGAGGACGTAATGCTTTAGTGGCAGCTCTTGTATAGTTCAATTAGTTACAAGCTTTTCTTTTAAGAAAATTAGCTTTGCAAAACTTCCACTCCTGCCAAAAATCATTTATAGCTCGTCATGTCTTATTCTATCAGAGGGATTCTGTTGAAGAAAGTCCTCATAGGTCCCTCTGGCGGTTTCCTCGGACTCCACCACTTCAATGAGGTCGGCGGGTTGCCCGGAAAGGAACCGTTCCCATGCCATGATCAATCCAGTCTCCAAATTCCTGACGTATCGCGCTGCATCCCAGTAGGGATGCATCGGATTCTTCTGTAATGCGGTATCGATGAGTTTCCTCCGCACCATGTTGTACTTGGAAGGATTAGTGCCAAGCTCAATCGCTATGTCTTCGTATTGCCGAGGTCCTTCGTAGGCATTCAGTTCTTCCAGGCCAAGGACAATGTTGGCAGATGTGGTCTGAAAAAACACGGAATGAAGCGATGCACTTTATTGTCAGCTCTACATGAATTATCCAAACATTATTTCGGCACAGTAACATACGTACCACTCTGGAACTCATGTCATCCCCATCACTACGGGTGACAATCGGAACTCCACCGTAGAGAGCGTCTTGTGCAACCGTGTGGCCATTGTACGGCCAAGAGTCAAGCATGAGGTTACAAAAGTCTTGATTGCGAGCCTGATGGTCGAATGGATTTCGTTCCCATGGAAGAAAACCGATCCTTTGAACGAGAGAGTCTCCATCTTTGGGTTCAAAACTCGGCACTTTGTTCCTACCCGATCCGTCATCTTGAAGTTTGGGTGTTCCTGCTGCCTGTAAAATGGAAAATGAAAAACGCTAAATGAGCCGTGTGACTTCAACTTCCAACAAACAAAAAGCACGCTGTGTAGCTGACCGTACCTCATGTATAAACCGTTTCAGGTAACTAACCCCTGACTTGGGGTTCTCTAACAGACAGAGCATGGAATCTGGAACTTCTCGCAATATTCGTATCCAACTGCGTACCGTATCGGGACTGTTCTTTAGAAACTTGTTGAAGTTACAAAACACAAATTTTGGCTTGTGTGGGGAGGTAGACAGACAGGCATTCTCTTGTGGTGAGCCTGTTCCAATCTTGTAAGGATTGGAAGCTGGTAAGTAATCGTAGGTAGGCTTTTTCACTTCTTTTTGTACGGCATGACCCTTGCTGAAGAAATGGTTTGGAAGATACAAGAATTTCTCCGTGTACAAATGGGCCAAATGAGGTGGTGAAACAACCTTTTTTTTGTCCAAAATGATTAGTAGACAGCAGGTCAAAAAACAAAACAGAACCCAAAAGTACCATCTTTATATCAACCTACCTTGTCCGTGACAATATAATCCACATAGGTGCCTCCACTGGTACCCAAAAACTCTTGATGTAATATTTGGAGCGGGCATGGCCGTAATGTCATGAGTCCCTGTGCCCGTTCCCCCTGTCTGGCATAACCGTCCCATTCGATGAGAATATGAATTCCCTGATCATGGATGAATCGTGCCAGGGCAATGTGATCCATCTTGATTTCTTCAATGTCATGGAACTGATCAACCTGTTCAGCTACTCGCTTTCTCCAATCCACTCCACCCATTCCAATCTTGATGAAATTGTCATTATCTGCATATCAAGAGAACGATAGTATAAGGGGATTGAGAAAGACGATTAGGGGAATATTCAGTGGTTGCTCTTCGTTCTTTTCCATGAGTGATGTTCAACAACGTACCTGGTGGACCGAGAGAAAAAATATGCATTTCAATCTTGTTTCTGTCATAAAAGCGAAAGATATCTTGTGACAAGAACAAGACTGCCTTGGAATTGAATCCAGATCCAACGAATCCGACTCTAAGCTTGAAGCCTGGTTGAGACGCTTCTTGGATGTATTTTTCTCGTTCCGATTGCGGATCAAAGGGAAGGTCCTCCGGGAGGGGATTGACGGCATTGCCTTGATCGGTGACACGTGCCATGAGTTCATCCATCCATGCGACCGATTCGGAGACGTACCGTTTCAAGATGGGTGGCAGTGGATATCCGAGCATCATGTGTGGATGAACCGACGTTGCACGTTGCCAGGAAAAGTTGACTAGATCGCCTCGTCTCCATTTGAGTGCCTCGTTTTCCGTGAGTTCTTCCAGTCGTGCCATATCGGCATCGAATCCTGTACCATTGAATCCCCAGTCCATGATCATCATGCGGCAATAGACAGCGTTGGCACAGGCTGGACCTAAGGTGTAATCGGATCGTTTGCACGATAATTCAAATACATCGGCGGCATGTTCGTAGTTTTTCCGTGAAAACAACGTCGCTCCGTACTCGTACAGATCCTCCGGACTTTTGTTCATGAGTGGATTGCTAGCTTCGGGTGTACCCCATTGTGGCTGAAATTTATTGTCACGTTCTTTCCGTTTTTTGATGGGTGGGACATGTTGACCACTTCCCATGGCACCACCCGTTTCGAATCGTTCCTTCAGAAACAATGCCTCCTTGTTGTCAGGTTCCAACAGTAAGGCTTGGTCGATGTATTGTAAGGCCATTTCTTTTTGTTTCCGTTGCATCGATTCCTTGGCAATGAATAGAAATCCATCGACCATAAGATCTTGTACAGCAAAACATCCCATGAAGCCCTGATAGGCTTCTTCGACGGTATATTGAGATGGACTGCTGGATTGCAACAAAACCGCTCTCCAAAAGTACAAGGCTGCTCGATCATATTCCCCTTCTTCGTACAATTTCTTTCCTTGTAGGAGCGACTCGGGTCCATCCGTTGTCAAAGAAAACACCGAATCGGCTTGGATGGGAACAACACAGAACAGTGTCACTCCCAATAACAAACTTGTTGTTGTGAACAAAAGGGAAAGAATCATGGTGACGAGACGAAAAGATGATGAAGAAGAAGAAGTGGTCGATCGACATCGTTGTCGTCGTCCTTGTTGTTGTCGTTGTTGTCCATGGAGTTGGCGACACGATGGAACCTTCATGACGTTTGCAAAGATCTTGTTTCACAGTCAAGAAGAAATGATAATGACAAATGAATGTTGTTGTTGTTGTTGTTGTTGTTGTTGTACTTTTTTCTTTTGTGCTTCTCGACAAATGGCCTGTTGTTGACTGTGAGTATAAACGAGTTCCAAAATACTCCAGTAGTCTAGTAGAAGAAGATGAAAAGTAATGACAGTGAATGACGATGATGATGATGATGATGGATAACAGTAGTAGTGTGTAGGAGTTGTTGTTACTGTTAATACCCGTACTGTAACTACAGTGTACTACGTAGTAGAGAGTGGGTGTGATGATGATGTACCGTATGATACGACGTATTCATATCTCGACGTTGTCTGTACGTCTTCCGATAAAAAGTCTGTACGTCGTTTCTGCCGTCCTGTTAGCATTTTTACAGTCACGACGGTAATAAGAATGATCATGTTCGTATTCCATTTCTACTACCGGTACTTGTAACTGTAAGTAGTGTACAGAAAATCATAATTCGCTAGCTAGCTACCTAGTACTTTCTTCTTGCTACCTTCTACGGTTGGAAAGCAACAGTTTGGCACGATTGATATCTTTTTGTACATCCAACCATTTGTCAGACGTTTGAGGGACATTGGCAAGTTTCTTTATGGAAGCATCAATCACCGCTTGCAATCCATCCATGTCCATAAATCCTAATTGTACCGCATCCACTGCCGCTCCAACATAGGTCCGAAAAAAGACCAATGGTCGGCCATTGATGAACTGGAGTGCTGGAATGATCGGTGTTTCTCCCTCTCGATCCGATACAACATGCAAAAATACTGCCTTAACAACTTCGGGATATTCCCTCAACATGGTTTCACCAGCCTCTTGATCCAACTCTCCCACATCACCAACATAGATGTACTAACAGTAAATATATTTTCAAATATGAAATAGGACGATCCAAAAAAATGAGAACACATTATTTGAATACCATCAATCCTTTGTCTGTTTGAATATTGTTTTGTATTGTTTTGTACGCACCTGAAATATAGTTCCCGTGGGATCTTGTTGGATCAATCGTTCAAAGTTGGTAAATTTCCGCAACCCCTTACGATCTTGGATGATCCATTCGGCGACACTTCCATACAGGACCGGTCCGATGCCCCATCCATCGATACCGGCTGCCGTTCCGGCCGAACGCAACGCGACAGCAAGTTTGCTTTCGTCTTTGATTTCTAACGCCGCCTTGAATTCTTCGGCTCGTGCCGTCAAAATAGCAATCTTGGCGGGAACCGATTCGGGGGGGTGACTGCTCAACGCCAACATGAACTCGGCAACACCGGGATATATCTCCCCTCGATTGTATTGGACGTCAATACCACCCAAGGCGACACCAGCCACTTGAACGCCACCACTGGATTTCAGTGTATCGTCCACGTCAGAAATTACTTGCGTAAATAAAGGCTGTGGCTGCTGAGAACTGACTGATCCAAATCCAGAAAAGAACGAACCATACACAGCGGAGGTCGATCCTAATGATGGGAATCCATCAGGTTGGTGTTGTCGTTGTTGTTGCTGTTGTTGTGGACTTGGTCTCCCGGAAACTATTTTTTGTATCGGATTTCCTTGGTTCCATGCAATGGAGACCCGCATATACAGGATCAACGTTGTCACAACTGACAGTGAAAGGCTGACATGCCTCGTCGTCGTCATGTTTGGATACCGGATGGATATTCTTGGTATTCCAGTTGATTTTTTGATTGACACTGTGAGATGCTCTAGTAGAGTAGACAACCTACACTTGTATGATGCTCGAAGTAACAGTAAAATGAATGACTGTGAATGTTTGTTGTTGGTGATTGCCGAGAAGGTGCTCAGCACAATAGTCCTTAACTCTAAATACTTTTACAAATTATCCCTTACAGTTAACAGTAAATCGTCTTTTCATCACTCCAACCGCATATCTTGTCGGTACTACGGAGCACAGTACGACTACGGTAGTACGTCGTCTGTATTACCGTACCAGGTACAACCGAAATCCAGTACGTATGATATGTATGACACGAGAGCGTGTGAGGAAACTTTCGCCTTGTTACAGTTTACGTCGTTAGATCAGCGGTACTACCACTCCTACCGTAGTAGTCATGGCTTCGACATACTCGGAGTAATAATAACATAAATAATATTATTATTGATATTATTTCCATTCTGTAGAAAGCAATTATCTCGATTTTTCATACTAATCTAATTGTACTGTTCAAACAAATAATAATAACCAAATGCCGAGGATGCCAAAATAAACCAGCCAAAAGCATACGTCGTAGGAGATGCAGAAGACCCTTCGTTGACTGGAGCTACAGATTCCTCCGAGAATGTAAAAGCTTCCAGCTTTTGTGGAACGGAGACAATTTCACTGACATCTGGCAATGTAACTCGTACCATTGCTTTGTTGTTGTCATAGGATAATTCTGGGAAAACGCGTCCAGGGTTGGCTTCGATCTCCAGAACATATTCCCCAGGAGGCAACTCAGTGATATCAAGCCAAGAGCAGTCCAAAGACCAGCCATAAGAGTCGACCCAGCCTCGTTGAATGCCTTGAAAGCCACAGTCATATACTTTGTCGCAGCCGATAGACATGCCATCATGATGACGAGCCGTATCTTCCATACAATAGGCCTTCTTCGAACCGTTCATCACCAACGTCTTTCCATCTTGTTCGTAGAGATTATAAGCTGCAAACTGTTTGAAGTGGTAATGCTGGTGGCATTGACCGTATTCGAACAAATCAGGCCTCGATTTTGGCTCTGGAAAGCTTAAATCTACCTGGCCTTGATTCAGAACTGTAGATGTGAATCGCAACAATCGTCGTAAACCAGGCTCTGCGACACATCCTTCAATGAGGGAACAGCTTGATTCCGGGAAATTCACATCGTGAAGATACATCTCATTCAACATGCTCTCTTCTATTACGACCAGGTCAGGAAGGGCATTGGGAGAATCGTAGCATTGGCAATCCGTTCCACAAATCTGCGAATCGTCGCAACCATCGCAAGTAGGATTCATATGATCACACACTTGGAACGAAGTACACGCAGAGGTTGGGAGTTCTTCGTCATCTTCTTCTGTAAGGATCGACTCCCCCAAGCAGAAGAGCACATCATCGCAAGTACCACAGGAGCCTCCGCAACCATCCTCACCACATTCTCGATCGGTACATTGCGGCTCGCAATTCTCTGGGTAACAACGATGATCGACATTGCAAACGTTTCCTTCTCCGCAATCTCCGCAGGATCCACCGCATTGGTCATCGCCGCAAAAGTTGCCATCACAGAGTGGAATGCAACCATTGATGAACGTAGTAATGAGCTCGAATGGTCCAACATCTGTCGTGCTGTATCCATCCACCATGACATAGTACGTGCCTTCGGAAATCTCTCCAAAAAGCTTGGAGCCCAAATTGGCAGGAGGTGTACCGTCATCGTTACACCCGACAATATAATCTTCGTGATCTTGACCTGGGGTTCCAGCGCTTCCGCAACCGTCCTTCATCAGTTGTAGTACGGTGTCGTATCCGGTAGAGCGAAAGTCGTACCTTTGGAAGATTACAGTTTCGTTAAGATGTGCATTAGTGAAAAGAAGTGATAGGAAGAAGCACGAACTGTCACTCACCCATAAGTCTTTCCAAATGGAATGACAAACTTGAATATAAGTTCGGGAGAAGCCGTCAAAGTATTACATGAGGGTGTGTGAAAATGGAGAGCATCGGAAGTATCTCCCGTGGTAATCAGCGTCACTCGGGTTTCAGTGTCAATAATTGTTTCTTCGTCCGTGTTGCCCAGATTCAACGGCGACTCGCACGTGCCCGACAGGACACCTTCAACGCAGGTGAAGTTGGAGCAACCAGTGCCATCGCTACACTTTCCGCAAAATCCACCGCAGCCGTCCTCTCCACATTCCTTTCCCTCACACTCTGGGAAGCAACTAGAAAAGCACTTTGGTGAATCGGCAAGATTAGTCCTGTGCTGACAAACGCTGTTGACGCAAGTTGACTGGGTCGTTTCATCTCCATCGTCACAAAGAAGAAATCGGCTAGTACAAGATCCACCAATGGTAGGAAGAGAGATACCTGGAGAGCAAAGATCGGATGATGTGGAACACTGTTGCTGACTGCGAACAAAGACAGCCGCCAAAAGAGGAGAGAAGAGCAAGTACTTCATTCTCGCTATTGTTTTCAGTTTTCCCAAAAATGTATGATAACACTGCACGTAATACTACATTCGAACAAGTGTTGCACTTGTAGTTCTTCCGCAGATTTTAAAGCTGCCCTTCCTACAACTTGAAGAGAAGTACCATTTCAGGTTTTTCGTTTTCCAGGAACGGCGAAACTGGAGAAGCAATGTGAGCACGATGTCGATTAGGTGGAGTAGAATACCACTGACTCTGATTGTTGGACAATCACACAGAGAAAGGACCACGAAGATGCTGGGGCATAAATTTACTATTGCCGTGGACCCATTTTAATCGTTGCTACTGGAGACTGCGAGAGAATGTACTAATGCGCTTTGAAAGTATCTAAACGGTCAATCGGCTTTCGTCTCAAAAAGATGGCACTGTCAAATCAGGAATCATAGAACAAAACGACTACCGGTAGCCGGTTGGTAGTACAAACTACCGAAGAGAAATTACAGTTTTTATTATAAGAAGTAGTACGATCGTGTTACGGTACCGCCGCCCACTACGACTCATTCGAAGAAAACTCCTACTATCCTACGTACTAGCTACCTACCGGTAGGTAGCGTAGGTAGAGGTAGTTATTGGAAGCAGTTTAAAAAACATTGCAATCCAAATTTCTTATTTTCAGTGGATCCATCATCCATCGTATTACACTGGCTTCTGCCTCGGATTTCTCAGTACTTCAGATTGTTTTTGAATTTGCGAATGAGGCAAAAGCTAGTCGGATTCATCGGACTCGTCTCCGTCGGACTCGGATTCATCGAACTCGTTCTCGTCGGACTCTGATTCATCGTCGTCGGATTCATCCTTCATGAAACAATCGTAGCACACGGTGTGATTCGGAGGACTATCCGAAATACATTCGCCGCAGCATTCACACTAACGTCGATGCCGCTCGACTGAACGGTTAGAACATCTCGATTCCGAACACTTGAAACAATCAAAGCACAGTTTATGACTGGGCGGGCGATCCGATATGTCTGAGCTGCAGCCTTCGCATCGTCTTACCACTGGACGAATCGCCCTGTGCTTCGGGGGACTGATTGAAGCACATTTGCCGCCGCAGCATTCACACTGACGTCGTTGCCGCTTGACTGAACGGTTGGAATTTATTGATTCCGATCGCTTGAAACAATCATAGCAGAGATGATGACTGGATGGGCGATCCGATATGTCCGAGCTGCAGCCTTGACATCGTCTGGTAGGGCTTGTAGGGTGGGTGACCACTCGAGGAGTATCGCTAGTGAAGCAAACAGAGCAGAAGAGGTGATTTTTCGGTGCCCCCGAAATGCTTTGACCACATTCTTGACAACGTCTTAATGAGGAGATTCTTCTTGTGGCATTCAGCATATCACTGGTATATGGTCTCTGGAGCAGCACAGTTCCGCGTCGAATCTTGCTCTTACTGCCTTGCTGCCAACGGGTGTTCTCGTAGTAGTTGCATTTCTTGCAAATCGGAGCGATGTAAACAGATTTTAGCCGACTGATGCATACATGGCCTCCGTCTACTGCAATATTTTTGCATCCAACATAACTGCAACAGCCTCTCGCCCGGTCGGTTGCCTCCTCCCATTCTTGAATCCATGACGATTGGTAGGGGGGACGGTCGCTCGCACTTCCATCTATGTTCCAGGCGTTCTGGTCGGTGTCGAGAGAAACGATTTTTTCCATGATGAAGCCAAAAACGACGTTTTTGAGGTATCCTTGTGCTGAAATCCGTTCTTCCGTTTTATCAAGATCAAATGTGGCTGTGACGTTCTACCGATCTCGGGCCAGAGATGCCAGGCACCAAATGTTTTGTTCTGTTCTACGACTTCAGCAGTTTGTGAGAAGAAAAAAATCCACGACTACTAGACTACAGTGCGCTACATCATCGCTTTTTTTGCATGCCACTACCATAATGGAACCGTCGTTATTCTCATAACACTTAACTGTAAAAAGCAAAAAAATATACCCTTCAGAAAACGCGCGAAAGGATTGTTTGTATCCCTAATCATTCATTCGTCAATAATTGTGTCAACGATCTCTTGGATTGGGCCTGAGACAATCGAAGTAGAGTTTATTATTTTTCATCATAGATGATGATGATGTTGCATTTCTTCACAGTCAATGTCGTGTAGAAAAATCAGATTGCAGGGTCCGACTAACTTGAAACTATGAGAGAGTGAAAGGTTGACTGTGAATGCCAAAATGTTCCTGTGAGTGTCAAAAAAATGATACTCCACGAATGCACAAATACGTTACAGAGCGCAACCCAAACAAACTAACAACACAAGGATACAATCCACAACCACGATGTCGTGGGCTTTTCCATAATAACATTACTAGCTGAAGTATTATGAACAGCATTTCTACCAGCAGAGTTTCACCTTAGAGCTGAAGTCTTTGATGGTTCCGTGTCTACTTTGATGGGTCAACCCCTATTGTCCAGGGCGCAGTCAATCGGGTGATTATCTAAGGTACCTACAGTTGTATGATGCTCCAAGAACGAATGTTGTTGTCCATTGCCAAGTAGTACGTAGTAGTGTACGAACTGTAAAATAATATTACCGGTGGATTGTATTCATAGACTACCGTACCACTCGTAGTAATAACTTCTCTCTATAGAAACAATTATCTCTCTATCAATTCTTCATACTAACTAATTGTAGTGTTCAAACAATACGTCGTAGGAGCTGCAGAAGACCCTTCATTGACTGGAGCTACCGTAACGTCTTTCTATCTTGTTCGTAAAGATGATAAGCTGCAGCAGAGTGGAATGCAACCATAGATGAACGTGGTAATGAGCTCGAATGATCCAACATCTGTCGTGCTGTATCCATCCACCATAACATAGTACGTGCCTTCGGAAATCTCTCCAAAAAGTTGTTGGAAAATCACATAGAGAAGTGTCCTGTCGTGAAGGACCACGAAGATGCTGAGGCATAAATTTAGCTGTTGCCGTGGACCCTCTTATTATTCATGGGATTCATCCTGTGTAGTACTTTCCATCTATGACTTATCCGACGAAAACTCGTAGGTGTAATGGGAGCAGAGTAAAAAACATTGCGATCCAAATTTCGTATTTTCAGTGGATCCATCGTATTACACTGGCATTTGGACCGGATTTCTGTGTACTTCAGATTGTCCTTGAATTTGCGAATGAAGCAAAAGCTAGTCGGATTCATAGGATTCGTTTTCATCGGATTCATCTTCATCGGACTCGTTTTCATCGGGTTCACCTTCATCGGATTCGTCCTCGTCGGATTCGTCCTCATCGGATTCGTCTTCATCGGGTTCATCCTTCTTGAAACAATCGTAGCACATGGTGTGATTCGGAGGACTGTCTGAAATACATTCGCCGCAGCATTCACACCGACGTCGATGCCTATTGGCTGAAACGTTGGTAACTCTCGATTCCGATCGCTGGAAACAATCGTAGCACAGTTGATGACTAGGTGGGCGATCCGAGATGTCCGAGCGGCAGCTTTGACATCGTCTGGTAGGGCTTGAAGGGTGGGCGACCACTGGAGGAATTGCCATGTACTTCGGGGGACTGCATGAAATACATTTTCCGCCGCAGCATTCACACTGACGTCGTTGCCGCTTGGCAGAACGATTCGAATCTATCGATTCGGATCGCTGGAAACAATCATAGCACAGTTGATGAGTTGGTGGGCGATCCGAAATGTCCGAGCTGCAGCCTTGACATCGTCTGGCAGGGCTTGTAGGGTGGGTGACCACTCGAGGGATTTCGCTCATGAAGCAATCGGAGCAGAAGAGGTGATTTTTCGGTGCCCCCGAAATGCTTTGACCACATTCTTGACAATTTCTTGACTGGACACAAGAGGAGATTCTTCTTGGGGCATTCAGCATGTCACTAGTATATGGTCTCTGGAGCAGCGTAGTTCCGCGTCGAATCTTGCTTTTACTGCCTTGTTGCCGACGGGTGTTCTCGTAGTAGTTGCATTTCTTGCAAATCGGAGCGATGTAAACAGATTTTAGCCGACTGATCCACACATGCCCTCCGTCTACTGCCATATTCTTGCATCCAACATAACTGCAATAGCCTCTCGCCTGGTCGGTTGCCTCTTCCCATTCTCGAATCCATGACGATTGGTAGGGGGGACGGTCGCTCGCACTTCCATCTATGTTCCATGCGTTCTGGTCAGTGTCGAGACAAACGATTTTTTCCATTGTAAAGCAATCAACGACTTTTGTGAGGTATCTTCATGCTGAGAGACCGTTCTTCAGTTTTATCAAGAGATCAAAAAAAGTGGCTGTGATGTTCTACTACGTACCGATCTCGGGCCAGAGATGACCGGCACCAGCAACGTATGTTCCCTTTTTGTTCTGTTCTACTCCGAGTACGACTAATAACAGTTTACGACTATATTAGAAGAAAAATTCTATGACTACATTCAATATGAAGGAGAGCGAAACATCATCACTACCTATGATAGCATGACTCTATCGTACTGGAACCGTCAGGATGTCCTCTAAAAAACAGTTAAAAAGCGAAATAATAGTAAAATTATTGAGACATCTTCAATCTTGATTGACGAAAAAGCTTTTCTTTGTAAAATTGAAATCAAATATTGTATATTTTTTGTTATTACATTTCACCATGAATGGCCATGTTCATGTGAATGTGAAATCAAAATAAATGATACTCCAGGACTGCACACACAGTTAAACAAAGCGCAACCAAAAAAAGTAACGCAACGACACACTCCACAAGCAGGATGTCGCATATAATATACATAATATAATAATAATACAGTAGTGTTATTTATGATCAGCATTTCTACCAGCTTGCCGTCGCGAAATTGCATTGACAGTCTTCAGAACCTTTCTGGCTTCTTAAGCTTTCAGCACAGTGGCCAGAACAAGTGGCACAATGATAGGTATTAGCATGACTTCCTATATCATAGAGGATTGCATCCTGGTTGAGAAAGCAGCTTGCCTATTGCCATCAAGTTAACTTCCAACACCCAACCACAATCCCTTGAGCATTCCCAATTTGACGAACTATCTGGCACCTATCAGCCATGTGATGTATCCACATGTCTGCCATAACTTGTTTCTAAATTCTTTCTGCAAGTATCTCTTGATAGTTGGCTAGTGGAGCCCTCCGTTGAACCCAATGACGGCAAATTGACATTGTATCCTGTCTTTGAGTACTTCATTGTGGGGAGATTGTCCTTACCCAAAATTTTGGGCTTGTTCCTGTGGACAAATGATATCACCTGTGTTTGGATAATATCTCGAACTGCCTTGTTATTGAATATTGGTAAATGATCACACTTTGTTTCAATGATCCTTGCATATTCCTCTGGGTTGTATTCAGGGTTGGATAGTACAAGTTTTCAACTTCCAGTTTTAGGATTGCAGGGAGACCAATCCCTGTGCGAAAACTACCACACTGGTCACATTTTTCTCTACAACCATGGCTTGCAATATGGTTGAAATGATCTTCCCAGGTGAGCTCATCGTGATTATTATGATTGTGTCAGAAAATAGGGTGCACGGTAGTTCTTGGAAAGTGCAGGGTAATATTTAGAAGAAAACTTTGTATTTACGGTTAAGCTTGACAGCTTCATTGGTGGATGCCCAAAAAATTATGCTGTTGGTTTATTTGCCCCTCTGAGGGAGGGGGGTGGGTTGTTGCATTTTCTGTGATGATAGTTTGTTTGTGTAAGCTTGGCCTTGTCAAATAAAAAATAAAAAATTGAGTGACACTGAAACCTTCCCCTACTGTCCCTAAACTCATTATCATATCCCAATTCCAATGATTCGGCAAGGAAAAATTGATCCATTGCCTCATTCAGGATATCATCCCCGTCCTCTTCTTCCACATCATATCCCTCCTTTTATTCACCTTTAACTGGTTCCATTGTCAACCTATCAAATATATTATTCCTATCAAATTCTTTCGTATTCACAATGTCAAGGTAACTTATCACAGGTATACGCTCCCTACTAAACTGCCTTATTTTCAAGTGATCGTTGTTGGGGTGAGGTACTGCCCATATTAAACTTGCTGTTACCGGTTTACAGGCAACATATTGCGACTCACAAAGTCGTAAACACACACCTCCTCTAATTCCCTGGGCAGCATAGGTAATTTGCAACAGTTGACTTAAAAAAAAATCTCATCTGCTGAAATGTTAAGATCTTCTTCTTGGATGGCTTTGAAGAAACTACCAATATCAACATATGAAAAATCGTGCAAAAAGTGGAATCTCGACCCATTTCTGATAAGATATGATGCCATAGGTGCAGCCACTTTATGAACCTTGGTTGCCATGAGATCTGCGCCAATTATACCTTTTAATCCAACTGAAGACTCCTCTTCTGCTAATTCTACATCCGACGGTTACCTGAGCGTTATTAATCGTTTGCCAAAACCTACGCTCTAACTAATGTACCTTTCTTCATCATCTCCTGCTCCTGGGGCCGGAAGATGGTGTGTATACTAAAATCTCTTCACTTTCAACTTACTGTTACTTCCAGTTCAACAATAAATACTTTTAATTATTACACAAAAATTAACAGTAAACACTTACATGGTTGTTGCGTCTTCCCGAATATGGTGATCCAAACACTGGACCCATGGAGTGGCTCCCATAATGTTGGCTAGTTTCATTAGTGGTGAGTTACTCAAATTTCTACTGGCGTTATTGCTGCTCTCCATGAGTGGGAACCGCAAAAAAGCAATGATAGGTTGGACGGTCACTTCGTGGGTGACCGTCGCTTTTTTACCGGCCGCGCTCTAGCCTATCAAAATTTGGACGCTTTGACCTTTAACGTGTTGAACCAAACCAAGACATTGTCAGCAGTCTCTGCTGCTATTTGGTCATGGGACGGAAACAAAGTTACCTACAAGTGGTCAGCTTATTATTGTTACTTTTATCAGCGCTCATCATGGAAAAGCTGGTAACGGTGGATGTCTTTTGGAGTTCGTCCTCTTCGACACCGTCGTTGCAACTTCCCGAATGGGGATCCAAACACTGGACCCATGGAGTGGCTCCCATAATGTTGGCTAGTTTCATTAGTGGTCTCTCCGGCGCCCTGTCACAGCGCAACCTACAAGCCAAGGGTGGTGGACGTAATCCCTACCTGTTCAGAATGGAACTGTGTGCGGCATCGTCGCTCATATTGCTTTGTAGTTTGGATGCCAGTCCCGATGGTCAACAGATTGCACAAGACGGATTTTGGAAGGATTCCGATTTTCACCAATTCGGTGGGGGGCATCATTGTCGGGTTGGTGACCAAAAATGCCGGGTCAGGGCTTTGCTTTGATATTGCGAATGTTTTTGAGTGGGATTGTCCAAGCGTTGGTCACGGAGGAAGGAGTGTCGATCGAACAGGGAATTGGGGGGGCCTTGGCGGCCGTCAGTTTGTGGATGCATGCCACAAATCCACCTGTTCTCAAGGCAAACGTCGAGAAATTCCTTCGTTAATGTTGAAGAAGATCGATGATAACCGATTTGTTGCGGACTATGCTGCTAGGTGCTTCGTCAGAAATTAAAAATACTCATTTACTGTTGGAGTGGTTCAAGGCATTTCACTACAAGTGGGGGTTGGAATCTTCAATCTCTCTGATTGTACTAACAGTGTTTCGTATGTGACTACAATGGCCGTCCAAAATTGATATACCTACTAGTAGTATTACAGTTGAGAAAATGCTTTCTCACAATGAAATACACACTCCCATTCTTTTCTCTCAAATGCCATCTCGTACAGTTCCTTTTTTGTTTTTGTCTACGAGAGGACCATACGTTCTCAATCAACATCAACATCTACAACTGATACTTCCATTGCTGTTACTGCAACAAAAAATTTCATATCCTCCACTAAATTTGAATCACGTTCAAGTGGTGATAGGAAACAGGAAGTTTCAACCTAGCTAATCTGTGGGAGACAGTCACAGAGTTAAAATGATTTTTCTTTTAACCATTCATTTTTTGTACGTCCTACGTACGTAATATAGTAGTAGTAGCTACGTAGCTACCGTAGAAAAAATCAGAGTAAAGCGTCTTTCTGCCGCACGAAGACGGAACTTTGAAGGATACGTGGAACAACATCATCTTCACCGCTTCCGCCAATTCGACAGATCATACACTTTTCTTATACAGAAAGCACGGACAATTTTCTTCTCTAAAATACTCTCTCCTCACTCCGTTTTCTATCGTTGGATTGGAAGAATAAAGAAGCGACAGAACGGAAAGGTCTCTTGTAGCATCAAAAGTTGTTGCATGAGAAAGAAGCTTTTGCAAGACGAGAGAACGAGGATATCCGTTGTCGACTCTTCGCATTTTCTTCATTCATATCAGCGATCGGTCGAAAGAAGCATTCATTCTTAGAATCAACGTCATTTTTTGCTACTCCAATCAGTGTCGGTGATTATCAAAATGGCACCACAGCAACAACAAGATTCCTCGACGAATACAACGGCCGACAATCAAAAGGCGATATTTTACATGTTGTTGTTGAGCCTTCAGTTTGCATTTCAACCATTGCTGACACGACAATTCACTCCACAGAACATATGCCGCTCAACTATCATTTTGTGTCAAGAGTTACTCAAATTTCTCTTGGCGTTATTGATGCTCTCCATAAGTGGGAACCGCACAACAGCACTGACGGGTTGGACGGTCACTTCATGGGTGACCGTGGCCTTTTTACCGGCCGCGCTCTATGCCTTGCAAAATATTGCCGCATTACAAGCCTATCAAAATTTGGACGCTTTGACCTTTAACGTGTTGAACCAAACCAAGACATTGTCAGCCGCACTCTGCTGCTATTTGGTCATGGGGCGGAAACAAAGTTACCTACAAGTGGTCAGCTTATTACTGTTACTTTTATCAGCGCTCATCATGGAAAAGCTGGTAACGGTGGATCTCTTTTTGGGTTCGTCCTCTTCGACACCGTCGTTGCAACTTCCCGAATGGGGATCCAAACACTGGACCCATGGAGTGGCTCCCATAATGTTGGCTAGTTTCATTAGTGGTCTCTCCGGCGCTCTGTCACAGCGGAATCTACAAGCCAAAGGTGGTGGACGTAATCCCTATCTGTTCAGTATGGAACTGTGTGCGGCATCGTCGCTTATATTGCTATGTAGTTTGATTGCCAGTCCCGATGGTCAACAGATTGCACAAGACGGATTTTGGAACGGTTGGACGGCTTCTACGTGGATTCCTATTTTCACCAATTCGGTGGGGGGTATCATTGTTGGATTGGTGACCAAGTATGCCGGGTCAGTTCGCAAAGGCTTTGCCTTGATATTGGGAATGTTTTTGAGTGGGATCGTCCAAGCGTTGGTCACGGAGGAAGGAGTGTCGATCGAACAGGGAATTGGGGGGGCCTTGGCGGCCGTCAGTTTGTGGATGCATGCCACAAATCCACCTGTTCTCAAGGCAAAAGTAGATTAGTTCCTTAGTAATGTTGAATTGAATAGAAAAGATAATAATCGATTTGTTGTGGACTACGACTTATGTTCAGGTACCGGTACATGGAATGGTTATTCTCACAGTCAGTGAAGTATTTCACAACAAGGGGGGAATTTGGAAGCATCGCCTTTTCCTTGACGTCTGTCCATTATACGTGGATACAATGGCCATCCAAACCTTCACGAGGAACACTGCTCTCACTCCTCTTTCCATTCTTTTTTCTTCTCTCTATTAACAGTAAAACTCATCTCGTATCATACAGTTCCCAATTTTTCTGTTTGTCCACGCATCGACGATCAAATACAACAACAACGACAACTGATACTTCCATTTCTATTACTGTAACAACAACGATTTCGCGCCATGAAGCTCGATCCGACAGTGATGCGGACGATGAACCCACAAGACTTTCGTGTCTTGGAGGCATGTGAAAAGGGGATGCAAAAGGGTCACGCCTTGGTACCGTCAGCGTTGATTGCCTCCCTGGCTACATTGCGACACGGTGGAACGGGGAAGATCCTATCGAGCTTACTCAGAGACAAGCTGTTGTCACACGATCAAAGTTGTGGGTACGACGGATACCGTGTCACGCAAGCGGGGTATGACATTTTGGCGTTGTGGAGTTTGAAGCAACGAAAGATCATCGCCGCCATCGGCGACAAGATCGGCACGGGAAAAGAATCCGATATTTACTTGGCCGTACAACCGAACGGACAACAGGTCGTGTTGAAGTTCCATCGATTGGGACGTACATCCTTTCGCAATGTCAAGAAGACGCGAGATTACTTTGTGTATCAACAAAGCAAGGGTGGACGACGAGGACATACCGGTGTGAGTTCTCAAAATCAGGCCAATTCGTGGTTATTTTTGAGCAAACAATCTGCCGTCAAAGAATTTGCCTTTATGAAGGCATTGTGGAATGTCGATTATCCGACGCCAACTCCTCTGGGACATAGCCGACACGTCGTGTGCATGTCCTTGATTCGAGGTGTGCCGTTGTATCAGGTCCAATCCCGACATTTGTCGTCGGAACAGGCGGCGTCTATTTTTCGACAGGCAGCGGATTTGGCAGTACGATTGGCCCAACATGGACTCGTTCACTGTGATTTGAACGAGTTCAACTTGATGGTCGACCTGTCGGGGATTCAACAAACCGCCCTGTCCAACGAACATGACACGTATGTTCGACACAGTGGTATGTCAGTTGCGGCCGAATCAACTCCGGGGATGCTCAGTGCACGAGGACCGTGGGAACCAGACCATTTACAACAGTTCCAACCGGATCAACAACAAGATGTTGGGTCTGTACAGGAGGAGCCACCGACACCGATGGAACTGCTCGACAATGGCGAACCGAAACCGATCGTGACCTTGATTGATTTTCCTCAAATGGTCAGCACACTTCATCCGAACGCCAAGGATTTGTACGAACGTGACACACAATGTCTCTTGAAATTCTTTACGCACAAATTACAATTTCAAATCCCCGAATCGGAACAAAGTAGTTTGTATTTGACGTGGGAATCTGTACTGGAATTGATTCAAGAACAACAGCAACATCAGCAGCAACAGCAACAGCGGCAAATACCAATGGTTAGAGATGACTGTGACAACGACGAGGAAGCGTCAGTTTCTACCGCTAGTGTCATGTTGGCCAGCAAGGCACAATTGCGATTGGATCAACAACTCAAGGCCAGTGGATACTCTCAAGAAGACGTCCAACGAGATTTGGAGCTATATTATTATCGCGAAAAGGACGAAGATGAAGATGACGATGATAACAACGATGACGATGACAATGATGAAGGAGACGACTATCTACGAAAAGACGACGATGGTGATGGTAATGACAGTGTATCCGGATCCATTGCCTCCAATGAGGAGGATGAGGAAAAACTACACTCTAATGAGAACCCGTCGAGTGGTGCTTCTGTAGTATCCATCTTGCCATCATCTGCCTTGACGGATCTATCACGTCAGGAACTCCAAGAACATGCCCGGGAGCGTGTTCAACAACAACTGGAATTGAAGAAACGACAAGATAGACAACGTGGTGCCTTTCGTAAACGCAACAGTAACAAGAGCTACCTCAAGGGCAAACGCGTCTTTCAAGATGTTGTGCCTATTTGATGCAACTGTAAATTTCAAAATCTACTAGATATAACAACTTGTCATGATTATTACTATAACTATTACTAGGTAGTATTATGATATATTCTATGATGCTACGCTCCTTGAAAATCTCCAAAATCTTCATCGTCGTCGTCGTCGTCTTTATAATCGTTGTCGACCTTTGGTAGTCCCGATTCTTCCAACCCATCGTCTACAATATCCTCAAAGTCGTAAATGATGCTTTTGGCGACTGCCCCTTCGGAATCTTCTTGTGACGCCTCCGCGACGTCTTCGTTATTATTATGGTCATCCCCTTGATCATCCAGTTCCATAGGTTCCGGAGGTACCTCCATTTCGGACAGGTTGACAACAACTTGAGGGACTTGTGGGGATGATAGTAAGGACGTAGGATTGGTTGTTGTTGCTGCTGCTGTAGCAGCTCCTCCATCCGTAGATGGTGGCGGTGGTGGCGGTTTTTTCAACAAGAGCGGTCCACCACCAGTGATTGTTGTTGTTGTTGTTGTTGCAGCTTTTTTCCGTGGTGGTTTATGACTGGAAGTAGCAGTAGTTGTTGCATTGTTGTTACCTTTCGTTGGCAAATTGATATGTATCTTATCGCCCTGTTTCAATGTGGGTATTTCGGTCACTTTCATAGTTTTGGCTTGCAATTCCCGTTGAATCGATTTTTGAAATTGTTGCAAATTTCCCAACAGATCAATAGCCACATCTCGATCCCGAAAACCAAATCCTAACAGTGCCGTACGGTTGTTGGATTGTTGTTGTTGTTGTTGTTGTGAAATTTTGGTCACAAAGTATCGAGAACTGTCCAAGACGGGTTCGACGGACCGTTGGACATTTTCACCGTCGGTAATTTTCGACACGGCAAAGAGTTTCGTATGATTTTCGAGTGTAAATAACAGATACAGGTCATTGTCCCGACGTTCCACTTGAAATCCACACGTTTGTAACGGTTGTGCCAAATTCCATTCATTGGCACGATATCCCGACGCGGTGGCCAACGGTGGGACCTTGTACACGAAACATTCGTCATGAGTCATCAATGTTTGACGTAACAACGACCCCGTCGTCGTCGTCTCTTGACCAGCGTTGATAATAGTGTGAGATGTCATCGTGATGATACGATAGTAATAATATATATAATAATGCTGTTGTTTGTTGTTTGTGACTTTTGTGAGAGACCGTAAAACAAATAATAATGGATTCTTTCTTCTCTCTCTTTTTCTCTCTCACGTCAAAAGAGATTTCGGCAAGATTATTAATCCGTACGACGGGTATCTATCTACCGTACTTACGGTAGCAGGTAGTAGGAGCATCATCATACCGGTACGACGATGATACCGGTAGGACTATAGCTACGGTAGGTATCGCACTACCGTAGAGCAACCTGGTACGACTTACAGTTAACTACCGTACAGGTACGAGGGTCGTGTACCGTGGTTGGACGGAGTCGACAACTACCAGCCGAAAAACTATCTACCGGTACTCCGTACGTTACAAACGTTTACCGGTACGGTGATTTCGCAGTCAGTTCACTGTCACAATAAAATACAATTAGTACGGTAGACATGATAGGTAGGTAACTGCCGTACCTACTGAACTACCGTATTCGGAGTAGTAGATACGTCGTACTCCTAGTAGCTAGCTCTCCTAGAGAGTCATGCTACATAGAATTTTCTAAATCAGCTCTTGATCTATTCCCTCTTTCTGTGTAGCTAAAAAGTACGAAAGTAGACTACCTCTTGTAATAAAAGTGTGGTTATGTTATGTTGATCCAGTCGTTCATCATCCATTTTTTTCTTTCCAAAATTCACATCAACATCCACCACCACCACCACCAAAAACCCAACAACAACAACAAAAAGGAAGAGACAACCATTCTCTTCGCTCGTTCTACTTTCTGCCAGCACCAAAGAACCAAAATAATCCTCCTCCTCCTCCACCATCACCACTGCTGCTACTAGCAGTAGTAGTAGCATGATCAGGATCCATTGCCGAACCGTCCGAGACCTCCATTCCCGTGGGATCTGCACGAGCACTTCCTCCAGCCGAAGAAGGATCCACCACCATTAGAGGCGTCGTCTCGTTGATTGTCGTTCCGCCATTATCATTGCTTTTGTCATGCTTATCACCAGTAGTAGTTGCAGTAGTAGCAGTATTGGATGGAGCATCGTAGTCATTGGTGAGACTGCTAATGGTATCTTTTCGTGTCAGCAACGTCTCTTCGGGGGGACATAGATGGGGTGCCGGTAACGCGGCATGACGCAAACCGGGAATCCAACGGATGATCGGCCAAGGAGGACGAAACGAGGTTTGTAAGGCCCGCAGAAAGTGTCGGACGGGCATCGTCAATGCCTTACCCGAACCCGAAATGAGCGGATTGGGTTCCTCCCATGCCTCGAGGGGTTGGAAACTTAAATCACGTCCGTCCGGTCCCAATTCACGATGCGTGTTGTATTCGGAATAATCCCCACAATCCGAAAAATGACGGACCATGATTTCACGTTCCGCCACACCCGTCAATGCAAAGATCAATAGACCTTGGTACGCGTTCTTCGTTTGGGGTGTCCGAGCCATGGTCCGTAAGTCGACATCTCGAATCCGATACAACGTCATGTCGGTGACGGCTGTGGCATGGACCGTCTGATTGGCAAAAGCTTCGCTTTCACTTCCCGATCGGAACAATTGCAACGTCTTGATGTTGATCATATCACCCGAGGTCAAGGCCAAACTCCGTTGCGTCATGGAAGCGGCACTGGCCGACTTTTCAAATTTCTTGGGTCGAGCCGTGGCCAGATCCGCAAAGGATGATTTGGGAGTAATGTTGGTGTACCCATCACCACGTTGCAACGTAATTTGTGTGTCCGCAACGCCATCCAAAATGATATACAGACAATTGTCAACGGGGATTTGTGACCCCGCTTTGAACTTGACAAGTTGAAACTTTTGTGGATAGATAAATTGTTTGAACAACAGTTGAGAAATCCCACCGTTCCGATAGAGCATTCTCCACAGTGGCATGGCCTCCCCGGGGAGATGAATTTCCTTTTCGTTCAGAAGAATGCCGAGGAATTTGGAAAAGTGCACGTAGAGGGTGATAGTGGACCAGGCCAGTACATCCCAATGTAGTAGAAAATTTTCGGTAGGACTGGTCACGAGTTCTCCCAAGGCGGGATAACCCGTCACAGCGTTGATAAAGAGGAACAGGTAGGCAAAGGTCAAAAAGAATCGAAGGCACAAAATATCTCCGAAGAGACCGCTCATCAAAAAGTTGAAAGAACTGCATTGCAAATACAGGCCGGACCATTGTACTACGACAGCCATGGTTTGTGTTGGGTTGTTAGGATGGTTGAAGTGTGGTCGATGAGGGTTGGTTGTTGTTATTGTGATGGGTGTTGGGTAACTCCAATCAAGCGAAGAAAATTACCGAAGGTAATGCGTACTGACGCGTTTGAAGATGGTGAACGCGGCGGTCCGAGATGACGAGCAACTTGAACCAAAAATCAAACCGGTTATTAGTTAGAGGTAAGCACTCCGAGTCGTTTCGTTATACTTCCACCACGAAACAGACAGAATCTGAGACAAGTGCTATGTCAGCAAGAGGGCACTGCAAACCGGGCAAGTTAGCAAACACTTTAAGATGACAACGAAGGAGAGTGGCAAAAGGGAGGAGAGAGAACAAGAAGTTCGGTGGATGATGATGTTGTTGTTGTGATAGGGGTTTTGTTCCAAAGATTTTTCGGCACAATGGCGTATCTTCCGCAACAGTAAATGCAGGCACGTCTAATACGTACGACATAGTACCGTGCAACGTGCGTACTACGGAGAGACTTTAACATTAAGGTTAATTACAATTGACAATCTCCTTTCGCAGCCTTTCAATCCTCCTAAAAATATTTTACGATTACGATTATTACAACTAAAATATTATTTGTATTAGTTGAATTAAATAATTACTACATTCATTTGATTTTATGGTTGGAATGCGCTTCGACGTCTTTTCACTTCAAACTTTCCCATCAATCCTCTCCCTGTACTACTACGTACAACAACTTCCATTTCTCTCTCTCTGTGTGGTCAAAAAAGCGGCACAACATCATCTTTTATTTCTCTCTGATATATCAATCCCAACAACACGATCAACAACAATCATTTTTCAGGATGGATATGATGGATGAGTCCAACGACGTCAATGACAACCACAACATGAATAACGATGACGATGCTGCCGCTGCGATCGCCGCACCGACGGTCCGTGGAGGATTGAATCCGGACGCGGCTCGATTGTTTCGTGTGTATCGGACCGTGAGTAACATGTTGGCATCTCGCGGATACATGGTCCCACCGGAATTGGTGAACATGACACCACAAATGTTCCGTCAACGGTTTGGAGAACATCCCGATCGTGACGCCTTGACGATTTTGGTCGAAAAGGCCGACGATGAATCCAATCAACTGTTCGTCTTTTTCACGCAAGACGAAAAGGTCGGAGTTCGGCCCATCAAGACTATCACGGACCGTATGAGAGCCGAGGGGGTGACGAATGCCATCATGGTGTTACGTGTTGATATCACACCGTTTGCGAAATCGGCGTTGAGCGAAATGTCCGACAGTTTCCGCATCGAACATTTCAAGGAGGCCGAATTGTTGGTAGATATTACCAAACATCAGTTGGTGCCCATCCATCAGGTGTTGACACCCACGGAAAAATCGGAACTCCTCAAGCGATACCGCTTGAAGGATACACAGTTACCACGGATCCAACCCAACGATCCCGTGGCTCGGTATTATGGAATGAAACGGGGACAAGTCGTCAAGATCATCCGACCGTCCGAAACGGCTGGACGGTATGTGACCTACCGAGTGTGTTTGGGTGGATAAAATTGTACAAGAAAGAAAGATACACTGGAAGAGAATCAAGTATCATTATTATCATTTTAGTATAAAAATATGAACACAAAAATACACAAACATACATGAATTGTGATGCTCATTCATGGTTGGATTTTGGAATCATCATTCCTGAAAGGCCGTTTCTTTTCTCATCAGGGATATTCCACATGGTAAAGAAGACTAATACCACTTACTTTTTATCTAATGCTCTGTAGTAGTATTCTTTTTTTAAATTCCTCACGGAAGAAGATGAACAGGCTTAGAGAAGTATCATAGGTTCTTCTGTATCAAGAAAAGAAGTAGGTATTTTATTCACCATGACAAGCACTTGTTTTATTGGACAAGATTAGGGATATAATAACATTATTATATTTCCCCTTTTTATATTTCTGCTGATTACTACGTACATATACTCAGGGTGAAGTCGTGAATCCCCCGTTCTTTCACTCCACTACGTGTCTGTGTTGCACTACGTACATACGGTATCTTCATCTGTGTGCGCAGAGTTACGATAGATGTTGACCCCAATTTTGTTTTCAAGAGATTGATCCTACAATTCCTATCAGAGACTCTCTCTGTGTGTGTATTGTACAAACGCATCATGTCATTCCTGTCTCTCAGTACGAGTAACACCAGTAGTAGCAGTAGTGGTGGTGGTGTTAACCTAAACAGTATGAATGCACAAAAAAAGTACAAAGCTCCCGGAAGTGGACTGGGTGTTGACACGTTGTTGACGGAACGGGGGAAACAGTTATCGACGGGACAGGAGGTTCGGTTTTTACTCATCAAGGGTCCGAGTCGTCCTCCGGCATCGGATCCTGTCAATCCCAAGGCACCGAAAGAGTCGTTTCCGTTGATTGCTAAATTTTCCGAAAGTGTCGTCAAACCGAAATTCGATACAACGCAATGGAAGACAGCTCGATTGTACCAACAAGATATACCCAAGGCCGAAGAGGATTCCGACGATGAAGATGCGGCTGCCACAGCAGCATCCCAACAACCAAAAAAGCGTTGGAGATCACGAAATCCAAAAGATGTTGGACGACAATGGGTCTTACAAGAACAAGTGGAATTTTTGGAGACCATGATGGCCAAACGACAAAAGGCGGCCAGTGGTGGTGGTACAGGAGGAAATCCCGATTCAGGAGACGGAATCAATGGTTCCAGTAGTCGCAATACATCCACTCGATACGAAGGGACCACAGAACATAATCCCTCTCACTATATACTGTTGGAAACCATGGATAACAATGATATCAATCATCATGATGATGACAACCATAATACCATTCGAGTTACGACACTGCCCACCAACGCAACCATTGCCTTTTCCCAACCCAAGGCCACCAACACACTTTCCATGAGCGAGGCAGAAATGGCCATTCAAAATCAACGAGGAAAATTCACCCGATTCATGATGCACGATCAACAGCGCGTTTTTCAGGGACAACCGCCCGTTCATCAGTCCCGTACCCGTCTACTGGGAAAGTTATTGCCGGAACAACAACTAAAAGATGGTGGTATCGACCCCAAGACGGGGAAAAAGAAATCCAAACGTCGACGTTTGCTCGATGGAGACGACGATGACGACGACGACGACGATGTCATGACAGATTTGGCCTTTCGGAATCGAAAGGGAAACGCCAAGGCACGCAAGGAATTGTTGACCAGTTTCGGTGACGATGGAATGAAAGTCGATGCGGACGGTGTCTTGGGTGGAACCAACGATGGTATGTTTGGACAACGGGGACAGAAATTTGGACGGTTCCAGGTCGATCCGACCGGAGCGGCGGCCGATGCCAACGATACCGCGACAGGAACCGGTATGGACGGCGACGAGGGAGGCGGTACTGCCGGTGTTGCCACAACCGAAAAGACATCCAACGACGGGCTGGCCATGGCCGATGACTTTTATCAACGAGATGTACAGGCAGAATACGAAGAACTCGATTATGATGCCAATGAACAGTTCGACGACGATGATGTCGATGTCGGAGAGACGGAAGTGGTAATGGACGACTCGGCCTTCAACAACGACGACGATGACGACGACGATTTGGACGAAGAAACGGGCGAAGAACGTCTCACCGGAGCCGAAGGTCTGGCATCTCTGGCTGGATTTCGTCTCATGTTGGCCAAGGCTCGTGGCGAAATCACTCCCGAACAGGCAGCCGAAATGGCTGTCAAGAACAAGAAACAAGCAGAAGAAGCCGACAAGAGAGAGGCAGAAAAGAAATCCGATGGAAACTCCTCCAGTGATTATGTGGCCGAGATCATCGAAAAGGCAGAACAAGCTCGCAAACTGGCAGAAGAAAAGGCTGTTGCTGTTACGGCTATCGCCGACGACACAGACGGTGCCAACGGTGCCAAGGGAGGAAAAAAGCCTTCCTTCACTGGCAAGGAGGTGGACGAATTGGGCCAACGCATGATCACTCTGGAAGCCGTCCGACGAGAGATTTGGTTGAACGACGGAAAAATCCCCATGAAACGTCTCATGAAAATTTTCGATGTCAAGAAGAAATCTGCTCAAGATCGACAGGTCAAATTCAAAGAGGCCGTACGAGAATTGTGCATGATGGAAACAGATCCTGTGGGAGGACGCATGTTGGTGTTGAAACAACATTACCGTCGTGCCAACATGTAAAAGTTATTGAAAAAAAGGGTTGGAACAAAAACACACCCTGTCGTGTGCTGTAAACGAAAAAAATCTACCATAAAAGTTTATGATTACCATCCCTTTATTATCTCTATAATATACTGTGATTTTAGTGTGTGTTTCAAACTAGAAGAAAGGTGTTGCAACAATCTTGTTGTCTCGACCTTTTAAGTGTCATCCTTGTTGAACGGCAGGTATTGACGCCAATTTTTAAAAGGTCCAATAGAGGACTCCTCCTTTTCATCAGTGACAACATCATCAGTTTAGAAGGGACGAAATTCTTGCTTCCTTGTCAGCAACATCATTTTTTTCTGCGCTTGAGTTGATGAGACGAAATTCTTTCTTTCTTGTCACCATTTGTCACTTTGTCCTTCGATTGTGACTGGTCGTGTGGTTTGCTTTTGTTCCAAATTCTCTCTCAAGTTCCGAGATGCCACGACCATGCTCCTCTTGGTCCAACAATGCAGCCTATATCCCAGAAATTTTCGGTAAGGACGAAGTTGGATGTTCCATTTCGTTTGTTCGAATTGGACGTTCCCCTGATGAAAATGAACGGGATACGTGAAGACATTGGGATTGTTGACGCGATAATCCTGTTGAAAAGATTCATCGTAGTCCATGGAAACAATTTCTTCCTCCGGCATTGAAGTCAAGCGTCACAATCATGGCCTCTCTTGGTCGAGCACTATCATCCGCTTGATTTAGGATCATCGTTGCAAGGAATGGGAGGTTAGGAATGGTGCCAGGCACGGCGAAGATTAAGAAAGAGAAGCCCCGAGACGTAGCGAAGAAGCACACAAGGAAATCCTGGAATTCTACCTTCGTGAGCCCCAGAGCCTCCTCTACTTTCAGCGTCAATGTGCTTACTTTTCTATTGACGATCACCTCGCACCAGAGACTGAAGTGAAGAACCTCGAAAATCGGGTCACCGCGTACAGACCAATGGTTGAAGAAGACGCCTAAACTCCGCCATGGCGTCATCTTTCATCGCAGGCCCCGTCCACTTTCGACTACTCTCATAGACATATCCACGAGAGTCCAGCAATAAAAACCATTATCAGTGCAAACTCATTCCTCTGCCACTCTCACTTGGTCAGATGGAATTCCTCTCCTCTCGTAAAAAGGATGTACCCTCTTTGTGGGAGTTTTTGTACTCATCAGATTTAGCCGTCAAGTTGCTTCGGTTACTTCCTGTTTTCGACTTTTGCCCCTCAGGGCCCGCCGGATGGATCAACTTCATAGCAGCGTAAATAGGCGGCAGATAGCAGTTGGCAACGTCATAAATAAGTAATCATTTTATATGCTATTGCCTGTTTGTTCTTTCTACGATTGCAGTCCTTCGGACACATACCTATCTTGTGAATATTCAAAGGTCCTGACCTTCGGTAATATCTAGTTGTTCGGTGTCTTCTTGACACCTGAGTACTCGTTAGATTATACTCCTCGGCAGGAGTAGCCCCTCATTTCCTCACGACAATGATCATCCAGTAGCCCGGTGTAGGATGCCGTTTGACCCTTGCATTCAGGCACAAGCCCCGCAACACCAAGCATTTTTATGTTGGATCGTCCTAGGGCCGCTCTGCAACGTATTGCATTGTGTTGCATCATTCTTAACTGTTTCAAAGTCCATCAAACAGTAACCGGTATCGGAGCTAAAACAGTAGTTGCTCCCGCTTCTGTACCTTTGCTCACAGGTATGGGTGCTCTTGGCTCTTATTTCCTGTGTCGCACAGAATTGGCCAAAAGCGTAACCTTTTATGTGGATATACCAGGCGCCCTGAAGAGCACATTTTTGCATTGAGCCTCCTTCGTAAATGTCAATTAGCGTGCCGAAGTTTGTGAAGTAGGTCGCCCTTTGATATCTGGGCCACACTGACATATCAACGTAGTGGCTACTCTTACAACTCTGCCATCCCTTGTGATTCCCCTGTATGTTGTGAGCGTGCTGGTGGAAACGCTGATCGCTCGTAGTTACTATGGGCGATATCATGCCTGTGAAGAAGACGTTGTACGGGCAAGAGCGCCACTGTCCGGAGCAAGTGGTGGGATATGAGTCCGAATCAGCTAGTCTCCTTCCTCCGTCGTAGCTTGGTCTATCGTCATCTACATCCTCGCCATGAATTATGTTCATTGCAGCTATTAAGTCAGCGCACCCATGCGTTCCATCAAAAACATCAACACTTGGGATAACGGGCTCCCCATTGCTCACGCTTCGCGGGATCGTGGGATCGCAGTTCAGGATTTCAAGTGCTTTTGTTTGCTGCGTGCATTCGAAAGTGTTGCGTTCCAAGTTGCTCACAGCACCTCCATCAGTCACGAACCAGCTCACGAAGTAATCCGAAACATTTGCTGATTGTAGGTACGTCATGCACTCAAACCCTTCAAAACTCTGTCTGCGAGTGTAGTTTAGTTCACGGTGTACTGCCCGCCTCTGATTTTCATTCAAAGTATCATCAATACGGGCCGTTGGCTTATATCTGTGCAACACGGCAATCATTTCTTCCGCACTTAATTCTGCACTCTGGGCGCTGCCTAGACGATAACTCAGAATCACCGGTGTAAGAAGCGCTGTCAGAGCAGTTTTCGTTCTCATCGTGTTTATATGGCAGCTCGCAAGGTTCGTGAAGACGCGAGCTCAGTTGCGAGTTTCGTCGATCTGCTTGAAACAGTTTCTTTATCAGTAGTAGGTAAATCGTCCTACCTGATACAATGTTAATCGTATTGTTGCTAACGCGATAAAGGCTGTTTCTAATCTCATAAAGAGTTAGATCAGGTCTTGTTGTTACTGCTTGTACAGTGCGCTGTTTCACAGTCAATGCAGTAAGACTTTCAACTTATTCCGAAATACAGAGCAATTTCGCCAACGGTCTCTGCTACCGGTAGAATAGATTAGGTTCCGCTTCCTTTTTCTATAAGACTTACCGTGCTGGGGTACCGTAAATCATTTTTTGTTTAGACAATCATGAGCGATTCAACAGATACATTATCTAATACTGTAGTAATATTGTGATATCCCACTTTTATTTACTGGCATTTTTTTCATAAAATATTCAAATACGACTCTATGAGAATTGAAAAATAATTCGATAAAACAACTTCCCACTTCGCTCATCGTTTACTTCACAGTCAATGAACAACCCGCGCGACAATTTGATGGATTGTTGACTTGGAACTTCACAGGCTATTATCAAACTACTGCAAAGAGACTTTTTATTTTTTGTTGGAGGCGCTTTGCACGGCGGCAAAGTTTTTGGAGGCGCTTCAAAGCGCCCATTACCGTAGTTCAGCGATTCAGAGAGGATGCATTCTTGCTAATCTATTAGCAGCTAGCTATCGTAGAGAGTGGTTAGGTACCCGCAGCGATAACCACTTTAGTTGTGAAGGGTATAACTAGTACTGATGGCAATAGTTTTAGAAAATGATAGTCACAACTGATATGTCACTATTCTTTAAGCCCAAGATGAGATATACCAGTGACTTGGTGATTGTACTGACCACAACCAATGACCAGCATAAGCTTCACTACAGCAGTTCTCATAGTTTCAAGGGAATCATTGTGTGTTGTCACTTTCTGGTTACCCATCTGAGATCAATCCCAGAGCTTCCGATGAGGCTGCCAACATGACTGATGATCCCTGCTGGCATTCAGGAACGTGCTCCATGGAGGAAGCAGCAAGGTTTTCAATGATGCTCCGATGCGTGGGAAGAAAAGGCTGTCTACTTTCTCATCATTTCCAGTTTGGCCCTAACGTTAGCATTTAAGCTACCTCTGCTCCCTCTGAGAGAGTATTCAGTGTAGATGCAATGCTGATTGAGGAAGAGAAGAAACCGCTTGGATCTTGAGTTGGATGGAAAGATTCTATTTGTTGCTGAGAACTGGGAATTGTAGGAAAAGCATTTACTGGTCGTGTTGTCGACAGCTGCTGAGCACCAGGAGTCCTCCTGCTGTTATTACTGTTGGACAAGGTTTTCCATCTGAAGATCATATAGTGACAACGATCATGTCTCGACCTAAAATGGGTATAGAATATATGGCGTGTATCTACTCCAAAATGTCATTTCTGTTGAACGGCAGATAGTGACGCCAGCATTTGATCGGTTCAATGGAGTACTCGTCCTTTTTATTATCAACGACAACATCAATTTGTGCGTATGACTTGAAGGGACGAAATTCTTCCTTCCTTGTCACCCTTGCAGCGTCGAAAAATCTTTCCTTCAATCCTTTGATTGTCACGTGTCAGCACCGTCTACTTCATTTGTGATTGGTTGCGCTGTTTCCCTTTGATCCAAACAATGTCTCAAGTTCCGACATGCCACGACCATGCTACTCTTGGTCCAAAAACTGAACCCCATACTCCAGAAATTTTCGCTTCCTTCCTTGTCACCCTTGCAGCGTCGAAAAATCTTTCCTTCAATCCTTTGATTGTCACGTGTCAGCACCGTCTACTTCATTTGTGATTGGTTGCGCTGTTTCCCTTTGATCCAAACAATGTCTCAAGTTCCGACATGCCACGACCATGCTACTCTTGGTCCAAAAACTGAACCCCATACTCCAGAAATTTTCGCTTCCTTCCTTGTCACCCTTGCAGCGTCGAAAAATCTTTCCTTCAATCCTTTGATTGTCACGTGTCAGCACCGTCTACTTCATTTGTGATTGGTTGCGCTGTTTCCCTTTGATCCAAACAATGTCTCAAGTTCCGACATGCCACGACCATGCTACTCTTGGTCCAAAAACTGAACCCCATACTCCAGAAATTTTCGATACGGACGAAGTTGGATGGTGCAGAGCAATACCGTTGGTGTATTGGCATTTGTTTGTTCGAATGGGACGTTCCCTTGATGAAAATGAACGGGCGGGATTTGTGAAGAGATTGGGAATGTTGAGGCGATAAACGACATTAGAAGATGCATCGTAGTCCATGGAAACAATATCTTTCTTCAACATGGCAGGAAGTTGTATCCATCGCTGACGCCAGCTACAGCCACCTTCCAGCCCTAATCATGATTGCTGAAGCTAACAGTAAATGCCATCTCATGCAGGATGGTCACGCAACAGTATCCATGCACCGCAAACCGATTCGAGATTTTCGCCGCACAAAAGCCCTCAAGGACAAAGATCAGATGCAGCCTTTGTTGAGATCGTTCGGTCAATACTTTCAAGGGGAGATCCCGTGAGTTCTTACAGTTCGTCACGTTTCAACATGGCCGGTTACCAGTGGGTAAGTTCGTCGCCAGATATAACCCTGTCAAGTATCCTATCTCATTTCCTTCTTGTGACGCGCCGGTCTCTGGCTTCCGCCACTTTCCTTTCAGGGTCCGGAACGCCGGAAATCGTACAATACCGTCAGGACCACACAACGCCAGCACTGCGAAGCTCTCGACAGAGATCCTGCCCTCTTGGACCTCCTCTTATAGAGACTAATCAACTGGTTACAAGATCAACCTATTCCAGAGCACCAACTTCCCGATAATATAGACTGCCTCTTATGGAGACTAAACCACTGGTTACGTCGTACAAGACACATCCATTCCAAAGCACCAACTACCTGATAATATACGTCCCCTTCTCAACAGCCAAGCTACCGTCGGGTGGGACCAACTCCTCTCAGGACAACCACTGGACGACTCTCCAACTCACATACATAAACCAAAGTGGCATTGAAGTCAAACGTCACCACCATGGACTCTCTTGGTCGAGCAGTATCATCCGCTTGATTTGGGACCATTGTTGCTACAAGGAATGGAAGGTTAGGTATGATGCCAGGCACGGCGAAGATACAGAAACGAAAGCCTAGAGACGTCGCGAAGAAGCACGCAAAAAAAAAAACAGGGAATTCTACCTTCTTAAGCCACAAAGCTTCCTCCACTCCCAGCACCAATATTCTCACTCTTTCTGTTGACGGTCGCTTTGCAACGGAGACTGAAGTCAAGAACCTTGAAAATCCGGTCATCTCGTACAGACCAATGATTGAAGAAGACGCCAAACTCCGCGATGGCGTCATCCATTATCGCCGTCTCCGTCCAATCGACGAAATCTTTCGACTACTACTCTCATGGACATTATCCACGAGAGTCCCGCAATACAGACCAAGTCATTGCATAGTTTCACTCGGTCAGATGGAATTTTTCTCCTCTCGTAAAACCATGTATCCTCTTGTGGGGGTCTTCGTACTCATTAGACAGAGCCCGTAAGTGAATTCGGTTACTCTCTGCCGCCGGTTGGACCATCTTCATAGAAGCATAAATAGGCGGCAGCTAGCTAGTAGTTGGCAAGCCATAAATAACTAATCATTTTATATATTCTTGCATGGTGGTATATTCTTGCGTGTTTGTTCTCAATACGATTGCAGTCGTTCGGATACATGTACTTCTCTTGTGAATCTTCGAAGTTCCTGTCCTTCGGTAACTTCAAGTTGTTCGGTGTCTTCTTGACACCTGAGTACTCGTTAGAATATTCCTCAGTAGGTGCAGCCCCACATTTCCTCGCGATGTGGTTCTATGGCTTCTTGGACATTGATCACTCAGTAGTCCGGTGTAGGATGCCGTTTGACCCTTCATGCATTCAGGCACAAGCCCCGCAACACCAAGCATTGTTATGTTGGGTCTTCCTAGGGCCGCTCTGCAACGCATTGCATTTTGTTGCATCATTCTTCACTGTTTCATAGTCCACCAAACAGTAACCGGTATCGGAGCCAAAACAGTAGTTGTTCCCGCTTCTATACCCACAGGTATGGGTGCTCTTGGCTCTTATTTCCTGTGTCGCACAGAATTGGCCAAAAGCGTAACCTTTTATGTGTACGTACCAGGCGGCCTGAAGAGCACATTTTTGCATTGAGCCTCCTTCGTAAATGTCAATTAGCGTGCCGAAGTTTGTGAAGTATGTCGCCCTTCGATATTTGTCCCACCTTGACATATCAACGTAGTGGCTACTCTTACAACTCTGCCATCCCTTGTGCTTCCCCTGTATGTTGTGAGCGTGCTGGTGGAAACGCTGATCGCTCGTAGTTAGTATGGGTTATATCATGCCTGTGAAGAAGATGTTGCACAGGCAAGAGCACCACTGGCCTAGGTATCTTGGTGTGATTGTACTGACCATGAGCAATGACCAGCATTTGCTTCAGTGCAGCGGTTCTTAGTGAATTTTAGTGCTACCCAAGGGAATTGTGTGTACACAATCACAGTCAGAATGTCACAACTAGTGAAGGATATCACTCCCACCTGGCGCCATACTTTGGCATGTATCTTTTTTGGATGCTCCAAAGAATACCTATGTGTTGACTTGGTTATAGTTCATAAACTGGTACCTCACAGCCCAATCGTATCCCAGTCACAACCTGGTTGTAGCATAGCAGCTAAAAGTTCAATGTGTTCCTGTTTCTCTGAAATATATTTGTCTAATTTGCAGCAGGAGGTTCACTCCTTCTCCTCCTGCTGCTCAGCAGCTCCCAACAACATGTCCAGTAAATGCTTTTCCTGCATGTCCCAGTTCTCAGCAAAAAATTGCCAGATCCAAGCTGTCTTTCTCCTCTTCTCAATCAGTATTGAATCTACGCTGAAAACTCTCTCAGAGGGAGCAGAGGTGGCTTAAATGCTAACGTAAGATTTGGCCAAACTGGACATGATGGGAAGTGGGCAGCCTTTTCTTCCCACCACCTAAGAGGATCATTGAAAGCCAGGGTTCTACCGGGGAGCACTTTCCTGAATGCCAGAGGTGGAAAAGCAAAGCCAGCATGGGACCATCAGTGGTGTTGGCAGCCTCATCGGAGGCTCTGGGATTGATCCCAGATGGGTAACCAGAAAGTGTCAACTTTTCACGACGTGTATACTGTCACACATAAAATGAAATCATATCCCACTTGGAAATGTCGCCATTAAATGATGATGTACCTTGATACATAAAAGGCATTTCCAACTGGGACACTAGCGGTGTCATCAACATGGCTTTTATGTTTCAAGGTGCATCATTATTCAATGGTGACATTTCCAAGTAGGACACTATTGCTGTGAAGGAAGAAGTCGTCACTGCCATTCGGAAAGTCGCTGCACATCACGAAGGCAATTGGAGGTCCAGCAGTTGAAGGTCGGGGTACCTTGGATGGTTGAGGCGACTTAGACATTTTCGGTGCCTTGGATGCCTTTGGGGGCACCGTTGGTAGACTTTGTGGTCACTGGAGCTGCAAAATATTTATTTTTAAAAAATGAGTTAAAGTTTGCGTCGAGTGTGGACAGAGAAACAAAGAACATAAACCCTATTCATAACACCACATACCTTTTGCTGGTTTTTGGTCCTCAATGATGAAGTTTAACTCACTGTCTTCAACCTTCAACCACCTTTGCAGGTAAGACCGTAACCAGCACAGCGAATTAGAAAATCGTGAATCGTTTGGTTTTGACTGTCATGTTGACGGCAATTGACCCAATTGATTTCCATTATCACTTCCAAAACTGAACACTTCTCCCGTAAAGTATTGAGACAGATACATGGAATTTACAACGTGTCTCGTGTGAGCTTGTAAACTTGCCACATGATGGGCTGGACTTCACGGTCCTTTGACGGAGGCCGCCTAATCCCTATCCCGGAATAGTCCTATTCCGGCCTATCCGACGAAGAAGTAGAAGGACGTTGTAGGATTTGACGAAATGAATCCTCACAAGTCTTCCAAGAGTGCTAACTGTAAATAAGAACCAAATCATGTCTGAGGGAAGAAAACCCGGATTTACACTGGTCATCGCTCAGGATCAGCGATTTCATCATATATTCCCTCAAACATTTCAATGTCATTAAACATTTTTTTTGCCATGCCAATGGAGTCTGTTGTCTTTGTGTCATGGTTGATTTCGTACACCTCTTTTTGCTGATCCGGTATCTTCATTCCGTTGTTGCTGAGGCTTTCATAGCATCGATATGCAATGATGGGCTGCATCTCTTTCAGCTTTCAGCTGCATCCATACATGCTCAAACTCCACCTCGGGCACTTCAGGCCACCTTGGGGCGGCCTTTGCCACTCTTACTCACCTGGCACACTATTTGGGTGGTCCGTACGTTATTGCAACGCACACTAATGACTGTGAATGCTTTTTACTTCGGAGTATGATGAAGCATGGGTGGTTGCTGTTGTCGCAGTTTTTTTTGCCTACGACTTGGTACATGAAGCCTTTCCTTGTACTTACAGTTAATAATGTACTGTTCTTTGAATTGGACAAGGTTTTTCCGGCTGTATGTCACACCCATACTGTCGTAAAGGCGTAAAAATTTTGGCGATGTCTCACGAAACAACTTGTGCGCACCTGAAGTCATGCCGGTCGAGAAACGCAAATCGCAGCTGCAATTTCGTCTGTCCATCGCCTGTACCTAGTCTGACCATCGCCTGCACCAAATGAACCGACAGGCTCGTTGTCCGGCGGGCGCGTTGACTGGCATGCGAAATCTGCCCGGCCGCCTCGACGATCAAGTTCAGATTTTTCACGTCAATGTTTTTCACAACTTCAGATTTTGCAATGTTTTGTCCCCTTCATAATTTTTCATTACGAAATACTCGGAGTACTTCACAGTCAAATATTTCTTTGTGTTGCATTAAGACATCATCTTGCAAAACTGTACGACGTTCTGCTTACAGATGTTAATTACATACTGTGATTTTGATACGACACAACTTGTGCGCACATGAAGTTATGCCGGATACTTGTTGATACGTACTGGTCTTTGAATTGGACAAGACTCTCCTATTTGACTGCTAGCTAGTAGTTTTAAAAAGTCAGTTACTGTTAATGTCGGATTTATGGCATGTCAGAAGAATCTAATTGTCGTTTGTCGTTTCTCAGTCCATTGACTGTGACTGCTAACTAACTCTCAGGTCTACTACTCTCAGGTATTTATATCACCTTGAACACCTATTTTTGACTAAGAAGACAAGGTTTCGATCCAACATTTTGGATGGGAGGCGTTGACAATGCAGATCAATACATCTCCTACTACCGACCGGATTTGCGATGTAGACGTAGCTGGGTGCCTATATTTCTTCATTGTCTTGACATTATGAGATTGAATGGTTTCCTTGTTTCGAAAAGCAGTGACAACGACTTGATCACAAGTTGTTCAACAAAAACTTGAATGAACGGGCTGTGGCCTATAAATCTGACAAAATTATGAGCAGGGTTTAGCAGCTCCAAGAAGTTGGTGAATACACTCCAAAACTTAGCATAGATGTCAAGATCATCTGCAACTCATGAGGGGTTCACTTACCTTGTTTGCAAGACATGAAATGTGCTTTATATCCGCTGTACAGCTTGCATATGCTCAATAACCTACAAAAAATGATGAGAACAGGATGGCACACTGCTTGTAAATCGTGCATGTGAATGGGCAAGATAAATTCCCAAAAATTCCAGTACAATTAAAAAAGTATCATCAACACTGGGAGAGAAACAGGAGGATCCAGGATGCAATTGAGTGAGCCAAAAGTGAAATTGAGCTTTTGAACACTTACTTGGCAAAAAAGTGCCAATGGAATTGGAGGATGGCTCAAACACTGGTGAAGGTGCATTTGCAGAAACAGATGGGGAGGTTGAGTTTGGTGAAAGGGAACCAGATAGTGGACCGGACAGAGAGCTACAGCATGGTGACGTTTGACCGCCAGCACAAGAAGGCACTGTTGTTGTTATCATCAATATGGACAACTCCAATCTTCAAGCAATAATGATAAGGCATCAAATGGCAAAGGGGAGTGACCTCCCCTGTGGTGCCTCGCCCTTCGGGGCATGGCTGGTGAGTGAACATTTTAGATACAGGACTACTAGTAGCTACTAGAAGCTGGCATAGCCATAAAATAGATTTTATTACTATTTTGGCAATGTTTCTATGCCATTTTCAGTCCCAGTCAATCGGAAGAGACCTGCAGATGCAGTGACAATTGTGATTGCTGGGGAGACCAAAGTAGCAAAGACAGGGTTTATTCCAGATCTCCATAGAGAGAAGAAATGAACAAGAGGAAAGGTCAAGGAACCCAAAAACACTCCTTCTTGTGGGTTTTGTAGAGACTCTACTGATGCAGAGGTTCCCAACTCAGCCAAAGATTGTCCCGGAAGTTTGCCAAGAGGAAAATGTCCGAGAAAATTATTGACTGTGAATACAGAAACAATCTCAGTTGTATTGTTTTGTTATTTGTGTAATGTTATAAACAACTTTCCCACCAGCTAGTGCAATGTTTTCTGTCTAATAAAATAATTAAATAAGAATATTGTCCAAACATTATGGCAGCAGTTGTTGTGGTCCTGTATTTCTTTTCTATTTTTTTCTCTTTTTTTCTCCCTTCCCCCCTCTTTCTCCCTATCTTTCCTCTTTTCCTCTTTTTCCTTTTACTGTTACTTTAACAGTAAATTGAACCACAAGCATGATTTGAGAGCCGGTTTTTGCATGTGACGATAATATAGTGACAACAATCTTGTCTCTACCTAAAATTGGTATGTCATATATATGGTGTGTATCTACTCCCCCCTGAGTGGATCACCTTGTCGTGGTAGGGGGGCTTGACCCAGGTTTGTCAGAGCCTGGGGAACTAAGAATCCACAGACGATCTATCACTGCAACGGAAGAGATTGTCCCAGCGGTAGTACAAACTACTGCTGTCTTGTGCATGGCATCATGCAGAACCGGTGGCCAACCGGAAAGATTGTGTTTCTCTTATTTAGTCAGAAAGGGGCTAAGGGAGAGGAGGAAGAATGCTTAATGCATGATTCCTGATAGAGTTGTGATGGGCACTGACATTTCTACGGAAGAAATGGCATCATAACTCAGCCGAGTGTCAAGTGCAGAGGGACGGTACTATTTCATTGGAAATATTACTGGTGCTTGGCATGGAAGGCTTCTTTTCCACGTACAATCCGCCCTATTGGGTTGCAACAGGTGAAAGATATCAACACACGCAAAACAATTTTTGTGGATAATTGCTGCCTTCCCAGCATTGTTTGTGGAAGACCACACCATATCTGACACTCACTGGTTTGGACTTTTCCTCATTCGTGAGGTTTTTTGCCTTTCCAGTACTGAGTGGTGGGCAACAGGGTACTGAGTGGAGGGAAAGCTGTTGCATATTTCGGGATTGTCAACTTCTTAGATACGGAACTACCGGTAGCTATTAGTTGGCATAGCCATAAAATAGATTTCATTAGCAAATGGTGTGTATCTACTTCAAATTGTTACTCCTGTTCAGCGGTAGATAGTTACGCCAGCTTTTGATCAGTTCGATGGATGAGTTGTCATTTGTATCATCAACAACAACATCATTTTTGGCGTCTGACTGTAGGGAGATTCGGAATTCTTCTTTCCGTGTCACCCTTTCAGCGTCGAAAAATCTTTCCTCCAAGCCTTGCTGTCCTGTGTCATTGTCTCCTTCATTTGTGACTGGTTGCGCTGTTTGCCTTTGCTCCAAATAATGCCTCAAGTTCCGAGATGCCACGACCATGCTACTCTTGGCCCAAAACTGCAGCCCATACCCCAGAAATTTTCGGTAAGGACGAAGTTGGACGTTCCAGAGCAATACCGTTGGTGTATTGGCATTTGTTTGTTCGAATCGGACGTTCCCTTGATGAAAATGAACGGGATACGTGAATAGATTGGGATTGTTGACGCGATAAACGACATGAGAAGATTCATCGTAGTCCGTGGAAACAATTTCTTCCTCCAACATGGCGGGAAGTATCCATCGCTGACGCCCTTGTTGAAATGTAACGGGGGGCAAGCCAGTCGATCCACCGCCTCCTCCACGCCAACAGTATTCATACCATGCATCACAGGCCTCTCGTGGACTAACTCCCATGGGCATTCTTTCTGTGTGATCAACGGATATCAAATTAGTCGTTGTTTGAAGGTATGCCTTCAAATTGGTGGTGGCACTCTCCAGCTCAAACTTGGTCCATGCTTTCCAAAAGGCCGGTTTGGAAAGTACATATCGCAACCGGTTGCTGAAAAAATCCGTATAGTCGATGTTGGTGAAATCCATTACACTATTTTCATCCAAATCATGGTCGCTGTTATCGGCGTGTACTTGGAATTGTACCTTCCATATCATGCGGGTGCGAGGAATTCGGGTCGTGTACTTATAGTCACGGCCCTTCTCTCGTTCTGCGACGAATTCGACAGTCGCCATATGCGATCCGTCTAGAATGTCTCGCCAAAAGGGTCCCCGACGAATCGTTCGGTAGCCCACCACATCAATGCCCCTACTGTTGGAGGTATCGATCGGGACCAACTCTTGTTTCAAACCGTACGGAATCAAGAATTCGCGGGTAGACGGAATTTCCACCTTGTTGCTATCGTCGCTCCGGCTGTTGAGCGACTCGGCACTAAAAGTGGGAACCATGATTCCACCACCCTGTTTCCAACAAAATTCCAGCCATGCCTGTTTGGCTTGTGGGATGGTAACGTCCTTGGGGAGGCTGGTTTGCACCTGGACTGTAATGCTCTGTACTTTGATTTGATCGTGAGAGGCATACAGATCTGCTGTTTGCTGCGTGTCCAAAGACATTGACCGAGTACTTGCTTGTATTGCATCGGTAGCAATGTATTTGGGCGGATCATTAATCGTCTCCTGTACTTGTTGCGATTGGCCCGATGATGACATTTCTGGGGTGTATGAGTATTCATTTGGAGATGTCTTAATCGGTGTTGGTATCGTCTTATCAGGAGACGTCAGCCATGGCTCCGATAATGGGGAAGAAGATGTTTCCTCAAAAGTATCTCCGCTATATGGCGCAAATGGGGGCTTTGTCGTTGAATACTCCGTCGTAAGGCTGTCCAAATACGACGACGTTCCAAAAACTGGAGATACATTTGACTGTGATTGTGTAGGTTGAAACGAAGCTTTGGGGGTAGATGATGATGATGATGAGACCGGTAAAGTTTGACCTGTAGATTCCCAGGCTTCTCCGTTCCCTGAAGTTGGCGATGTGGATTGAAAGAACGCAAACTCCAACGATGTAGTTATGTTTTTCAGCGATTTGGGCTCAGATTTTAGAAAAGACGATCTTGTCGTTGTAGTTGTTGGAAGTGGAACTTGTGCCGAGGTAGAGATGAAATCCAAAAACGATTCGTGCTGTAAGTATGCTGGTTTCTGTGATACTGTCGAGGATGATAGTGGTCCTTTATCGGCTTCAGAAGGAAAACGCGTCGATGGAACGTTTCGCTCTGTCGAACGCTGGCTGGTTGAAACGTTCGTTTTGGGTTTTTGTTGTTGTTGTGCTTCTATAAATGCACTGTACAATGCGTCGTATTGTTCTTCATAGCTCGAAGACATCTGTAGCAGTGACATTGCTTGAAAGGGTCGCACAGATGGATTCCAAGCTGTGTGAAGCGAGAGTCGAGCCGTCCAGACAAGACACATCAAGAACCGTATCTTTCCCTTCCGGTTCGGTGCGACTCTTTGCATTCGTGTGACGCGTCTTCTGAAACGTCCCTTGATGATTGTTCCTCCCACAGAAATACTGGGTGGGTAGAGAGACATCTGGCTGTTCAAAGAAGCAAGAAACGGCAAGAAATGAGCGGAATGTTGGTCCCGTCCGATGTAGCAAGACGTGTTGTCAATGGAAAATGAAGACGAGCAAAATTGCGCTGTACGGGTGATTGACTGTGATGTGATGGGTTGATCCAATCGAACGTATGGCTACTATTATCATACATTAGTACCAAGTAGACGTAAAATACTACAAGTAGAAAAAATAGATACGATACCGTAGATTTCTGACTTCTTGGTCCGTCCTAATAACACTGTATGATACCTACGTACCTACCGTAGTTGAGTTTTGAAGACGCGACAAATCAGCCAACATACCAACTACGGAGTATGAAAAAGAATTGTCTGTGAAAAGAATTTGCTCTTCCTTGATAACGGGTTGATTTCCAACAGTTCCATCATACGTCGTTTCGAGAGCTTTTACCTTCCGGTTGGATTCCAGTCAAACCCGACCGCATCCAATCGCCGAATCCGATCCAAAACGGTACTGTTGGTTCGGCAGCAACCCTTCTTTTGGCAAATCCCAGCCTTGCAGTGACGGTATTGATATCGTTGGCTCTTTACCCACGATGCCAATCGTTTGTTCGCAGAATATTTTACTGGAACGTTGCAATGTCCATTCAACCGTTTATACTCAATGAGTCTGAGATGATGAAAAAGAACATTGCATAGAAAACAACTTAGGAGGAAGGAACTCATACGAATGATAAAATATCAATGCCAGCCGTGACACTTACTCCCGATAACGACATTCCCATCCCTCGGTATGAGAGTCGAACACAAATCCGAGACGCAGCAGGTCTTGAACACGTTCCAAGGTCATCAACGCGGAGGAAGATGGATTTCTTGTTGTACCGGGTGACCTTTGGCCGTGCACCATCGCTGCTTGTCTTCGTCGTTGCTCTTGACTCCACAGCTTAAACTGATATCTCTGCCGTTTCACCCAACGAGCCAGCTCTGGATTCTGTTCGTAGTTATGAGGGACTGAACAGTGACCATTCTCCTTCTTGAAAAGGACCAAAGCCTGGTACATCCTCTTCCATTGCTCTACTTGGAACTCTCGCAAACGGAGATTGGACGTGGTACGCATTGGAGCTGGCTCTAAACTGCTATCTGTCGTTGGAGCAGAACAGAAAGACGATGAAGCAGCAACGTTGTCAAAAGAGGGAAGAGGGTGAACAATGTGCTTTTGGGACGATAAGCACTGCTTTTTGTTTGCAAGAGGCTCTTCACCTTTTCCCGTCAATTTTTGCTGAACAACTTCTTGCAGTTGTTCGTGTCGTAAACCAAACGGAAGTGAAGAGTGGAGTTGTTCTAGAGATGATTCCTGTAGCTCCTCGATTGGCATAGTGAGCAACAAATCTGGAGGATGAGCAGTAATTGAGGGTGCCACTACAGTCTCAACAGTTTTGTACGATCTCATGGGCATGTTCTTTGGCGTTCTCGGCACCTCGTTTACGTGCAAGTTTGTGCGAGAGAAATACATTTCCATCGGTAGTGTGAGATCAACAGGATCCAAATCATACTGACCGGATCCCGCATTCTGCCCACAACCTTCGCTGAGAGGAACCGCTGCTTCCATCCACAAAGGCTCGCAAAGGGAAAAATTTAAATGATCAAAGCTCGAGGAGAGTCTCAAATTGCCTACAGGAAAGTCAGCATGGGTTAGTTTTGATTGAGGAACGACGAAGATTTGTTCAAGTCCTTCCTTTTTGACGAGTGGTGATTGTGGCGGCGTTGAAAGCATGATTGCATTCTTGACCTTCAGTTTAATTTTCTGTAATAATCTTCATACAAATTTGTGAGCAAGTCCTTGTGTTTTGATGTCGCAAATCCGCGTCATTTCTGCGCAGGTACGATCAACCTGTTAAAATGCGTCGTAAGACATTTTTGTCTTGACCTTCGCTCCTGTTCCACATCAGCACAGCTCTTAGGTCAGACGAACGCGGAACAAAAAGAATACTACAGTGCATCTTCCCCGCTATCTTTCGTCGTATAATAATTGAAAGTACGCTTTTACAGTTAATTTCCTTTCATTTCCTGTTAGATTTCAAGTGGAATGTTCTATCGATGATCTTGTCGAATCCCGATTTTTCCGAGGGACTTCATACTCGGAGTAGTTCGTATTAAAATTTACTTTCTGGTATCATACGCACTTCGTAACTAACAGTAATAATAATACTCCGGAGTAGTCAAAGATTCGTCCATAAAAACAACTGCCAGGTGTTTGATGGGTCGAGTCACATTGAACATGTTCTCTTTGTTGCTTTCGACAGCGAATTGAGCGTCTCATTTTCTACTCGGATTTCGGGAGTCGCACAATGTTCTGATGTGGAATTGGAACGATCATAACAAATCATTTCTCGTCTGGTTCCTGTCCTCCCTCTCATGGAAGTTGCACTGTGTACTTATTTACAGTTCGACAACCTTTCCAATCGTTTTGTTTTCGGCACGTTCACTCGAAAAGGGAGGAATGCTGTTCCTCGATGTGTTGGTAGTCATGCCACGTAATAAATAAAAGATAGTCCGAATGTGGATATTTGAAAAGAATTGCGTATTAAACATAATGGTCTACAACAACTTCATGATTATTAAAGATCTCTCCTGGCATCTCCTTTTCAGGGATACCATCCAGCCTTCCCAAAAATTGGACTCACAGTCACACCGCTTGAAACTCCCCTTTGGATCTCGACATCATTGATTCTCTACTCTAGCTACATAGTACTCCGAGTACCTACCGTAGGTACCCAGCTGTCCATCATAGTACTTGGATTTGACCGCGGAGGAATTTCAATTCGTCAATTCATCCGGATTCATTTACAAAACATTTTGTGTCGATCGATCGAAGCCGAAGAAACGGCTTAAGCAAGCATCTCATTCGATTGACCACCAGTGATCCAAAAATACTCCTGAAAGATTCTCGTCAAAACCGTAAATTTGAAAGTTAAGCGAGCCCTTTTTGTTCTTGTCATATCATGAATCGTGCCACCATAACTCCAAAAATGCTCACCCGACTTTTCGACACGAATCAAAAGTCTCCCTAAAGTGCTACATCTTTCTCCTCAGTGTGCCTTCCCCTCCCCTTGATCGAATTTGGCGGTGAACAAAGACGACTGCTGCGATCCCCACTGCGTCCTCCTGAGCGATTTCGGCTGCGTCGATGCACGACCGTTTGACCTTTTCCATCGACAATGGAAAGACATGGACGTAAATTCCAAACTTCGACGTTTCGAACGGCAAAGGGACTGCCATCGGCATGAATCCGAGATAGATGGGGACTGCAAAAGGTTCGACAGGGATTGGTAGTTCCAGATAACAAGTCTCCGTCCAGGGCAATGCCAAAGCCTGCATCTTCATGGTCGCTGTCATCGCAGCTGCCAATCAACAACCGATCGGCATGACAGACTTGCACGTACGGATTGAGAAAGGAGTATTTGAACACACGGATCTTCCTTGTGACGTGCTTTCTTGTGGTGCTGCTGGTGGTGGTGGTGGTTGAAGTTGTCCCGTCTTCTACAAGGTACAAGAAGCTTTCGGCACTTCCGGTCCACTGTGTCGATCGTGTCAATGGCTGCGCCAAGAATGCACCAAACACTTCTCCTTCCACCGTTTCAATGGCCAACACACAGTGCTTGATATCGGATGTCTTTTCCAGAAGCGTTTCCAAACTAGCACCATCACGAATCAAGGAGTATTGCAACCAAAACGAGTCACCACGTTTAAGCATGGGAAAGGATTGTTGCAACTGCTGCATCAAGGAGGGCGTCAAGATAAAGTCGTTGGGATCACCACCATCCACACATTCGTTCTCCTCCTTGTGTGGAAGAATGGGTGTAACACAACGCCGGTCGTTGAAATTCCGACGGGGTGTGGTGGTCACTGCTGGTTGATAGTGTTGGAAATGATTCCGAAGATGCAGCTGACTTCTTTGCTGGTTCGGTTGCTGTTGCTGATGCTGATGGTGCTTCCAAAGGGACGGTTGTTTGGGTGCATGAGAGACCATCAAGAAGGAATGCACCGAGTGCAGATCTGTGCCGTACGAAGTACCCGTACAGTCTGTTCGCTCCGAGCGGATCGAGCTGCTGTTGCTGTCATCTGCATGGTAGCTCGAACAGTGTTTTCCTGTGGCAACCGCCGCCGGTGTATTCCCTTCCGAAATCTGGTATTTGTATCGGAGCTGGTCGTCGTTGCTACAGGAATTCCCGTGGTGATTGCGATTGCCTTTGGAATGCGATCCCGACATTGACTGTGCGGAGGGTGCTGGTACGTGATCAACCGGATCAATTTGATGGTGAGATTGTTGTTGTTGTCTCTCTCGGTCTTGGATCATTGGTGGTTGTGGTTGCGGCATACGATCTGTATCACCCGACGACAACGACAGTTCGCGGTAGTACGGCCACCCCCCACAACAGGAAAGGTTCCCACCACCTACATCCGCACTGGCGTTGTTGTGGTTGTTGTACCAGTAGTAGGAGTAGTACGCAGGATGCGTTGTAACTTCAGTCGTCGTCGTCGTCGTCGTCGTCATCATAATTGTGGCAAGATCTTGTTCGTCTCTATCACTTTTTCGGATGACGTTTCCTTGCCCCATCAATGACACATCAACGACTGTTTCGGATGGTGTGAGAACGGGAACAAAAGTAAAGTCGTGTTGTTGTTGTTGTTGTTGTTGTTGTTGTTGTTGTTGTTGTTGTTGCTTATGATGATGTTTCGACTCGTCACTTTCTGGAAAACAAACGATGGATTCGTGCATCCACGTCAAGGGATCTACTACTATCGAATTGGCTGCCATGACAGTTGTCCCCGTTCGCATCCAATCGGCAATCACTCGACTGGTATTTGCGAGTGTCTGCTCCATAACATCATTGACCATGGTAGAAACAATGTTGGAACTCGAAATGGCACTCGGTTTTTTGTGCGTCGTCTTGTTGTTGTTAGATGATAAAAAAGGTTGTGTCTTGGAAGAAGAGGACGACGACGATGATGGCATGTTGGTGATGGTGTTACTTTCGTTTTTTGAAAGAAGAACAAAGAAAGAATTCAATTTGTGATGGTTCTAATAGTGGGAGCGCTTGTGTTGATTGTGAGCCTCTTCTTTCGTCGTCGTTGACTTTGAAAGAGAGTGATGAGATCGAAAAGCAAAGAAGGTGCGAGGGAAAAATGCTTGGTTGCATCGGCAGTCAAGTAATGTTATCGAAACGGAGACGATACACAACTACTACCGCTTATAAACTGTTGCTTTTTCTGAAGGATTATTATATTTTGATAAGATGAGTGAAACAAGAGGTTGTGACAGAAGAGATGTGATGATAATATCATACCAGTTGTTTCGGGGGGGGGGGTTGTATCTTTCAATTACAACGGAACACAATACACTGGTTTTCGTTCCCGTCGTCCCTCCAAACGAGGATGACCCTTCCCCGCGCCTCCCTGCCGGAGATCCCACAAAATCGTTCGAGACTGATGTTTTTGTCCAATGGCGATATTGACACGGCACGCGATTTCACAAGCTCGTCTGGTGCGTGAAAAATTTTCAATGGATGGTGGATGGGATTCGTCGGGCCCGTTTCACTCTAACCCTAACAAACGAATTCTCGACCACCAAGCACCAAGCAACAAAAGCAATACACAATACACAATACCGACCTTTGTTAACGACACAGTGTGTATTCGAATGAACTTACAGTTATTGGCAATCAACGGATGCACTCGACAACCGGTATCATACGAGTAAGGTACTCTCTACCGTACTACCGATACGGTGGTGTGAGTTCGTGGTAGTACCTACTCCGTATGATACCTCCTCATCACATCATGTTGTTTTCTTCTTTCTTTATTAGCTACAAAAATAGTCGAATCGACTACCTACCTCCTACCATTGTACTAGTTGGGCTGTCATCATACAACCAAGATTGTAAAAACCACTTCAAAACGAAATGGAGAACATTGCAAGTTGAGATTATTACTGGAGACGACACTTGAACGGGTGATTTTTATTTTTGTGTTGTTGTCACAGTCACAAACGTTGGAAAAGATGCAATCCAAGATGATGATGATGATGATGTTGCTGCGACGATCTCTCGTTGTTCGGAACAACGGGAATAGGGACGGTACACGAGGCAGGGAATTGGGTGGGATGTTGTTGTTTATATTGGTCTTGTCCATGGTACGGTTCTCACGGTTAACGGAGAATTGGTTACAAAGTTACGAGCGATTCGAAACACACGTATTGCAGCATGGCCAACAGCAGCAGCAGCCGTCCGTCCAGGCCGTTTGGAACGGAGAAAAGAAAACAGCAAGACCAATACCATTTCAACGTAACAGTGATACAGAAACTACGACTGCATCATCGTCTCGTTTGACTGTTCCTATTCGACAATCAACTTTTGAAAACGGGACAAAGAACGTCAACATGCCGTATTTCATTTTGCACGTGGGTCCGCCCAAAACCGCAACTACGTTTCTGCAATGTGGTCTCAACCATCAAAGCGGACGATTGGCCGATAAAGACAACTACTTTTATCTCGGACGCAGTTGTCCGACCACGCCGGATATTATGGACAATGGTGAAGATCCAATCAAACCACTGTACTTTATCAAATCATTGGGATTGGGACAACAACTCAACGAAACATTCGTACAGGAGACACGTCGACGCTTTCTTCATCACCAACGACTGGGACATCATCTCATTCTCTCGACGGAACACATTTCCTCCAAGGCAACGTTCCAAATTTCTCAACCAATGATCTGGAAACGTTTATTGGAAGGATTTCAAGTCAAGATTGTGGTCGGATATCGACATTACTTTGAGTGGTTTCCGTCCTACTATTATCAATCCCATCTCAACAAAAACTTTCGCGCGAAATGGCCCAGCCAGGGGGGAGAAACGATTCCGCCACTGGTAGAGTATATGGAACAACATTTGGATCGGTGGGAAAGTCCCAAACGGGACGTGACGGACCGATTCGCCACTCACATGTCTCTTTGGATGTATCAGAACTGGTCCTTGTACTTTGACGATGTCCAGGTGCTGGATTTGCATCAACCGGGCAATGTCTTGGTGAATTTTATATGCCATATTCTGCCGTCAGCTACCAACACATGTGACTATCTGAAGCAATCATCACAAACACAAGACGCTGATGAAAATGCACTCATTAGGACACAACGAGTTTCGTCCAATCTTTTTCCGGAACGTATCGCCGATACGGCCTGGCAACTCGGTATGGTTCCCAATGACAATGTTGGAAGCAAGAAGCATGTGACCACAATGATCCGGGGGTATTTGAAGGAACTGGGGTTGCTCCAAAATGGGTCAATGAAACAGTATTGGTGGTGTCCCTCGGTGTCATTGAAAGATCGGATCTACCATGCTTCGTTGTCGTTCCTCCAGAGTCTGCATGAGATTCCATCTGCCCGACAAAACATGTTCGCTGGACACAATTGGACCTTGGCCGTGCAACAACATCGTGAACAGTTTCAAAGGGCCCTGAGGCAACACAAGTTTTGTGATGTAAACACGACACATATACTATTGCAAAACAGCAAGAACTTTACCAGCCACGTCTTTTGGTAGTAGGTCGTGACTTGCTGTTTGGCAACAACGACTGGAACAACAAACACGACGACGACAAGAAAGCGAATCTGCTTGAGTTGTTCTGGGATTAGGTTTTCTTTGCTTACTACCTAATGGAGCTTTTATCAGTAGTAGAGTAAAAGAAATAATAGTCTTGGATTCAAATCATTTAGATGTGTACATACGGTGTGAACGATGATGATATTATTATTTCGTGTCACATTGACTCGATCGATTCAAACTACCTAGTTGAACTCTGCGGCGCTTCATACGTTGGAGTTTGGATCGTCGGATTTGATGACGTAGGCGTATCCCTCTTTCCGCCGAACTGCTGGCATCACAGGATTTATTTACAGTTAAGCACAGCGATAAACAGATCTACCTACCGGTAGTCTGTAGCGTAAAATGGTGAGGTAGTAGTGATGAAAGATCGCAACTGACTGTGAACATCTTGGTCTGCTATTGGGTAGCTATCACATTACTGTAGGAAGAACAACGTCCGAGAATAATGTATCATAGCTGCTGACCGACGATCTTTTCCTAATAATCTGCATACCACCACACCAGCCTTGTCTTGGTGGCCTTTACTTGTTCCAGATTTGAGATTCTTCCGAGGAGAGAAAGCGAAACGAAACGACAGTTTGTGTATCATGTCGACCTCTGCAGCACTTCTTCCTGCGCTTGTGTTGTTGTGTGGAGTCGGATGTGTCACCATATGCAATCATCCAACAAGTGGTGGAGGGTTCTTGGTGGAGGCGTTTTCGACGACGACCACATCATCATCATCTTCCATGCAAACAAGAAACAAATTGAATAATGGTGTCTCCTCATCGACAACATTGTTTAGTGATTACCAGAAGCAATTGGAAGAAATGACTAGGGGTGCGAATGGATCTTCCGCCGATTCCATTGGTCATCAACAAGCTGAACATTCTCCCCCCAAACCAATGGGATCGTATTTGGACAGTCTCTCTCAACCACAAGAATACTATTCGTCTGTCCAATTTGAAGAGGCGCCACTAGAAGAAGTAGCAGCAGCAGTAACAACAACAGCAGCATCGACGGCAATAGTGACACCCATCGCCTCTTCACCACCGGCTCCCGTCCAATCCGCTACTACTACTACTCCACCTCCTCCTCCACCCATGAAGCCAACCATCAAAGCTTCGTCTCCCGCCGCGTCCATTGCATCCAAGGCAGCACCCATGAAGATTGATTCCTCTCCCACCTTGTCAGCGACATCCCCGACCATTAGTATCACTCTGCCGGTCGGGTTGAGACCACCCAAGCTGGAAAAACCCAAAAATATCAAATACGGAGAAGAGTCCCGAAAGTTCCGTCGGACGGTTTACACTCATGATGATTGGGAACGACATCGTAGTCCCGATCGATTCGTTCGGAACCTAGTCAGTATCACATCGTCAGGAGTTTACAAGGTACGTGTTGCGTGTTGTGTGACAAAAAAAGAACAACATGAAACGATCGAATGCACTTTTTTTCTTTTGGAAAAAAGCTGCACAAGTAGGACTGCTGGTGCCTTGCGTCGTCGTCGAGTCCGTTTATGGTATCTACATGAAAATACAAATGGTTCCAATTACTCATTATTTTTTCGATTGTCAACCCTTGTCCCTTTCTCCCGCTCCCTTCCAACACACGTTCTAGAACATGGCACGAGAGGCTATATTGGTGACACTCCTTACGGTGTTTGTCATGGTTTACAATGGCTGCGTGACTGGATATCAAGATATTTCGGGTGCATACCATGATCCGATTTGGAGCAGTCCCTGGCTACCACCTCTCACCTTGCCACTGCAAGTATTCACGTTGACCAGTCCATCCTTGAGTCTTTTATTGGGTACGTCGGGTTTTCTTTTTGCCCCTTATTTACGATTGAAGCAATCTATCAAATTGTGTGGATTCAATCATTCCATTTCTCACGCAATTTTGTTGTTGTTTTGCTACGTCCTCTTTTAGCGTACCGAACCAATACTGCCTACCAGCGTTGGGACGAGGCCAGAAAGAATTGGGGAATGAACATCAATCACACCCGAGACTTGGTGAGAATGGGAAATGCCTACTATGATAGGACGGCCGCCACAGAGGAAGAGCGTCAAGAGGACTTGAAACGTCTCAGTCTCTGTACCTGGGCCTTCGTGCGGAGCATGAAACGACACCTAAGTCCAGAAGCAGAAGACGAGGCGGAATTCAAGGCGGAACTGTACGAAAAACTCCCCAAGAACCAAGCCCAAGCCATCATCAAGGCGGCTCATAGACCCAACCGGGCCTTGTACGATTTGAGCATGGCCATTGAGAATCTCCCTATGCACTTTTTGAGAAAGAATGAGATGCATGCTGCCTTGACCATCTTTGAGGACAACCTTGGAAGTTCGGAGCGTTTGTTGACAAGCCCGGTACCCTTATTTTACAACCGTCACACTGCAAGATTTCTCAGTGTATGGTTGTTGTTGGTACCCTTTGCCTTGTGGGAACCATTTGGCTTCATGTGGAACCACGTTGGTATGTTGCCCACCATGGCAGTTGTGACCTTGTTGCTGTTTGGAATTGAAGAACTGGCCACACAAATGGAAGAACCATTTACCATTCTTCCCATGCAAGCCTTCTGTGATAAGATCGGCAACTGGTGTAATGAGATTGTTAGCTGGAAAGATGGAGACAATGGGGTGGAGAGCAACCAGTCGTTCCAAGGGTTCGTGGATCTGAAACATTCGCAAGAGCCATCATCATCTGCATCCTATTGAAAGAGCAACTGCTAGATATACAACCCTTAACAGTAAGTGAGTTAATTCAACGGAACCATCGATATTACAATATTATGATATAATACCAACAAGACGAAGTGAAGTTGAGGTAGGTAGGTACCTCCCTACCGGTAGAGGTATGTCCTCCTTCGGTAGGTACGTACATACGTACGTGCGGACCAATAGCCATCTTCATAGTCAAAAGAATAACGCCTTCCCATTGAGCACCAATGAGAAGGTAGATGTCATCCGTTGTTCCTGTCAAGATGGTCGCGAGACGTATACATTCATGAATATTCTAAATAGAGTCAGCCGAGCTCTCAATCCGAAGCGAACATTCCAATCGACGTTCGATCCCGTGAGAACAAACGACTCCACCATCACAAGAGAAGGCGATAATTTCCATCGCATTCATTCGTCGCTCAATCCATTGTTCCTTGAACACCAGAACAGTTCATTCCAGCAGTACTTCGATTGGCAGTCACATGCCAAACAATCAAGACTGATTGCCTTTATAACAAGACCCGTTCTTTTGTCATAAAAAATACTCGAAAGTACGAAATACTGTTCAGAAGTGACATTCAACGACAGCAGCCGGTGTAAATTGCTGTGAACACTTGAATACATCAATTGAAATACTAAAGAGAGGTGATAACAGAAAAGAGGACGACACCTCACTGTTGCCAATCTCATCATTGAATATAGAGTAGGAGCTTAGGAGGAGCATACAGGAAAGGCATCTACCGAAGAGTGCATCATCTCTTTGCATCATGACAGTCGGAATGCCGCAACGGCTCGATTCCAACATTTCCACCATTACGGCTGACAACGGTCTAGAACAGCCACAAATTGGATTGGAAATATCGGAAGAATTGGAGTCTCAGAGGGATGAGACAACGAACTTGCTGGCAGCTGTTATGACTACTACGGAGGACGAATCTCCTCCAGTCGATACACTAGTTGTGGACGTTACTCCATCAGAGGTAATTGAGGGAATGCCTCCACCACCTCCACGTGAACCCACACAACAAAGAGATACTTCCGTAACCACGAACACTCTGGCATCCTCTCAAAATGGTCGTGAATCGTTAAGAATCGAAGTGGCACGTCGCCGTAACACACTGACACTCCCCGAGTTGGAATTTCTAGAACGCTTGACTGTAGTTGGGACCGAGATTGAAGTCGAATTGGCCATGCAAACGTTGGCCGATGATGATTTGTTTTTTGACTATGCAACTCCAAGACATTTGAAGTATGACTTCAATCCCTTCGCTGAAGACTATGCCAATACTTCTCGCATTCAAGAACCAGAAGATACTACTAGCTTCACTACGGAACGGGTCGATGATGATGATGCCATCCCTGCACCCGTTATCTCTAGAAGCTTTCAAGATGTCATGTTGGAAGCACGAGGCTCCATGGGAGCGACGCTTCTCACGGAAAACGATGGCACACGAGATGGTGAAGCATCGACTGTAGGTGGTACTGGGTCTCTTCGTCATGGCTCGGCGGCGAGTCTCAACAGCCGTGGTGTTTCGATGGGCGCGTCCTCTGCCTATGCCGTGGCGGCCGGCCAAACAAATCGCAGACCAGGTGATGGCCCAAAGCCTCCTGTACCGGTACATGTTCCTGTCATGATTGGATCCAAAAAGCGGATGGAAGTTTTGGAACGACGTCGGACCAGTTCTGGTATCAATTTGGGTAAGATCTGGAAGGCACATGAAACTGGCTTGGCTGTGACTGCTGCTGGCTCGAAGATGTCCATGATGCGTCGGCAATCGACCGGAGGATCCGTCATCAGTGGCATTAGTGCTATGAGTGGGTCACAAGGTCCGGCAGCGTCACATCTGGATATTTTCCGGCAACGTGGAGCTGATGAAGTTTTCAAGAGCAAGAATCAGGCAACAAAGTCCACTCAATTGTCGCCGATTATTCCACCTCGTCCCAGAAGACCGAACTACGGTCGATCCAACTCGGTTACTTTTGGAATGATGAGAAGGCCCACTCTGTTAGTCGGTAAAATTAAAACATCTCGGCCGAAAATTCCGGAACCGCTGAAATTGAGTCGCAGGTTGTCTACTGGATCACGAAAATCTGTCACATTCCATCATATCGATGAAGAATTTGAGTTTCACGACACGCTGCACGAAGAAGATGATGAATCGTCGGAAGAAAAGAAAGTGTCTTCCATCTCACCGTTGCCGCAACGATCAAAAGTGTTGAGGAGAGCCAATTCGGACTCAGTCCAATACGAGTCACCATCCCAAAAGCTCCGAAAGGCTGAGTTGGCCCAACTCGCAGAGGAAGATGAGTTGGCAGAAGAAAAACTAAAGGATCAGGACAAGCGAGAATCAAGCACCAGCACGCTAACCAGCAGTTCGTTGGAAAAGTTGGAGAAGCAAGACAGCTTCCCCAGTCTACATCATGGTCATCCCATTCGACAGGATTCCATTACCAGTATTCCCAGCATTCACCTTTCCCATCCAATACGCCAGGATTCAATTTCCAGCATTCCAAGTCTTCATCACGGGCATCCAATACGACAAGACTCAATCCAGAGCATCCCTTCGTTGCATCATGGGCATCCACTTATGGATAGCTCTGTTTCCAGTATCCCGTCGTTGCACCCCGGCCAGCCTATTCGCTCCAACTCCATTCACAGCATCCCATCATTGCATCATGGACATCCATTGCAATCTCCAGATGACATTTCGGAGGTGGATGTCCGTCGTTTAGATGCAAATGCTTATTCCGCTTCGGACGATATTGTCTCAGCGTGGATTCAACAGAAATCTGGTCATATGCCGGATCGTTCCATGTCTGCGACAAGTTTGGGTTCTTTGCCACACAATGTGACTTTTCCACTGACAGAAACCGATACTACTGTTGCCAATACATCCGTCGTGGACGATCTATCAGTTCTGTCACCAACAGGACAACAGGAGGGTACTGATAAGGAAAACGGTCTCGATTCCAAGGCACAAAAAAATTCACCATCGCGACCCATTTTGATGCGATTGGCGTCCCGAAATATGTACGAGGGCGAGGGTATTGAAGTAACCGAATTGGACGATGATCCATTGGATCGTCAAACACCTCGTAACATTTCCATCTTCTCTATGGATGCCAGCATACTCTCTGTTAACTCATTCGACGATATGTCTATTTACTCCACCAGTCTCAGGCGCACTTCAGACATTTTCCGCACCATTCGACGCTCGTATTCAGATGAAAGTATGGCAAGTTTGTATCTGGGACCAAGTCGCAACATTTTGATGAAAATACCAGACTTTGGAACGGATACGGTCGGGACAACATACGGTGAAGATTTTTCGGAAGCTGGTGCATCTTGGGACTTGCAGTCTGAATACTCAGGACGATTTGATGCCTGGAACGTTTTGGAGGATGACTATGCGAACGGATACGGCGGGGGCGGCACCCTAGGATTTGCCATCCTCGGAACGTCGGCTTCGGACGAATCGGCGCAGCCTCATGTCCTTAGTCCACCGTTAATGGAAAGTCTGCAGGCATTCCTGCCACACACAAAGAGTGGCCAAAACTTCTTTTTGAAGTATAGTATGGTTCGTGACGGAGCTTCATTGCCAGCATTATTACGACGAGCTCGCGGTGTCCAGTATTCCATTATTGCAATTGAAACAATTGATGGAGAAGTTTTTGGAAGCTTTACAGCACAACCATGGAGGAAAAATTGGAACTATTTTGGTACCGGAGAGAGTTTTCTCTGGAGGATGCGACGGTCGCGCCTAGAAAAATCGCACGGAATCTTAGAACAAGCGCAAAAGGAGTCGGAAATCGATGTATTCCCGTACACGGGCGAGAACCGCTTTATCCAGCTGTGCACTCACGATCGCTTGGCGGTTGGAGGCGGATTACCTTCGTCGACTGGAGAAAAGAAATCGAGCGAAGACATCAATGCGAAAGAAGAAATCAATGACCACGAATGGGGGTTTGGTCTAGCCATTCAATCAGACATGCTCCAAGGAACAAGCAGTCCATGCCTAACATTCGGTTCCCCCTCCTTATCAAATGTCCATTCCGACGGATCGCTCTTTGAAATCATCAACGTTGAGCTCTGGACGTTGACTCCTTGCGCAACAGTGGAAGAAGCTGAAAAACTTGAATTGGGCAAACTATTTTTACAGCGAGACATGAATGCGCAACCACCTTACAGCTACTAAAATGTCCCGGCCGGGTCTCATTGCATGGAATTTCACATGTCAGTGCGAACCTTTTTCGTTTGATTATTAAAACAACAAAACTTATAATGCAGAAACGATTAACCGAAAGGCTCCTCTTAAGTGACATCATTTCAATGTGATTTGTGTCCCTGATGCTTGATTTAAAGGAATGTTTTCTCACATCGTAGAACTCGAAAGTTCGTACTTGGTATGCTTTAGCTTTTGAAAATGATAGTAGTGTGAAGATTAGAATCGCTCACGAAAGTCTCGCGGGGCAATGCTTGCTCTTCGAATGGCAGTCACTTCATCGTTGGTCTGTCTTTTCGTCTTCTCGAGACAGGAAGACAACACCAAAGTGTTTTTTGTTCCGCCAGAACTTGGCTGTTCCACACCAATGGCAACAAGTAGTACTAATAAAGTAAAAAGACCCTTTATGGTTGCTTGATTTGAGTTTCTCACTTTGCTTTAACGCAAAAGTGGGGCAGGCGCCACACTCACAATCCACCTTGGGATCCCAAAGTCAATGTCGAAAGAAATTGGTTGAATGAACGGCCCAATTGCAAGCTGTTAATATGAGAAACACCAACAAGAAGAAAACAAAGGAAGGTCACCACCGACATTCATAGACGAAGTAGCGGTTGCCCACTAAAGGCCAGATTTGAGTGGCCATACTTTTCCTTCAGCGAAAGGCGAAAGGTACTATTCCGTCATATCGAAGCCTTCCCGTTGAGCCGGGGAACCTTTCTCGTGCTTCTGAGGGCATCGGAATGCTTGGTACCACGTACCACAGGAACTGGAAAACTTTTACATGCTCCACTGTTGTGATTTGGTCGGGGGGTTGTTCACAGTCACCATGAACAGACTTGCAAAATTCAATGAATTCTTCTTATTTTTTATCATGAAAAGATACTCAAGGACCAACCCGATTCAATGAAATTGACTGTGAATTGCATCGAAGGGTTGAAGAAGCACATTCTTCACTGTCAGACGGCAACATAATAACTGTTCGCGGCGGTTGCCTTCGCATCGGGTGGTACTCTGTTCGCGACTATGATACCGGTTGGAGGTTGGAGTTTGGAGTATCTTTTAATCTGTCAAAGTGATAATGTTGCTTCGGAAGATTTTTTAAATACTCCGTGTAGAATCTCGCTTGATCACGACTGTAGTAACTGTAAGTCGTAGTATCAGCGCGAACTCGAGGTTCAAGTACGTCGACGGAAGTACCTAAGTAAAGTTCGTACTGGTAATCTCTACTAACGGTATTTAGTAGTAGTCCTACTATTACTATACTACCGGTACCTAGCTAGTACGGTAATATTTATTCTCTCTCTTGACTGCGAACGCTTGTTCAATGAACGGAAGGAACATCACGACAGCCATAGCCAACGCATGATTCTTCGATGAGTGCCAATACTTGAATGATTTGTTGTAGATCCTGAACATGCGCAACATCGAGTCGACAGTATCGATCTGCCCGTACGTCTTCAAGTAGAGTTGTCTTGCTGTATTCATCTCGATTCCCAATACTCGTTTTGTTTGGTTTATCGCTCTTCCGCGATCCTTCTTTGCGATCCACTTCTTGTTCTCGTTCATTGCATTGACTGTACTGAAGTTGGTGCTGCTTGTTGATTGCATTGAAACATGGACCCGTGTATAGTATTGTTTGTTGTCGTTTGCGTCGCTGGCGTCGATTTCATACACCTTGACTGCTATCACCGGCTGACTGAACCGTGCGCACTTCGCCGGTTTGCTTCCAGGATCAGTCTTCTCATGGTGTAGGAAGTGTCTTGGAATATCAGATGGCAATCGATCTCTCCTACATGTCATCGTCGCTGAGTATCCGTTCGTTCCCAGCCAGTTCATCACTTCGTCTCCGCTGAAATGATTGTCCCATGTTGTGTGTGGCTTGGACGTCCACAACACCGGCAAAGCGGCTCCTCCATCGACGTACGCACTGATTGTTTCCATCAACGAATGTACTTCAGTTGGAACCTGCTTCTTGCTCCATTCAGGCCATCCTTTGTGCATCTTGTGTCAATGGTGATACGCATAAACTCTGAAACGATACGCATCACAAAGAGGGACTGTTTGCATCCCTTTCGTGATACCAGGCTTGTTCATGATCCTCTCCAACACACCAGATCCTTTCTCCCCGTATCCTTGATGACCCCAAGTAGTTTCGTCTTCACTTAGATCCAACGACGCCCGTTCCGAGATGATACGAACGTTGTGTATCATTGCTTGGAAGATGAAATCGTATTTGTACGCAGGATCGTATCCTTCTTCCTAATCAATTAGCAAAGAAGAGAGGAGAAGAATGATACGATCCTGCGTACAAATACGATTTCATCTTCCAAGCTTCCAATCTTGGTAGTAGAAGACCCATCCGTTACAAGTTCGTAGCCCGTCCCTTTCTGGGTCAGGGGGGCACGGACGGCACTTCGTTGGTGTTGAATGATGTTGGTAGGGACCGGTCTTCTTGTCAAAAGCACGAAGTAGTATCGATCCCATCCTCCTGGATTGTCGACTGTTTCGAACGGTCGTTCAATCTTATCTTCCTTCAGAGCAGGGGGGGACCAATCATCAGGAGGTTTTGGGATCTTTCCCTCAAGGTCAATGGAGTCAGGGTCAAGACCACGGATGGCGTTGGCATCTGTAAACTGAACGTCGTCATCTTCATTGCCAACAAGATCACGATCACGTTGGAGTACAGCCTCTGTCAAAACGCTCGCTTCAAACGCATCCTCCACTGAATCGTCATCCACACCATCGATCCCTTCATCCTCATTTTCCTCCTCGACATCATTGAGGGAGAGGGGGACCGTTGTACGGTCAACAAAGTGACGCAAATAGAGAGGAAGTATGGGTAAATGGGGATTGGGGAAAAGCTGGCGCAATTGTATTGGTGTGGCTTCATCTGCAACAATAGGCTCCAATTCTTGCTGTTCCGCGGAATGGAAGGTATCCGCGGACTCAGAGGAAGGTGGGACGTTGTCCGCGGCTGTTGGGGTGGGCGTCGCCATTGTCAAATGCCTTTAAAAGAGTCTCCAGTTTAGTGGATACAGTAGCCTCTTTTTTCATCTAATTCGAAATCGTGGCGAAGTGCGAGAAATTTTGTGCACCTGAAGGGTGCACTTTTGCCTCTTTTACAAAACCCGTCATCAACTTTTAACAAATAACTCGGTCTAAGAACCGAGGTGCCAGCTTAGAAGAGAACTTTTTGAGGAATCTACTAGCTAGTAGCGATATATCTCACTTTAGAGGCACTCCAGTAGATAAAAAGATTTGGCTAGCTAGTGTAAGTTGGAAAGTGCACCCTGCTGGTTCACATTGCGCGCGAGCCGCTAGAACTTTTGTTTCTTTCTGACGTCACTTGAGGGAATCAACACAAGAGAATCGTTGCACTTTGCCTTGGGTGGTGGGTGGGGATTTTTCGACGAACCGGTTTTGGTTTTTTTGGTCGCTCTTTTCTTGCTCCTGAAAGGCATATGACAAAACTTGAATCATCTCATTAACTATGTCTTGAATGAAGAAAGGAGTGTCAAAGGGACCATGTTTTTCATCGAAACCTGCGCACTGGGGAATATGAAGAATGTCGACGTGGTAGTGGATTCTTCTCATGGCTACTGCTCCTTGCGTAAAATGAGTACTAGTAGTTAGCAGAGTAGGTATCCGTTTCGATGCTGATAAAGTTCGTTGAAGTTTCAGGTGCGCACCGAATCTATCGTGCAAAATTTGAAGGCTTGAGACTAATTTCTGCTGACGTCGAATGTAGCGGAATTGTTGAGAGAGGACGTCAGCAAAAAGTAGCCGCTCTTCGCATTGCACCATAATTTTCGGGAAGTGCGAAGGTGTGAAACTTCATGCACTTTCGCTACTGCTACTCGTGAAGTGCCACAGTTATACGCGTAATTGAGTAAAAACGACTTTTTGCACCAACATCATTATCACGGCGGTTTTTTTTTCTGCTTCGATTTGTTATCTCACTTCCCACCATGGTACCAGCAATTACTCACCAAGAGCTTGAGGACGGGTACGATCCTCTAGGTCTTCTATTGAATGACGATGATGCAAAGGGGATTCTGGATGCGCTCGCTTGTCTTGATGATTGCCACCCAATCGGATCTAAACCCTCTGTTGGTCTCCTTGATAACGGAGTGACGTACGGACCCGTTCCACCTCCTTCCTCTGCTGCCGCTATCTCCAAGCCAGATTCCCACCAGCAGCAGCTACAGGAACAGAAGAAGCCATCTCATCCCTACTTCTACTACAGAGACTTCTCGACTCTATCGGATCCCGATCCAGCAACTCCCATTACTGCTCCTGGAAGAATCCCTAACTTCCCTGCCAAGATGTACGCTATCTTGAGTCGAAAGGATCTTGCGGACATTATCACTTGGCTTCCACACGGTCGAAGTTGGAAGGTTCTCAAGCCTCGTGAATTCGAAGTCAAAGTCATTCCAACCTACTTTGAACACTCCAAATTCTCTTCTTTCATTCGTCAAGCTAATGGTTGGGGATTCCGAAGAATCATTTCCAAGGGAGGTGATCGTAACTCGTATTATCACGAACTCTTCCTTCGAGGACGTCCACACCTCATCAAGTTGATGCGAAGACCTCCTCCTTCCAGCAAGCCACTCGCGGATGCCACCACTGAACCTGACTTTCACGCCATCTCCGAGGAGCGACCTCTTCCTGATATCAAGGAAGGTGATGCCGCCACGGATGCTGTTGCACGAGGCAACTTCCCCCGCCAGGCAACCTACTCTTTCATCCCACCATCATCTTACGTTCCTCACACTCGCGCGGCGAACACATCAGCAGCCACCTCTGCAGCGCCTCGAACCACGGCAGCTCCATCTTCTTACAGCAGTGGAACGACCCCTCAAGAACCTACAAACCATGTACCTGCACCGGTATCTTCCGGATACGGACATGCCACTGGGTATCAAGCAACTGCGCAGCAGCCTGTGTATCACCAACCAACTGCGCCACAATACCACTATGTTCCTCCCCCACAAGAAGCGGCAGCGTCTCATAGCTCCGACTATGTCTCGCCGAGTGGTCCATCTATCCACCCTGTGGATAGTTCCGACTCTCTCTTGGACTTGTTGACCAAGCCATTACCTGCTCCAGAAATGTTTGGATCACACACATTTTATCCTCTTTTGGATTAGACGTTGTTACGTTCTTTCTGTGTGCTTATCCCATTTTTGTACAGTATAACACAATTGCCTGGAAGGGAGAGGCGCATTTTCAACCGAATCTTCATTATTTCACTACTCATCTTCTTTATATACTATAATAGCATCATCAATTTCAAACACTATCATCGTCTTGGCAATAGTTTCTCAATCCACACAGGTTAGATCAGAAACGAGCGTTGCACTAAAGTCGAGCAACGAACGGTCCGCACGTTGATGTTCAAAAAGCCGTTGAACCAAAAAATGAAATAACCACACAAAAGGCTACTCATACATACACACAGTTGAGACAGTTCTTGACGAATGGAAAGAAAACACAGATGATAGAAAAGGATCTCCTATTTTTGTGCGTGCACGAAGAATGCGGTTACAAGAACAAGCGTTCTCTTTTTGGATTGTAGCCTTTTGCCCTCCTTCTGTCACTGTAGCAATGACAGGAGACGAGGTGTGACTCGACGTCCACCCGAACAGACTACAGTAGAACATTGATTGTATAGCCGATCACGTTAGTGCATCATTTATAATAAGCATGGGAGAGCAATGAAACTACCGTCTCGCCGTGCCGTACGACAATACTTCTTGCAGCATGCTACAGAGTTTTCCCCGTAGACCCAATCGCCCTGGCAAGAATGCCGCGGACCAGAAGTCAGGTGTGTGAGAGGTCTCCTGTGAGGCCCGCGTTTTGTAGTGGCTTTGCTGCCAACAACGGTGCGTGATGTGATATTCGATTGAAACGATGCTACGACCCTGATTGGGCTCATATTTGAGACAAAGGGTATAACTCTATAACGAGCGTCCACACAATGGACCAGGCATCGGTGCATTGTACTACTTTACCAATCGGCAGTATAACAAATACCGCCAGCAACAACAAAATACCATGGTATTATTGTGAAGAATTAGATCATTATTTTTCTTCGCGTCGATTCCTTTGGACTGACTTGTTGCCTCCTTTTCGTATACGAATGTTCTACCACAGTTCGGAATCCATCTTATTGTATTGGGCCATTCGTTGTGCATTCTTCCTCTTGACCCGTGACGCATCTCGTGCACGTAACCTCGCCAAATCTTGGTTACGAATCAGATGGATGGTTGGATAGGGTGAACGATGCATGGTATTGTCGGGAAGTGGCGGCCCAAGTGACAACGAAGACGTCGGTAGGTCTTGTTGACGACTTTTTGTATCGGGATTTGGAAGATTCGTATCATTGTTGGGCTTGACGTCAAAGACGCACCATTCCACTGGTACGTATTGGGTGTCCGCGGATCGAACAGCAGGCTCCACCAAATCCGTTGCTTGTCGTTGTTGCTGTTGTGGATGGAATTGAACTTTGATTCGTCGACGACCAAAGACTCGATTTGTCGTTTCGAGTAGCGTTGCTGGAAATACTTCTTGACTCTTTTGAAATAACCCGCCAATGTTCTTGTGCGCAAGAATGGTGCTGCCAACATCTATGCCATCCGGCAAACCTCGCCATCGTAAGAACTGCGGATGAAATGTTACTAGTGTAATGTTTTGTTGCATCCGCGACAATGTTTCCTTCAAGTTGTCTTCCACACTGTCATATTGAATGCATTCTTTCTGTTCTTTGTTGGGTCTCTTATTACGGCCTATTGTTCGGACAAAATCATCAAAAACATCAAAGTTCGCGTTCCATTGTGGCACATTTGGACAAATCAGTAGGGTCGTAAAAAATGCGTGCTGGTCATCGTTTTCATTGTCTACATCCCTAGTTTCTTCTTCGTCCATCAAGAGATGAGCTTCCTTTAATACAGCTGCAACAACTTGGGATGGTTCTGTTTCCCGACAGATGACAAAACGTAGTCGATTCGAACGTAACGACTTTCCGGCCCAGGGACACAGTCCCATGCCAATAGGAACACGTTCCGTCCATTCCCTCGTTAGATTGACATGAACGTCATCGCTCATGGTATCATTAGTACTGTTATTCTAACTGAATCGCTTCTGGCTGTTCATCGTCACAACAACAACAATCGTCTTATGTAAAACAAAAATAAAACCAGACCACCCCAACGAAAGATCCGTCCATCGAGACAAGATCTCATTTTGATCCCGTAAATGACGTACGAAGGACACACAGTAAATACCAACAAGAGAGTCTTACTACGATTGCTGGCTGTGGTACTAGCTCTACTCTACTTCTTAGCTAGCTAATACTGCTCGGACGAAGACTCTGGAGAAGATCCATTTCACAACTGGCAACAAATGAGGAGGTAGTGAAGGTTCCTTGCAATGTCTTGAAAGGAAAAAGCCATTGGAATCTAGACAGACAGCAATATTTCTTCTTTTCTATCACCAACCCAAGAAGAATGAGGCTTGATAGGGAGTAGTTTCTGCTCCGTGCTACTGCGGTCTTACTACGAAGTAAACTTTGCAGCGTACATTTATTACAATCTTCCCCTCTATGCTATTGTTGTGCATTTGACCTGCCTCGGCAGTCAATACTGGCTGTGTGCAGTCAATACTGGCTGTGTGTTAAAACTTTGCTACTCGTTCGTTTGCATAGATTGTAACAAAAAGTGATCTTCTTCCCCCTCGTTGCTTTTATCAGCGTCCCAAAGCTGCCGTTCTTCTTTCGCACATCACCCTACTGTACTTGTTATCCCTGCTGTCGAAGAACAAACCACGGATGTTCCCAAGCTTGTTCCAAAGATATCCGATCGTCGGGCCGAGTTCGCATCATCCGCTCAATCAAATCCTGTGCCTCTTCGGAAACATGCTCTGGGAAGATAGGCGGCGGAATGTAGATTGTTTCTTTGACAGTCCAATCATCCAACTGTCGCAGGTCCAAGATGGGTTCATTTTCTAGACCATTTGCCCATAGTTCCTCGTAATCTTGATCATTTTCAACAACCTGGTACGGCATATATCCCGTCAACGTTTCGTACAGTACCACTCCCAATGAATAAATATCACATCGATGATCGAATTCGTCACTGCTTTTCTTCCAAGCCATGAGATGTTCCGGTGCCATATACGTGTAACTGCCCCCGACCACTTCCCGATCCTCCTTGCGAACTGCCATGCCGAAATCAGCCAATTTGAGTTGAGGTGTAGAAGAACCGCCATTGATAGCAGTGTCATGCGTGACGAGTAAGTTGAGCGATTTGACATCACAGTGAATTATGCCTTGTGAATGCACGGTTTGTAGGGCATCAAAGATGTCATGAAACATAGAGGCAGCCTGAAATTCTGGGATGTATCGTTCTGGTCGATTTTGAATAGTATCAAAGAGAGATTCTTGACAAAGCTCCAGTATAAATACAAGAAACTCGGAATGTTCACCGTCTTGGTCCCCCCAATCAATTTCTAGCTGGTCGTTTCCACAATTGAATGCGTCCACATCACTGGTATAAAAGTAATCAATCATCTTGACAATAGCTGGATGTTCAAGGTCAATATGGACATCCATTTCACAAAGGGCGTCTTCGTTGGATCGTTGCACCTTGATTGCTACCTCATAGCTGGATTGCCGTTCACGAGCTCGAAAGACAGTCCCGGCGGCACCCGATCCCAGTCTCTGGACGATTTCAAAGTCATTCATTGACCACGGTTGTAGAAAATTATTATCCTCATCTTCCTCATCGTCGTTCTGTTCGTCGAATTCTTCGGAACAACGCTGGATACAAACGAGACGAAACTCTTGTTCTTTTTTGTCTTTGTTGGATACCACATAATGATGTGATGCAACATCGGAAACAGCAGTCCCTGTTAGATTTTCAACATGCGAAAAAATATCTCGAAAGATAAAGTCACTACTATTGCTATATTCTGAAGATGTCACTGTGGATGACGCTGACACAGATTTCTTGGAAATGATGGTTTTTTCTTTACTCTCAACAACATGAACGATACGATTGAGATCTACATCCTGCAAAACCTGTCGTCGTTTGATCGTCGTCGATTGTGATGGTTTCAAGTCTTTCAGAGGTGTTGGTCCTTTCATGGTGGTGCTTTTCTGTGTACTATTATCCATTGTTTGGTTGTTATACGGTAGAACAGAACAGCAAAACAGCCATAGTCAGAAGAATCATTATCGAAAAGGACCGGGGGTTTGGTTTTTTGAATTTGTTGCGACTTTTTAGCGACAATCACGTATTGTGGCAGTTGAAAGATCGACGGGATCGCGCGAGGCGTGTGACACTGATATTGGGGAGGGGGATTTATTGAAGAATACGAGTTCAAGAGTAGAGAGAGTATCACACGACTACCGGTAGTAGCTACTCCGAGTAGCTAGCTAGAGTAGCATTCGAAATTCAAAGATCAAGTGCTAAACTGTAAATAGTGTGCACGTACTGCGAGTACGATGAACACCCCCCAATCAAGTTCAAAAAGTCGAGCGTGACAGTTTGACAGTTATCACCTCTATTATGTTATTACTACACTGCGGTGTGAATAATACAGCATTCCCTTTTCATCTCGAGAACGCATTGTTTTGCTACCTTATCAGCATTGTCTCTGGCCGTACAGCATGCCAATAATCGAAGGACGTTTCAAAAGTTAAAAACGTGTGATATTTGTTGACGGAGGCTGACCGAAAGCAACTTTTTCTTCTTCCCTCCTCTCTAGTAGAGACGATTCACCACCAGGACTATTTTGTGCTAAACCAATATAATAACAAACAACCCTCTTCAGCAACAATGCGGGCTTGTCTCCTATCCACCAAAAGTGAACGTCGTTGTGATGAGACGAAACAATCTTTCATAAAATGGAATCTTGCTCTCATTAGCATCGCTTTCCTGAATATTGTCAACGTTACAACAGCCTTTGTCGACACAGAATCGAAAGAATCGGAGACAGCAGGAGCAACAACAACACCAACCTATGGTGTTGATGTATCCATGCCCATCCATCACAAGGACACGGTATCCATCAATTACGATTACTTTCCGCATAACGTATTGCCCTCCTTGTATCCGACACCGCAAATGTTTCGCAACATGCCAATTCAACCACTGGGAGATCGTAAGGCTTTTTATCATCAATTCATGGAAGAATGTCGTGTGCGATATGGCGACAGATGCGATGAATATAAAGAGTATCGGATCCAAACCAATCTGAAACAACCCAAGAGTATGGTCAATTATACCGAAACTGGTTTCAAGGTTTTACCTGTCGCACAAACCAATTCCAAAGTTACAAACTTGTTGAACGAATTTTGGAATTTTCACAGGGAAGAATGGACACCCGAATTGTGGCCGGATGGCAATACCTACGTTAATCACTGGTCCTCACCGACGTATATGGTTTCGGTGGACCATCACGACACCTCCCTGAGAGGTAGTCGTGTCGATTTTCATCCACTCTTGTGGCAAGCCGCCAAGGATGCCGTTTCGGAATGGATCCCCCAAGTGGACGAATGGATCGAATGCTCCATGTACGGGATTCGAGTGTATACCGAAGGCGCCATTTTGAACTCTCACGTCGATCGATTGCCACAGGTAGTGTCCATCGTCATCAACATTGCCCAAGATCCCTATGAAGTAACTTGGCCCTTGGAAGTGATTGGTCATGATGGTTTGGCACACAATGTGACGTTACAACCCGGCGACTGGTTGCTGTACGAATCGCATTCGATTATTCACGGACGGCCGTTTCCTTTTCGGGGAAACTATTACGCCAATCTTTTCTTACATTTAGAACCCAAGGGTCACAGCCAACTTCACCATCAACATTCTGGTGCCGACGAACAAGATCATGGTGGGGACATGAAACAGCAATACGCCTCTGCGTTGGAAAGCGGGATTGGAGGACACGAAACCATGGATGTTACCACCACGAACTTGCCGCCCTACATTCTGCCCGATTCGACGTCGGCGCAAGAATACCTCGCAAAACAACAGCAACTGAAGGAAGATGGGACGAACAATGACATTCATACCCTAGCAGCCAATGGAAAGTTAACGGAACTGATCGATTTAATTGAAGATAACCAGCGGCTCTTGGTCAATGCCAAAGATCATAACGGATGGACGGTGAGTATTAATTCATTTAATCTTATTTCACTGCATGATTCTGTCCAATACGTCGCTCTTTCTAATCTTTGAAACTATTGTCATTTTGCTACGCAGCCACTCCACGAAGGGGCTCGAGGAGGACATATGGATGTGGTACGATATCTGGTAGAACGAGGGGCCGACATTCATGAACGATCACATTATGGGACGGGAGGGAACGCATTGTTTTACTCCATCGACCAGCATGGGCAGCATCATCCAGTGACAGAGTATTTGAAAAGCTTGGGAGCCATCAGTGTCGGTCCCGAGCTGTAGCTTGCATGAGGTATGCATGTACTGTAGTACGAGAGGTTGAATTTCATTGACTACCGGCAGCGGCTTCACTTCACTAGATGCTCCATTCGCAATTCACCTTTTCATTCTTTCACCCCCCCCCCTTTAACTACTACTTCCACAACTTTCTTCACTACACTGCCGTGCCAACGTTTCGTGTTGCACAATCGATCGTCCATATTCAGCAGCATCCCACGGATAGCACAACCAATGATCTTCCACCTCTTCTGCAGCATAGTAAGCAACATCCTTTGAGAGTATTCCCTTTTTGGGTTTGTTCTTGTTGTGTACAACGCATACACCCACCCTTTTCGGCTGACACTTTTCCAACAACAGCTCCACTGCATATTGTAAAGTGGTACGGGTATCGTCCACTTCGTCTATAATCAAAACGTTACCACCCTGTACCAACTTGCCCGGCTCACTGTTTTCATCGAACCATTGGTGACAGACGACTCCCTTCGGACGTATAGTGTTGGTAGCATCATCGTACAGTTCCAAACTGATCGCCAGAATGGGAGCTTTTAATTCGGTACGTAGCATTCTCGCTGGAATGAATCCACCGCCGCCAATGGCAATCATCACATCAGGTTGAAATTCCTCTCGAAGGGTCGGAACCAACCGGGACACTGACTCGTGAATATCGGCATAGCTGTAATATACTTTTCCATCCTCCGCCGGCGATTTGACAAGAGCCGATGCTGGTGTGGATGTTGTCATGTTGATGTAAATGAAAGTATATTTGGCGGAATCCTGCTGCAGAGATAATGAAGAAACGAATGGTAGAAGACTAAAAGTTGACAGCACAAAATCATACGCCTTTATGAACGACATGTATTAATAACTTTCGTATCATTATTTTTGTGTATCGTTATGTTCAAATGTGTGGAGAAGCAAATTAACAGTAATTACGGCGTGACATAATAATAATACCAACCAATCGTAGCAAATCTTCGACGTTTCATCTTCATCTTGGATGGCCCTCGAACCATCTCACTGCAGCTCGAAGGACAGGCGACGTCAAGTCAAACTTGGTACCGGTACTTTAGTCGTACATCATACGTATAGTACCAAGGTATCACATTAACTGTAAACAGAGCGCAACACTCCTCATTTACAGTTAGGCCATATTATTCCACCCATTCTCTCTACTACCTACCGAATGCTATGTACCTACCGGTACTCCGAAATACCGTACTCTGTACTCTAGCTACCGTAGGTAGAGAGTAGAGTAAGACTAAAAACGAACAAAAAGGAATGATACATTAATTTACTGTTAACTGTTAATTTACAGTTGCGTCAATCGACAGATTCAAAGTCATCAACCATGATTAACTGTAAACACGCGAACATCGGAAGTTCCAGCATTTTTGATACAGAGATCAACGGGTCAAGTGACATTTCCTCGTATTTTCGGAGAAAGTCGCGTTATGAAAGGCAGAACGCTCCATCGAATTCACTTGCTTCGAAACACTGACGGGATCGCGGCCTGAAAAAGCAGATTATGATGTGCTCATGTGCTCGATACTTCGGACTTCGGAGTAGATGAATTACTCCGTCCCTGAATCCTGATGACTGTCTACCCAGAGAATAGCAGTACGTATCATAGCGGCCATGCACATCCAAATCTAACGACATACCGTAGTACAATAAAACAGCTGTAGCTGTTGAAAATACCTTACGAATTAAACTCGTACCGCAGGGCACGAATTCGCATCGGTACACTATGTATACTAACGATATTGAATCGCTTTCACTAGTTGATTTCTGAGAGAAAGTGAGATCATTCACTTTCTCTCGTTACCGCGGACTACATCTGCATATGATCGATAACTCGCCATCTCTTTTTGATTCGATGTTGCTGCACCTTCAACTTCAACTCGCGAGGCTGGTGCAGCCTCAACTTCAACTACATCGGGTGACTCAGAGCCGGGTGATTGATCAGTCACGGTTTGATACACTCGATTAGTTTCGATATCGTTATCCTTAACACACTCCTGTGGCGATGAGTTGATCATATCATCGTCGATGTTCAGTATCTGCTTCAACATCTTTCGGAAGGATGATCCCTGAAGCGGCTTCGTGAAGTAGTCAGCAATCATATCACCGGTCGGACAATATTCAATGGACAGCCGTCCCTGGTTAACGTTGTCAGTAACAAAAAAATACCGGACGTTGAGGTGACGAGTACGTTTAGTAGATGATTGACGACCGTTCTTCTCCAACAGGATCGCACTCTCATTGTCCTGGTACACCACATTCTTTTCAACTGTATATCCTTGTGCCTCTAGGAAGTGTCTTGTCCATAGTATAAGAGACATTGCATCGTTAACCCCCACAAGTTCGGCTTCAGTTGAACTTCGGGTATTCAGTTTTTGTCGTGTCGACATTGAGTACACAGAACCTTTCCCTAGAGTCATGGTTGCGCCAGTGTGACTCCTCATATCTGGATGCACCGCATATGAAGCGTCTACCCACCATCGGATGTTTCGGATGCAGTTCGCTTCGAGCACCAGTGGGTAATGTGCAGTGCGGCGGAGATATCGCACACAGCGTCCCAGTTTCTTCATGTCATCCGTGTCTGGAGAGGCCACCCTGGTAGTCAAGAACGCCACTGCGGTCTGTAGATCCGGGCGTGCCCTTTTGCATAGATACAGTAGCTGTGTTGTCAAGCGATGCAATAGATCAGAATCTTGTATGGATAGCTTTGCAGCTTTGTTGTTTACCTCGAACAGATGGTTTGCCGCTGGTGTTGTACTCGGCCCCGTTGCCATGGTTGGAGGTAACTGCGCGACGATCTCATTTACCAAAGTTGGCATTGTGAATTGTACTTTGCCGTCTACCGAGAAATCGATCCTCATTCCTAGGTAGTTGTGCACCTTCCCTCGCGTTACGGAAAGAGGTGCCTCTTTCCCAAACTCTTCTTGAAGCTTAGCAAAAATCTCCTCGACCACTTCGGGGTCCACGTGTGACAGTTTTAGGTCATCGACATACCAAGCTATTGTGAACTGCTTACCGTTAATGATTTTATTAGCCACGCATGCGTCATACGGGTTGATTTCGAAGCCAAGTGTCTCGACTACGAACGTACTTAATTTCTTCCAGAACAATAGTGCACTCTGTACGGCCCCGTAAAGGGCCTTGTCCAGTTGTGCGTATAGGACCTTTTTTCCGTTCTCATAGGTGACAAACTGATGATATGAAGGCTCCATGCGGAGCAGGATCTCCAATATCGTACCGTCCAACTTCAAGTGTAACAGCTCATCCATGTCCGCTTGCATAAATGCTCCAGGGATGTCACAAGTCAGCACGTATCGTCTCTCATAAGCATCGATAACACAGCTTAAGAAAAGTGCCTCGATGCTTAATGCTGGCGAACTAGTCTCTTCTTTTGATTTATAAAGGCGTTGCTTGCGTCCATCAGCGCAACCTCGTCCCTTGATCGTTCCGCACCTTTTCTCTTTTAGGAACATTAGATAGCGTAGTGCTGCTCGGCGCTGTTCTTGGGTGAGCTCCCGACTGTGCACCCCATGCATAACATTTCGCGTCAGTAATTGACGTAATTCTTTTTCGATTGCTTCCTCTCCTGCTTTCCCGAAGACTTTTACTCCTCTGTTGGCTGTCATCTGTGCAGTGACAAGACAGAAAAGAGTGCGGTGTGTTTCCGGCTTGAACGTATCAAGAAGCGCAGTCAATAAGGCACGTTCACTTCGCGGAGCCCGTCCACGCTGTTGTCGAGTTCGCGACCGTGTGTTTGGGCCTACATTTCCTGGCTCAAACGCTGCTCTTTGGCCCTGCCTTTCGGCCCTTCGAAAATCATCGCTCAGCGTGTATCCATCCGGAGTCTCCTCGTCTGTGCTCTCTCCATCTGCGTCCTCAACTTCCTCCAGGTTCACGTTTCCGTCCACTCCTGTGCTTTTGTCATCGTCCAGGTCCATTTCAGCATCACTCTCATCAAGTCCTGAACTTTCATCGGATACGTCATCCACTCCTGAGCTAACGTCATCCACTCCCGAGCTTTCATCGTCCACTCCTGGGCTTTCGTCAGACATGTCATCCGCGCTTGGTAGGTCTTGACCTATGCCCGTCACTCCTGTGGCGGCAGGGAACGGGGGAGGTGCAGTTGCGGCGATGTCGGGATCTGCCGTCATGGCGGTTGTGTCATCATGGTAGTCGGAAGCTGCGAGGGAAAAATCATCATGAGACGCGGAGGCAGCGGAATGGTATGAATAGGTGCTGTCTTCATCGGAGACATCAGGATGAGGGTCGTCGATTACATCCGAGACCTGATCCATAATTTCGGCGCCGTGGCGGTTGGAGAACGCAAGGGTAGACGGCATGCCCTGCCGCCGGCCGATCTGAGACACCCGAGCAATGGCCTCCTCTGGCATGGGAAGGGGGGTCCAGCGGTGTCGGATGATGCGTTCGCCGGACGTCAGGCTCATGAAGTAGTGTCCCCCTTGCGAGTTACCGGTGGGTCCCAGGCAGATAGCACCGAGAGTGCGTTGTCGCATGTCATTAGTATGGTCCTCATGTGTTTGAACATAGGACCCAAATTCAAGGCGCACGTGTTTATCGTAGGTAAGTTCCCTGCCGACAAGAAGGTAGCGGGGGGAATGGACGTCAGACACGCTATCGGGTGCGGGTAGGGCATTCCACCAGAGCACCGCATTGGCGACCAGACGTTTGACCATCAGTCGTGGGAGATGTCTGTATGGCAGGGTAACGTAGACGCAGCGGATCCGATCCTTGATTGTACGGATCATGCGTTCAACTTCAGGGACATGTTCATCAGCGCTGCATGGGTTCAGGTAAGGAAAGGTGTGTCGAAGGTCCTCGAACTCGGGATCGCATAAGAGGCTGGTGACGTTGAAACCACGATGTTCATAGAGGCGAACGACTTTCAGTAACTCCCGTTCAACGGTGGGAAGCTGCCGGTTGGGGAGGTCGCAGACGGTAACAAACCGAAGGTGACGAGAAACAGTAAGGAGAAATGGTATCTTGTTGACGAACAGTATGTCGGTAGCCAGAGTGACAACACGGTGCCGCTCGAGGATCTCCGGGGGAACGGGGTCGAAGTTAGTCTGTACATGAGGGGACGGGCGATGGACTGTCTTACCCTTCAGACTCCCAAGGTTTGGTCCAAATACGTCGGAGGCAATCTGGATCGAGCGCTTGGTGACGGGGCACCCGCGTAGGTGGTGTATTGCGACATCTGATAATTGTCGATCGCTCGGGTGCATTATGATATTTTGCATACGGCGCGCTGTAGTAGCTTCTTCAAGTTGTCGTTTAGTGTATCGGCTCGCTTGCTCTTTAACGGTGGTAACGAGGGCCCATGTCGCTGCTGGTGGAGTGAAGCTCGCGGCGTCGGCGTAATAGAGGCCAGTATCTGACGGTAGAAAATTGATAGTGGTGCCATCACATCTGTGTAGGCATAGACCGTTGTGTAGGCTACTGTCCATGCTGATGCGGTAGTGTTTTGTAAGATTCCGTAGGCTCAGGATGTTCGCAATCCCGTCCGGGTAGTACCACACCGGTTCTGGGTACCCTTCTAGGTAACCTTGATGTGTAAGGGTGACGGAGCCCGCATTGCAGTGTAAGACAAGGGGAGTATCCACTTGATGTATGTCGCGCAGGAGATCGGGGTTCGAGACGATGTCCACTGACGAGCAGCTGTCAGCCAGCATCCACGATTTCGGAAGTCTGCCGTAGCGTTGAGTGAAAACCTGTGCTAACCTAGTGCGCACCGGGAGACGATCGTTCATTGTGGAATGAACGGTGGTGGGAGGAACCGTCGTAATGTTACTATGGTGAGCGGCCGAGTACTTCTCAGAGGACGGTTTAATATTTTTATCATCTGCATCATCTGTGTTAGTCTTTGAGCCGTCGCCAATTCCTCGTCCACGACCACCGCGACCTCTGCCACTGTTTCCTCCGCGCCCTGCATCAGTCCTTCCATCTTGGGCAAACGACATGCCCTGACGGGTCCTGTTCTGCGGATGTCGGTTGCGCTGGACGTTACTGGCATCAACGTAGTTGACGAGCATTTCATACGCTTTCGTGAGGGTCTTGGGGTATCCGTCAACACCTCGAGTGTAGGAGTTCTCAACGTCTGCAAGCAGCCCAGCATAACGATTTGGGTCGCTGCATCGAATGAGCCGGATACCTAGGAATTCTTCCCTTGCCGCCTTCTCCGCGTCCTTCAGCTCCTGGTACGTCACGTTTGCCGAATCCTTGGGTTTGAGAAATTGTTGAAGTCCCGTAAGGCTGTGGCCCGTGCCGCCGCCGAGATGTTCATATGCCTCATAGAGGCTCTTGAAGGTCTCGAAGTAGGTATTGACGTTCATGTGCCCTGCCTGGCGAAAGAGCATGAAACGGTCCTGAGCTTCCTGCAGACTGTGGGTGGGCTGCTTGGATGTGGACCGAGTATAGAGGGACTTACGAATCAGCTTCAGCAGCTCCAGTACGTCAGAGCTCTCGTCGATTTTCTCCCACTCTTCACAGGACTCCAACCTGTCGGTCACTGCCATCGAGCATTGCCCAAGGATGATGGAGAATGCCTGTTTTTTCGCTTCCTCCCTGGCTCGCATCTTCTCACGACATTCTTTGAGGTCGATCCTCCAGATATCTACCAGTGTAGTGTCCTGTTTCGCTTTCTCCGTAAGCGTTGGGATGACAAGCTCCTCGAACTTAAGGACGTCTGGTTTGAGTGCACGGCGAAACTCTCCTGCATCTTTGACATTCGTGGCGATGTAATTGGCGATCTTCACAGTGATGCGATTGAAATTCTCGGCGCTTTCTTTCTTGTCACCGATGTCGTACACGTACTTTTCGAGGCCGTCGGTACTCCCGGTGAACCGAGACGCATTCACTTCTCCAGTGCCCATGCCGTTGTCCCTACGATTGGACCGATGTCGGCGCTGGTCACCAACGTTGGTATTGTTGTTGTTCTTGGCTTCACTTGGAGAGCTGTCGCCCTCTTCCTTCTCACTCATCTACTCTAGAGATTCCATATTATCTTCCAACAATTGCATTGCACTTGTGTCCTAGAATATGATTCATTCATCTACCAGTTGTAGGATTAATATAAGCGTATATTTTATAGCCACGCAATACACACCTTTCTGACAGAGCTGCTCCTTGCATTTTAGGTGCATTATTATATACCAGCATCTTTGAAGCGAGACGTGCGCTGTCCCCCTAGCACTTCTCCTGCTGGTTGTTCCCCCTCTCGCACTGGTACGTGCTGATTTTGTTGTTGTTTATGAACCATGAATGAAGCAGTGTTGTTAACATCCAAAGGATGAATATTGGTACCAAGCCAGGTGTTAGCAAAGGTAGTATTGCCTTCGTCTTGGCCATCCTGCAGGTATTTCCCTGAAGCAGCGCCAGATCCATCGTTTGATGACAGTCGACTATCCCCTATGACTGAAGAAAGCATCTGTTGTTGCTCAAAAGACGGTGAAGAGAAGTCCGTCGAAGAAGAGAATTGTGCCGCCAAAACGGTCTGTCTAGGAACGGTACTGAAAAGTTGCGCAAGCCCTGGTGTAGAGAATGAATTTGCGCCCGACTTTTGTTGGTGCTGCGGAAGTGCATTGATGGTTGAAGCAGAAGGGAATAAGTGAGATTGATTGCTGGGGAAAAAATACTGCAGTTGAGACGATCCAGATGAGGCCGCATTTTGCCCCAATATGCTTGTTAGAGAAACGTTCATGGTTGGTGTCGATGGTGTGATGTTCACTTCAGTTTGCTGCTGCTCGAATCGATTGTTCATATCATTTGATGCGGGTTGCACTTCTTCGTCTCCTCCGGAATTTGAAAGGAATTCCGTGAGCTTCAATGGAACTGATAAAGGTCGAGGCTCAAAATCACCCATAATAGAGCGATCCATAAATGGAACAAGAGGCATAGTATCGGATGAGTGGCTTAGTGGAGCTGGTACAGACGTAAGGACTTGCTGCTGTCGCAACCCTGAAAGTCGACAGGAAGAGGAGATGGTGTCTGGATGGTCCGATAAAGAGTGGAGCATCTGGGGTGAATCGCTCTTCTTCAAGAGAGCTTTTTTTGTAATCGTGCGTCGTGTTTTGATGGCATCTCTCAAGGCCTGAAAGGTCGAGAGACGGTGGGATGATGAGTTTCTTCTGAGAAGTAGCAATGACGATCTCCTCAATGTCTGATCACTGTCACGGCTCACCTGACCCACTTTTTCTCGTGCAAGCTTATCTGATACGCGAAACCATTGCCTCGTCAACAGGTCCTAAGGAAATGTGAGAAGGTGGTAGCCATGAGCACTCAGTCTTTGCCAAAGAGTCCACGCTAAATTCATAACATACTTTTCGAACAAATCCGCCACCCTCTTGGCCGGCAGACCGCTTGATGCCGTCGACAATGGAAGAAACAATTCTCGATTTTTGCTGTCGACTTTTGACCTCCATGTACTTATCAAGGTGGCTCTCAATAGTTACTCGAAACCGTCGGTTTCCCACTAGTGCGGAGATTTGAAGAATTGTCAGCTGTAGCTCAATTGGTTGAAAAATCGGAAAGAAAGCGATTGATTGACGCACCATGTTCAAAGCACTCTTTCCCTCGCTGACATATTACGTCCCATTTCCCAGGAACGAAGGAAGGAGGGAGGACAAAGACATCGTCCCCTTCAACGCTTCCACCATCACATGTGGATAAATAGTCGTTGGCCTCTACCTCGGCGTTCCCATTTGTTTCGTGTTGAGAGGTGTTGTGACTCCTTTCCATAATGATGCACATGGACGTTGCTGTCGATGAAATCTATTAGACGTATTGTACTGCAATGCTGTAATTTTATAATAAAGGCAAGCAAAGAGGCAAGACATTGATGGCGAGAAATGGTCTTGCAAAAGCAATGTTTTGAATAGAAACGACCAAGGGACCGATTTGTGTCTATAATAAACGGAGTAGTTTTTTTGGTTTCGATCAAGAGACGCGACGTCAACGGTAATCACAAGTAGAGTTGAGGAATAGAACGTCGTTTTCCGATTATCAGTTTGTCTCATTAAATACACCCTAGAGAAGAAGCAGCGGACTTTCTCATTCCGGAGTTTTGATGCGAAACACTTTAACAACAAAGAATGCATGGAACTTCTTACATTGCATAAATGTTCGTGTGTCCTTAATTTTCTTGTCAAGAAGCTGTCGAACGCATTCGACATGGGAAGCAATTATCCTGCCACATCAGATTTCTGCGCTTCTTCACGAGCAGGAGTTGTTCTCCACACAACTGAAGTCGTTATCAGACTGACACTCTTACTGTCGTACTACGTACGACGTTTTCTGTTTTCTTCGCCAAAAAGAGATCAATCCTTTTTTGACATCGATAACTTTTGGTTTCAATGTTCCTACTAGCTAGCTAGCAGCGAACGTTAAACATGAGATAGAACAACAGAAGTACAAGACGTAATCGATTGTTGAGTGCAATAAAATAAAATAAATTTTAACAGTAAAATGAGAACACACTATCACGTACTTACGTATTAACTGTAAACAGAGATCCCTTTCTGGCGGTTGCATTCCAGCTTTTAGAGCGATGTTGATATAATACTACGTACGCAGTAATACCGGTAGTTCATAGGGCTATGCCAACTACCGGTACCGTTCTAGCTACCGGTAGTTCCGTATCTAAGAAGTTGACTCACCAGCCGGGCCCCGAAGGGCGAGGTTAATGGTAGTAAAACCAAATTGCTTGGATACTTGACAGGGTTTTATCTGGAAACTAATTTTCCAACCGGGAGCCATCCATGTAGAAACTTGACTGGAAATTTGTGAGGGCCAACCTTGAAGGTATATATGGAACTTACATCACTTTGCTTGCTAATCTGTTTTAGCACATGCAGCCACCACTGATATCTGGTGTTTCTGTTTTCTGTGCGACGTACTTCTTTAAGTTCTTGAGTCTAATGTCCTGGAAATTGCCACGGTGCTTTGAGATGAGTGTGTGCCCATCCTGGACAAGATTGCAGTAGGTGCCTTCAATCATTGTGGCTAAGTATGGCGTTGGGCAGCACACTTGTCAAGCTAGATATTGAGTTTGGCTCCCTGGAACAACTTGTCTAGGAGTGACATGTTTTTCTTGACATTCTTTGACACAATGAAACTGTATTTGTGGCAGGAGTTTAGCGAGATGGACCATAGCCTGCAAACTTTCCCACCGACTCTGAGTGCACCGCAGTTGACGTATTTGACCAAGGCCTGCTTGTCGCAGTATGTGTTGATAGTAGACAGGGTCAGATCAAAGTATTCTCGAAAGAGAAAACAAAAATTGAAGGATAGAACATTGTCCATACGCTTCGGCTCAAAATGAGTCCATTGGTGACCCATTAGTAGGGCAACGCCCCTCTTTGATGGTGTTTTTATCGTGGAGGTTCATTGACCATCGATAGGTTCCTGGAGTGTCTGCAACAGATCCGTCACACGCCGAAGCGAATATTACTACGTAGACCCTACGATTACGACGTAGTTTTGGGTTTCTATAAGATGTACTGTCAGTAGTACTACGTATGTTTTTGACGTGTCGAGTGCCCCTACAGAGCATAAAACTATCCCTAACAGTTAATAATTTGTAAATTTGCATGACTATAGATGCAGCTTCTTGTTGCTGGAACTTTCCACTTGTCTGCTGCCTGTTTTAGGCGGAGTTGATCTCTTGCATCCCACATTCGCGGTACCATTGTCAGACTGGACTAAAGTATTGGCGGCTGTAGTACCAGTAGAAGGGGGGTCGATGGCCGCTTGTTGTTGTTGTTGTTGTTGTTGAAGCCTCATCGCCACAATCTGAGCCAACGACGGTAAGTGATTGGATATTTCCGCCCCTGCCGATGCTGGTGATGATGTTGTCGCCGCAGAAGGAGCGGCCTGGGCAGCTACACTATTACTCAAGTATGATGCCTCGACAATGGACGGCGGTCCGCCCCCTACCAGATGATGTTGGTGGTGAAGGTATGCGGCATGTTCGTTTTGGTGTCGATGGTGCTGTAATAACTGCGTCACTAAGTTTGTCAGCTTGTCGTATTCCGTGGAGAGATTGGCAATGCGACGATTGTATTCGTAACTCATTTCTGCCAGTTGACGTTCCATCTTGGAAGACATTGACTGGACGCATTCTTTCAATCGGTAGACTTCTGATTTGAGACTGTCAACGTCGTCTTTGGCGTGTTGTTCCGACTTGGTAGCACGTTTGATTTGATGGAGCAAGTCGGGGCGGTCCTTTTGAAAATGTTCGTGATAAAATCGAACATAGTTTGCCGTTTGCGGATCGACATCATTGGTCAAGATAGGATCCGATCGCAATTTGCGAAAGCCTGCAGTGAACAATATGGATTGATGCACGTCAGTCAAGCGATGATACAAAGAAAGGAGGCCCATGTCCACACAAATACACACGGAGAGAGAGAGAGAGAGAGACCCCACATTTATGACCCACCGTAGAAGTTCAATTGTCGTGCAAAACTGGAAAAATTGCTATGCTTGAAATACAATGGAAGGACGGAACTGGCAAAGTTGTCGACGTTCTTGACGATGAAGTTATCCCCTGTCGAAGACCAAGTAGCAATTTCTGGATCGCATCTATCAATCATATGATACGTTTCTGTTGTCACGATAGAGAGAAGAGATGAGACGGAAGGTACATCCGAGTGAGAGCAAGTTCTGCAGATGTTGATGAAGTCGAGAGGAAGATGCCGTTCGGGATTTCCAATGATACAAATAATAATATTATTGTGATTGTTGTCAAGAAAAGGGGAACGTTTGAAACATGGACAAATTTTTGTGTTTTCGTTTTTGTCGTCCGACTTGGATGATTCCTTTTTCGCGCAACAAAACATCGGTGGGATGGAATTTCATTTCTCGCGATCAACCAATTATAAAACTCACTGCTCAAAAATAGAGGAAGTTGATGTTGTTTGGGACAGTTCTTGAGTCTCTGTTGTTGTGAGCCACTTGCGTCACTATCGGAGTCATCATTGGGTTGGTTATTGGAAGGGGTATAGAAAAAGCCATGATTACCATCAGCAGTGACTGGAGGAGAGGACGAACTAGCCACGGACGCTGCGGAAGGAGGGAGCATCGAGTGGGAGGCAGCGTTCACACCACCGACCGACAACGAAGAGGATGATGTTGCCGGAGGAGGAGTAACGTCGGCTCCAGCTGAACTCAACGAGCACAAGACATCGCAAGTGATCTTAGTGGCTTGTTTCTCCTCATCGGTTGTGGCGTTGCTGGCATCCATGCTGATTACTATGGCGTCGACAATGTGAGGATAGCTTCGAAGTTTGCTCGACTGCTACATACGGGAAGAACGTACAATACGGTAGTACAGTTCGAGTGAGTACGGTACGTACTCCGGAGGGTATGTACCAGACGGATCGAGATGTGGTGCGCATCGACGGTGGAATCCGACAGAAACGCAGAAAAAATGCCGCGCGACAGAAGATCTTGGTCATTCTTCGTGATTCGAAGAGTTCTTTCGATGACGTCGATTAATAAGGTGCCGATTTTGGTACCAATAATTGATCGAAACTCCTTATTACGAGTACCGTACCAGATGTACCAGGTACGTAAAAAATGTGTTGATTGACTGTGAGTACTCTGTTCGGTGTCCTGAAATTTTTGTCAAAAGATAATATTATTATTATTTTATTATTATTATTATTGAATATTATTTTAGGGCGAAAGACTATAATAGCCCCCAATGACCTTTTGCAATAAAATCAAAAGGACACTATAGCGAGTAACCACCAATTACTACCACCGGGTTAAACTTTACTACCGCTAATCGTAATAATATCCCCCTCAAAACCCTATAATATCCCTTGGCAATTCGCTAAACGCAATAATATCCCCGTCCAAACCCTATAATGACCTTTTGCAATTTATAAGGGATATTATAACACTCTCCCGCCAATCATCTTCTTTCACATCTCGAACAGAAAACGCAACTGCCAATGATATCCAATACTCCATCCCGAACAGATAACGCAACAGCTAAATGTTATACGACACTGCGACTACCGTAGTACTCTAGCAGAGGCAGCAAAATAGCAAAATCACTGAGATCACCATCTTCATCTCCCTGTGAATCTTCCATCTTCCATGTATCTCCGATACTTCTTTATTTCTTGCTAGTGTTACAAACACAACAAGAGCAGTACTGTTAGCCCTATTGTTGGTGGCCGTAACCATCACGGAGAAGATAGTTTACCGACAGTGAATGTAATCTTTTAGGGTTGCCTGTTATCTCGACGAACCTGTGCGCAGAAACCCCTAGCGACGGACCCAAATCGTGAACTGCCAATAATATCCGATAGTACATAGGCAACAGAACACGTGACCGCCAATGTAATCCAACACTACTAGAGCCAGCCAAACCAGATATCCAATTTTTCATCTTCCTACCTGGCAGTGATATCCGATACTACATACGTAACAGAAAACGTGATTGCCGATATCATCCATCATCCAGCCAGCAAAACCACGGGTCCAATGTTTCATCTTCCTACGTTCCGGTGACATCCGATACAACATAAGAATTGAATTATTGCCGATGTTACACCACACTAATCAGCGACATCTCTGACAAAAATTGTCATCTCTCTCTGAATTTTAGATCTATCACCGATACATCTTTACTACTTCCTAGTGTTACAAAGACAACAACCGCGGTGCTTTGTCCCTATAATTAAACGCGGCTGCTACCACCGACGAGCCAGTTTCAAATGCATGCAATGCTTTTTGTCGACGACCCTGTGCGTGGAAACCCCTTGCAGCCGACCGCGGATGCAATCCGTGCCCTTAAAGGGGAGGAATGGTTGTCAACGATTCTCATCGACCACCTCCTGCAGACAACGCTGAAGGGATGTGTACCCGACCACGTCCTAATCGGCTCTTCCGATTGTTATGAGTACTTCAGTACCTACAATGACAAACTTGACAAACATGATTGTGCAGATACTGTGCAGACCATGCGTGGCGGATTGCAAGCCTACGCCAAGAGTGAATTCAGGTACATTTCCGCTGCTTGCCATCAGGGACACTTCTTCGTCGTCGATGTAAAACCTTCGACATTCGCCAACCGGCTGTTTTCCAACAGGTGAACGTTTATGACTCCCTCAGCATCACCAGCAGGCGTAGGGCAACTGCTGTACTGGGCAGGTTGCAGAGATTTTTGTCCGGCTTCTGTTTTCATGGTTTGGACCACAATATCTTGCTACTCGAAAAGCAAGAATACATTGTGCAACAGGCTGTTTTCTGAAACTGCCCCAAGCAGAGCAACAGCCATGATTGTGGCCTCTTTGCCGTTGCCGTCATTTGGCATTTGCTTGACGGCAAGGAAGTCCATTCGTCGGTCTTCACACAAGGCAATATTGCCACACTACGTCAGGCCTTGTACCGCGGACTATCGGCCAACGCAGAATGGGCCACGCTCGAGAACGTGTCTTCATTCTTTCCAGCACTCTTGCCCTCGCTTCGGAACGAATCCAGTCCGGCCGAAGACGGAGAACTAGTAGATGAAACCTGCCAAGAAGGCGAAGGACCAAACGAAGAACTAGTAGCTAGAACCCGCCCAGAAAACTCCATCTGTTGTACAAATTGTGCCTAGGCTAGTACCTAAGACCGGTTCCATCTCCGACATGGTGCCTGTGGTCACTCTTTTCTTACTTAGTTGTCTATTACCCATAGCTACTGAGTCGACAGGTTATGAACCCTTGTGAAGTGTAGATCTCGTCTGCTTCCTTGTAGTCCATCTCCTACTCACCCTTGAGTGTAGATTTCGTCTGCTCTTGCGGTCCCATTGACAGAAAAGACCCTGCAACATCATCGACCGACGTCGTCGCTGCTACCGCAACAAAACACAAAATCATTTTTTTTTCCTACACAGATTCTGGTACTCCTTCTACGTTTGCCCGCGCGCTGCCCGCGACGAATGCCTTGACGACGACAACAACGCCATCCGACTTGGTGCTCTTCTTTTCCTTTTCCTTGACTGTTGCGTTTCCTTTCTTGGTGGTTGGACTATTCTCTGCTTTTAGGATTGCTCACTACAACATCTATCCTTCGCTCTACCTCACGCATTGCTTTGAGCCCCCCCTTTTTACTCCTTGACTTGCTCCCTCGTCTTTCCTTGCGTTGACCACCCCTAACCCTACGTATGTGATCTGCCCGTGTCCCCTTTTCCGACTGTCCCGACCGTAACTGTCATTAAACTATCTGTCTCGAGTTGGACCTCGCCTCCGTCTGCCATCTGTCCCTCTTGACACCCCTGGGCTTCGCCTTTTATTTTTTGGACTTTGAATCTTTGGATTGTCGCTCTCTCCCTTTGCCTCCCTGTGACACTCTCCTCTCATCCCACACCTTGGTTCTTTGGGTCACACCATCCTCTCCCACGATGCCGCACTCCCCTCTTCCGCATCCCTCTGGTGGTGATTACACCTCCATCCGGTCGATTGGACTTTCCTTCCTCCGAGCTGCCCATGATGTATCTGGTTCTATGCAGCGTGGCTTGAGCAGCGTCTATGCTGAGGATCTTGGCTCCATTGATGCCCTGTTCCATCGGGACAATGTGGATCGGGACCATGTGGCTGGTGATGCCATGGACACTCTGTACTCCCTGATGGAATCGCAGGCCTCTGAGACTCCGGCTACGACTACGCCTCGCATCCCCGTCATTGTCAACTCTTGGCGTCTCCGGTACCATTTTGAGAACGGCCATTACCGTAACCTGCCCCCTCGCAATGGTGGTCCTGGAGTCTTTCAACAGTTTTTGGATCGGGCCATTGCCGCCAACGAATCTGACCCTATGCTTTACGTTCAGACTGCCAGCTTCTACATTACTGATGATCCCCGCGTCCATGTGACCTATCGAAACTTCGACCACTTTAATTCCTCTCCCTTCCCTGCCGTGCCACCCGCTGGTTCTGCCATCCCGCCCTCTGCCCCTGCTGTGTTCCACTTCAATCCTTCTGTCCTCCCTCAAGGTCCTCGGGATCGCCATGCAAAGCGCCTTTGCCGCAGCCAACACGTTTGTGGTGCGGATCTCACCCCCTTTGTCGATGCTGGCCTCGAACGGAACTACTCTGTGGATCCTATCACTGGTCAATATTTTATACTCCGTGATGGTACTCTTTTTGAGCTTAAACCCCTCAATGAGAAAGGCCTCCACCGCTCACCCCCTCGGTGTGTGGACACTTCTGGCCCTGGCTTTCGTCTTTGGTATGAGCACTTCATGGGACACTGTATGTCCAATGGATACTATGTGCACCTCTACATCCTTTTTGGACGTGACTGTAGCGGTAATAAGGGTTTCATTTGCGCTACGGCTGCTGCGGCACTGCCTGCTTCCTCTGGCACTCCGGCCTCCCCTGCTGTTGTACCGGACCTCCCGGCGTCGCTTTCTGACTTCATTGAGAGCTGTAGCCTTGCCATCTGGTCCTTGCTCAGCCAAGACAAGATGTTCCCCGACAAGAGCATTTTCCAGTCCTTCGTGCGGAAATCGTATGGCCGTGGATACGAAGCCCTCTGCCAAATGGTCATGCGCACCAGCCCTTTGTTTGCCGAGTCTCCTGGTGACCATGTCCGTAGCCCCCCCAATCAGTTGGTTGGTAAATCCCTTCTGGACTACCACGTTGTGTTTCGGGACTACCTTGCCATGTCTGCTCTGGTTCACAACACGTCCATGTCCCTTGATGAACCCCGTGTTATGGACATGTTCCTTGCTGGCACCATTGATTATACTTTCTTCCGGCGTGTCTCTCGTGAGGAACGGCAACAACCCTCCCGTCTCCATTTTTTTCGTGACGAGACCATTGTTGCCACCCTGGAAGCATACATGCAGTACCCTGACAATGTTCCTGCTCCTACTGCTCCCCCGCGCCCACGTGCTTGGCAGTCCTCCTCTGGCCGACCCACTGAACAAAAGTCCCTTCATCTTCTTGACCTTGCTCCTGCTCCACCATCCTCTGGGATTTTGGACTCTGCGTTGGACTCGCCCGATGACTCCCCTGAAGCCCACCTCCATGCCCTGGGTCCGGTCATCCCTCCAGATGATGCTGATCTTGCAGTGGACCAGAAGTACCGTGCTGCAGTTTATGCCCTCCACAAGAGTCCATCATCTCTTGCGTCCCCTTGTATGGTTTGTGGTGCTGCCCACCGCTTTGATGACTGCCCTGTTCTGCAAAATGTCGACTACCTCCGTGACCATTATATCAAATTTTGTGGCTTCCTCAAGCGTGCTCTCACCTCACGCCATACCATGACACATACTTCCCCTCCTTTTCTCCCACCCCCTTCCGTTGATGGTTCTGTCCATGCTGTTTCTTCCTCGGCGGAGGTTCATGCCGTCCACTCTACGTCCGCCGTCCTGCACAGGTCTCTTGTTCCGACGATAAAACCCTTCTCCACCACTATCGTCCTTATGGCCCAGGTTTTCCTTGCCCTATTCGCCTCAAGCCTGCTGTACAAAATGCTGCTGTCCTTCCTGAAGGCAAAGGTTACATCCGTGTTCCTGCACCTGCCCCTTATGGCTATCACGACTTCCTGGTCTATTACTCCCCCTTGCTGAATGCTACCCTCCTCAGTGAGAGTGATCTGTACAAAGCCCTTGGTTATCGGCGTTCTCAGTACTCTGGTGTCTCCCACCAACACTTTTATGCTGCTGGTTGGACCGCCACTGCCCATCACAAGCTCACTTCCTCAAAGAATGTTGTCCTCGATGGCATTATGCGTTGTGGTCAGAAACTGACTTTGCCGCTTATCCGCCCCTCCCTTTCTGCGGATGACCCTCTGGCCACTGCGGAGAATTCTTTGGCTGTCGCTATGCTGCATGACCCTGCCCTTGCTGCAGAATGTGATGACTTAGAACACTCCCTTACGCTTGATGCCCGCAATGCCTTATACCGGACATTGGCTGCAGACCTTGCCGATAAACCTCCTGAGTTCCGGGACTTCCCCTTTCACAAGTACATCACCCATGCCACTTCGGTTATGGCCATCCGTGCCACTGCTGAGCGACTGCTCTGGCACCAACGCCTGGGTCACCCCTCTGACCACTATTTGTATCATGCCCATGAACATACTACTGGGGTCCCTCGCTGTCGTCATTTTGATCCGATTTTGGAACAGTGTCCCACCTGTATACGGGCTAAACAGACCAAAGAATCTGCTGGCACTCACTCTACTCGCACTGCCACCCAGCCTTTTCAGGGTCTCTCCATTGATTTCTCGTTTGCCGGTGTTCGATCGAAGGATATGGAACGCAAGAAAGACTTCACTGGCCTTAACGGTGAGACTTGTTGGATTTTGGTGACCGACCATTTCATCCGAGCTGTTTTTGGTGACACCCGTGTTTCTAAGGCTTCTCCTATTGAGTGGCTTCGCTCCTTCCTTCGGCAGCATTCCCCACAGTGTCCTGGCAAATACGTTTACCTCGATCAAGGTGGTGAACTTTATGCTAATCCTGCTGTCCGGGCATTGTTTGAGGAGTTTGGTTATGCCGTTCGCCCAACTGGTGCCGACGCTTCCAATCAAAATGGTCCGGTCGAACGTGCCCACCTCACTGTTGCGAATGCTTTGCGGGCGATGTTGCTTGGGGCTGGTCTTGACCCTCGTTTTTGGCCCTATGCTTTCCATCATTTCCTCCGTATCACTAATGCAACACCTTCCCGTGACCAAGTCAACTCCCCTTTTGAGCTCCTTAGTGGTGATAAGGAGGATTTCACTGGTTTCCGCACTTTTGGTTGTCGTGTTTGGGTCCGCCCCCCTGGTCGTCGCCGTTCTAAGCTTTTGCCTAACGCCCGCAAAGGTATTTTCCTTGGATTTCTCCCGAATACGACGAAGAATATCCTCTGGTATGATGTTGATACTGGTCAAGTGAAAATTGCCAAACATGCTCGCTTCAATGAGGGCCTCAATGACCTTCCCTTTGGCGCTCTCCCCCCGAATGTACAACATCTCCAGCGTGTCCAATCTGGCGAACCATTTCCTGCTGAGGTGGATGACGCTACTGTTGACGAGTTTACTGCTTTTGTCAATCCTTTCAATCATACCCTGTTGGAATCCCTCACGGTTCCGGCCTCCAACCGCAGCCCCACTTTTGGCTTTGACCTTCTCACGGATGAACTTAACAACCGCGTCTTTGTTGCGGCAATTAAGCCTGGTAGTCCTGCCTCCCGGATTCGCTCTTCTTCCAAGGCCACTAATAATGCGCTCCGTGGTGCTTACCTGGTTGCCATTAATGATGTCCTAGTCTTCACAAAGGAACAAGCCCTTCTTGAGTTCCGCAAGGCTTTTGACTCCAAATCCCCCTCCCTCTCCCTCACCTTTGCTCCGGAAAAACGCTTGACCATGGCTGAGCTCCGTCGTGCTCTCGCAGACCATCGTGAACCCTCCATCGTCACGGATCCTGCCATGCCTGATGAGGAAACTCCTGTTCTCACCCTTGATGCTATCCGGTCTATTTGTTCGCTACGTTTCCCCGACACTGACTTCTCCTCTGTACCTGTTGAGGACATTGCAGCTGCCATCCATGCTGTAACTTCTACGGCTGTCACTCCCGCTGAACAGGCACTTGGATTCTTCACTCGCCGCGAGCTCCAACGCCTTTCCACATGGCCCGACTGGCTGCGTGGCGAATTCAAGCAACTGGACCGTATGCATGACCTTGGTATGTTTGGTGCCCCTGTTGCACCTTCCCCTGGTGCCATTATTCTTCGCTTACATTGGCAATTCCAGATCAAGCGCTCTGGTGAACGTCGTTCCCGCAGCTGTTGTGATGGCTCCCTCCGTGCTGCTCCTCTTCTTCACCAAGTTGCCTCCACCTACTCTTCATGCGTCGAACAACCGATCCAACGGATGTTTTTTGCTCTGGCCGCTGCCCATGATATGCGGGTGTATGGTGGTGATGCCACTGATGCTTTTGCTCATTCTCCTCCTCCTGAGACACCTACCTTCATCATGATTGACGATGCATATGCTGAATGGTACAAAGCTCGTTTTGGTGTCACCCTTGATCGGAACATGGTCCTCCCTGTCCTTCATGCCCTTCAGGGACATCCAGAATCTGGTCGCCTCTGGGAAACCTACATCAACAAGATCCTTTCCCTTCCTGAATTGAGCTTCCGCTCCACTACTCATGATCGTACCATCTACAGCGGTGTCTTTGAGGATGAGCCTATCTTGCTCCTCCGGCAAGTGGATGATTTTGCTCTGGCTTGTCGTCGTGAATCTACCGCTAAAGCTGTATATGACTTTATTGGTAAGGCCCTCCAACAGCCTAATGAAGCACAACCTCCCTTTACCTATCTTGGGCTCCTCAGTGACTACAATGGTGTTGATGTTCACCAAACATCTGACTACATCGAACTGACTTCCGCTGGGTATATTGATCGCCTCCTTCGTAGCCATGGTTGGGATACGCCCTCTTCGCATGAGTCCTCTGATGACCGTTCTGCCCCCCTCCCGGCTGATGCTGTCGATCGCCTCTATCAGTCCCCTGCTGGCCCCTCCGAAGGTTCTCCCAAACATGCTGACCTTTGTGCATCCCAGGGATTCTCTTACCGTACCCTTCTTGGAGAGCTTCTCTATGCTTCCATTACTTGCCGCCCGGATATCGGTTATGCTGTTGTGACTCTGTCAAAGTTTGCCTCTGCACCACATGCCTACCACTACAGCTGTCTTAAAGGAGTCGCACGTTATCTCCGGACTAAACACTGGGGTATCCGTTTTGCCCGACGCACTCATGATCCCTCTTTGTCACCTGGCACCCCCCACAACCTTTCCCTTGATCCCTCTCTCCCTCCCTTTCCCTCTATTCCTTCCCCTCTTCAACTCACTGGGTATGTTGACGCTGCTCATGCCAATGATCTACGCAACCGTCGCTCCACTACCGGTTATGCTTTCGTCCTTAATGGAGGTGCTATTGCTTACCGTTCCAAGACACAAACTGTCACTGCTACTAGCTCCACCGAGGCCGAGTTCATTGCCGCCGTTTCTGCTGCAAAAACTGCAAAGTACCTTCGAGCAGTTCTCCATGAGCTCTCTTTTCCCCAGCTTTCCCCTACCCCCATTCATGTTGATAATGTCTCTGCTATCCAAATTATCAATGCTCGCAAGCCCACTGAGCGGTCTCGCCATATTGACATCCAGGCTTTCGCGATACAAGATTGGAAGGATAATGGTGATATCTTGATGCATCATATTCCTGGTGTAATCAATCCTTCTGATTCCCTCACGAAACCGACTGGTTGGGTTCTACATTCCCGTCACTGCCGGCGTATTATGGGTCATTACTATTGTTGATCCTCTTTCCTGTTTCATTTTTTTTGTTTCTATTTGTTCCACGTTACATCTACTACATTGCTGGTTTTTGGCACCATTTGTCCATTTGATGATCTCCTCACAAGTGTTTCGATCAGGGGAGGGTGTTGTACAAATTGTGCCTAGGCTAGTACCTAAGACCGGTTCCATCTCCGACATGGTGCCTGTGGTCACTCTTTTCTTACTTAGTTGTCTATTACCCATAGCTACTGAGTCGACACCATCCACGATGCTGAGGACGAATTGTTTGAGAAACAGTTTGCCGGACCAAGTCAGGTGTTTCAAACGGTGGAAGAGCTTATGGTTGTCATCAATGCTTACCAGGAAACGTCCGGAAATCTCTTGCCATCAGGAGATCACGTGGTTCATCCAGGGCGTTCGCCTGCATCTCCCATGCGAACTGTACGTTCCGGGTTGCTTTCGGCCCAAAGCCACGGCAGGAAGGTATCATCCTCAAGTGCGGAAACTGTAACCTGCGGCACAGCGGCGTCGTAGTTACATCCGCGAAGGATGGTAGGTGCCTCAAAAAACGATCCAAGGAAGTTATGAAGCAACTTGCTAGCGATGTGGGGCTTCACAAACACGCCCCACCGACCGCCAATGACGTAATCAAGGCGGGCGTTCACAAGAAGAAAACCCTCCTCAGTTACAAACAATGCTACCGGGGGGTCAACGCCAGAAAAGAATCCAAGATAATCAGCGACTCCATGAGCTTCCAACTCGTTGGGCCATACGTCCAAACCTTTGCCGAACGAAATCCCGGTTCAACGGCTTTCATGGAAAGAGGAAGCGACAATCGTATCCAGAGAGTGTTTGTCTGCCCTTCATTTGCAAACGACGTACTAATGTGCGTCCGTCCAGTCATCTCCATTGATGCTGCCCACATGAGGTCAGAGTGGAAGGGAACTCTATACTTAGCAACCGTGAAATCTGCTCTGGACGACTTATACCCAGTTGCTTTTGCAATTACGGTGGACGGCAAAGTCCTCCAGGGCTGGTTATGGTTCCTAGCTAGAGCACCTGAAAGCGAGTGCCCCAAATCTCATCACGGAGCACTTCCGACGGGAATGTTCGTACAAACTGTTTACCTTCATGTCCGACCGGGGTAAAGGTCTCATCACTGCGCTGCGCAATGTTTTCCCTGACAACCACAACTGTTACTGCGTCGTCCACATCCGGCGAAATGTGGAAACCGAGTATGGCAAAAAAATCGCTAGTATGGTGACACCCTTGTCCACGACCTCCTCACTGCCCAAGAAAACAGCCCTGCTAACACAGCTCGAGCGAAAATCCCCCGACGCCTACAAATACCTTACGGAGATCGGCGTGAAGCGCTGGATGGACTCAACATGGCTGGAAGACGAGAAAGTGCGAAAAAAGTTTTTCTGGATTCTATTTTTATTATTCATGGCTGCGGCTGTGCACTCTGCAGCCACCACCAAGCAATGCCCGAAGAAGAAGCAGGCGCAAACTTTTCCAACAACATACACGACCAGCACACCTACTACGTACAACTATTTCATACTAGTAGCTATTTCGTGCATGTACTATTTAATTTGTTTTTCTCGATCGAAGCAACAGTCGGGTAGTGTGTACTATAGTGTCGACCAGAGACATACTAGACGACAGCTTTATAGATAAGCTAGTATGCAGAGGGCGGGGTAGTAAGGTGCGTGCTATTAACTATAAAGGGGGATGAAGGAAGACGCCTCTACCGTATCAGTATAGTGATGTACGACGTAGTTTTGATTCGTCCTCAACTCTCCCCTCCCCTTTTTAGGGTTAGAATATATGATACGACGTATCATACCTCCGTATTCCGTATGATATGCTCCAAGCGGTGAAAGTTGTCCACGTATGTAGGCAGATTTCCCTTGACGTCATTTCGAGGTCTTCGTTGGTTCTCACACCGATGTGAGAGAGTGCTCGTACAGGTATGTACGGTACACAGTCACGGTAGAGAGTTGGGAAGAAACAATAAAATTCATCACAATATTGCTATAATCGGAAAAAGTTGTATTTCTGGATCATATTACTTTCCCGTTCGATTTTTAACTGTGTGAGGAGAAAGAAATCCCATCACGTCGTTCCCGATGACTATCATACGATTCCTGTCGTTTTTCACCACGTTGAAATGCCACATCATACATGTCGTACCAACACAACCAACACATCAAATGATGATGATGATGTTGTAATCGACAGAGTGCGGATCATATTACAACAAAAAGTAGCCAAACACTACACTACGCAGTAGACTACTCTATTGTATGAACCGTATTCTTCCATTGCCTCTCTTTCGTTTGTTTCGCATCTCACAGTTTAAGTCAGCATCATCACCAAAAAAAACGAAGGACACACAAATTAGCTTACCGTTAGGCGTATTCACGTATTCACAGTAGAAAGGTTCTGATCTGATCTGATCTGATCTGTTCGTATCCAAGTACGGTAGCAGAATGTGTGAGGGCCAAACCAACGCAAACATGGAACCATCTGCTACTACTTCTACTACTATGAACGGTAGACACAACAACAACGACAACAACGACCACGACGACAAACAACAGAATGGTGACAACAACAACAAAAATGAGGACAAGGATGAGGTAGTGGAGCATTTGAATGGCACGAACAACAATGACGAGAAACTTCACGATAGTATGGAAGAGATCCCATTGAATGGTAGTGACCAAGCGGAAGATGATGATACAAAGAACAAAAAAAAGGATGATGATGAGAATCATGGTGAACCCCAACGCTTTCCTTGGTGGCAAGGAGGAGGTATCAAGCCTCAAAATGGAACTGATTTGGGTGTATGGGATCAGTCGTTGGAAGATCGTGCCAACTGTATCTCACTTTGGTGGATGTCGTATCTCAATCCACTCTTGTCCTTGGGATCACGCAAGGTATTGGACGCCAAAGATGTCGGTGTACCATCGCAACAGGATCGCGCCGAACGTGCCTATCAAGGTGCCAAGAAAGCGTGGGAAGAACAACTCATCAAGGCAAGGCTTCACAATGCCAAAGTGAGAGAGGAGTGGGAAAAGCAACAGTTGGAACAACAACAGCAGCAACAACACAAACAACCAGAACAGCCTCGTTTGGAAGTCAATGGGGGGGACGATGCTATATCGACGGATTCGTCCAAAGCTCCGGATGGACCACCGGAAAAGAAACTCAAGGAACCCAGCATGAGTGCCTCGCTTGTATACAGTTTTGGTGGATGGCGTATTGCCTTGGCCATTTTGTTTCAAGTCATTTCTGCGCTGCTCAGTTTTGTCCCGGTCATCATTTTGAATGATCTAGTGGGATACTTTGAATGGTATAGTGTGACTGGTGGTGAGGGCAGATACGACTACCTAGCACCGCCGTGGGTAGAAGTTATTGGACTCGGTATAGTGCCGTTCGTCGTTTCGGTCTTACAAACGAGACATAATGCTATCATGGCTCATTGTGGTGTCTTTGTGCGAACTGCTGTCAGTACTTTGCTCTATCGCAAGGCGCTAAATGTGTCAGCGGCAGGACGTGCCAAAACGTCCACCGGACAGGTTGTCAACATGATGTCAAACGGTCCGTAAAAACACCCTTGTCGTTTGGTACCATGACATTTCTTTATGTTGGATTTCATTCATCCACTCACTCAGTTTTGCTTCTTCTTTATCTTCAGATACGATGCAGCTGCAACGCTTCTTGCAATTTGCTGGGTTTACTGTTGTGGCACCGCTTCAAATCATTGTTGCTCTTGTGTTGATCTATCGACAAGTAGGAAATGCAACTTGGGTTGGCGTGGCGTACATGGTCTTTTTGGCTCCCATCAACATCAAGGTGTTTGGCATCGTGGCATCAATGCGACGAAAAGTCCTCAAATACAGTGATATGAGAGTCAAAATGATGAACGAAATTTTGACCGGAATCCGAATCATCAAGTTTTATGCCTGGGAACGGCCCTTTGGCAAGGAAGTCAGTAGCGTCCGTGCGAAGGAGATGGACGCCTTGACCAAGCTTGCCTACACTGTCGCCGTTGGATTCTCTATCATTCTGTTGAGTACACCCATTGTACAGCCAGTCATCGTGTTTGTCACCTATGTCAACATTCAAGATCAACCACTGACCGCTGCGACAGCTTTCACCACCGTAGCACTTTTCAACCTCATGCGCTTTCCCTTTGCGTTCATGCCTATGGGTCTCTTGCAGTACATTCAATCCAAGATCTCTCTTAAACGGTTGGAGCGATACTTGGCCCTGCCGGAACTAAATCCGTACGTTCAGGATACACCTCCTCCGGACACTCCGGAAGATTCACCCTATGCCAAGTCAGGCAGCATCTCTATCATTGACGGGTCTTTTGGATGGGTCGATCCCGACGGGCCAGAAATCAAGCCCGTCCAAGACGAAGAAAAGAAGAAAAAGAAGCGCTTGTCCCGTGCCGAAAGGAAGGCCAATCGTCGCAAGTCGGAAGTGACGCTTACAACCAACGGCGACGAAAAGAGCAGCCAGCTTTCTCATTCCATTCACAGTGTGTCGAGTGCGGCAACCGAAGATAGTGGAAAGACTCCTACCATCACTTTGCAAAACATCACCTGCCAAATTGCCCCAGGTAGTCTTGTTGCCGTGGTCGGATCGGTAGGATCCGGCAAATCGAGCCTTTTGTCGGCAATCTTGGGAGAAATGGAAAGTATCCATGATTCCAAGGTGTACGTCCCTCGAAACAGCGAAGAGGAAAAGGAAATGCACGGGTTTGCATCTTACTGCACGCAATCCCCCTGGGTGGTTAATGATACACTCAGAGGAAACATTCTATTTGGCCGCGAATACAACGAGGAACGATACAACAAGATCTTATATTGCTGCGCGCTCTTAGATGACATCGCCGTCCTCCCAGCTGGGGATATGACCGAAATTGGCGAACGCGGAATCAACCTTTCAGGTGGACAGAAAGCTCGTGTTGGTTTGGCAAGAGCCATGTACTCTGCAGACACTCGTATGCTCCTGCTGGACGATCCGTTGTCGGCAGTTGATTCTCATGTCGGCGAACATTTGTTTTCTCAAGCCATTGCGGGAGACATCAGTAAGGGGAAAACAAGAGTTCTTGTGACGCATCATGTACATGTTTTGGCGCGATGTGACAAAGTCATCGTCATGGATCACGGAAAAATTAAACATCAGGGCACGTACCAAGAGCTTATCGACCGCGGAGTCGATTTTGCGGGGGCCGTAGATGTTTCCAGGATTCAACGCAGCGACGGAGTTGCAGCCGAAGACACCGACGCAATCGATGGAGAAGAAGCGAAAAATATGTCGGAAAAGAAAGAGGATCTAGTCGCGCAAAAGAAGGCTGGAGAGACGCTGGTAAAAGAAGAGGAACGCGAAGAAGGAGAGGTTGCAGGCACTGCTTACATACGCTATGCCAGAGCAGGTGGTTGGTTCATTGCCATTCTAACATGCGTAATTCAAGGTCTGGGAAGATCTTCCGAGATCATGTCCTCTTTTTGGCTAGCGCGATGGTCGGAGGAAATGCAAGCGGCTGCCGCGGAGGGTGAGCCATTTACCAAGTCAGAAACTTCCTTTTATGTCGGAATTTACGGTCTATTTGGGTTTCTTGCCATTTGTGGTCTTGGTTTCCGAGGCATTTTCCTTGCCATGCATCGGTTGAGGGCATCACAAAAGTTACACGACGGGCTGACAGAGGCGGTTCTTCGAGCACCGGTTGCGTTCTTTGATGTGACACCTATCGGGAGAATTTTGAACCGATTTGCTGCCGATATGGACAAAGTGGATCTTGAACTGACTCAGACCATTTCTCAGGGAATCAACACAATATTTCAAGTATTGGGGGCTCTCGGCGGAATCTTGGTAGCCACCAAAGGGACGTTCATCGTCGCTTTGATTCCTCTTGGTTATTTGTATTATCTTGTCCAACGATGGTTTCGAAAGACTTCCACCGAGCTTCAACGCGTTACTAGCGTTGCCAACTCGCCCATCTTTGCCGATTTTTCCCAAACTCTCTCGGGAACATCTACTATCCGAGCGTACGGAGTCCAGAAAGGTTTCTTTGACAAATGCAAGTCTTCCTTTGATACCATGAATGCATCGTACATCCTGGTTCAATTATCGTCTTATTGGCTAGCGCTCCGGCTGGATGTAATGGGTGGAGTGGTCGGTATGTTCATTGGTGCTGTGGCACTGTCAACGCTAGATATTGGTTTGATTCCAGCTGGATGGCTTGGATTGGCCTTATCTTATTCGATTGAAGTCACGTCCTATTTGAAATTTGGTGTCCAAATGATTGCCCGTATGGAAGCAGATATGAGTTCTGTAGAGAGAATTTTGTTCTACACCGACAACATCGAACCCGAAGCACCTGATGAAATCCCCGAAAAGGATCCTCCAAAAGGAACCTGGCCGACAAAGGGAGAAATCGATTTAAGTAACGCATCAATGCGCTATCGCGATGGTCCTTTGGTACTGAAACATCTGTCGCTCACTGTCAATGCAGGCGAAAAGATAGGAGTTTGTGGTCGGACGGGAAGCGGAAAGAGCAGTCTCATGATTGCTCTCTTTCGAATATCTGAGATTGAGAAGGACGGAACCATTGTCATTGATGGAGTGAACACTCGAGAAATCGGTACAGCTGCACTGCGGCTAAACATTTCCATTATTCCCCAAGATCCAGTCATGTTCAGCAATACGGTCAGATATAACTTAGATCCTTTCGCCACAGCCACAGACGAGGAACTTTGGGAAGTCTTGAAAAAGGTGCAAATGGCAGAAGCGATTGCCACACTGCCGAAGGGGCTTGACGAAGAAGTGGCAGAAGGTGGCGAGAACTTTTCTCAAGGGCAACGACAACTTCTTTGTATTGCACGATCTTTGCTTCGAAAGCCCAAAATTCTGGTGATGGACGAAGCTACTGCTAGTATTGACAATGAAACTGATGCTACTATTCAGCGCATGATTCGAGAAAACTTCCAAGATGCAACTGTCCTGACGATTGCTCATCGCCTAAATACTATCATGGACAGTGACCGAATCTTGGTCTTGGATGATGGCCACATTGCGGAACTAGACACACCGGAGAATTTGTTGGCCAAGGAAGATGGTCATTTTAAAGCAATGGTAGAAAAGAGTCGAGCGGCACAAAGCAACATCCTAGAGGAAGACTAGAAGATCACTCCTTTACCTTGCAAGAATAAATAAAATAACTGTTGTATTCACTGTAGTCTAGTCATTGGCGGGCCATTTCATGCTCTAGCAGTAACTGCGTTGTAATAACTGTAATATGTCGGTCGTAGAAAAATAGGATCGATAGGAAATCCTAAAGCCAGGTTGGATTGGACAGCAGGTGGGTTTGGGGGAATGAAAATTATAAGGCATCGGTTATGCTATCATCCATCTACTAACAAATAAAATAAATGTTGGCATTCCTGCCGAAATTTGAAGTTCTTTTCATTGAAAGACCCTATGTTTCGTGTGCCTGTAGGAAAGTAAAGAAGCACATTTTTTTGCGTTGACATAAATGATTCGGATGCTACCTACTGAATGGCGTTGGATGCCTGGATTTCAAAGCACGATCGAGTAATTTCAGTAGTCTGACCGTCTCCGACCGCCGTTGGTCACAAAATTCACATCACAATTTCGATCATTTTCTTTTTCCTTTCTTCTTGGTACGAATCCATCGTGCATGGAACATCAGCTTCTACTTTTTGTTACATTCTATCAATACCCACACCGCATGCAGTCAATGTTGGAGAGCAAATTGTTGCCATGAGATATACCATGAAAGATGACAGCACCATGTTGCTGCGAGGGACATCGAAGACTCCACTACCGCCGCCGCCGCCGCCGCCATCAAAGATGAAGGCGATGCAAGAGACTTTACACATGAAAGGAAGACAGGTATCAGTGGGACGACAACTATCAGTGGTGAAGGAAGAGGAAGATCCTTATTTCTTTTCTGAGTTTCTATTCTTTTGTTCCAATAAGTTTTGGTCTGGAGACGATGGTGGCAACAGCAACAATGCAGCCGCGACCGAAAATGATCCAGAGACCTTCGATGATTGCCGCAACTCCATAACCAAGCTAAGAAGCACAGAACTCGATAGTATCGTACGCAACAAGGACGACAGTTGGAGCTGCGACTCGACGCTGGAGAGCAGTGGCATGATTAGCCACGAATCTCCCCAGCAAAAGTTTCGTTTCTTCATGGATCCCGACGACGCTTCAGTAGCCACTTTGGCCTCGACTGATGATCGATCTCTATTTCTGAAGGAGCGATGGAATGCTATTTATACGCCCGACATCAAGTCCACGTCGCACATTGATACCAGGACATGTAAGACGGAGGGAGCCAAGCCTACGTCTAGTACCAACAACATCAATGTGTTCAATATGAACTTTTTGGAGAGTCCCCAAAACTGTGCACCGTTTGACAGTCGTGTTTTGGGAACATCCTCTTCTGACGACTCTGCCAAGCCTATTGTCTTGACTGCTTCCATCATGGACGCACTACAGAGGCACTTGCCCTATAGCAAGCAAGGGGAAATGTTCTGGTTGAAATATTCCATGATCCGGGATGGTGCCAATTTGAATACCGTCTTAAATAAGACCAAGGTAAGACCGCCGCGGGTTTTGTCAAGCTTTGGTTGATTTCCGATGATACAGTCTATTAACGAATTTATCTTTTGTTCCCTTTAGAGATCATCTTACACTGTCTTGGCCGTAGAAACCTTGGATGGTGAGGTCTTCGGGGCTTTCACCGCCAAACCCTGGCACATAACCTGGGAGTACTTTGGCACACCCGAAAGTTTTTTGTGGCGTCTTCGCAAGCGACGAAAAGGATATGATCGTGATAAACCACTTGCAGAAGGAGACTTTGAAGTTTTTCGATTTGCTAGCAACAACAAAAATATCCAAATGTGCCACGTTGATAAGATTGCCGTGGGAGGTGGCTCCCCCGACGATTGTGATGCTTGTACCGTCAGCGACGAACTGTCGCACATCAAGCTAACGGAGTGGGGATTTGGCCTAGCCTTTGGCAAAGATCTGCAGCAAGGTACCAGTTCTCCGTGTACAACCTTCAACAGCCCATCCCTGTCGAGATATCATGCAGATGGTTCTCGATTCGAGGTGGCCAACATGGAGTTTTGGACTCTGACACCGTGCATCTCCTTGGACGAAGCCAAACGAATGGAAATGACGAAAGAACTTTTCTCTTCCAATTCCGTGGCGTGGTAGGTGCGAGCAATGAACAACTACCGTCTACAGGGGACAACAAACGCACATCAATTACGGTCATTGACAGCGCAACGCTGCCTAGCAAGAAGTAATCACAAGGAATTTTTTCTAATAAGACGTAGAAGACGTGTTTTGCTAGCATAGGTATTTTCGTACGCATGCGGATTGAGCAAATTTGGACTTTGTAACGTATTGTGTAGCTGTTTGGTTGTTTCCCCAATTTTCATCAAACCCTGCGCATAGGTTGTTTTCCCAAACGTTGCACCGCTTGAAGATGCGCTGTTTTCTGTTTGTTGTTGTTTCATAACGGTGGAATTGTCTCATGCTTTTTCCCACTTCCATCATGCACTAGGTAACTAGGTACTACGTTTGTTCCAACCAAAAAGTCTGACAGATCGGTCGGAACCTCTCCTTTATTTCTGTTTGGGGCCGTTTGCAGCTTTCGATTGCAATACTGACTGTAGTAAAAAATGGCACGGTCCCAAATGTTTTCTCCTACCGTTTGCTTCAGTTGTATTTGAGAAGAAATCATGAGATTGCCATGGTAGTTGTTTTGCCTGCACTGGTAAACGATAAGCTTGCATTGCTCCAGCAGCAATTCGTCACTACGAAGGTAGTGGAATAAAATTTTGATGAACAACAGGAATGATTGTCGTATAGCTGTCACCTTGCCCTCATTGGGACAGGAAAACGATTCACCGGCCTTTTTCGTCAATTGATGATTTTGTTGATACGATAGTCCGGTTGGCGATGGAAACACCAAAAGATCTTGCATACTCTGTAGTGGTTGACATATCTCACTATTGTCGCTTTGGGATTGCTGCGGCAGTTCGTATCGCTGTTCGGGGCCGAAATTGCCATTCATGGTGATGGCCACTATGGACGAGATTGAGAGTCTCCAATCCATCCATTTTTTACTTACTGTTAGTTGTACTAACAGTACTACCTCATCGCAACAACTCTGATTCCTGGAGTTCATCCAAGCAATTTTACAGCTCCGCCAACCGAGAGTGCGGAAAATTTTCCTTCTTCTCGTTCTCAATCAGTGTTCGGATTTGCACTCCTTAACAGTCACTACAACTTTTTGTTGCGATCAATAAGACTCATTTTCCATGGAGATTGCGTGCAAGCATTCAACCCGAAGCCTAAAAATTCTTATTGCCCGGGGAGTTTTTCGGCTCACGTCTCTTTTCAGACCATCTCTCTTAAACAACCTTCTCCATTTCGGGATAAAGGACCTCTATCAATACGAGTGAGTAATGCCTGTATTCACAGTCAAGTTTGATCGAAAGATCGGCGTCCCTTCTTCTCCCTATGATACATGATTACGGGGAGAAGTGGACATTCTGTGCCTCACCCGAAATGTTATGTGTGATGTCATCTACTAGTAGCAAGATCACCTATCATACGTAGCAAGGAGGGGAATACCCAACTCCCCCCGCCCCCGCCCAGTGGGAACGCCGCCTATGGGGAGAACATCATCATCTCATTGATCCTGTCCCGCTCAAAAAAAAAGATCGTCTGCAGATGCGATTGTTGCCACTTTTCATCACTTGAAGTAATAATATTAACCGTAGTTCTGCACCTCGTTCATTCGTGTCATATGTCAAGTAACCAGCCAACCAACCGCAACGCCCACAAGCATGAACATCAATTGGATTTCCCACAAGACATTCCGGCAGCGTACCCTCCGATCGCTAAATATAATCAGCCAGAAACGTGATGAATACAAACTCTTGACGGTCGGTGTCCGATTGTTTCTGATCCAACTGCGGTATCATCCCATGGTGACACTGGGATTGCTCTTTGCCCTGCTGAGTCAACTGAAAAAATTTCGATCGCCACTCTTTCTACGCATCCTCTTTAGAGGAAAGAAACATGTTCACTTGCCAGGACACCTGCGGAGGCATAGTCCACGACTGGTTGAGGACAAACGCATCTCTACATACTGGAGAAGAGGGTAAAGGGAAGAATACTGAGCAAAGACTACTGGTGCTTTCCAAGCTGTAAATTATTGTAATATGTACAAAAGTTTGACGTGCATCTACTCTACTGCTTCCGCCGTTGGGATTGCCCGCACTCTTACTCTACGATGATCTTACAAACACGTAGCGTAGCTTCTCGTCTTATTCACAACGGCGATCGTTCTTCCTCCACTCCAGCAGCGTCCGTTCATTCCAGATTCGAAATCTAAACATCCATCGTCCGTCATTTGTGATTGCCCCCAAGCTCATAGCTTGTCCATCCAAATGTGGAATCAAATCCACTATCAAGCCCGGCGCTAGGTTGGCGTAGTATGACGTATAGTTCATGACAGTATCTTGATGTTGAAACGTGTAGACGTGAGTTGTGTCAAATTCCAAACTGGATGCTGTTCGTGGACGACTCAGGGTTGATTTTCGAGCCTTAGCAGTGGTAAATTTGTCGCTCAGTAACAAAGAAGACTCTGCCATATCACTCCGGCTAACTTGTGCAATATTTGGTTCTTTCCCCGGTTTATCGACTCGAAGGGCAGTCACGGTGCCACCATACAGGGCCAACACTCGAGGGTGTTTTGGATGGTCTACATCTAGCTGAATGCCTGGTACAAGAAAGGCAAAAACCTTGCGAACGGCTTTCATAACGATTGGATGTGGCATACCCACTAACGGCCGATCATAAGCTTCTCCCATGTAAAGTTCATCCATGCGTATTGGTTCTTTGAACTGTCCTTGTAGTGTAAATTGACACTGCCAGGTAGGCAACGGTTTGTTGTCATCAAAGGTTGTGTGGGCCAGACGAATCACAATAACGCCCTTAAAAATGTCGCTTTCGAACGCAATCGGTTCATCTAGCGGGAGACCACCTCGGAATTCATTGTCTGATTTTAGGAGACGGGTGTTGTTTCCTTCAGCTTGTATAAACACCGGTCGGTGAGTCCATTCTGTCGGTGATAGTAGCGAAAAAGGTAGGCCAACCAACCCAGAATCTTCCCCGAACCCATGTTTCGTCGAACCTGCAGCGAGCGACACCAGAACAACAACGATGATGCGAAGGTAATGGGAAGCCATACCTCGTTCTATGTGAGGACACGTTTGTTTTATGATGAAAGTTGTTTCATGCACACTGTTGCTAGCTAGCTACCGTAGGTTTTTTCGTTAAAGTACGTGAATACCGTACTCCGATGTGCTAACGAAAATCGAATGACGTCATCATCGTGGTTTCGATACAGTGATCGCCATCGCACTACGGCATGACGACAAGTTGCGATTTTAAAAAACTAGATCTATTCCACAAAAAATGTCTCATCCCGCTTCAAAGTTCACTAACATAGTCATTACTCAAGGTATCCATGGCCAACAGGTCTTCTTCTTCCAAAAACGTAGGGCTACTCAACAATCTTGCCAACTCTTCAATATGTTGCTTTTTACTACTTCGCGGAATGACACTCATATTATTTTGCAACGCCCAGCTCAATACAACTTCAGCAACGCTCCGTTGATGTTTTTCGGCGAGGTGTTGCACAACCAATGACGTCAAAACTGGATTTTCATCTGTGTTCCGATGCTGTGTACCCAAGGTGGAATACGATACAAATTCAATGCCGTGATCCTCACATATTTGACGCAGCTCAGCAGCAGTATTGATGGGATCTGCATAGGCTTGTAGGACATCAGGAATTCGTGGTGGTGGGTAGGTCTCTCCAGCCTCGATTCGATGTTGTACCCAATGGATAATGTCCAAGAGTTCAGCAGGATGGACATTTGACAATCCAATTCGTTTCGCTGTATGATCAATGCCAGCCACAGCCTCCATGGCCTTCCATGCATCTTTCAATTCCAATGTCGAAGGAGGATTGTCGCATTTAGGGTGCCATCCTTCCAGCGGAAAAGCGAATTTACGAAAAGTATTAGTGTCGCACCCGTATTCGAAACACAAACTATAGACCGCCAAAATTGGAACCAACAACAAGACTGTTGTTGTCGTACGTACCTGACCAACAACGGGGAGCATGTATGTAATATACATCCAGTGGTATTGGGCTGAAATGATCGTTTTCGTCATTTTGGTTTCTTTGTCGGTCTTCGCAGAATCCTACAAGTTCATTTCGACTTGTGGATGCATGCCTTCGAATATCCGACACGGACGTCAATGACCATGGAGGAATCTTGGTACTGATTTGTAGATCGATACAATCCTCCAGACCAGTCTTCGTATAGAAATCTTGTAACGACCGTCCGACTTCTGCTTGGTTGTACCACCAGTCTGCTTCGGCCGTATCGAATTTTCGAAATCCATTTTCCAATGCGAGCTGTACGACAGAATACGTATTCCCTCCGAGACCACTGAAACCATTGGAAAATAATCATAATAATATTATTCATATAGAGAGACATTTACGTGAATGATACAGAACGGTGACGAAAGTCAGACGACCAAAGCATTAACGGAATACAACACAGCGTAGGCATTATTTCACGAAAAAAAAGGAGTAATCGAAAAGAACAACTACGAGCAATGAGTTGCTTGTTCTGTCGTAGGTATTGTTATTACTTACGCCGTGCCAAATCCAACACCGATGGCAGTCTCGTTGTAAACTTGCCAAAAGTTGCTCATTTCTGAATGGTCACAGTCAGTAAGAAGTAATTCGAAATGGACCCAATGTCAACTGGTTGTTGGCGGCTCTCTCATTCTTGTACCGAGTACGGAGTTTGGTAACAAATGACACAGTGTGGCAGATATCCGAGTACTGTATCATAGATGAAGATCCGAGAGCCGGGAGCCGGGAGTCTACCTACTAGTACTACTTATAGTACGTACCTATCATAATTTCTTATGCTGTTAGTTCGTTCCTGCCTGCACGCTGGCTTGTCGTAGAGCGTAATTTGTACGGCGGTGCAAATGTGCGTGCGGCTGAATCAGCAAAACGATTGCCACGTCAAGCGAATTCAACTTTCTCTTCTTCTCCTCTTTAATGTGTATATCACGATGATGTTGTGTCATGACCCTAGATGGGGAATTCTTTCATGTTGTCAGAATTAACTGTAATCATTCATCGATCCCCATCGGTGAAGCTGGTAAAACACTTTGCAGTTAATTGCGAACATTCGTAGCTACTACTACATACATTCAGAGGATTGGACTTTCCATGATTTGAGACGAAACGAATGTGAGCGATCACAAAGCTCCATTTCGCCGCCGCTAGTATGGAATGTGTACACTTTCACAATTAACAGGTAATAAAAAAATAAAAGGAGAGACAATTAAAAATAAAGGACATCAATAATCAAAACACTCTCTCTCCAATTCGCCGCCGCGATTTGTGAAAGGGTTCCCGGGGAAATAACGGCGACTCTGTGAAGATGCCAACCTTTCCTTTCCACACAACTCACAGTCAAATATAATTACGTCACACGTCGGATCATCATTATTTACAGTTACAAGGTCGTCGCTTATATCAACCTCCAATAGAACATTATTCCCCCATCAGCTTTCAGCTCTATCACACACTGTTGTCGTTCAGTTTGACATCGAATCTATCGCACCACCAAACCTATTACTAATTAACATGTCGCACGTGATTCGAGGGGAAGAGCCACGCCTTTCCCAAGGCGACCGCAAGAAAAACAGCTCCCGTACGGCACTCGACGAAATGGGCGAAGATGGGACCTTTCGACGCACCGATGCCGGTTGGAGGAACTTTATTTCTCGCAAACCGGGAGCCAAATTCCCACCCGCACCGGGACGGTATCACTTGTTCTGTGCCTATGCGTGTGGATGGGCTAATCGAGTGACGATTGTAAGAAAGTTGAAAGGTCTTGAAGATGCCATTGGCGTTACGATGGTCATGCCCGTGTGGCAGCCCACCAAACCGGAAGTTGACGGCCATTGTGGATGGCACTTTTCCGATCCCTCTAACAAGGGGGGGTTGACCAATGCCTTAGGTCTAGGAGGGCCCTTTCCGGCAAGTTACCCCAAGAATGATCCGGAACCATTCTTTGGTTGCAAGACAGTGCGAGAATTGTATGAACGCGCCGGTGATACCGATGGAAAGTACACGGTTCCAATTCTGTGGGACAAACAATTGAATACGATCGTTTCCAACGAATCGTCGGAAATCATTCAAATGCTCAATTCCGAGTTCAATGAGTTTGCCATGAACCCCGATCTTGATTTGGAGCCCGAAGACTTGGTTGGAAGTATGAAAGAAGTTGATTCGTTCATTTATCACGACTTGAACAATGGTGTTTACAAATGTGGATTTGCACAAACGTAAGTAGCCTTATTCGGCTGGCGTACCAGCCGGAAAAAAGGTATCTCTTTCTCACCTCTCTTTCTGGTCTTTCCCTTTGTTTACTCCACCGATAGCCAGGAAGCGTACGATGTAGCCATCGAGAAACTCACCAGTGCTTTTGACAGAGTGGAATCGATTCTCTCCAAGCAGCGGTACATTGCCGGTGATCGACTGACACTCTCGGATGTGCGGCTATTCGTGACGCTCATGAGATTTGACGAAGTCTATGCCGTCTACTTCAAAACGAATACACGAAGTGTGGCCAATTCGGAAGTTCTTTTGAACTATGTACGAGAAATTTACCAAATGCCAGGCGTCCAAGACACCATTGATATGGATCAAATCAAGCTCCATTACTTTGCGTCGCACCCACACTTGAACAAATTCAGTATTGTTCCAAAGGGACCTAATTTCATTGGCATGCTGCAGCAACCACACAATCGAGAATCGTCCGGCGACAATAATAAGAAACTCAAACTGACAACAACCCCCTCGGTGTCTCCCACCGATCTGACTCTCGATAAAAATGCATGGGATCCTGTCTTGGTTGGATAGTTGTTTTGGCACCGGAAAGTCCCATTTGCACTTCAATGACAATAATTTTTTTGTCATTCTTCAAACCTCTAACGCAATGATGTCTATAGAAATGCCTTTTTTGACACGCTGTCTGTAGATTCAACACGCAACTACTACGATTACTGGGGAGGTATATATAGAAACTCGTTTCACGCGAGTCAACGATAACACTGATTTAGGATCGAGATCCTGAATCAGCACCTGATTCCCGCTTGGATCCTTGGAAGTAAATTTCGATGCTTTCCTTCTTCTTGCGCGGCGGCTTGTTGGCGGAATTCACCAGAGGCTCGGCCCTGGATGCTTCACTTTCAGTCTTCTTTCGGCTTCGACCCCCGGCGAAGGCAATCAAGGCAACAACAACCACAGCGGCAACAACAACGAGAGCAATAATCCATCCATTGTTACTACTCGATGTAGAGGAAGGCTGATGACCGTCCTTGACGTTGTTCCACAATGAAACGACATATTCAGCATTCATACCGTTGAAGGAATCAGGATCAATTTGAAGAATGTTTCGGACAGTGGCACAAGAAGCTTCAACGTCGCCAATTTGTTCGTAGTTGATTTGATATCCATTGTCGGCACACTGGCATTGTTCGGTTCGGCGTCTTTTCTTTCGTTCACCTTCGTTTCCTTCGCCGCCCTCTTGGCCTTCTCCCTCACGATTCTCTCCCTCTCCTTGTTCACCAGCCTCATCAGCATTGCCTTCGACCTCTCCTTCGGCTTGCTCCTCTTCTTCACATTCGCATTGTTGTTCTTGTTGTTGCTCCTGTTGTCGGTTTTCGTCACCTTCCTCGCCATACAGATTGCATGTCACAACATCAACGGAGACTCCAAAGATATTTTCACAGAACTCAATATCTTGCATTGCTGCTTCTTGATCTTCTTCTTGTTCTTCTCCTTCGCCCCCTTCCTTTCGTTCGCAATAATGTGTGTTCTCAAGGAAGTAATCAGCATTCTGAATCATGTAGGGAGTGAGATCACTGGCAACCCTGTAGGTGTAATCAACATTGTTTGCATTTTCGTCTTGTTCCTCCTCTTCTGCGACATCATCACCTTCTGCAGCAGCTTCAATCACCGTGCCTTCAGGGAAAGGGTAATAGTTGGACATGACAGGAGCGTAGGTGGTGCACTCTTCATTCAAAAAGAGTTGTGAGCCGAATCCATAGCCATTCTCCAAACAGTTGAAGCCAGAATACCAAGCATGCTCGGCGTAAAGTTCTGCAAAGGTTGTATCTGTAATTGTGGAGAAGATAGTGTTGACATCATCCTCATCCATCTTGTGACAGACATCTTGATAACCGGTAGAGGCGCGCACCCAGTTTTCTAGTGTTGTCATGTAGAGTTCACGTTCATAATCGTCATCGCCATACCCAACGGTAAAAAACACGATCGATTCTTGGGTGGCCAAGTATCCTGTAACTTCTTCATCATTCGGCTCAATTGTGAATGCTCCGCATTTCAAAAAGCGGAGCTGCAACAGATCGTCTTCTTCTTCTTCTTCGTCGTCGTCGTCGTCTTCTACGTCCTCCTCCACCTCTGCTTCTTCGTCAGCCATGTCTTCTTGCTCTCCTTCTTCTGCCTCATCGTCTCGCTCATCTTCGTCAACTTGTTCGTCCACATCATCACCTTCCTCCTCGGGATTTTCCTCGTCGTTTCCTTCCTCTTGGGCTTCGTCTTGGCGATCATCGCCATCACCATCCTCGTCGTCTTCCTCGTCTTGTAAAATACGCTTACGAGTGTCGATGTCGTCAACCTTGATGGCATTGCGAAGTAGTTCCTTCATGTCCATGTTGGCCAAATCCTCGACTTTCAACACGGTGCCTTGTCCCCGTCGGACGCTCTTGGCGTCGACCATCGCCAACATGATGACGACATTACAGAGGGCCGCCAACAGAAACTTGGTGGATGTCATGGTCTTTTGGCGATACGAGCGCTTGGTTGTTGTTTTTAATGATGATGATGAATAAATAAACTCAGTGCAGATGCAGTTGGCTTTTGTGTTGAAGTCTTGTGAGAAAAGTTCTGCTATGAATGACTACCCGTAGCTAGCGACGTTTGGAAGCAGAGGTGTGTATACTTGTCGGTTTACCTGGAATTGTTGTAGAGTGCTCCTTTTTTATTGATAGACACACGCCGAATCAATTTTTTGCGATGATGTACACGCCGACGTTCTTCTCAGTGAGCACCTCTTCAGCTTCTCCATCGACAAAACTTTTGAAATGAGCCGTTCGCTTATTTTGGATTTAAGCAAACTGGCTGCGCGCTATCATTTACATAAAGCGTTACGCAACCAAAATGCGTTGGGATTGACTGATAGGGGCGAAGAGGACGACGGAAAAGCGGAAAATGCCCACATGAAAAAGATGAAGGTTGGAGCTACTAACAGTAAGGAACTGAACGGGTCTGCATTGCACCATACGATATATTATTCGTAGAGAGACGCCATGGTCAGTATTAGACCATGGAAGTTAATTCTTATTATCAAAATTCTATTTTAAGGCTATACTAACATCCAGCTGCCATCGGTTCCGCATCGAGAAGTAGCTCACCCACCTGCCCCCCTACTAGAGGGGGCGGGGCAATTTTGCGAACAGCTTTCCATCCACTTTGTTGCCCACCACTCAGGACTGGAAAGGCAAAAAACCTCACGAATGAGGAAAAGTCCAAACCAGTGAATGTCAGATTTGACGTGGTCTTCCAAAAACAATGCTGGAAAGGCAGCATTTAACCACATAAATTGTGTTGGTTGTGTTGATATCTTCTACCTTGTTGCAACCCAATAGGGCGGATTGTACGTGTAAAAGAAGCCTTCCATGCCAAGCACCAGTAATATTTCCAATGAAATAGTACCGTCCCTCTGCACTTGACACTCGGCTGAGTTATGATGCCATTTCTTCCAAAGAAATGTCAGTGCCCATCACAACTCTATCAGGAATTATGCATTAAGCATTCTTCCTCCTCTCCCTTAGCCCCTTTCCGACAAAATAAGAGAAACACAACCTCTTCCGTCGGCCACCAGTTCTGCATGATGCCATGCACAAGACAGCAGTAGTTTGTACTACCGCTGGGACGATCTCTTCCGTTGCACTGATAAATCGTCTGTGGATTCTTAGTTCCCCAGGCTCTGACAAACCTGGGTGAAGCCCCCCTACCACGACAAGGTGATCCACTCGGGGGAGACCATTGAAGGTAAAATATTTCAAACTTGTACGATATGTAACGGAGCACCATCAATTGAGCCATCGATGCACGGGTGGTAGTACCGTAGTAATTATTGGCACTATTCGGTCGGTCCCGGATAGATTGAAAAGACAATGTTGTACATAAAACACGAATTACTTGGCTGACTGTGAATAAAATATTAGTAGTACTTTTTACTCAAGTGTATTTCTATTGCTCTACAACCTAGAATACCTACTCCTCAACTAGCTGCGTAGCAGTAGTTTGAAGCCGTTAGCTATTTAACTATTCCAACTTGCAGCTACTGGAGTACCATCTATGCTTGATTAGTTGATGCTGCAGCTGCAGCTCGTTTAGCACTGTGTACACACGACTGCATTTGATGGTTCGACCCATTCCTCGTGCGTTCGGAGTTCGGAAAGCGAAACAAGGAAGAACGAAATGGAACAAATCGGAGAGCCTTGTTGTGGCCTGAGGCTGAATCATTCGCTTTCTTCATAGACATATACTTTCATTCATCAAAAAATGAGAATTCCCCGATATTCGACCCCAAAAGAGCCTGTGGCGGACTTCGCATTTTGACGTACGTATGCATATTAGACTACGTAGAAATAATATGTGACAGTTCGCTGTATTATAGCATTTACCGTATTCTGTAGTACATCCGGACGTCGTAAGCAACGACGGGCGGCATGTTCCACCGCCACAGTACCGAATTTCAAGGTGTACGGTTGTGACAACCGGTAGAAGCTGTCTCTATGGTAGTAGCAGCGTCGCTCGACAAGTTCATAATAAAAGATCGACATCCGTCAAAATCCGACAACATTTTTAATACCTCGACCGTGAACATCACACATTCTCTCACCGCTAGGTAGTAACATTACATACTACTTCAGAATAATAATTTTTCCAGAAACACGCAACTGTCACCATGGCTTCTTTGACTCCTGACCACCGTTCCGATGAAGTAACCGGCGCAGCCATGAAGGAAGGATTGATGAGTGGTGGTGTCGTGTTGGTTCCTTGTTTGGCCGGACTTTATGTTGCCATGCAAAATCCAAACTTTCGAAAGGTACGTCGTTTGATTTATCTTTTGGTATGCATGGAAATAACAGGCATTCCTTGTTGGATTTTTTTTCGAAATGATTGATGACATTACGTCGTGTCTGTCGTTGTCATTTCATTTTCCATTTCTGTTCTCTGACACAATTTCTACCAACCAACCAACATACACAGTTCACCAACTGGCAATCCCGCACGGCCCTCGTTATTATGCCCGCCCTGTTTGCCTTTGGATTTACCTCGGAAAACAAACTGATTCATCGTATGGAAGAAGTGGCATCAGAAACTGAACACAACATGAAGACCGTCGCTTGGGCAGAAAAGCAAAAGAGCATGAGCCAGGAAGACATTAAACTGCACCAGTTGTACCGTCAAGCCATTTTGGACTCGGGCGTCCGTTTAGTCGATACTCCTGAGTTGAACACGTATCAAAAGGCTGCCAACTATGTCCAATCGAATCCCTTCAAGGTGATTGCCGCCATTGGTGTACCCTCGGTCGCAGCCATCTTTTATGGACAAGGAACTCATGGAACCGGCAAGGAATCCTTTCAAATGCAGTTGTTGCACACTCGTGTCTTTGGACAATTCACTGTCATTTGCACTCTGCTGGGTGTCATGGGAATGAAGGAAATGATGGACCGACAGGGTCGATTCGTCACCGATGATGAAATTGAATCACGAGTGGCCGAAATGGAAGCCACACGAACGGCCATGATGACGCGAACGGAATACCAAGATGCGTTGAAGCATGGAGACCATGGCAGTTCGGGAGTTAGAGCGCCTCATGCTGAACGAATCAAGATTTAAATTGACATTGGCCAGGAGCAAGATTATGGGACGCTAGTTTTTGTCTCATACCAATTCCATCGACAACGACAACGTGACAATCGCACCCACGCACATACATACACTGCAGTCGTAGTCGTAAACTTGTTAACTAGAGAAAATAATGTTTTTTTGATTGAAAGTTTGTCGTCGACCTATGAAAACACAGACAATCCAACCCCACACCGGAACAAGGTCTAGCTTTTGTGAGATTCCTTGATAGAATTTCGAATGTCCTTGAATCGCTGGACACACTCTTTCTTGGATTTACCCGTGACACCTTTGGTAATCATGACTAGCAGCAAGATTATTGGATGCTTGTTTTGTCTCATGACAACTTCATTGACAACGGCAACGTGATACTCCCACGCGTACATAAACACACTGCAGTCGTACTAGTGGTAAATTTGTAAACTAGTCGCAGTAGAGAGGAAATATTCCATGATTAAAAATTTGTCGTCGACGTGTGAAAACAAAGACAGTCCAACCCCACACCGGAACAGGGTCTAGCTTTTCTGAGCTCCCTTGATAGCATTTCGAATGTCCTTGAATCGCTGGACACACTCTTTCTTGGACTTGCCCTTGACACCTTTGGCAATCATGGTCCAGCGCTCATTTTTTTCCATTGTTGCAGGATAAGAGCTCAACGCCGTTTGAAGCTGCTGGTCTTGCTCAGGAGTCCAATCTCCATCGCCATTGGCTTGTTCTAAGGATGACGATTCAGCAGGAATGGCTGCGGGAGTTGACGCCGGATTGTTGTCATTCCCATTTTGAACCACTTTGTTCGTCTTGTTGTTGTTGAGTCGATTGAATGTTTCTATGCACTCTTCTTTCGTTCGTGGGTCGTCTGGGCGACACAGATTGTTGATGTAATTGGCAATCTGGTCCCAACGATTTGCCCCTCCCGGTGGATATTTCTTTATTCCCTTTGCTAATGCGGAGAGTTCCTCTTTGGTAAAAGGAGCTTTGATCTTGGTCGTAGCGGCACTCTTTCCGGATGATTCCTCTTTTGTTATTGTTATTGCTGTTGTTTCTGTTGTAATGGTAGAACTACCATTCGAAATGGAAATATCCTGTTTATTCTCGCTCTGGTCTTTGGACCCGTTCTGTAGTTCTTGTGAGTGTTTCTTCACCAAGGAAACAATGTCTGGAGCCGACTTTGCTTCCAACTGCAAATTGAGTTCCGACAGTTGCGTACGATTCAAAGTGTTGCAAATCAAATCCACCTCGTCTTCCAACGCGTGTTCCTTCTCTAATAGTTCTTCCAGGGCACCACTGACTTGCCGTCGGAACGCTTGTTTGACTTTTCGCAGTTGCTTCTTTTCTTTTTCTCTCTGCAACTTCTCGTCCGCTCTCCTTTGCTTTTCTTCCTCCATGCGCTTTTCATCTGCTTTCCTGGCTTCCTCCTTGGCCATTTCACGTTCCAGGGCTTCTTGCTCCCGTTTCCGTTGCCGCTCTTCCTTCTCTTCGATCATTCGTTTTCGCTCTTGTATCAGTCTTGGGTCAACTGCCATGGCCCTTTCTACCAGTGTAGTGATGCGGGCCACTTCGAGTTGTTTCAGTTTCTTGGCATGTCGGTCAATCTCCTTTTGGTACCACCTTTTTTCGTACCGCGATTCGGCATTTTCGAGATGATCCTCCGTCTCAAGTTCCCTCGATGCTTGTATTGTGAAGTCTCTCCAACTTTCAAAGTGTGTCCAGTAATCGTAGAACTCATGGACCTTGTCAATGGGAGTGTCCTGATCGCCTAGTGACGGAGGTTTCTTGGGATGAAATTTGGCAGATTTGATGTTTTTGTTTCGTTTTTTCATGGCGTTGCTTTGTTTGGGCGGCAACAACCGTGCGTCAAAATGCAAGTTCCGTTCAAAGACGGCTCCGTACTCGGCAAAGAAATCTTTGGGATTCTCCGACGGTAACCCATCGTCAAATGGCATTTCGGTCGAATCATATGCCAACTTTTGGGTAGATAGCGTTTCAAAGGCTGCCTTGACTTTTAAGAAGACGGCGTCCTCTTCGCCACGCCCCGATTTATCGGGATGATACTTCAAACAAGCCTTCCGATATGCTTTTTTGACATCATCTGACGTTAGAGTGGGTCGAAACGGCAAATGCAACACTTGGTAGTAGTCAATTTCTTTCAACTCGAGTTCGGTGAGGGAAAACAAGTCAACCGCGGGTAGCGATGACTCTTCTCCTGGTACATCGTCAATATCATTATCGTCGTCTTCGTTTTCATCGTTGTTCCCGGCACGATCACCAGCTAACGCGTCCTCCCACACTTGATCTTGGTTCTCCCAAAGTGATCGAAACTCCAAGAATCCCGGACCGGCGCATTCCACACATATTTTAGGGAATACCTCCGGCAAATCGAGAGTGCTATGCTTGGTGACTGTTGGCATTGTGACGGATATAGCTAAAGCAGGAGTACTATTGGTGTGTTCGGTCTCCCAACCTCAGATCTCTTTCTCTCTTTCACACTATACCACTGTAATATTTCCAGAGATTCTTGAGAGGTGGAATGGTGGTTGTGGTTGCGCGGTGGTTTCGTCGTGTGTTTGATGGTTCATTGGGATGAGCTACTGATAGCGTACAGACCACGATTTACGAATAATACGTAGTACTACCGTACTCCAGTAGAGAGTCGTACGACATACGACAGTAATAAGACTTCGACGTTCTACGTACTATAGTACTACAGTCAATATACGATAGTTATGATAGTAGTACGTCCTACCACTCACCACGTCACCACTCACCACTCACCACTCACCACTCAAATAATGCAATGTATAAAAATGGGCTTGGATGCTGTTCCCCTCCCCCCTGACCGACTTCTGGACTAACCCGAATGCGCCGCAGTGTGGTACGCTACTACCATTACATATCGTAGTATTCTTTTGAGTTCGATTCCCCTAAGACGTGTTTACACCAATGTTGTTAAAAATACAAAAGTCGGAATTGAGTGCTATTGCCCGCCAAACCCTATGATTAAAAATCGGAATTCTCATTTGTAGCGATCTATTTCGCTGTAACTTTAAGTCTCACTTTAAATCTACTGGTTGCCGAACTCACAGTCACCAGAGATGCGATATATTATCCCTGAAAAAAGAGAAGATGCGGAAGAGACGATCCACTTCCCTGGAAAACCCGAAAATGTCACGCTACGTAGTATGATACTACGCACTCCGAGTACATTCAGATGTCTGAAAGTACTTCGAAGTATACAGTTTTCCAAAAGATGTTGCGAATGGAATCCACCGGATTTCCTTCTCTCTAGTACTACGACATTATGCTTCGGGGATGATCATGATAGAACTGTTGACTCTCCAAACATCCAAAACATGCACCCATCGTAGTGCCACCCAATTCTACCTTGTCGACTCCTCCCGTCTAATTTATGTCACGCCGAACCAAGAATGTGGGATGTCAATCGCCACTGTTTTATCCCCGCGCCAATCACTGCACTACAAGTGTTCAGACAAATCACTATCGAGAACTTCCTTTTCTCCATTGCTATCTCAAAGCCATTGTGAACAGTTGAGAGAGTGTCCAAAACATCGGGTTTGAAAGTAAAACTAATTACCGAATATTTTGTCACCGACGGCTTTCTACTCTAGCTAGAGGAGGCCAACTACGCTGTTTAAGCTAAGCGTAAATCGTAGCGTCTTGTCATGTTCAAAACAGATGGGGCAGCGAAAAAGTTGCCCATTGCAAGTTGCAAGCGAGTGCTTCAAAAGGTTCCCCACTTGGGACTTTTTTCAAAAGACTTTCGAAAGCATTCACGATCTTTGTTCGTGGCAGCCGTAATGTCCATCAGGATGGAAGGAGTAGTGGACATGACCACTCATGAAACAATGTAGCACTAGTGACTTGTGTGCATTGTTGAACAGTTTCCGTACGTTGCATCCGTTCTGTTTGGGCAAGTAAGTTTGGACCTGTCTCCTCATTGATATCACGACCATCACATCGATGTCCTCAATGGAGGAATACAATGTCGGTCGCGCACGTCATCTTGTGATGATTGATGATTCGTCCTTCTCATCCTCTCCTTCTCCACCTGTTGTGTCGTCCAGTGCTTCAGCGCTATAACTGGTACGGACATGGACTATCAAAGATACTTTGTTAAGATTACTCTACAACTGAATCCTCGTAATCACCACGGTAGGAGAGGCCCCAGAAGTCTCGTCTCAATCATTGTCACGTACATAATAAAATATGTTGTATTCGTTCGTTTTTCTTTTTTTTTTTTGGGGGGGGGGACGATATGTGTCCCTCCTTCGTCGTACACCCAAGCAGTTTTAGCACATCACAAAAAATAATGAAATTTTACAGTTATTAATTTCACAGTTAAAGGGGTTGGTGACGTTGATGACGTAGTCTTTCGGTCGGCTCGGAGCATCAGCAGTAGATTGTTCTGACTCCAGGTATTTTTATGATACCGTCGTTTTTGTTCTAGTGTGAGAGCGGTATCTAATTATTTCCTTACTCTCGCCTTCTCAGGCTTTTTAACGGACGACGTGCTTGAATAAGCATTCATTCCACCAACTCCTCGAGAAACGAGACTTTAACTCCCTGAAATGAGACACCACCTTGGAGATTGATAGGCTCGGTGGGCTATACCAACTACCAGAGGTATAGCCTCTAGTTCGATGTGTTTACCTTTTTCACCGCCCAAGCAATGATTTGACGTTGCTCCAGTTTCCCAACTGTTCGAGGGAATTTTCTCAGGATATGATATATGTTCCGCTTCGGGGATGAAGCTGCGTTTACGGATCATCAGCATGGTCGAGAAGAGAGAGATTTTGCTTCTAAAGAAAATGAATTCTTCGTTTTCCAAAAAATAGCAGTTTCGATTTTTTTTTTCATTGCTTGTTGGAGTACTTCTGTGAAGGTTTGTTTGTAACTGTAAGTTCTGATGAGATCGATGACTGAAGATTCATCAACACTAGTCTTCGAACGTCCCCACTTTCACACACAACATACCCCATCGAAGGCTGTTCAAATAGCTACGATGAACGGCGACAGTAGAGAAATCGAACTTTTCTTTCAGCAAGATCTCTTCGTTTTTCGACGCAAAAGTCTTAGTCCAGTGAATTCTTCACAAGACGATGTAGATGAAGAATGGACATCCACTCTTCAATTTTTGGAATCGGACGATGAGTTCTTTGGTGACAATGTAGATCGGAGGAAAATTGAAATGTCCACGGTATCCTCCCATCCCAAATCTCCCATAAAGGCAAATGATTCATTGATGGATGCCTCCGTCCGAATTTACTCCAGCGCCGACCATTCAGATGTCTTTAACAATGATCAAATGAAGGAAATACAATTGATGGATGAATCGACATCCTCCAGATTGACTCCAGCAATCGAGGTGTTGTGCGCTGACTATTTATTAGGAAGCAGTAGTGACAGGAATGGGAACCTTTCTCTTAGCAAGATGGTGCAGTCGTTTCCGGATTCCTTGAAAAAGCCACTTTCTTCGTCTACATCACCTTCTCCCCTCCCAAGCATAGCAATGGATTCCCTCGTGTCCAAGTCGCAACCTGTATTGAGTAGCGACCCATCACCACTTTCTATGTCGGCTGAAAGAGACATCGTTTCAATGACTCCTGTCCGAAAAAAGAGGAAGCCCAGGGTACGATACGAACGCAAGTGTGAGAGCAACTTTTTCACGGAAAAACGCCGTCATAATGTATTCACTTTCTTCTTCTTTTTTTTTTCTCTCGTTTTCCAATGCCACAGGCAACATCCTTTGGATTTCCTTTTCGTCTTCACGAAATGTTGAACGATATCCATGGCAAGGAGGAACACACTGATTCCTGCCAATGGATGCCCGATGGACGTAGCTTTAAGGTTTTCAATGTCCAAAAATTTTCCACCTGTACATTGCCACTTTACTTTGGTTCATTGAAATACAAGAGCTTCATCCGGCAACTCAACATTTACAATTTTGTACGGTGCCATGGCGCCTATCGTCATCCTTGCTTTGTTCGAGGCCAACCCAAACTGTTTTGGGATATGCGACGTCAAAAGATCAAAGGCACCGGAAAGAAATCTTCGATGGTGTCATGAGATCACAATGAGAATGTTCTACTACCCTATTACATATGTTTTTGAAATTCTCGAAAGAACGTCCTGCAACGTTTTGCAATTCATGATTCATTCCAAGATCCTTGGGTTATTTTCCTATATTATTGTCTCACACTATTGTACTACAACTGATCAACATTTTTTATCTACGACAAGTAATAAATCCATCCTTGCAAAAGCTGTGTTCTCTGACCATAAATTGAAATAATGATGATGCACATTCCGTCTACCGGTAGTAGAGTGGGGTTCTTCTAGAGATCCGTTTTTTCAATGAACCGAGTACACGGATTTCTTTCAATAAAAAGTATTTCGTTGCTCTCAGAGGTACGCGGTCATCAGCATGAAGTATAAAAACAATTCTTACGGACAGCAGGACATGAAAGAGAGCGTCCTGATTTCGGATTGACCTCGCGGATTGTCCGCAGGGGAAAGCGCTTTTGGCAGGCCGCGGCTCGACCAGACATTTGGATCTGCTCAACCATCGCTTGCACCAACGACCCTGCAACAACGTTCAAAAGATTGCCCAAGAAGGGAACGTATCGCATAGTGTGGTATTTTCAATTTTGGGAGACATCGAAGGTAGTAGTAGTGTATCATTACACTCTAGCTAGTGTATGATTTGGTCATGAAGAACGGAAGACAGTCGATGATGCAAGACGTGGTTTATTATCATCATGTTACCCTATTGCATTTTTTTGTAACAACTGTAAACTACTACCGGTACTGTTGTTGCCCACTACCGTACTCTAGCTAGTAGCTACTTCCGGTAGCTACCGTAGAAGAGAGAGCTATCATACATACCGTAATACGTACGGTAGGGCGAATCACCGGATTTGACAGTACCGATACAACCAGTAGGTACGGTAGTGCCTGTACCTACTCTTGGTACCACGTACTTCGAGGTACCAAAAGTGCGACTGAAAGACTACGGTAGAGGGTAAACATACATACGGTAGATACATAGAGTACCGTCGGTATCGCAAAAAGTACCGTAGTATCGGTACCGGTACTGTAGGTACCTGGTACGTCGTAGACCGTAGACCGTAAATTCTTTCGAGATGCGAAAAAATACACTGTGACAATAGTAGTGATGTACTTCATCGCGCTGTGACACGACAATGAATCCCCATGACAACAAACGTTCAACTTTTCCGCCAAAACATCACCAATCAACACCACTGAAATATCGTTGAAATTGTTGTGATTGCGACTTTGAACATACTGACACCACAATAGTAGTAGTGTCTTTTGGTTAGCATTCTGTCCAATCCTTTCGACATCTACGTAGTATATAAACGCCCAGGACTTGGTCGTAACCATGCATCGCCCACTTCAACAAGATGCATCTCGTGTTGTAACGTATGGAGCAACAGCAGCAACAATAGCCTCCTCCACTTCCTCTACACCATCTTCCTGGCGGCATCTTCGATGGGCTTCCAGTCCGTTTAGACATCATCAAGGTCATGGAGAGATTCAACTTTCATCGGACGATGGTGAGACATCCACGCCGACTCTCAGTACACCTGGGTCCTCTTGTGGGAACTCTCCCTCTTCATTCCACTCGGCAAATGGCATAACACCACCGCCACCACCTCCCTTGCCTCCCTCTTTACGATGTAGCAGTAGAGGCATTCGAAGGATGGCTACTGCACGTCAGAAACGAAACAAGGTGTTACTTCTTATAGCCTCATGTCTGGGAATATACACTGTCATTTTGTTTGTACTGTGGAACAAGTCCATTTTGGCCATGTCTGCGGGAGGAACTTCCAATTCATCGTCTTCTTCTTTTTCCATTTCCAGCTCTTCCGACACTGAATCGGATGATGATTATTACTATCCTCCTTCGAAACACCATCATCATTCTCATTTGGAGTCCTCATCGTATGCATCCAAAATGAAACAATTTCTCTTTGAAAACTTCCTACCATGGGGCCCATTCAGAAGTAATTCCATTTCACCCCCGTCTCATACCACTCGATCCATTTTGTTGGTCATGCATGGTGAAGCCGTGCCGGAATCACCCTACATTCCCGATTTGAAACGTCCTCTGACCGAAAACGGCATTCGTGACGCCGACGAACTCGGTTGGTATCTACAAGAACATAACATTGAACCACCCGATTGGATCTTTGCTTCACCCAGTGTCCGGACGTCCTATACTCTGGAACTGATCCGTCGCCATTGGGCCTCGGATGTGCCGGTAGCCTTTGAAGAAATTCTGTACATTTTGGCGTTCAATGATTACTTTGCCTTTTGTGCCGGCCTAGCCTTTAATTTTCGTCGCGTATTGATTGTGGGACACAATCCGGCCATTTTGAATACCGCCAAGAAGCTCATGGCCGCACATGGCATTGAAGACTTCCCCGAAGCGGGATTGATGGAACTTCGATGGAATCATCAAGAACTATGGATGAATCTAGTGCCGGGAACAGGTGACACGGAATTGGCAGTGAGTCCGAACAACGTGCAAAATGAATTTTTCAACGTCACCGTGACCAAGTTTAGTAAAAAAAGGAGGCGGAGAGAGCAACTACAACAAGAGCAAGCGCAGCCATAGAGAGCATGCTTTGGTGGAATAAAATCTAACTATTTTTGCCAAAGTCGCCAAAACAATAATTACTACTACCGTAGTTTTGGTGGTATAATATACCCCTGGGTTTAGTAAGCACCCCTCATTTTCAATGTACATCGGAACGTGCCGTTGAAGGACAGACGTACTTCGGAAAAACTTTCCAAAATTCCGAGATTCCATCAGTGCTCAAGGACTGCGGTCAAATTGGTCAAATCAAAGCCACAATGTTGGGACCAATTGCAACACAAAAACACAAAATAACAATGAACGACAATACAATCGGTTCTTTGGTACCCATTTACGGCATCGCAAGCCCAGATCTTGGTTGTTCCTGTGAACACCATGCTATTTGCGGTTCGCTGGTGTACATAGAGATGCTGGTTAGGTTCAAAAAGAGGGTTGTATACAGTGGTAAGTGGTCAAAAGGTCACTTTGAAAAATTGGAAATTTGTTCTTCACCTTCTTCTTCCTTGTTCCAGAAAATTATGACTGTAAGACAATTATGGCTGCTGTTTGGGTCACAGAAGGAGCGAATCGATATGTAATTGGCCATGTGCCTGAGAACCTCTCAGAGTACTTTCATCGTTTGGAAGGACGAATCGCCCAAGTCTACACAATTTATCACCATTCCAAGGACTCCAACAGAATGGCGTTTTCCAAAAAGAATGATGGTGTATGCCATGCTATTTTAGTTGAAAAAGGGGTTGCGTGTGACGAACTTCTGGATGACCTGCGACAAACACTACTACCGGTAGTAGGAAGTGTGTATTAGCGATTGCCTTCGGCACCACTTGAAGTTTTTGTTTACATCCAGGGCAACCATTTGCAATGGAACAAACAGTTGGTCGTCCAGATGTCACCAATACTGTTGCCGTCAAAGCATCGTATTTCATCTACCACGACAATGCAGCTACCGAAGAATTTGTCGAGGTTGGTGGTAATAAACATGATAATGATCACAATGATTCCTCTGCCCTTTCCATCTCACCGGGTGGAATATCAAGATCAACAAGAACAGCAACAACATCAAGTAGAATTTTCAACGCCTCCAACACTGCCGAAGGGATAGTTGGACTTGAGAAAGGAGCCAAACCCGTTGCACCTCAACCCGGAGACTATTCCTACAGTGGAATGCACGACCAGGGTCCGTTGCCAGATTTGAAACAGGGCGGTCCCATGGCGTTGTTGTTGAGATGTGTAGAAGGTGCCAAAGAATACAACAACTCTTTCCTGACGACATTGATTGAGGAGGAGAAGGAGCAGAAAATCAAATTGACAAAGTCGACAATGTCCTCCAAAACACATTCGATTTCCTCCGCTGATTCAGGCGGACCGTCTACCAAAAAAGAGCAAAACACAAAAGGATGGTGACGGTGGTTGATTGACAATTACATTTTATGGGAGCAATACGGAATCTAGGTATTGGCTAACGACATAAGAATAGGATTCACTCCTCTTCTGGGAAGTAGCTGAACCCAGTCTTCCTCCAGGCGTTCCTAATAGTGACTTCTGTGATTGCCTCCCAACTTTCGCTTACCCACTCGTACTCCTGAAGACGACCTTTGGCTCCGCGAGAGGTTGATTTCTTTGTGGATTTCGTATTGGCAAGAAGGAGCTGTTTGTCTCTCCAATTGCGGATTTGTTTCTCTTGCAACCCATAGCTTCTGGCTATCGAGCGCAAGGACTCATTATAGGCCAGCCTTTGTTCGCAATCACGCACAATTTGCAGCTTTTGACCGTTTGTTAGTCGTTTTCGTGCCATTTTGATGTGTTACGAGTTGTTGAAAAAATGACAACTTGATGAGAAGACAGATTAAAATCGGGAGAACGACATGAGTCCCTGATTTCGCGTCAGTCACGACGGAATTTCAAATCGATCGAAGTAGTAATTTAATTTGAATAGTACATCTTCTACATACGTGAAGAATTCGTCGGCTTTAGTAAGCACCCCAGGATGGCACTGTACATTTGGCGCTTATTATACCACCGAAACTACGGTAGTAGACTACTCCGTATTAGATTTCACTTTTTTTTCCGACGGAGTACCGTAGTAGTAGACCTATCTTTATGCTCCTATGTAGCTCTACCTACCGTAGTACTACGTCTTATAGAGTACACACATAAAAATTGTCTTCCATGCTCCAGTCTTGCCGGGATCCAGACCTCAATGCACTCACAGCCAAGCATTTTTTTGATTTTTTTCGATATAAAATACGAAGTAAATGACAACATCATTCATGCCGACACCTTCAGACTTCCAGTTTCTATGCGTATCATTTCCACCAAGAGGTCCATCAACATCCACCATCTTATCTTTAGCGACATAGCCATATATACATTATATCAATTATATCTCATCATGGTCCGGAAGCGACTCGACGAACGAGTACGGACTCTCATTGAACGGGGCGTCGTCAAGGGAGAACGATCCATCTTGGTGCTAGTGGGAGACCATGGCAAGGATCAAGTGCCTAATCTTCATCAGATTCTATCCAAAACAACTATTGGTACGCGACCGAATGTCTTGTGGTGCTACAAGAAGGAACTGGGATTTTCTACCCATCGGAAAAAACGGATCAAAAAACTCAAACGAGACAAGGCCCGAGGTTTGAGTAGTACGTCTTCCTCCATTGACACGGCCGACAATTTTGAACTGTTTATCAGTTCCACGGACATCAATTGGTGCTATTACAAAGATTCGCATCGTGTATTGGGTACCACTGTCGGTATGTTGGTGTTGCAAGACTTTGAAGCATTGACGCCCAATCTAATGGCACGGACCATTGAAACAGTCAAGGGCGGAGGATTGGTCATTTTCTTGATGAGGACAGTCAAATCCCTTAAACAATTGTACACCATGACCATGGACGTACACGCACGCTATCGGACCGAGTCGGCCGGAGATGTCGTGCCACGTTTCAACGAACGCTTCATTTTATCCCTAGCAAATTGTCCAAATTGTTTGGTGTGCGACGATGAACTCAATGTATTGCCCATATCCAAACGTACTCTCAAGAGCCTGGCTACGGGACAGATTGAAAAGGGTGATGCCGGAGAAGTCATTCTGAGAGAAACAACAGAAGAATCAGAGTTGAAAGACTTGAAGGAGTCTCTCATTGACACTCCGCATGTAGGAGTGTTGGTAGATCTAGCCAAGACCTTGGATCAAGCGAAGGCACTTTTGGTATTTTTGGAAGCCTGTTCGGAAAAGACCCACGCCACGTCAACAGTGGCCATGACTGCTGCCAGAGGACGAGGCAAATCTGCGGCGATGGGATTGTGTCTGGCTGGAGCCGTCTCGCTGGGATATTCCACCATTGCCGTCACCGCCCCGGAACCGGAAAATCTCGTGTCCGTTTTTGACTTTTTGTGTCGCGGTCTCAAGGAGCTGAAATACCAGGAACATTTGGATTACACACTAACGTACAATACCGCGGTCGGTCGAGAGGCCATCAAATGTATTGTGGCCATCAATATCCATCGCAGTCATCGACAAGTCATTCACTATATTGCGCCGCATGAAACGGACAAGTTTACGTCGGCAGAGATTGTGGCCATTGATGAAGCGGCCGCCATTCCACTTCCAGTGGTCCGAGCATTGATGCACCAACCCGATCGACTGACGTTTCTGAGTTCGACAGTGAATGGATACGAAGGTACTGGCAGAGCATTGAGTTTGAAACTCATTAAGGAATTGCGAGAATCCAAAGGAGGGCGGCAAAACGAATTGAACATTGCCAATGCAGCGGCAGGAGCCATCTCGGGACCAAGATCCAAAAAGGGTGAAGCCAAAGTACATGACCAGCGATACAAGGCTGCTGCAGAGGCTGCCGCAGCTGGCACGAACGAAGTTCTTTCTGGACCGTTGCGAGAAATTGAATTGTCCATGCCCATTCGATACGCCGAAGGTGATGGAGTCGAATCTTGGCTCAACAAACTGTTGTGTCTAGACTCTGGGAAGGCTGCTCAACTAAAGTTGAATGGTGGAGCACCAGCACCGTTGGATTGCGAATTGTACAGCGTTGATAGAGATGCCCTATTCTCCTACCACAAATTGTCCGAGGCGTTCCTTCAAAAGTTGATGGGGCTGTACACCTCTGCACATTACAAAAATACTCCCAACGACCTACAAATGTTATCGGATGCACCAGCGCACTCTTTATTCGTACTACTTTCCCCATCCGCGGAGAAGGATGCCGAGTCTCTACCGGACATTCTCGCAGTTGTCCAAGTAGCTCTGGAAGGAAAGATTTCTCGAAAGGCAGTGGAAGCGCAACTGGCACGTGGTCATAGATCTGCGGGAGATTTGATTCCTTGGACCATATCACAGCAGTTTGGTGATTCGAAGTTTGCACAGCTGAGTGGAGCCAGAGTTGTTCGTATTGCTGTCCATCCGTCTGTCCAATCCATGGGATATGGTTCACGGTCAGTGGAGTTACTGTACCGTTTCTACAATGGCGAAATGATCTCGTTGGACAACCCAGACGAGGATGACAGCGACAACGAAAGGTCTCGCGGAGACGACCATTCAACCGATGACGAATCCCTGCCAGAAAACACTGACGGAAAGTCGCCGAGTAAGACTGGTATACAAATGGAAAAGTTGGCGCCTCGTAAGGAGTTGCCACCTCTCTTGCTTCCCCTCACAGAGGTGGAAGCGCCCCGACTGGATTGGATCGGAACTTCGTTTGGATTGACTTTGGGTCTGCACAAGTTCTGGAGTAGAGCGGGTATGCACATGTTGTATCTGCGTCAAACGAAGAATGAGCTGACGGGAGAACATTCGGCCATAATGTTGCGTGCACTCCCAAAGACGTCAGGAGTGGACGACCGGTGGCTGGACGCATTTGTCAATGATACCCGAAAGCGTTACATTTCTCTTTTGAGCGGTTCGTTTCGTGACACGCCCCTCCGCTTGGCCATTTCAGTGTTGGAGAAGATGGCCGAAACGAAGGATACGTCTGGAAAGGTCAATGCGGACGAGCTTTCCTACCTCTTGACGCCCCATGATATGAAACGATTGGAACTGTACGGCCGAAACTTATGCGACCATCATTTGGTGACGGATCTGTTGCCTACTGTTTCTCGATTGTACTTTACGGGTCGCTTTGGAGGGGACTTTAAGCTTTCGAGTGTGCAAGCTGCCATTCTCTGTGGTATCGGCGTTCAAAATCATGATGTGGATGCCATTTCGAAGGAGTTGGGTCTCCCATCCAATCAAGTGCTTGCCATGTTTAACAAGGCAGTGCGAAAACTGTCCATTGCACTGAACTTGATTGTTGAAGACAAGGAGAAGGAGAGTCTTTTGGGCGGCGAACAGAGAGCGAAAGCGGAACGTGTGGTCCGTAGGATGGAAGATGTGGCTGCCAAAACCTTGGAGGAAGATGCACGGGAGGCTGCTACCGATATCATCCAACAAATGGAAGCAAAGTCGCTACCCCCAGAGATTGCGAATGATGCGTCGTTGATGCAATATGCTATCAAGGGGACGGACGACCAATGGGATAAAGTCTTGGAAGGAAATGAAATTGGCGAGACTGGGACTGTATCCATTCGCAGCGTCCGAGAGAAGCGAAAGGCTTTGGACAAAGAAGATTACGAAAAGGAGGCTAAATCGGAGAGGAAAACAGCAACAACAAACAAGAAACAAAGCAAGAAGAAACGGTCGAAAAAGTAGGCTTGAGCGATACAATGCCATAGATATATACATGATGTATAGAGTGTGCACAGTTGCTGAAGGTCCTTTGTACTACCGGTAATAGACATGCTATTTTGTCTAGCTACTCCGTATTTAAAAGAGTATCTACTACGAAGTACTCTACCTACCTGGCTAGTAGGTAGAGAGAGAGAGAGGACAGTTTACAGTTTACTGACTGTAACTGTATAAAGTAAGTAAATGTGCAGCAGCACAAAAAATTCAAAATACTCACAGTCAGTACCATTGATTGTAATGACATACTGACTGTGAATACGTACGACGTAGTACTATCATCATATGCATTGAAGATAAAGTCGTACGATGAACAATGAGAAGTTGAATCACGCGGGAACTAGAGGACCAATTTCAAAAATTTCCAATCGCTTTGCTGCGATCCAACTCTTTTCAGAAAAAATGATGATTGATGACTGTAAACTATTTTCACTGTCAATTTGGATGCCGTACGTTCCATTTTGAACATCTCCTGTCGCAACTACCAAGATAAATTTCTGGCTCGACCTATCGGAGAAGTTGTAACCAGTTGATAATATACCGTACATAAACATCTGTTCCAGATTCGATTCTGATTCACCCTCCTGTATCTGAAAATCACGAAGACATCATCTTCAATCTACAACGGTTATTGAATCTCCTTTCGTTTTCATCAGTAATACTATTCTCTATAACAACGTCTTGATTACTCTCATCGATCATGAGACGTCCCGAAACAACTTCCAATCCCATATTTGTCATTCTCCTTGTGATAACCTTGTTTGTTAGCAGTCCTATTCCTTGTCATGGTGGAGAAACGTCCTTCAACTTTCCCAGTGCGTCATTGGTGAGGGAGAACATACCACGTGATGTCATTGCAGTCATGTCTAACAACAACAGCAACAAGCAAACAAGCAAGCATCATATCAATCATATCGCAACACATCTCGATATCAGACGATATGCCGATGCAAATGATATACCATTATTATCGATTCCACGTGGTGGAGATGCTAGCAAACAACAACTTCGACCCGTTTTTCAACGAAAGCAACAAGCTGCCACCAAACAACCAAAATCCCTCGTCGTTACCCAAAAGTCGATTTTAGTATTCACAGGAGGACTTCTTACCACGATTGGTCTGTGGTATCATCGAGAGGTATGGACTTCGTTGTTTAACAAGGACAAATTGCAACAGTCGGCCGTCACGACACTCTCCAAACTAAACGACCTGCCCAAAGTCTCGTCCTATTCGGCGTATATACTCGGTATGTGTTTGTGGGAGGCAGCAGGATTATCGACCATTCCCGTAGAAACGGCAGCGGGGATGGTCTTTGGATGGCCCGATGGCTTTGTCTTGAATGCGACAGGCAAGTTGTTGGGTGCATCCTTGGCCTTTTGGTTGGGACGCAGTCGTATCTTGGGACCGACCATGGAACAACAATTCGCACAAAATTCGTTCTTGCAAAGCATCCAAGAGACGACACGTCGAAATCCGTTACGAACAGCCTTCCTATTAAAGTTTGGGCCACTTCCGGAAACAATCAAGAATTTTGGGTCGGCCTTTTTGAAACCCATCCAATGGTGGATGTTTGTGCTTGCCACTATCGTTCATGGATGGACCTTTTCGGCATTGTGGACGTATCTAGGAGTCGACACGGCTGCTCGATTGGAAGATGTAGACGGCTTGTTGCCACCGGACCGAAAATTACAAATATTACTCGCCCTGGCATTGGTGAATGGGATAGCAGTGTCCCCCCTGACGATGATTGTATTATGCTACAACCCATCTGCGAAGAACCAAGATGAAACGAAACAATCCAAGAAAACCACGACAACAACAAAAAGAAGAAGAAAATGGGCGTAAAAGTAGGGTCAACACGAAATAAAAACTTCGCGGTAGCTAGCTATGACAATGCGTTTTCAACTACTGCATACATGCCAGTCGATAATATTGATTGACTATGGATCGTTCGACACACCCTCTTAACTGGATCTAATAGTTCAGTACATCGATTGCACAAGTCTTGAGCTATCCAACTACTAAGTATACTTCATATTGTGGCTCTATGTAATACTTTTTGTACTTGAGATAGATCCTCAACGGCAATGTAAAATACCCACTGTTTTGGTGGGTCTCCGAAATAGTTACATTCATGGCGATGAGCCTACGACTGCCTGTATCTCCCCCTTCCATTGACTCTTGAGAGCGAGTTAGAGTTACAAAAAGCGTGTATACGCTTGGTTGGAAACCGTCTGGGAGGAGGATGATAGTTCCAATATTTTGGGACTTGGGGTCATTTCACGTTGTGACTCCCGTTATTATTTTCCAGAGAATGAATTTGGTCTGTAATCGGGTGCAAAACGTCATTATGCGGCTTTTGTATCATTGCCAAGCAAATTCCTTCTCAGAAGTTAGCAATGGATTGATAAAATACTGTTTCTTGGTAAATACAAGCAAGTGCATACGACAAAAGGCCGTCTTACATTTCGCCACAGCAATTCATATAAGAGATTTTTATGAAAAACATGAAGTGCTTGACTGTGTAAATTGTTTCTTGGCGTAGTTGATTCTTTACAACATCTTCAGAAGAGCTGTTATAGCGAGCGATCATTGCCGCCTATTGTTGCTACTGTCACCGCTGGAAGACTCCCGATCATCGTCGTTTTCTTGCTGCTGTTGGTCTTCATGACAAATTGGCTGTTGCGGCTGACGAGATCTTGACCGGCGTTGTCTTTGTTGGGGCCGTGTTTCGGCCTCTTGATCTACAATCCCAGCTGCTGCGTCGAGGATATCGACCAATTCTGTCGGAGATCCCTCCCTTGTCCATGGCAAAGATGGAGGGCGAGGCATTCGAGAAGAACCGCTTGTTTCATTTTGGACGTTGCTTCTACTACTAGAGGCCTCCCGGAGCGATGGCAGAGACGTGTTGGAGGAGGAAGAGGAAGTAAATGAGTTGCAGTGATTGTTGTTGTTCATTGTGGTTAGGTGGAAAATGAATTGGATAGTACTGTAGTAGGATTGATAATATTAATACTTCCTACGGTAGAGTAATATATTTATTTTCATGTTGGAGAAGAAGGACTTTAATGACAGTGCTTTTCAAGAGAAGACGATTGCATTTGCATTTTGGTCCTGTGTGTGAAAGCGTAGGATCAATTTACCACTCCAATACGAATACGACTACCGGTATGGGTATGTAGTACGTCGTAGAATAGAGAGGGAAAAGATTTAACAAAAAATAGACTTTGAACGTCCCGCTACCTCTTTTCCCTCCGAATTTCCTTCTACGGAGTACTACCTACTAAAGATTGTGGTGAAGTTTACCGTAGCGTAGTTCAACTCTCAACTTTTAAGTACGAATTTTTTATTTAATACTGCTGGAGAACTTCCATCCATCCATTATGGACATGGAATAAGACAAGAACTCTCCGAGGGGGGGCTATTGTAGTCAATCCGGGAGAATTCCCCTTTCGCGATTTTTGTCTTTGTGCTCGCGGATGGGGCATCGCCCAAAAACAACCAGCAGCCCGTCCGACGATTTTTTTTTCGCAAGCGATTACGACTTACACTGTTAACTCCGTACTTCGAAGTATTTACATTTAATACCGAGCCACGGAGTATCGTCGTACTGTTTAATGCAATAATTATTGATGCCAACGAACTTCAAGATTTGTTGGGGGAAACACAATAACGACACGACATGACTACTACAACGAGCCAATCTTTCCTCTGCAGTTTCTGTTTTCTATTTCGGTTCACGGTTCAACTATCCAAAGTCGACCTCTGCCTGCACTACCTCATCCTCCTTTATGCTTACTCTTTGCTTTGTCAACTACCAACAGTAGTTGCCGCCATTCAGACAACCGCCAATCCATTCTTTCACCTTCTTCCGACCTCCGATGGATTTGAATCCTACATCATCCGACGAATCTGTCTCTTCACCAGATAACAGCACTGGTGACGCCCTATACTTACTGTTAGAACTCATCGGAACATCGGTACCCATCCCATAAATCGACTTGAACTCGATTTACTACAAAAAGTCTCTACAATTGTCTCCTCAACCAAGCCCCAACCTGCGTCTACTTACCCCTACGTCATTAAGCATAGGCAGACGATGCGACTGTTCAATGAGCAGCTAGTACATCCGCATTGTTTTCAATATAGATTTGGAGGGAAACTCCCTGGATGGTGGAAAACCAACTAAACCGTGAGCAAACCAACAGCTCACTCGTCAACCGCAACTATGAGGATGCCTTGGTAGTTTGTGATGCAAAAGCTTTTGAACGACGAGGAAGTCATTACCTAACTCCGAGAGCGACTTCGGGCAAAGCATTACGACATTCTGAACAACTTCTCTGTCAAGGTCAAAGTCGGTCGTATCCCAACTGGTGTGGAGGTGACTCAACTTTTACGAGGTCAGACAGAAGGATGTTTCCCATGCCATTCATGAATACCATGCAATATAAGCAAAGCACGCAAAGCAAAATGCTTCCATGGAGGTAATGAAGAAGGTCCGAAACGGAATCATTACCCGGGAGATGGTGAACACTTGCATGCTTCGACCACCGGTAATAAAAGCCCTGGAGTTTGAGGCATCCTTGGAGCAGTTTGATCAAATTGATGGTGCGCCAGAACATTAACTAGATACGTATTGGGAGGAGGGATCGTACAAGTGGGAGAGTGACAAAAACACTGGCAAATCGGACCATCAAAACGCCCACCTTTTCACGGATGATCCAGAAAAGTACTTGGAGGACGCCTTGATAATGGCACGTTCGGCAGTAAGGTGGCTCAACTAACCATTGGTAACAGTGAATATCAACAACAGCATCTCCTGCACCCAACCGTATTGTGAGACTCTGCTTACATTGCCAGCTTTGCTGCCATGTACTACATGGAAATCGTCACTATAGTGTTGGAGATGGACGTAACAGAACGCACTGTTTGGATTTGCGACGGAAAAAAATAAAACCTGATGACTTGGACGAGACACATAACCAACATCCTAAAGAGAACCGTGATGATGGGGATGGACGTTAACACCTACTTCAGTAGTTACGGATCGAAATCCGATTATTGGTGAGGGATCTATTTTTTACCAGACAGCTGATGAAACAAACCCAGCAACCGATGAATTGGTGGTGTCACAGGAATGTGGCAGTGCAGAGAGGCAGAATAGACGGAAGCTTGGTACAGATAATAAGCAAAAAACAAACCAGATAATCCAGGCCGAAAAAATGATGAAAAACATAGCCTTACTTATGATAGATTTTCTATTAGTTACGATTCTGAATCCATCAGTTCTTCCCGTTTGGGTTTAGAAGCCTTTTTGTGGACTTTCCCCCCATCATCATCAAAATAGGAGAGATAAAACAGCAATAAAAATAGATGCATCCGAAGTTTGCTGCAACGCTCCTTCCAATTGATGATTCACCAAAAAAGAAAAAGAGGATTCGACGAGATGGCTGTTGGTAGCTTGTGAATAACTGCAAAGAACTACCGGTAGCGATGCTGTGCGTGTACGCTGCAATGCCCTTCTCACAGGAGAGATGCACTGCATTTCATTGCTACGGCAGCAGTAGGCCGTAAAATGAGAGTGGACGCATTGAAAGTGCTTCGAAGTAAACAACAATTATATATTGGATATTGACGCGTATGATGTTGACATTAACGTGTATGATGTTGCAGATTGGTTCATCGGTTGTAGGACTCCAAGTTTAGATTACAACGTCGCTAGGAAACCTTCCACCCTGCAAAAGAGCTCATGGAGGGATTCCATCTTCTTGTCGATGCGAAGCAAGATTTTGTCATCTCCGGCAGGCTTGTGAGCACCATCTCCATCAAAGGCACAGCCTTTAAGAGCGTGTGAACCAACATAGCTTCCATAGCCTTGCACCACTTGCAAAACGTCATTACCATACGTAATCCAACCCCGAGGTACCCTTTTATCCTTGGCAAAGCCTGCTAAAGCAGAAAATTTGGGGAAAATACTTTCAAAATCCTCAGATAATGGGTGATGCAAAACGACTCGACAGTCACAAAATCCAGGTTCGAGGTCCTTTCCGTACTTCCTAACTAGTTTGTCAGAGGGCAAGATGACAACAGAATGCCAATTATACATCCCGGCCGACTTGATGCCAGCACCAACGTCCATACATTTGAGTAAATGTGACAACGAAACGGGCTTATCGGGGAGTAAAACCATTTTCATCACCCCCGACGTGCTTTTGATAAACCCGTGAAGTCGTCTTCTGCCCACCTGAAACAAACTAAAGTCCACTCTTCTTTTCAGGATTCGATCGAGGGCCGGGAAACAGGCGGAGAGATCAACCTCGTCGGTTGAAAAGGTCATGGGCGGAGGTGGCGGCATGGGTTGGACACGAGGAAAGTCGGAAATCGAAACAACATTAGTTTTGTCGTCCAGTAGTGTTTGCGCGTCGTCGATCGATTCGACGTTGAGTGTAAATTTCAAGTCTCTGCCGTAATCATAATGCAGAAGCAGAGTCGTGTTGGGTTTCAGGGACAGATCTCCCATGCAAGGAAAATTTCCACCCCCGTACGTTTTGGGACCAACTTTGATGTTCCACATGTGAGCAGAGGGAGTTTCTCCATCGGCAGGATCACATGCCTGGAAGGCAATGTCCACCAGATCCTCCAGGTTGTGACACGATAAGACCTGAAATTTCTTTGGAGACTTTCCCAACGAGAATGTAAAGATGGATTGGGAAGCAAGGGATGGCAATGAGGATGCGGCTACAGCTGTTGTTGATGCTGTTTGCGGATCGGTAGTGGTTGGACGACTGTCGTGAACAACCTTGGGCCGTTTGGAGGCAGGGGAACCCTCCTTCTGCGATGCAGCGTTGACGTCGACAGTCGACAAACGGCGTGTAGTACATTCAGACATTTTTGGTGCACTAATAATTGGGTAGTAGCAAAAGGAAATGATGCAGTGGCGATATTAGTTGCTGTAGTATTATTTTGATGTTGTGTGGCGATGACAAAAAATTTTCTTCGTACATCGGAGTACCGTACTTGTAGTATCATAGATTTTCAATGATGAACCTGTGGAATTTTACTGTTTTATTTCGAAGATTTTGAATTGACTGTGAGGCAGGGCGCGGCGGCGGGAGAATTTGGCGCCAAAAAATAGAAACAAGACCTCCCCGAGGGGGCGGGGGGACCGTCGAGTTATGGTGTGGATTGTACGGAAACGTGAGAGCTCTACTAGCTAGGTAGGTAGCTATATAGAGTACTGTTAAAAAAATAAAAAACTGACAGTGAAATCACAGTTTCATCATGTACAGTTAGTTAAGTCTTAACTGTAAATACTGCATGCGTCGCAAGTAACATCTTTATGAAGCTATCAACAGTTACTACGTAGTAGTAGTAGAGAGTGAAAGAAAATGAAGAAGTGTCACGATAGGGATGGAGTTGGCTGAGTGAGGATGGGTGGTGGTGGTGGTCGCTTCTTTGGGGAGGAGGGAAGTACTATAACAGCAGGACGTTTCTTGGACTGGGTCCCAGCCATCTGGGTGTCGTGGCTGATTAGAAGAGGGTCATCAGAGGTGTGGTTGCCATGGGATTTGTTGGTAGGGAGGATAGCATCGTTTGGGAATCCAAACTCATATGCAACTGCCATATCAGAGTACTATCGTCCATTTTGGTGCTGACGGGAGAAGATAAATTGTGCCTCTTCCTCCCCAATTTCATTGAAGAAATTCGTGTTATCAGGGACAACCCACATAGCACTACTGATGGTTTTGATGCTGTGATTGGTGAGGTCCTCATAGTCCGCAGTTGTACAAGGATCTGAGAAAAAAAAGGTCTCGAGATTTGTGGTAGGGTAGATATTTCTGCGTCATACCATTCAAAGCCTTCTTAAGGTGAAAGGCTTTTGTCTACTTCCTTGCTGACTGAGACACATTTGAAATGCAGTTGGCGAATAAGATGGTCATTTCCTTGTTAATACCAAGTCTGATAGCAATGAAAGGATGAGCAGTCCATGGCCATGTGAGAAGTGTCCCTTCTCTATACTATCACGTGAGGGGAATGCATCCTCCGAGGCACGCGGTATCATTGTCATGGTCCTGTCGGACATGAAAACCGACAAGGACATGCACTTGCCATTCTGTACTTATGTTTTACTTTTTACGACAGTACGACTAGTACTCGACTACTCCCGGAGAGCAAACTTCTATCACAATGGACATTCTAGCTAGTCGTACACTGTATTAACAGTAACGGTATATATTATACTATACTTTGAAGTAAATGTTACTGTCGAAGGTAATACAGTACCGGAGAGCGGTACACTATTACCGTACTCACAGTCACAGTCAGTAGTATGCACTGTAATAAAATGGGCCTCACGTGACCATTGATTGAATCATGAATCATGCATTGAGTCACTAAACTTCATCTCTTTCGGAGTAGCTTACAGCAGGATACCTGAATGTGACGACGTACTCCGAGTACTACGGAAAAAACAGCACCTCGGTATCCATTTTCGAATTTTCCGTAAATTGTTCGTTGAACTGACTGTGATCCAACTTCGGAATGCTTTTACGGCTGGTTGTACAGTACTTATTACTACTGCTACTACATAGCATTCAAAAGAAGGGATGCATTGATAGTGCTTAAACCACGCAGTTGTTTGTTCCGGCATAGAACTCACTCTTGATCTTGCTCTTCTTATATCAATTTCTTGTACTCCGAGTAGCTAGTATTTTTGTATCGAACGAAGTGTGGTTTTTTACTCGTTCTCTACTCTTTAGTGACGGTCAGAAGATCAGCGTTAATCGCAGTTGACATCGAGCACTACGAAACTCCTCGTTCACCGAAAAGGGAGAGGAAAATTACCTGCAACATGACGACAACAACGCACCCTTGTTTTTTCTTCTGGAGGAATACTGTGGGGGTCTCGCTTCTGCTAATGATTGCCTTAAGTGCTACCGACCAGGTTAGGGTCCAGGCTGTACCTTTTGGCCCTCATAAGATTCACAGGCATCCTGAAAAGACGACTACTTGTCTCCCTCAAGTTCGTCGTGCCGTTGCTGCAATTCGGGTACCAAGAGTAGGAGGGAGAGAACGAGTAACTGTTGGCAGCAATACAGCATCACACTATGATGAAGAAGCAATCTTTAACGTATCGTCACCTCATCCCATACAACTTTTTGTTCTCAATCCTCTGTCTAAATTCTCGGATATGTTGTTGTGGGTTGTCCATGCGTTTTGGCAACAGTGTCGCCAAAAATTCTTTCGACCCATATCACAGATTGATTGGAAAAACGTTCTTTCCTCCAAAAATGCAATATATGGTGTTGCCGGCGTCCTTGCTGTTTCCATGACCGGGACTCTCCTTCATCACATGTGGATAAAACGTAAAAAACAACGAATTCAATTTTTGATTTGGGACGCCAAAGAACTGGTTCCGACACTATGGGAATCCGTGGAAGGAAAACTAATGGCCGCCGCAGTGCTGGACAGTGCTAAAGGCGACAATTCGAATGATCCGACAATGTACAACGCAAGCCTCGTCCAAGCATTGCTAGACCAAAAATCTCCCTATCAAGATCTTCTAGTGACCAACATCAAGCAAGCCAAAGCGAGTCAAGTGGTTGGGATCTATCAAAAGCACTTCCCGCAAGAATGGAAGCAAGTCCAAAGGAAGCATCTAAACGACAACCAAGTGATTTCGTCCCTGGCACGGAAACCACGATTGCTTCGAAAGTTGACGCATCATATTTATCGAAACAAGTTCACGGCATTGTTACGTCCTGATTATGCCTTCGGTATAGGACGGAACGGCATCAACTTGACCAAACTCCCCAACACCAATCACAATATCGGCATGTTGGTGGATCCGCTGCTGTTGAAACAAGTGACAGAAGACTTGATAGCCAACTGTTCGACCGATTATCCTCAAATTTGGGGGAAATACACATCGAACCTGCTCCCGAACCAATCCTTTTGGGATCGTCACGATTTGGTATTGAAAATGGTCAAGGACGTGCAACTACAAAAGGTCAAAGATGGACATGTTGGTAATAGTATTAATGTCAAAAAGGCGTCATCTTGGAGTGGCGGCGGTGGCTTCAATAATGCTACAACGGCAACAAATGGAGGTACGAGCGATGGAACAGATGGAAGGGTCAAGACGATTTCTCGTCGGCCATCTTCTAGCTAGGACAGTGTTTTGACAGCAGCATTTTAGCAAAATATAATATTATATAACAACTACTACTACCGGTAGCTAGCTAGGTAGACTGGACTGGTATTGAATACGTCGTACGTCGGATACTGTTTCGTACGACCTTTTTTGATCAATACTGTTCTGCCGGTAGGTAGTACGACGTAGTAGTACGACGTAGTAGTACGACGTAGTAGTACGACGTAGTAGCACGATACCTGTTTTCAGTGTACGTCGTATGACAGGCCAGTCAGTACCTATTTGGGCGAGCAATAAATGATGATGTTGTCTTTTTAACTTCCCTCCGAGTATCCGGTACGGAGAGGGAGAGAACAACATCATCTTCAATCTGAAGTATCATTTTTTCGTCACAACGGTTGGATTATTTTATTTTTTGGGAGCCCTCACCTTACTATCCAGTACCCCTCTCATCGTCTAGTATGAACGTTTCGGCTCTCCCCTATTGTCTGTTTCCTGTTCTGTGAAGAGCTATCAAAAACCCTTCTTTAGGAACCTCTTAAAATTCATTCTTTTGGTGTCCGTGGCTTCCAAATTGGTACCATCTGAATTTCTTCCAGACAGACCATTAGGTTTCCTGTTTGAAAAAGTCTCTGGTCCGATTTCCATTTTCTACAATTGATTCCGATTTGCCTAAAAATCTCATCCGAAAGCTCCTTCACCAACAAGGGGAAAATGAACACTGTTTGAGAGAGATTTTTCTTTCCTTTCTTGTTCCAGAAACAACAAAGGTGACTTTTGAAAAAAAGCCCACAGAAATTCACAATTGCAAGATGCATCCTCCCTCCTCGATATCAATCCAATTGCAAAAACGTCGAAATGTCCAACGCGATTCCAGGAGACACAGACCCTATTCCGGTGCTTTTGGGAGCACCACAACGTTACTACTGATCCTTGCCGTCGTTTCCATCACAATTTCTACCATTTCCATTGTCGTTCAACATCGGAATGCTTCGATGCACCAAACGGTTATGCATCAACTGGAAGAAGACATGACAACATCGATCGGCGTATGGAAACAGACACAACAACAACGACGACGAAGGAGGGATGCCCATCGTCATCTGCAACGAACGTTGACTCCTGTCCCTGATCACGCCAAGAAGCTCTTTTGGATGAAATTCAGTCCCCATCACAAATTGTACGAACCCGTCGCACGAGCCTTCCATTCGCGTGGATGGAGTTTGACACGACAACAGCACAAGGCACACGTTATATGGAGAGACCAACCCACCTCTCCCCGTGGTATTTATACCCGTCTTCAACCATGGCAACGGTACAATCAATTGCCGCATACGGACGCTTGGGATGACAAGGATGCCCTGGCCCAGCGTATGGAAGAATATTACAGAGAAACTGACACGGAGCCGCTCCATTCCTTTCCCGAATCGTACGTGCTGCATCAACCCAAAGCGCTTCAACGATTCCAACAACGACTCAATAATGGAGGAGGATTGGACATTCCCTGGGTCTTGAAACAACCGACCGTGAACATGGGAAAAGGAGTTACCATTTTGGGTCCACAATCAAAGGAGCTGAAAAATATAGTACAGACTGTTCAAAAGAAATTGAAGGATCAAACCGAAGATAGCGACGATGAAGATCCACCCCGTTTGGTCATTCAACAGTACATTTGCAATGAAATGACTTATCAAGGACGAAAAATTGATTTTCGTGTCTTTTGGATGGTTGCCTCAGTCGATCCGTTGATTGTACTCTACCACACCCAACACAATTATGTTCGTATTGGTCATGCATTGTACGATGAATCGAATTTCGCCTCGACCAAGAGCCATTTGACGACCCATACTTTTGGTGCCGAGGAAGGAAAATTGACGTGGGAACAATTTCGAGCGTTTGTTCAGGAGCAATATGACAAAACCTTAAAGCCCCAACTGTCCACCGGTCAGCTCAATAATATTCCAAGGCTACTTCATCCCTCCCATGCCAAACCCTTTCAACATGTTGAACAACAAATCAAGACAGTACTCAGTCATATTGTCGATGCGTACAAGGATATTACCTTTCATTCTCATCCTCACGAAATGACATCCGAAAATGTCTTTGCAGTACATGCTGCCGATATGATCTTGGACAATAATTTTGACGTCTTTTTGATAGAGGGCACGGACGGTCCGGGTAAGGATGAAGATTATGACTTTCGTATCGATATGCACAATGCCATATTTGGGGAAATGGTGGATGTACTCGAGTACATTGTTCAACAACAAGAAAACGGAAAAGCCGTTGATGTCGATGAAATGAAAGAGATAGGTATCTTGGGGGGATATGATGTCATTTACAATCAGCCACCAGAGGAAGACCAAGCTTGGATGTTTGATTATCGTTTCGAGCGATTGCCACAAAAGGGATGCGGCAGCCACAGCAGCCAAGTTCAAGTTGTTGGAAGTACTGAAAGCGCGACTGACACATTGACTCAGTCCACCGCCAAGACATTTTACATGCCCGGTCGTGTCTTTTCGGACGGAGAACCTGTGACACGGTCCTTTCGACGATTGGGATACAGGCCAGTGGATGATATTGCCGATGCACAGATCATTTACAACCGAGTTGAAAACGAGCATCTGCCGTCGGAAAGGATGCAACCCTACCAGTTTGTTTCGCCGTTTCCGAATGAAGTGGACATTTTCCATCACTTGGAGACCTACCTGGACCGTACCATGTCTCGGGGTGTTGTGTGCAACCCATTACTCTACAACGGCAGTCAAGATCGACGATTTCAAATTGTGGTGTATTGGTTGATACTATCAACGGATCCGTTGTTGGCTCTTTATCACGATGGATTCATTTACCTACCCTATTCGGCAAGCGATGAAATGGAGTTTATTTCCGCAGCCAAAGGAGAAATGCCGACATGGCGAGGATCCTGGATATCTTTGGAGAAACAACTACGACAACAACAAGTCAAGTTCTCTGGTAGAGAAACGGCCATGGATCATGTCCGAGGTCAACTGAAGCAAGCATTGGTCCCCATTGCCAGAGTATTTGCAACGAAAGCTACCCAATACAATCAATTGAATGACATTGCACAAAGGCATTGTGGCCTATTCGCCGCTGAATTTGAGATTGACCAACATCTCAATGTTTTCTTGACGCAATTGCACGACGACCTGGTGGCGGGAGAGGAGCACCAATACATTGTGGACCTTCACGACGAGCTATACGGAAAGACACTTGGAATGTTAGAATGCCTTAATTCCACTACATTTACCACACATGGAAGAAATAGTAGACAATCGTGGAAGACATTGAAAATTCTCACCCAGGACAAGATGGGGGGATTCCAATGGTTGGTGCATCCCGCAACTTCTGCCGGTCCGAAACAATGGACCTTCCAGCATAATTCGGGAAAGCAAAGGGCCAGGGAATGTAAATCCAAAGTGGAGCGTCTGGATATTACTGAAGACGCCATCAATTGGGAAAAGCAAAGGACGTCCATATAGCGACAAGTGTTCTGGGCAGGTTTTGCAGAAAAATTATAAGAGGACGGAACAAGGTAGAATAGCAGCATAACACAGCAGGACCAACCTTACTTTTAGCATATATGTAAAAACAAATTCCATTCATGCCTATATCAACTACTAGATATAATACTCCTTTGACTTCAGTATTCAGTCTAGCTAGCTAGCTAGCTTTAGTGAAATAAAGAATGTGGCTGTGAAGCTGTGGCACTGGTGAAATGTGAAATGTCATGCCGTTCACGAGAGCCAGTCCCGTAGTTTACGACTAATACGAGCCAACTCGTCGACGACCTGCGTGTTATTAGACGGTAGCTGTGTTTACTGTTAATCTGACGACCAACAACCACTCACACAACACAAAACCAATCCAATTTATGCCTTATGATAGATTTTCTATTATTTCTGATGGCATCGTCTCTGTTGTTAGCTTGACTTTGCATCCAATACAGGCGGGAGAAGCTTCATCATAGTGGCTATTGGGAAAGAAACGAGTGAAATGTCGCCTCCAGACAACAAGCGACAAAAGCTGGATGCTTCAACCGACCATGACGGGGACGAAAAGGCTGAAGATGGTGATGACCAAGGACGATCCAACAACTCTGGAGCAGTAGACTCTGAAAATGAAACTTCCAGATCTATTCTTCCAGATCTCACTCAAACCAATGATTTGATGAAACGTCTCCAGTCTTTCATACCCAAGATACAAGCTGCCAATCGTGAATTGAATGTTGAAGGTGACCTCACAATGCAACTGGATGTGAATTTGGAAAAAGAGTGTGATGACAGCAGCGATAGTGACAGCCGCAGCAGCAGCAGCAGCAGCAGCAGCGACGATTCCAATCCTGGAATACAAGAAATTTCATCCAATGGCCTCAAAACCAACGCATCTGTAGACGCTGCTGCTTTGGGAGACAGTCCAGGTAGATCATCTCCTGTTGGTCCTACCATTCAGTTACAGTTCGCTGTTGGGGACATGACCAACAACCCAATGATGGAACTACTGCAATCAACAGAGGAAGATGATGATAGAGAGTCGGAATCGGAAGCTTCTGCCAACAAAGAAGTCTCCTCGGAGCGATTCGAAACCATTTCAAGACTGCTCCATGATAAGAAATTGTCAAGTGAAAATGGTGATAAAAAAATTGTTTCTTTGCCATTGGAGGGGGGAACAAAAAATAAGCCAGAGAGGCCACTCATAACAGAACTCTAGCTTGGTAGATTACTTTTACTTTTTGTTCTGGTAAGATAATAAACATATGCAAAGAACAAAAGCTATGGGTCAAACACAGGTGTAGAATTGAAAGAAGGAACCCTACCAAGAACCTTACACCCACCAGAAGAGGGAAGTCTATAACCTTACCGTTGTAGGGAGGCGTGACCCAGTGCGTAAGAGCCAAGAAAATTTATATGTGCAATGGAAAAGATCGTGCTAGTGGTGGCACAAACTCCTGTTGTCTTCAGAAGCATTTCACTCACTACTAGAGGAGGAAGTGATTCCTCGTGGAGCCATTGTGACGACCGATGTTTCTGCGGTGGAAGTGACATCTCTCAACCGAGTGGCCAGGGCGGGATTCGTCATGACCAAGAAAAAAGTCAATGGATAGTCCCCTACCGAGTAAGGAATCTCTTTTCCTGCTTTCTGATGATGTGTTATGGTACAAGCATTTTGATTTGGCTTCGAATTCGTCCACACGTTTCTAGACAGGTTGCCAGATGGAAATCATTGATGCATCAAAACGCAGTAAAGTGCACCTGACCTGTTCCAAAGGAGTCTGTTGTACAAGACAGCTACTGGCAACGGAGGAATGGCTTAACAAAATGAAACTAGTCACGAAGACATATAGTTGGAGTGAGAAGTTTTTTATTCTAATGGTTTATATTGCTTCTAGTATATTTACGGTTTTTAGAAGATGGAATGCCAGAGATGTAGGTCTAAAAGATTAGACCCAACCTTGATCATAAGCTCTGTCACTGCAAACTTCTGTCTTTTTGTTGAAGTAGCCATAGTCGCGAAGGTACTTGGACCGGTCAAACTTTTGGTTAGGCGATAAATTGCGATGGACACGGGAGGATCTATCTTTTTCGTCGTTGTCCTTCTTGCCGTCCTTGGTCTTGTTGTCTGTGGAAGGTGGTGTGACATCATGATGTCCAAGGTGGAAGAAATTGAAAATGTTCATCATGTTCGTTGGTTCTTGTTGTAGCTTTCTAAGGATGTGTACTTGTTGTTCTTTTAATTAACTAACAGTAAGTGCACGTTTGGTCAATGTTGTTTATGTTTTATGAGTTGTAGTTTATGAGAAATAGATTCATTTTACTTTTCTCCGTGTCGAGAGGTAGAGCAGGACGTTCGGTTGTGTTCCTAACACAACACAGCTATCTAGCTAGAAGCTTGATTAGGACCTACGTTGCTGCAAAAAAGAATGTAGCAATCATCGGGGTTCTGATCTGCCTCATAGAATCTCCATCAACACTCGAATCTCCGAAAGTTCACCTAACAACCAATGAGACGCAGTTTGGTCTAGCGCAACCAAATCTCCTTGATGTCAGACGCGCAACCGCACGATTCGTATCTTTTAAAATAGAGATGTTCTCAAGGTTCGTTGTCGCGTTGCTTCGTTGAATGCGACCACGCAAAAGCCGCCGTAATGAGGAGCGAGATGACAACATACATTATTTCTACTAGCTCTAGCTAGTAGTCGCGTACGACCAGATTGAAATAGGCCGAAACGGACTTTCCAATACTACAAAATATAAATTTTATTATAAAAATTAATAAAACCCGAATCTCTACTACCTACCGGTAGCTACTACGTAGTAGAGTAGAGAGATAGTTTGACGGAGCTGGCTTCAAAAAGGGCAAACTATGTATGTCATAGTTCCGTAGAACTATTCACAATGGAATTATATATTATAGAGAGGGAGCTGACTGTAGTACTTATGTGAGCTAAACTACGGGATGAATGAGAACAACGGCAGAGTATAACTCCACCAGCAGACGTCCCCAGTGTCGTTGTCGACGACATCGGTCGATGATGTTGCAGGGTCTTTTCTGTCAATGAGACCGCAAGAGCAGACGATATCTACAATCAAGGGTGGTAGGAGATGGACTACAAGGAAGCAGACGATATCTACACTTCACAAGGGTTCATAACCTGTCGACTCAGTAGCTATGGGTAATAGACAACTAAGTAAGAAAAGAGTGACCACAGGCACCATGTCGGAGATGTAACCGGTCTTAGGTTCTAGCCTAGGCACAATTTGCACAACAGTCGTCAGGTTCTTATAGTTCAATTAATCTTGCTTATCCCAGATCAATTTGTTGTAAGAGATTATTTCTTAGAGTCTTTACTTTCATGGAGAGGTTGACGACTTTGTTTCCAAAGAAAGACAAAATTCGGGTCGATGTTGACACAGACACCACGTGCCGATCACTTCTACTCCTCTGTCGTTCTAAAGTTTGATTTTGGAGCTTTTTGACCTGATGCTCGACAGCAGGAAAAAGAAGACGCTTGAGGATGTCATGGACTGCGACTGATTTGAGAACATAGTAAGTTTCTCGTGATCTAACAGCGAGAACGATATCTCTCTTTATAAAAACAACCTATTAATTTGTTTTATTTCATAGGCAGTGCCCCTACAACTTGAACTGTTTCCTTCAAAGAAGAAAACGAATTAACAGTAAAACCCCCGTCCTTTTCGTTTGATCACACCTGATGAACAAGAAGGTCATTCCTACGTACGGAGAAGTACCGTACTTTACTGTTAGCACCTGGTACGGTAGGTATTTTAGGGTATTATTTTATACTACTACGTAGTACTTTGTATCATAACTACCGGTAGTGTCATACCGTGGTATCCTACTACGAACCGTAGGTAGCTTCGACACCGATTCAAAACATACGACGTACTATCATACGTACATCAGTGTCAAAAGTACGACGTACTCTATTTTTTTTATTGTAAGAATGGTCATCGACCATGGACAAAAGGGGGTACTACTACTACGTTGTACGGTCTACGTCTTGTATGAAACACAACAGCAAATAGTTGGATTGTTGCATCCTCTCTAGTTGTAGCATTCGCCGTCATTGTCAGGGAGAGTTGCATCATTCAACAATACTATTTTCCATATTTTCGTTCAAGAAAAGTAATTTGGGATCGCATCGAGGACGACATGACATCGTGGATATTATCCTCTATAGCTTTGGATTCACGGCCACAGTCACATCACACTCGACACTGAGAACCATCATTACCAACATCTATCATGAACGGATCTGTGATAGGTTTCGTTGTAGCCGGGGGGATATTGTTCACTTCCTTTCTGCTCGATCTCATCTTGTGTCGGTACAGCAAGGTCGAAGAATCATTTCCACTGCAGGCCACTCATGACATATTTTATCACGGCGTCGGACCAGCAATCAATGCAACATTTTACGGTGATACTGTAGATCTACCCTACGATCATTTACAATATCCAGGAGGTACGTACCGTACGTAATGTACGTGGATGGGTAAATAGGTTGTGTGTGTATGTGTGGTATAAGTGTGTATGGGTGGTATAATACTTTCTTTTTCTTACTATTTCAAATCTGCTGGAACAACAGTGGTCCCCAGAACCTTCGCTGGACCTATCATACTGGCGTATCTTTGTCGAATACTATTGTTACCATGTGACATGTTGGCCATATCTGTGAATCCAATGACAGTGCAGTTTCTGGCACGATTTATTCTCATGTCGTTCAATTGGATCGGTTGGATTCGATTGGCATTGGCAGTGGATCGAACTGTCGGGAAACAACCATTTGCACTACCGGTAGTCACCACCGGATCATATCTACTCCTCATCACAGCCTGTCAATTTCACATTCCCTTTTATGCCAGTCGAATGCTCCCCAATACTTTTGCTTTGGCCGTTGTGTTGCAATGCTATGCCAGTTGGATCCAACGACAAGTCCCCAGTGCAGCGGTACTGTTGGTGTTTGCCACGGCTGTTTTTCGATGTGATTTGTTGCTGCTACTAGCATCTCTCGGTCTTTCATGGTTGATACAACGGCAACTCAACATTGAACAAGCTCTCAAGATTGGTATCGTCACCGGGGTAGCTGCGCTCGTTTTGACCGTTCCAATGGACAGTATCCTGTGGCAACGGCTACTTTGGCCGGAAGGCGAAGTCTTTTATTTCAACACCATTTTGGGAAAGTCCAAAGAATGGGGAACATCGCCTTGGTACTGGTACTTTTTATCGGCCCTTCCGAAAGCCATGTTGTTGACAATTGTTTTGGTACCGCTGTCAACCGTTCGTGTGATGGAGATTGTAGTTGCGTGGGAACGCAAAATACGGAGGCCCAATAGAAGCAGAGATGGTAATCCCAACAATCACGACAGCATGACACAACTTTTATCCTTTTCGAATATGGTCGATGGAACCTGGTTACCATTCCTTCTTCCGACCCTTGGTTTTGTCACGCTTTATTCTTTCCTCGGACACAAGGAAATTCGTTTTATTTTCCCCGCCATACCAATATTGAACCTTTGTGCTGCCGCGGGAATGTCAAGATTGCACCGACTGGTGTTTTCTCCTTTGCATGGCAAGAAACGAGACGACCCAACAGCAACTTCCAACACATCCTCTTGGATTGCCGTGTTGGGATTCTCGGTCGGAATCGCCTGCATGTGTTTGTCTCTGTGTGGCAGCTTGGCGTTTGTGGCAGTTAGTCGACTGAACTATCCTGGAGGCACCGCCTTGACCGAATTGGTACATCATATTGTTGATGTGCAACCATTTTCAGACACCAAACCTGCCACCATTTCGGTCCACATTGACGTTGCAGCAGCAATGTCGGGTGTGTCATTGTTTGGTCAACGAGAAGCTCAAGAATCGACCGCACCAACGATTCAGTGGGAATTTTTCAAAGATGGATACGAGATGGATCGTTCGGTGGAGAACTGGAGCAAGTTTTCTCATCTGCTGACAGAAAACCCTACTAAAATGGCAGACTTAGGGTTTCATGTTATCCGAAAGATCCCGGGAGAGCCGAGTTTGAGTTTTCGAGAACGAAGAATAGTGACAAAAGATGTGATCTTTGTCATGGAAAAAGATGAGTGGATAGAAGATGAAACTAGACCTTCTACTTCGTAATGCGAAAAGCACAAGCTAAACAGCATGGAAGGTCAGATCCCCAGCAATCTTCGTGATCACTGCTTCTTTTCTTTTAACTGGAACTCTTGGAGGCGTTGCATGAAGAAGCTCCCAATGCCACCTATGTTCTGACCTTTCGGCCCCTCATCAAAGATTGGATCAATAGAATTGAAAAGCTGGAACAATAATATGCTATCGCGCTTTTCCAAGTGCAACTTCCCCAATGTTCGCATGAGACTACCAAAAAATGTTTAACAGCCCGGGCTACTTGATATCAAACATTCCTTTTTGAGCAGTTCACGTTCTGCATGCGGGACGGTCAACATTCTGTAGTAGAATACGGTAGAGTGGGAGCAAAGAGACAATCGACCGAGTCCTTAACTGACAGTGAGTAGACTACGAGTATCATACGCAGACGAAGTACGACGTATCATACAGTACATAATACCATAATACCAGGTAGTTCCCCCTCACTTTTCAAATCAAAATTGGGATTCCTTCTCATAAAAGGGGATCCCCTGGTCACAAACAAGAGGAGCTTGATGTCTTTTCGTGTTTGACATGACCCTCTTCCAAAGAAAAGGAACCCATAATATTATTATATATATATATATATAATATCATGTAGGCATTTCCCTCCCCACAACTTTCACTCAACTGGACCTGTACGGCCAAAAAGTCCTCGGCAGCTGTGTTGTCGACGCTACGGTACTATGAAGTCGTATTTCCTAAGCTCAACAGGACAACCGAAGGTAGGTGTTGGGGGCACGCCAATGCGAAAGCTTCCTCCTGGAAGAGGAAACAAGCAAAAGCGGGACACATCAAGTGAACATTTTGGATGGAGTAGCTAGTGGTGCACCAACGATTCAGCGGGATTTTTTTCAAAGTGGGATACTACGAGATGGTTCGTTCTGTAGATAACTGCTGGAGCAAGTTTTCCCATCTATTGACTGACTGTGAAAATCATACACCAAAATGGCAGCAGACCAAGGGTTTCATGGTATCCTTATACAGTCCGCCGCACCCTCTATCATAGCTCTAGTAGTCTACTACCGTACTGGTAGTACCCTATCGTATCACACTACTACCGTACTACGGTAAAGTCGTACGGTAGAGTGCTGCTACGACTCTTCGTACTAGAGTAGCTATCATACTACCTAGCTACCTGTAGGTATGGAACTATCGTATTTTACGTACGAAGTTGGGACGTGACGTCGTGACTGGTGCTGGTATGATAGATACAGCATTGATACACAGATCGATGACCGACGAATCTTTGTCAATGCGTGTTAAACACAGTATTTAATACTCGTACCGAGTATTTACAGTTACTGTAGAAATTTCGTCGTACCATATAAAATTAACTGTTGACCAAATTTTTTTTGTTTACGATGTCCTCCATCCTGTTCTGTGAAGTCATACGCAGTATTTGTGAAGGACGACTGAGACCAAGTTCAATCGAATGCGTCGTGTGTGTTTCATTCTGAACTCTGAAAACTCTTTTGTCAACGCATCCGATGGATTCCAATCAAACAATTCAGCTCTTGGTATTGGTATTACTAGTAGTCGTCGTCTCCGTCTTTACAGGTCGTAATTCCGATTTTTTGTCCCAAGGAACTGCTGAAAGAAAATCTAGCAAAGATACTTCTAATGACGCATTGGAAAGAAACGGGCCTGTCCGACCGACACCGATAGTGTCAACACCCGTAATGCCATCTTCGGCTTATATTTCAAGGTGGGAACGTGCTATACTCGAGGCGGAAGCTATGCTAGCCAATTCGAGCGACGGCGGAGTACCGTCGTGTTTACTTCCCAACACAAAGGGAACCGCGGATATGTTGGATCGGTTGCTGCGACAAAGAGATCAGAAGCCATCTGGGGTAAACAGTTCGTCCACCGATCCGCTACTGTCCCTTCCAGTCTTAAATGTGGGAATGCCAAAGACTGGTAGCTCTACTCTGGCAAGTTTCTTCAAGTGTTCCGGGTTTAAAGGATCTCATCACTACTTATCGAAAGTACTGGCAAATGACAAGCGTAGTAAGGAGATCCAAGCCCCATGCATGAGGGATGCTGCACGTCTCGGCTTGCCCATACTGAAAAGCTGCGCTGAAAACGAGGAATATCTGATGCAAATGGATGCTGAATATCCCTTTACAGAGAGCATGAGCGATCATATCTCCAGCAAATTCCGCGATGATTGTTTCTTTCCTCAACTAGAGCTCTTGGAGGCGTTACACGACGAAGCCCCCAATGCGACCTACATTCTGCCCTTTCGGCCCATCACCGATTGGATCAAAAGTATGAAAAGCTGGAATCATATGCTATCGCGCTTTTCCAAGTGCAACTTTCCCAATATGCGCATGGGACTACCCGAAAATCTTCAAAAGCCCGAGCCGGACCTGAAACAATTTTTGTGCAGTCACGTTCTACATGTGCGACATTTCGTAGAGGAATTTCCCTCCCACAACTTGATTGAGCTTGACCTGTACGACCAAGGCACTTCGGGAAGTGTTTTGTCGACACTATTTCCGAAGCGCAACAGAACGACACAAGGAAGCTGTTGGGGCCATGCCAATGCGAAAGCTTCTGTGCCCCAACCCAAACGCCAAAATAGCGAACCAACAAGGCCTGGGAACAAGAAGAAGTGAAGATTTGGATGTAATAACAATTTTCCCTACACCAACTCATCTTTAAATAACAGCATTATTTTTTGTTTTCGATCTTGAGTATTTTTCTTCTTGTTGCCGTTGGTCATTATCGTCTTTTTCTATTACGCTATTGCTGCTGTGATTCCTGTTTTGTGTCCCAGATGAAGTCTCCTTTTTCATGTTCGATTTCCAAATTGAGAATAAATTCCCGTAGTGGTATGGTATCAGAAAGAAAATACCGTACTACCGGTAGGAGCTTTGGTCGGAAAGTTACTTACAGTTAGGAATAAGGATGTTTCAATTTCAACGGCCAGACGAAGCCCTCATCTTGATGATGTGCGCGGTGCGATCGCAGGAAACTTGACACACACTCTACTACTACTCTATCATACAAAAAAATTGAAGAATTGCGATCTTTGGAAGTTGTGGAGAGAGAACAGAGACTCTTCTCATCGCATCGGAGGGAACATAAAAAAAATAATACTCCGAGTACGAGTCTATTACGACTAGCTAGCAAACACTATTGATACTACTAACTACTTTACTGTTAATAGTAGACAACAACAGCATCCTATCCTTCCATAATCTCAGCTCTACGGACTACGATAAAACGCTACATTTTTCTTACAAACACTGTTATGGGAAACTCATACTATTTGCCGGCAACAACAGGGATCTGCTTCCTCATTTTTGCCTTGTTGATGGCATCATGTCCCATCACCTGTCGAGCCTTCGTCGTCGTTCCACGACATTATCATCGGACAACTTTGGCGAAAACATCGGCGACGGTACCATCCTTTCCCAATCAATTGTCGTCTTGTCTTTACATGTCGTCATCGGGTCCATCAGAGGATGAAGAAGATTCGATCCCGGATCAAGACGGTGCTTCCATGGCAGCACAGTTTTTTCAAATGGCGCAAGCCAAGGGGGTTACGTTGGACGAAGAAGACTTGATGGAAGAAGAAGATGATGATTATGACGATTATGACGATGCTAGCATGAGCGACGACGATGATGATGACGACGACGACGTTGAACCAAACATTCCCCAAGGTGCCATCAATGCCTTTTTGGGATATGACACTGGCAATGTTGGAGAAAAGTTGGCCGGAAAGGTCGATTTGACAGACGATCAGCTTTATAGTGAAGTCAAAGAACGCGTTTTGGATACAGCGGGTGGCTTTGTCGATATGATTCGTGGTCCATCCGATGATGATGACGATGACGATAGTGATGTTGGAAGTGGCGGTGAAAATAAGCCTTATGAAGCACCCACGAAGGTTCCCGATCCGGAATTGACGGCGGGTGAAGTTGTCTTGTTGGTCTTGGATGCCATCAGACACAATGACAATCCCACTGTCAACAAGGGTGTAGAAATATTGTTTGGATATAGTTCGTCGGGATCGCAAATCAAAAACGAGGATGGATTGACGCCAGCAGAATATGCTGACTTTTTAAAGGAAACGGAATACAAGGTCTTGTTTGATCACATTTCTGCTGTGAGTCTAAAAAATGAATTTGGAAAGATTTTAGGTTTCTGTGGTGACGATGGCTATGCCTTCTGGGCCGTTTTTCTAACACGTTTGTTGTTCTTGAAATTGTTATGGCTTCATTGCCCCTCGTGTTCTGAACACCGATGCAGACCATTGACAAAGGTGACTATTCTTTTGATGGCAAGAAAGGCTTCTTTACCGCTCGCCTACAAACGGGACCCCAACCACTGGATACGGTATCAGTAAACTTCATATTGACAAGTGAGGGAATTGGTGATGATGCTTCCTGGATGATAGACTCCATCCTGATTCGGCCAGAATCCATGCGTCGTCGACGAAGAAGATAAAAGTGGTGTCGAGTGGAAGGTCGATGAAGATAAACAAGGAAGCAACACATGCCAAGTGTGAAGCTTTCTTCATGATATCTTTCCAGAAGCAAGTAAATAAGCAAAAGTCGAGTACATCGCAATGTTTGACAGGTATATAGGAATTTCTCAATGACATTAAAAACCGTCGCGTTATTTACACACTTGCCCAATTGGCTGATGCGATTCTAAGCTGTCACACTACCAGTAGTCGTGGGCAATGTTTCAACAACTACGTAATAGAGAGGCTCCACAAAGACAGAACTACCGGTAAGCCCTTGTCACGTTGATACTGTATTCTATGTACTGAACAGTACTATTCCATCCCTTCAACAAGGTCAACTAAGAAGCAACGCGAGTCATTGTCGAAGATGGGGGCTTCCAACCAACCGCTTTTCTACCTTAAATCCGCAAACCATGGCAGGCGTCGTCGAAGATGAGGGGGAATATTCCAAGACATTGGTACATCCGCATGAGATTTCTGTAGCGTCAGGCAAGGTCGACTCGGGAATTGTTTTTATCCTGACAAGGATAATTGTTGTGGCAAACAGCTGTTCAAAACTTTCAAAATTAGCTCCGAAACTTAAGGACTTGGGAATCTGAGATGGAAAACAAACGAAGTCCACAGCAATGATGAGGACAGCAGCGACAATGTCTCAAGGAAAAATAACTCCGAAACTGTTTACCGATGGTGAAAGAATGAAGAAACGAAACTTAAAAACGCCATAAGAAATGGATGATTACGCTGAGATTAATGTAAATTGGAACGCAGATTCCAAACAAACCTTTCATGAGACGCGCATACCCACAAAAAGCTTCTCCAAAGGTGGACGATGGTAAGAAAACTGATGAACCCCGCTATTACAATATGGTTCGAATACAACTAAAACCAGTTGGCTTCTATCTCTGTCACTGTAGTATAGGCCAATTATTGTCCGTTGCGACTGGAATACGCACGAAGGCACAGTTATCTTGAAGACGAAGGAACGTGGATCCAACTGGGCTGCAATCGCTAAATTGCTTCCAGGGCGTGGTACCAAAAAATTGTTTCCATGCACTTCCGAGCGACATCTACAAACAAAAAATCGACAGCACCATAACAGATATACAAAAAAAAGGAATGAACGGATGCAGAGGAAGTCAGGATCATTGTGCACCAGAGTCGCCATCACTCTCTGCACTATGTATTGTGAAGATGTTTACAGTTAGTTAATTAGGTTTCTCAACGAAATCTTGCTTGATCGAAATGCACCAATAGGTGACGGTGGCTTCTATTATTTTCTTGTTAGAATTCTCAGTCTCTTCATGAAACAAAAGAAATCTTTCTCAGGAGTTCGGTTGTTGTTTCCGATGTAATAATCGGAGCTTTAACTGTAAGCGACATATAATACCGAAGATTTAAGTTGCTTTTTATTGTTACAGTTAGTACATATATTCAAAGAACACGACGTAAAGTGGAGAATGCGAAAAAGCACATTTACTGTTAGGGAATTAGCTACTAGGTGGATGTGCCTACAAAAACTTACAGCATATCAGTTTCTCAGGGCTATACAATTAAAAAGTATGATGGCTCGCTTAGCTTAATTGGGTGAGGTGAAATACCTCAGGATTGCGCATCGACGTGGCCTAAGGCCTAATATCAAAATCGCTCCAATCGGGCTATTTGTCCTCTATAGTTAAATAATTCGATTCTTCTTTCATTCGTGGGGTTCGCTGGGTGCGTTGGACCACTTTTCGCATTTCGGAAATTTTCAAGTGTACAGGTTGGTCTTCATTTTCATGAGATTCTTCCAGAGGAAAAGATCATCTTCCACTGCTGAATACATATTATTATTTTGTTATTGTGTATAATAAGTAATCCGAATGATGAGGAACTGCAACGATAGCAAAGTCCGACTCGGTCCCATGACCAGCCTAACGTCTTTTGTGTCATCTCATCTCCAGTCAGCCGGAGCCGTTTGTCCAGCAGTTCTAGTCTCTTCATCTGCATCTTCTACGCATAATCTCATTGACATTTTGAACCAAGCATTGGACATTGCTGAAGATAACTCCATCGAACGCCAACTGACATGTCAATGCTCCTTTTGCTCATACGGTAGAGAAGTCTGTTTCAATGGAGATTAACATGAAATTACGGCACTAGAAATTGAGTGGACTTCCAACCTTCGAATTTGAACACTTCGGTACGCTTCCTTATTTTGCAAAGGACTTTTCACCAGAACATCTGCACACTTTCCTCTGCTATATCTTGGACCTAGCGCACCTTGTATAAGCGATCCATGTAATTTTTTCCCCAACTACATAAATGTTATAAGCATCAACTTTTCTGAAAGAAGTAACAATCCGCATCTTTTACGACATCATCCGCATCTGCGACTCTAGAAAAATTCTCTCGCCAAAGGGGACAGAAATGATGGATATTTTGAATTCTCCTGCTGCCATAATTGCGATCAATCTGACAGGCTGAACCTTAAGCAGGGATTCCGGAAGCAAAAGCGACTATCAGTTATCTCCAGTTCATGTTTGGACCAACCAAGCTTTCAATAGAGCATCCCTGCTTGGAAGAGGTGACGTCCCTTGCTGCTCATGGAACAACATCAACAACTAAACCCGCAAACAATCTGTGAACATCAATCCTGGGAAAGAATGATGAACGCGAGAAACAAGTGTCTTCAGATACTGCCTTGAAGAACGCCGATATTAACATCTGCAGTAAACGTGTACCAAATATGTCGTTACAGCAAGTGGACGAAGGATGAAGAACTAACACAGCAAGCTCCCAGCGGCCAACCATTTTTTGGGTTATTTTTCACTGACAGTAAAAGGAAGTTATCGAAAGAGGAAGATGCAAATAAGCTCTAAGCAGCCACCCATTCCTCTTCACGATACCATAACATTATTTTCCCAAAGGCCAGCGAAGGCTCGTGAACGACGCTGGTACGAGTTTAAGAGCGAAGAATGGCAAGCTGGTTGCCATATGACTCAAGACAACAACAATAGCCAAAATCATCATTGCCATGATATCCGGTGACGGAAGAAGAGGAAGCGAAGTTGGTGTTCAAGGAGACACTCGTGTAGAAACAGCAATAAAAATAGGAGTGATTTGACTTAGGGCACAAACGATACGATTATCACTTAGGAAAGACTCATATCTTCATCCGACATTTTTGTGTGTATGGGAAGGACGCTATCCATTCCGTTCGTTGGGGTAATGTGATTCAACTCGAGCAATCTCAGGTTGTCTCTCATCTGAGTGGTCATAGACGGAGTCAACGTATACCTTCGCCATGACAAGAACTCCACAATCGAAAACACCAGTGGTGGTATCACTAGTAGCTTGAATAAAACTTTTTGAACATTCTCATCGTCTTCTGTGGCGAGACTGTAGTTCTCCAGCATGTGGGCCGACACGATCGGGAGGATGGACTCTGCCGGTTTGCAAAACAACGCGTTCACACCAATGAATAAGGCGGCCAGGGATGGTTCATCGAATCGTCCTTCCATGGCATGAATCCTTTTCATTTCTAGCACCATGTCACTCATGACCCTATTCGAACATAATGAAACAGATGTGTAAGTTTAAAAAAAAGCTGCATGGCAAGCAAGACCAATAGTCCAACAATGTCAGAGAACGTACAAATGAAACCCCGTAGAAACGACGGCCGCCGTGGTGGCAGGGTATATGACCAGAAAGACCGCTATAAAAGTCGTGGATTGGTGGGTTGATGTCATCAGCATGAGCAAACTCATTGCGAAAGAGATAGCAATTAGAATGTTGTAGACCTTTGTGTAACCGATTCGCCGTATCGGGATGTAGCATAGAATGGCCAATATGAGTCCAAGAGGGCGACTTGAGGAGAGCAACCAGTCGCATGTTTCTCTCGACACTCCCTCGTCATGAAGCAGCTGATCGACGAACGTTTTGAGAAAGGCGCTATAGAAGCTGTTTTGTGCTTCCAAAAGCAGCTCCATCCATATCCAAGCCCAAAAGTTGTCGTGTTTCCAGAAATCGAGAACTACCTGCCGTGGAATGAGTTTTTCGGAAGATTTATGGATCGGCGGCTTTTCATGTTTGACATCCAGAAAGATTATTCTCATGGATTCCCAACGGATGAATATATGGTAGTGAGCCATGGTTTGGGCAAGGAGGAAAATTACTGTCACAATGGCCGACAAACACACCAAAAAGAGTCGAAATTTTTTCATATCATCCTGGTCGAAAATCACCAAACCGATCTTGGATACTGCAAAGGTCGTCACCAAGCTCAAAACCTTTCCGGATGCCAAGACACTGACTCGTTCCTTGTCGGTCAAAGTGTGATTGTCGGTTACCAGTGATCCCAGTAATATTGTCGTGAAGGAATACATCGTATCGTACATGCAAATGCTGATAACAAAGTGTGCTTCATCGTAATATCCGTTCGGACTCGGATCTTTCCATCGAAAGAATGGTGCTCTGCACGAAGAATCGAAAACAATGTTTGACCGTGAGAAGTAGCAGCCAGGGAATACATACACACCAAACGGGAAAAAACCGACATTGATCCAGAAAAGCTCTTTTGTCTCTGTTTCACTCTTTCTGACACGTACAAGAAAAATAACGAGAATATGACTCCTGAAATGCCAATTAAATCACTTCGACTTCGTTTGGTAGCGGCTTTATCCAACAGCCATGCCCCCAAGACGTCGTTGGCAGTGTTGATGGCTGCAAAGATCATTGTCCCCATACTGTACGAATGCCATGGCAACTGATACACTCGCAGAAAGACGTCGACATGAAACAGACCAAAAACGGTGGAAAGGAGCGAGGTACACATCCCAGCTAACGTAAGTATCCCCGTGTACTGTTGTACCCATTGATGACCACGACTTTCGGGATAGGCTGAAGAAGCAGCAGAAGGAATCCTGGTCCCATTGTGATGCTGGTGTTGTTGATTATATGGTAGCTGTGGTATCAGTGTTTGTGTCGACACAGACATATCATCGGTCGACGACATTGATTGAGTGGTTCTGGGAGAAGATACTTGGGGCAAAACATCCTCATGTCGATGGCGAAGCTTCGTATCTGGGGTTATCATGTTTCTCAAATGATGCTCTCAAGGATCGGAAGAGCAACCAATCAAAACGGGTGAAAAGTCAAACGAGGGACAGACAACGACAATCCCGTCCCTCACAAAAGAGGAGCGAAGTGTGATGGGAACTTCCAAAAAATTACACACTCTTTGACCGTTATTCGATTGCTCTTTCAGTGTACAAAAAGGCTTTTGACTGTAGTTGACTCCTTTGGGCATGGCAATAGGCACCTAATTGACTTTTTGGAAGCGAGGAACGCTGTTGATATATTACAGTACAACAAAACAACAAACAAAACAACCAAAAATCATCTTCAAATTTCTCATCACACAACAGAAAATCTCATCACGGGAGGAGAGGTGGACACGAATTGACGATGAAAGTAAAAAGTAGATTTTCGTGAATCTACGAAAGTTAGGGATAACGACTCGATTCGTTTCGGATGAGTTTACTCACGAATTCCTCGAACCTTCAGCAAGTTGAAGCAAAGATACCTTTTCAGTCATGATGTAATTACTCCCTTGGAATCGTCATCTCTCTCATTCACAGTCAGAATCCTTTTTTTTCTTGGAGTGGGCGTTTGAAAGAACACTTGAAATATTGCTCTCGAGATTCAACTTTTTATCGATCCGTTCCTCCTCCGCCAACACTCTCATTTGTAAAGAACCTTCACTGGTTTCCTCTTCCAATACACTATTTGTCACCATGAAATCGTTCCAAGCTGCTCTGTCGATGTTAATGATGCTCCTTGCAGCAGCAACACTCGACGTCACATCCGCATTCCAACACAACACGCCACCAGTTCCGAAGAGTACCAACCAAGCATCCGTCACAAAGTCGTCACCGCCTGCTGCTACTGCTGCAATCGCCACAGCCGCCTTGACAGCCATTTTGGCAACCACCGCTCCTGCCTTGGCTAGTCCAACAGCTGCACAAATCTCTGTCGATAGTATCCCTCCCACCACCATTAGTGTCCAAATTGGTGATTTGCCGGTGGTAGGAAGTCTCTTGTCGGGAACCTACACCAAGGTGGACTCCAAAACCAGTGCCCCCGCCTCTGTCGTTATCAAATCACCAACAGATAAAGTCAAGGCCATTCAAACCTTGGCCTCGTCGGGCCATTTGGAGTTTGACATTGCTGGAAAAACGGGCCTCAAGACGCATCTGGATGTCGATGTGGCGGCCGACGAACCCGGAGTGGCAACGGTTCGAGTGGCATCGGATCTCATTCCCAAATTACCGTTCAAGAATGCAGCGTCGGCTTCGATAGGCAACAAGGGTGGAAGAGAAAGTCAATGGAGTATCGTCACCAACTTGGGCAACGGAGAGTCCTACTATTTCAATACCAAGACGGGTGAAACGACGTTTGAAAAACCATCCAAAATCTAAAGGTCGAGCCTACCAATCCAAGAACAATTCACAAGGGCATCAGGCTTGTCTCGACCGTATTTCAGTAATCGAAGGTATTCCGTACAACAACAAACGATAATATTGTCGACTCTACGACTAGTAGCAGTACACAATATAAACATAATGTTTTGGGTTCTTTTTTCGCTGGTTTCTTCTATACCATACACACCGGAATTGGGGCCATCTCTCGTTTCGCTCTCCAACTGTGTATCATGATAACTGGTAGATAATAATCTCATCCGTGGCAAAGGTAGGAAATCCTTCGGAAAACAACGACGACACTACTGGAAATGGTTTTTCGGACGACAGAGCGGCCTTCAGTTGATCCACTTATTGTGGTCTGTTGGCAGACAGCTTGATTGATTCTTCCTCATCAATGTTCGTTGCATAATGATCGTCGTTGTCTTCTGCCGCCATCACTTTCTTCATCGTTTCGTCCTCGTTATCGGTTCCATCTTCAATGTCTTCCTCTCCTTCGTCATCAAGGTCCATTTCCTGGATTTTTCCAGTTCGTTCCCAGACCATGGTTCGTTGAGTAATGTCTCTCTTGGTGCGGTTGAGGAGGAGGGGAAGAATCTCCTCCCAGTTTTCGTTGTTCAAGATGGTGTTTTCGGTATTGGTCCAACGTGAGGTCGCTTGGGAAATGACGGGGCATGGAAGCGTTTGGTCACCTTCCGTTTGGCCGAACGAATGGCAGGAGTAATCGAATTGCTCTTGCGCTGTTTACTTATAGTCTTGGTGTTCTCATAGGAGATATGAGGTCAAAATTTGACCTTTCGTTGAAGAAGGTTTTCTGTATTGCTTTCCATGACAGTCCTAGATTTCGCAATCGTATCGATTTATTATCTTCTTATTCCTTCCAACGAGGGCTGACGCCATCACAGTTTGTGTCTTCCACCTCCATTTCCTTCTCGTCTTCCTCGTCCTCCTCTTTCGATGTTGGGTCCGTGTGACTGGTGGGAGTTTGTTCAATGGCGACAAGAGTCGATTGGTTCCACATGGCTCCCATACGCGCTCCGTTCTTTTTGGCCGCGATTGTACCTCTAGCTAGTACTAGTTCCTTCTCCTTCTCCTTCTTCCCCTTGCTCTGCTGCTTTTGCATCAATACTTGTTGTTGTTCCTTCAAGACGGTCATGCGTTGCTGAAAGACATCCTTCTCAACAACGGGACTAAACGAATCCCTCTTTTGCCATTCCAGAACAGTTACCTGTTGCTGGCCGTCCACCAACGATTCGCAGTACTCGTCGATGCGTCGTAAGGTGACGTTGAAGTCATAGGAGATGCCCAAAATGTGTGGTGGAAGACTGTTCGGCTGGAACGATTGGCCGATCAACCTGGCCTGAACCGGCAAAGAATATTCAATCTCCTTGCCGGCAAAGCGGATCGACATGCTGCTGGCTGCTTTGGTATTACGGTGACGGAGAGGAAGGAGCGTCGGAATGTACAACAGTGAATGTAAAGTAATAATGACTCTATCTAGATTTCACAATGTCGAGGGAATACTATGTCCCTCTCGACCTTCACACTTGTGTTTATTGGCCCGTCTTTTTTTCTGCAAAATGTCTCACAGTGCCTCACATCCTCGTGTCGTGCATCCGCGCCAAGAGTGAGCATCATTTAAAAATCGAAAACATCGCACTGATGACAGTAACAACGACTTCCGACTTCTATCACTTAAGGTGCAAAACAATCCCTACATTACTCTACTCTCTAGAGTAGAATACTCCAGAAAAGTAGTTACAATATCACTTTATTATAGGTCTGACGCAAATATTAACAATTACATTAGAAAGTAAATCATGCCCGCCCACTCTCTAGTGTGGCAACTTTCCCCACTTTCCCCCATTATTTATTCTCTTGGTTTGCTCCTATCCTGCCTTTCTGATTTACAGTCACTTACATTTCAGTACTGATTATTCCTTCTTTTCTGGCAGCAGCTGCAAAATTTGATAGGCGAGATCCCACCGAATGTCCTCCTTGGTTTTCAAAGAAAGCTTGATATGTCGAACAAGCTTCTCCGCATCCTCCTTCGTCAAATGATACCGTTTCGAAAAATCCTCCATGCTCACCTTTCCATTGATCACCTGCATCAAGCGTTCCTTCGCTTGGAGTTGCCGCGCTAGAATTTGTTGTTGAGCTGCCTCTGCCTTGATTCTGGCCAGTCGTTCCAAATCTTGTACCACATCCATGTGATCAATGACATGGTCCAACGCCAAACTACTGTCATGGTTCTGGATGGTGGATTCCGACGACTCTATTCGGATGGAGGGTGGTAAAGCAGAATCTTGGCACATGTCGCCATCAGGATCAATGGGGACGGTACGCTTCCGTGGTGACATGATAACCGAACAAGTCGAATGATGGGAAGACGAGTCCAATGAATGTAATGACGAGGAGGAGGACGTTGACGTCGATGACGAATCCCAATCTCTCAAGTCAATCACTTGATGGTTGCCATTGAGAGAACATTCGAAAAGGGTGCTTGAGTGGTCTGGAGCATTTAGTGGGTTGGAATCTTCTGGAACGACACTTGTGTACACTTCGTCGTCTAATGTTGATTTCGACGGTGATTGGTGCGAATTTTCATTTATTTCCTCTTCGTCCGCTTGTTTTGATGAGGTGGATACCAATGTTGTTGGACTGTCGTCGGCCTCTATACTAGAATCAAGTTGAAATCGCTGTGGTGTAGATACCTGATGTTGTTGCGAGTCCATGGAAGCATTCCGAGTAGGAGAGTGACTGTGATGTCGCTGTTGGGACGTCTTTTCCGGCCTCGAATAGGTGCGCGCTTCTCGCTGCGATGTGGCCTCTCGTCGGCCCCCTGGTTGCATCATGTGCTGTCTCCGCTCGAGTCGCCGCCGCTGCAGGGCGGTGCGTTCCTTTTGCTCGCTCTTTCCATCTTTCAAGGTACTCTTCACTTCAATATCCACAGCCCGGCCTTCTTCATCTATAAAGCGCTCCGTTACGTGGATGGACATTTCATGTTCCAGCTTTTCCCCATGCCTACTAGCTCGTCGTTCGAATGCTTGTACGTATTTGCTAGCCAGTGCTCCCCTAGCGTTCAGTCCTTGTGATGTGTCAACGGACCTTCGACGAAATGGTGCTGACCGTCTACCAGACTTTTTTCTCTGGCTGGGCTCGTTCGGTGAATGAGAAGGAGATCGACTGATGGATCTACCGCCGTGACCCGATAAGTTCGAACGATCCGTTCGACTGTGATAGGATGGAGTGCTAGTTGGTGAATACGATCTAGTTCGAGATACGGATCCTCGACTGTGACTGGAGACATTCCCTGAAGGAACACTGTCGCGTTTGTGCACTAAGGATCGCGTTGAGTTGATTCGCCTTGCCGTCCACCTAGGACGGCTATTGCTAGAACGGAGCGAAGGTGATCGCTCCAGCTGAAAGTCGGCACGACGCTGCCCCTGTTGGTTCGCCGATTCTCGTTCGGCTACGACCCAAGACTGCGCTTTTTGTTGCTCCGGAGTCGCCGAAACATCTGGCAAGCGAGAGAGTTGGTCTGCCATTTCTTTGGCTAGTGCACGTTGTTCTTCCACAGTCCTATTGATAGTATCCGGAGTGTAAGTGATTTGGAGACTATCTTCCAAATTCGGTTTTTCATCGAGTTGCGCAGGTTGTGGTGCCTTTTTCGTTGCAGCAGTTTGTTTCGGAGATTTTTCTTTTTCTGTATGTTTCATTGGTACTCGTATTGGAGGAGTCAGTGCCTTGGAACTACTCCCATCTCCATCCCTGTTACATCCTTTCAACCATGGGGACACATCAATGGAAACAACAGACTCTAATGGCGGTTTGGATTGTCGTGCTTGTGGTGTGGATGGAGCTTTGTCTGGTAACACCAGTGATGTGGTTGCCAGTCCATCATCCAGTGATTTTTTCATGTTGCTCTTTCCATTGAGCCTCGTTTCTTTTTCTGGTGTGGCGAATGCCATCAAGTTTCGTGTGGACTTGCTGATGGGAGGCTTTGTTCTGGGAAATAGATTGCCCGAAGCTTTGGCAGTCAGTGAATCGACTGATTTGGACCTTCCTGGTAATTTTTGTTGTTGTTGTTGTTGTTGTTGGTGCTGGTGCTGCTTTTGTTGACTCTGAACAGAGGATGGTGATGATCCATTCAGAAATGAATTAGACGGTTGTCTAGGGCGAAAATAAGGTGATTGAAGTTGGCTATGGTCACCAAAAGAAGTGATTGTGGATTGACTGCTTGCTTGGGTAGTGGCCGTTCGGGTAGAGTCGCGGCGTCCGGTAGGGGTCTCAGGCGCCGCAATTCTTGCTTTACTGTTAATGACATTGGCAACAATCCTCTCTCCACTATCGTGAAACGTATTCCACTTGTTGGCGTCTCGCAACGAATCATCTTGTGATTCCTCCATATAATATAACTTTTGTTTCTGTAAAAACTGTCTTCGTCGACTGGATGGGGAGGCTGGAGTGATTTGGATAGCACTGTCAAGGGCTTCTTGTACAGTCATTCTACGGTCTTCGGTTTCCTTTAGAGTAACTCTGGGCTTTTCAATGTACGACGATCTCTTTTTGCGACTGTCGCTAGTGCTGGACGTGGGGGTTTGGCTTACCCTCCAGTGGGATCGATTCACGGGACTATGCAACGATCCCGATGCCAACAAATCTTGGGAGGACTCATTGAGAGATTCTAAGGCCAAGTCAATCGCTCCATGCTCTTCCCTCGTATTGATTTTGTTTTCGATCGGCTTCCTGCCCCGGATGATGGCCATCGACGGATACATCATCCGCTCGTGCACTTTCCGATTTCCACAATCCCGACTAGTCTACCGCATTTCCTCTTGGTTTTCGTCGATCGACGGTGTTGGACGGTGCTTCTGACTTTAACTCGTACTGTAGTGTTAGACTGTTCTTGTAACATGAGTTTCACAATGTTGAGACTGACAGCGGGAAGGCTACAATTGCTTTTGCTGCTAGGTAGTAGACTACCGTAATGCTACTTTTGTCGGGTTGCAAGTTTCGTAGAACGTCTCAATACAATACTAAGTACACTATGCCTCAAGCAAGTGCCAGACTCCTTCTTGATGACAGAATTTTCGCGAAGGTGCCACAAAATCAATCCATAGATGTGTGGAATTTTGCCATAATTCATTCTCCAGAGGCAAGATTGCATTTCCTTATCAAAATGCGACGCCGTCGTGGAGTCCCTCTATGGCTGCCATACATTGTAGTCGTAAAATAGTCCCAAGCAAGAGAACTGGACGTTTGGACCAGTTCGTTAATGACAGGTTACAGTTAGTACCTTCCTACCTAAGATGATACCCCAGCAATGCGACGCGCACAGACCAGACCTAACCTTTTTTCAGATTCTTCGAGGCATCATTGCCGTTGCTACTTTTTCTCCACTTTTTGCTGCTCAAACAAGAAACGCAAAAACAAACAACCAGGAACCTACAGCAGTGTTACAGCAGCATTGACTATCCAACTTTTCATGCTGCAACGACTCTGCTCCAAACGAAAAGCCAAGAACATGGCCGTTCCTGAGAAAAATCCCACTCAATGGACCAACTTTGAAAGCTTGACTGTGTGGTACGCCAATCGTTGTCAAGACAACTTGAACGACTTGAACGTCATTGTGACTTTCATTCAAAAATGGTGGCGATTCCAACGGAAACTAAAACGTCCAATAAAGGGAGTGACTCTGATCGGTAGAATCGGTCGATTCAAGGGGTCGGCGAAGCCGCCAGCAAAAGCTTTCAACAATGACGACGTTCGTTCCATACGGGGAATCGCTAGACGATTGCAGTGCAACGTGGACCCCAAACTCCAACAGCTCTTTCGTGCTCACGAAAAATTGGATGGCACCAACTTGGGCGTACGATGTGACGGTGCTGTCTTTGGTCGTCGCATTCGTATTTACGGTGAGACCTACCAGGGGGTAGACTTGGAGGGAGTTGTCCCCTGCGACGAACAAGTTCGCGGCATCAAATACGATATGCTAGTAGACCTATTTACCTACGACTTTTATGAAACAAGCCAATTGATGATATACGGAGAGCTGATTTGCAACCCAAACAAGTTTGATTACTCGCGGCGGTGCATGGGATACAAGTATTATTGTTTCGGCGCGATGGTTACCATCCAAATGCCGACCGAAAAACTTTGCCGACAAATGGATACTGTTCTGCGCCGAAAAGGTCTCAACTTTCATCACGTCATTTGGAACAACGATCATGCCGTTTACCGTATCATGCTCAACCCAGCCTTTCAAAGGATGTTGGAGGGCCAAGGGATCTCCACTTCACTGCTTTTGGGAAAGGGTACTCTTCGACAAGTGTGCCTCGATCTCAAGGCCATGATGATGACCGACGGCTTCGAAGGTGTCGTCTTGACAGCACCAATCGAAGGGACCTACTTCAAGTGGAAGACAAGCATTGAAGACAAGTCGGGAGGATTTTCGGCACTCTCGGAATTGTCTCAATCGTACTCGTCGTTTGTGTTGGAACTGGCTGGGATCGATATGGAGTTGGTCCAATGCCTTATTGAGGTCGCTACCCCCAAAGAACGAAGCGACCATACTTGTAACCAAATCATTACCAGTCGTCACTTTGAATCTAGTGCCAATTTTACCGCTGAAGATTTGGACGCAGCATACAAGTCGGCATTGACGAAATTCGATTCCCTAGAAGCTTACTTTGAGCGAGAGGAGCAATGGAGTATCATTCAGTACTTGCAAGAAGAGGTCCATATGGATCTATCTGCAATGACACAAAGCGATCAGAAGATTATCAACAAATCCGTCAAAAGCCGTGTCATGGCCGAGTACAAGGTGTGGCACAAGTTCCAAAAGTCGGGAGAGTAGTCATTGGAAGTGGCGGCCTTGACCAAAACGAATGCACGCGCATTATCCAGAAAGTGGCAGCGTGCAAGTCTTATATGTGTCATTATTAGCATCTATTTTATTGTTCAGTAAGCACCTCCCCTTGCTTTTTCGCCATGAGCGATTCCAACGTCTAAAACAGGTAGTTCCACTCCGTCATCTTCTAGTTGTGATAAAATCGGTTCGTCGATACTCCAAATCTCGTCAGCTTCTGCGCCGTACCTACCCGACAACACAAAAAAAATAGGGATGCACCGATCAGCGTCACAAATCAACAAACAAACAGATTCACAACAATGTCTTGGAATACTTTCGGTAGCCAATTGATGACTCACCCAGGTCCGCCTCCCAAACTTTTGACCACAATACAAACATTCAGACAGAGTTAGAGTGAACAAAACGAGTTGACATTGGTCAGGGAACAAAAATTTTACAAGCGTCCGTCATTACACATAATATCTTGTTTGCTACGTACGATGGGACGGGCCGTTGACCATACCAGCCCTCTCCATAAGTCTTGTCAATCAAGTCATCGGTTATGTCTTGCCAAAATTTGTCGCTCAATGTTCGTGGGTCGATGAACAAATCGGTTTCGACGTCATCTTCGTGCCGGCAGAGTGGTACCACGGTAGCATCTGGTCGTACCACACAAAATCGACGTCCGTCGTCTTTTTGGCTGCTTGTTGGATTGGACACCAACAGTCGAGATGGTACTTTGACAGATACAAGATCATTCTCCAAATAGGCATTGGACAAGGCTGAGAGGTGGTTACCTTCTTTGCTTGACATTCCTTGCGCCATCGGCATCGACTGATATTGCGATACACTCCAGTGCGGTCTCTGCAAATACATTGTGTGACATAGTACGAAAGCACAGGCACGTGACGTAGAAGCTCTCAGTATAGCAGTTGTCATTACCAATACCCAAGAATATCGAATACTCGTAGACGTCCGTCTCATTGTTCTTTGTATATTTGAAATTGTCGTGTTCTGAAGAAAATATTGTCTTTCTCTTTTAGTCTCAATCTTCAATCCGACCCGCCGTTTCAGTAACAGACCCTCGCGGTATTAGCTTGCACAGACAAAGGAGAGTGCCGTCAAGTTGGGGCAGAGATGGGTGAAACGCCATCGAATAGAAATAATTGATTTTTTCTAATGTTAAATGTGACGTTCCGGTTCGTGTGGTAGTACCGTAGTCTCTTACGTCGTACCTGGTAGTGTACTACCGGTACCTACGGTACTACAGTATGGTAGTAGCTACCCGGTAGGCTCATCACGTAAAGCGATTACGAACCGAAGTTCGAGCCATAGTGCCGTACAGGTACAGCATCATCAGCGAGGGTATGTATGTAGCTACTCGCTCTCCGGAGAACACGAGAAGCGTCCAACCTCATGAGAGAAAGTTAAAAAATGAAGTCACCAAGTTCGATATCAATTTTATAATAAACATTCATGCCACCGAAATAAGTTGCACGTAATATGATTTACAGTTAGTCTCGAAGAATCGAGACGCACGGTTTGAAACCAGAAATTGTTCAAATTCCAACTCTCTTTTGTTCTTCTTTGGCTGGGAAAGTGATCTTCATTACTTTCTCGTCCTATGTATCGATCGAGAAAGAGCATCCCAACAAATCAATGATCAGAACCAAATCAATCAATTGCTTTACCACGATCGATTATTTTATACTCTACGACTGTACTATTATAATATTTTTTCCGTGATATTCTTGGATGAAGGCTCTACCAAGAACTTTCCCTTTCCCACAGATTTCACGACGCAAGTACAATACCTCTTCTTCACCACAACCCCAACTCCAAGAACAAACTGGTCCCACCTCGCCCATCGTCCTCTCTTTTCCAAAAATAACCCCCGATGGTGTCAGGGCAGAATAGGAAACCAACTCATCGTCCAGCACTATGGTGGGATAAATACAGCCCAGTGGCAGCTTTAAAAAGTGTTTGCGACAAGAAGGTTTCTACTCTTCTAGCTAGCTGCTACCGGTAGTATCCTCATAGCAGTTTTTAGTAGAGGATCGAGTCCTGATTTCTGCTAACGAAGTACGACTACCTACCGGTAGCTACCTACCGTAGCTACCGATAGGTAGTATGTATTTCGTTTTTGAACTGGAGAGAGGGGAAATAGTGATAATTACTTAAAAGACGGAATTGAAATTGAAAGCTTCAACTGAAACGCAACTGAACAATTTGGCAGTTTCAATTCTGTTTCAGTGATTCAATTACAGATTTGAATCTCAATTCCGGATTTCCAGTTCAATTCTGTTCTGGTACAAATTCTACATGAATTTCTACAGGGGTGTCGTTTCAGTTCCAGATTTCAGTTTCAATTCCAGATTTTTGGTTCGATTCCGTTTGCGTGGTTCAGATTTGAAATCGAAACACACAATAATTGAAATAAAAAGACAGAATTGAAACACAAGTTGAATCACAAAACCTCGATTTCCCCTCTCTCCACTCACAGTCAGTCGCGCGATCAAACTGCATTGGTTTGTGGGGCCCCACTGGCGCTCCTTTTTCACGCGTCAACTTCTCCCGCCGCCGCGCCCCGCCTATCTAAAATCTTCGAAATAACTGTAAATTTCTACCATTCAAAATCTATGATACACTACTACGAAGTAGTACGAAGTATTTTTGTCATGGTATGATCACAACATCATAGTATCGCCTCTGACTGTGAATCATTTCATATTGCTTCTAGCCAAACATTAGTACACCAAACATGTCTGAATGTACTACACGCCGTTTGTCGAATGTCGACGTCAACGCTGCATCGCAGCAGGATGGTTCCCCTGCCTCAAAACGGCCCAAAATTGTAGATGACTGTCGTCCAACCACCACCGATGCGCAAGAAGTATCCACAACAACTGCATCCGCATCCGCATCGCCATCCCTTGCTTCCCAATCTGTCTTTACATTCTCGTTGGGGAAGTCTCCTAAGAAATTTCAGGTCTTGTCATGTCACAACCTAGAGGATCTGGTGGACATTGCCTTCCAGGCATGTGATCCGTCCGATGGAGAAACTTCCACAGATCACATTTGGACCATTCAGGTTGGTCGCAAAACGTACGAAAGTGGGGAATATCTTTTCTTGCCCCCAGAAAGCGACAGACGAGCATCCAATGCCAAATTGGGCGATCTGTCCTTGAAACCCATGATGGCTCTACATCTGCATTATGATTTTGGCAGAAATTTGAGACTCCCACTAAACGTCGAATCGATCGACGATGCGCAAGCACTACTGGACGAAACGGAAACTTCTGCTCTTTCGATTTCCGACTTTCCTCGTGTCATACCAATGCCACCGCCTCCGCCCATAACCTTTTCCACAGACAAGATCGATCTCTCTAAAAGTTTCTCGAACCTCGATCGCATTCTGAAACGAAAAAATGTCAACTTCAATTTGTTTCAGGTGGGGAAAAAACGAATTCACGGTTTTATCAAGAAAGACCCTACTTTTGGGGCGTTGAAATTGGTGTTGCTTCCCGACAAGCCCGTTTGCTTGTTTCATTTACTCAAATGTATGGACTTTGGTGTTGGTATCAAGTCATCGGGGGGGTATAATTGGCATTCTGTCGTTATTTTGCCCTCGAACAAACTTGTGGGAAAGTATGGAAAGGAAGCTGAACCCGGATTTTGTGACTGTAATGTAGTTTTGCATGACCCTTTGCTCGAGGAAAAGTTGGAGGGTATCTTTCCCAAAATTTCTGCTTTAGCCGGATTTACCAAGGATAAGAGTGTACCTCGGGGTTGGATTACGTATGAAGATGACGTCTTGCGGGTGGTGCAAGGACAAGGAAGCCATCTCGGATATAAAGCTCCCAAAAACTGTGCCTATGAAGGAGATGGTGTTCACAAGCCTGCCACGGGTGACAAAATCTTGCTTAAAATCGACAAGAAGATGGAATCCCTCCAGGAGCTCTTTTGCAGGGTGGAAGGTTTCCTAGAGACCTTGTAATCTAAACTTGGAGTCTTACAACCGATGAATCGGTCCACCACAGCATAAGCGTCAATTTCCGATAATCGAGTTTTATACCGAGTATCATTGTAAATAATATGGTACTACCGGTTGTAGACTAATACCACGTACAACGGATCATCGATTCATGATACAAATTCACTGTAAAAGACTACCGGTAGTCTCTCTAGCTAGAGGTAGAGAGCTAGCTATTAGCTATGATAGAGTAGAGACTACCATTTCGACTCTCTTGAAACTCGGTCGCGCGATCAAAACGCACGTTTGTTTTCTGTGTGGCGCCCAGCTCTTGATTACCTCTTTTTTACGCGGCAACTTTTCCCGCCGCCGCGCTCTGCTTCTTCTAAAATAATCGTATCGAAACTTCCACGTTTCAATGAAAATTTACTGTTACTACGAAGTACGCAATAGTATTTTTATTTCCTATAGTATTTTTATTACTTGTCTTGTCACACCACCTCGCCCCTGCGATATTGCTTCCCTGTTGCAAGCCAGATATCAGTACACGGAAACATGTCTGAATGTACTACACGCCGTTTGTCGAATGTCGACGTCAACGCTGCATCGCAGAAGGAGGGTTCCCCTGCCTCGAAACGGCCCAAAGTTGTTGATAACAGTCGTCGAAGCACTCGATCACCGCAAACAGCAGCTGCAGCTGCAGCAGCATTGCCATCCCTTGCTTCCCAATCTGTCTTTACCTTCTCGTTGGGAAAGTCTCCTAAGAAATTTCAGGTCTTGTCATGTCACAACCTAAAGGATCTGGTGGACATTGCCTTCAAGGCGTGTGATCCTGCCGATGGAGAAACTCCCAACGATCACCTATGGAACATCCAAGTGGGTTCGAAAACGTACGAAGGTGGAAATTTTCCTTGCATGGGAGATCTGTCCCTGAAACCCAACATGACTCTGCTTCTGCATTATGATTACGGCAGAGACTTGAAATTTACACTCAACGTCGAATCGATCGACGACGCGCAAACATTACTGGACGACGAAACTACTGCTCTTTCGACTTCCGACTTTCCTCGTGTCCGACCCATGCCACCACCTCCGTCCATGACCTTTTCTACCGATAAGATCGATCTATCCAAAAGCTTCTCGAATCTCGATCGATTCTTGACCCGAAACGCCGAATTTAATTTGTTTCAGGTGGGTCGAAGACGCGTCCATGGGTTTATCAAACGAACGTCTAGTTTCGGGGTGATGAAAATGGTGTTCCTACCCGAAAAGCCCGTTTCCTTGTCACATTTTCTTACATGTATGGACGTTGGTGCTGCGATCAAGTCGTCGGGGGATTACGTTTTGCATTCTATTTCCGTCTTGCCCTCTGACAATCTAGTCGACAAGTATGGGAATTATGTCAAACCGGGATTGTACGAGTACCGCATCGTTCGGTCTTCTTCCTCAGAAGTTCCCAAGTTGGAAGGTATCTTTCCCAAAATTTCGTCCTTGGCGGGCTTTGCCAAGGATGAAAGAATACCTCGTGGTTGGATTACGTACGAAAATGGCGTCTTGCGGGTGGTGCAAGGACAGGGAAGCCGTCCCCCCTCTGACCGTCCCAAATACTCTGCCTTCGATGGAGATGGCGTTCACAAGCCTGCCGCAGATGACAAAATCTTGTTTCGCATCGACAAGAAGATGGAATCCCTCCAGGAGCTGTTTTGCAGTGTGGAAGGTCTTTTAGAGACCCTGTAACAATTGATTGTGGTCCTCCCCCTATCGGACAGAACCAATTGAATAGAGCCACAACATTCGAACATGGAATCTATGTATCTATACTGTCGTCCGTGTGCACTCGACGACACTACGATAATGTAGCTCTAGCTAGCTCTAGAGGGAGCTCTCTACAGCGTAGAGTAGTAGACTGTATAGCAACGCAAAGTTTTGCAGTTAATTAGAGAATAAAGAATTCAAGAATGTTCATCACAGTCAATTAAATATCCGCCAATCCATCCACCACCATCATCGAATCAGTAGCAGAAGTACAGTAGTCTACGGTAGTCTACTCACTGATCATAACCCTTGTCTCGACACAGTTCTTATACTACTACTCCGCTAGCTAGCAAAGACTTGCTACTTGTTTGAACAATGGATGGAGGAGAATAATGTCGGGCATCCGTGGAATTGGGACTTCATAGCTTCCTACGCTGTCCTACAGGATGATGATGATGGCAGTCGATACAACAACAACAACTACAACAACAACAACAACAACTCTACTGATAAATGTTGTTTATGATGATGATGATGATGCGTTACTTCCCATGCCTTTTTTGGTCCTTCCACTGTCATCCTACGGCCTACGGCTGCTGCTGCTGTAGCAATGAAATACAGTCCGTCTCTTAAACATGAAAAGGACCGTACATCGTTGTCGGCAATTGTTCGCATCCAAACCAAACCAATCTTTTTCGTTGACAGTGATGATGAATCTTCCTCCTCATTTCCTCCTTTTGATGTATCAATTGGAAGGAGCGTCGCAAAATGCTTCCGATTTACCCATTTTTGATGCATTGGATGATATTTGTAACTGACAGCATGTTGTTTTCTCCTCGAATGGAAGATGATGAGGATGAAAACAACAACAACAACATGCTGTTACAAGCAGCTCCAGGAGCTGGGAAAAACAACCGTCGTTTCACTCAAATTGTTTCAACACATTATTGTTACGGCAATGTCGATGATGACACACAACCAGAAGGGTAAGAAACAACAGCAACAACATTAACAAAACGAGATGATTGTGGTGGTGGCACCTCGTCGTGTGGCCGTACGATCGGCAGCGCAACACACGCATGGCCGGTATGTTGGGACAATCGATCGGCCAAACGGGTAGGATTTGCCATGCGAGACGAGACTCGGACCAGTTCTTAACACACGTATCTTGGTCGTGACGGACGGAGTGATGCTCAACATGATACAGACCGATCCGGAACTGAAATGGAGTTTCGGTTGTCATCCTCGATGAATTTCATGAACGAGGAATAGGATCCGACACGGCCTTGGCATTGACACGAGAAATTCAACGAACGGTTCGACCCGACGATCCTCGAATCGTGGTAATGTCGGCAACCTTATCGGGAGACTTGGTCTCTCCATGCTGTACAGGAACCAACCTTGTGAATGCACTTGGAGGGGGGAAAAATTGTCATGTGATTGAAAGCGAGGGTCGACAATTCCCAATTCAGGTTGTACCATGCCAACGATGTGGTCAAAATGATGAAGAGATCCTCGAATAATGGTGGTGGAGTCAACAGGATCCCGCCGTTAGGTGTGCTGATACAAGATCAGAAACTATTGATTCAAACAGTGTCAGTTGTGGTAGAAACTGTGGCATTGAAACAAGCTCCTGCTCGTGGAGACGTTCTCGTCTTTTTGCCGGGTGTGACCCGAATGCAACAAAGTCGTTGTAGAATTGCAATCACGACGAAATGTGACAGACCAGGCGGATGTATTTGCTCTATATGGTTCCATGTCCAAGACAGAACAAGATAAAGAACTGTATCCATCCAAGTCAGCTCGACAAAGAATTGTTTTCTCAACACCAATCACAGAAGCGTCCGTCACATTGGAACGAGTCATCTGTGTTGTGGATTGTGGACTGCGACGGGAACCAAGATGTGATGTTGACACGGGCATGTCTCGTCTTGTCACCACGAAAATTTCCAAAGCGTCGGCAGTTCAAAGAGCTGGTCGTGCGGGTCGTGTTCAAGAGGGTATATGCCTTCGTCTGTACACAGAAAGTGATATAGAGTCCGGACTATTGGACAAGACTCCACCGGAAATTTTCAATACAGACCTTGCGCCGACCTTGCTCCTATTGGCCGAATGGGGAACAAGCACACTGGAAGAAATCATGCAAGAATTACCGTTTGTAGATGGACCATCGGCGGAATCATTGGAGAAAGCAGAGGCCTTCCTTATCGAGATAGGCGCGTTGCGATACAGCAATAACGATCATCGCTTTCCACTTACAGATATTTGTGAAATTCCCTGCCATCGTCGCTTGTCAATGGCAATCGTCCATGCAAAAAGTAGTGGAGAAGAAGCCTTGCTGTGTGCGGCTCTTGCCGCTTCTTTTTGCTTGGACGAGGATTTACAAAGAGGAGGAAGCCAAGATCTTGACATCAGAAGCCAGCTTCGATCTTTTTTGAAAGATCCCAAGAACGCTTCTACTCTGAAAGGATTGTCGTTGATCGAAAGACTTCTGGAAGTGGATTCGTTGTCATCGCCCGAATGGGTCAGGCTCTGATTCCTGGATTTCTCGATTTGGTTGCGGAGCGAAAAGGATACGTTTCGTACGATTCTTCTCTTTATTCTCTAGCTCTCGATAGGTCCTACCGACTGGATGGTTTTCGTCAATCATCGGATTTTCTTCTGGCTACGGGAACCGGTACTGGACCCGATGGTATTTCCAGGATACGTTCGTTTGTTCCAATTTCCAAAGATGGTCTGTTGAAGTCCTCGTTCGAAAAAGATATCATCTATACAGATTCTAGCAAAGGTTACAAGGTTCGAGCGAAGCGCATTGCGGCGATCGTTTAACTGCGGATCTCATCATCACCTATACTACGTCCTACCGACGAACAGGTCACGATTGCGCTTCTGGAAGCCATGACGAGCTTAGGTGGGATACGGAAAGCGTTTTTGCAGTTTTTGCCGCTGAAGGATAAAGAGGCGATTGATGAGTTTGTGGCCAGAATACAGCTGGACCAAAACTTAATCACGGATACTAGTGACCTATTGCTGCCATGGCCGCCATGGGTCACTCACTTTGCTAGGAAGAATAACGGGGCCAGCTTGATCGAGAACAAACTGTGAGAGTTTGTTGAGCCCTGGCTTAGATCTGTGAAGTCGTTGAAAGAGCTTGATGTCTTAAGCATCCTGAAGGGATCGTTGAGTCATGATCAGCTCAAATACCTCGAAGCACACTACCCCAGCTCAGTAGAATCACCAGATGGTTCCATGATTCCAATCAAGTATGCTGGTGACGGTCCGCCAACAGCTACTGCCAAACTCCAACAATTCTTTGGAACCACCAAAACTTCAACTGTAGGACCTAAAGACAATGCAATATCGATCACCATTTCGATGCTCTCCCCTGCTGGACGCCTGTTGGCCAAAACCAGTGACCTGCCGTTCTTTTGGAGTGAAGTGTATCCATCCATCCGCTTCGAGATGCGAGGAAGGTATCCAAAGCATCCTTAGCCGGAAGATCCATCACTTTCTACAGCAACGCGGAAAACGAATAAACAACTACAGTAGGCTAATGACTTGTTGAATGGAATTTCATTCAACAGTGTTGCTAGTTGCACTTTTCAGTAACGACCCTTACGTTGACAAATGTGCTGTTACCTTTGATGATTTAGACCATGGCCTGAGAAAAAATCAAGGAAGCAAGCAACAAATAAAACGAGAATTGATAAGTGAACGCAGCGCTTCCTGAGTGTTCATGTTCATGTCCCTCCATCTCGCAAGCCACCTCGGTTGGCACACCCGCCACAACAGCGTCAAACGGAGTGAAGCCCAAAGTGGATGTGTAGATGTCAACATCACCGTGATCAACATGGTCCAAGTCGATTGCATGGATAACACGGCTCTCCTTGACCAGCACAAATGCTTGGCCGAATCCAGCAACAAACAAGGCTTCAGAACATTCAGTCATCCCTTCTACAACTTGAACATTGACCTTTTCTTCCCATGTGTCGTCATGATACTCGAAGACGTGAAAGGATCCAGTGGGGAGGAAGACGAGGATATGGTCGGCCGACCCTTGTTCATATGCAAAAGCGCATTGGCGGACCGGCAAAGGCAGGACCATGTTTTCGGTAATCTGGGAGTCATCGGTGGTAAATGCCAACAGGTGAGAAGCACCTCCACTCACAGCAAAGTTGGCAGCTATATGTTCGGCATAGCTGTGGCCTGCAAATGATCCAGTGCGGTGTCCTTCGAAGCCCTCTGGGTATGAGACAGCAAACGAAGAATACGTTTCGGTCGAAGGATTGTAATCCACACGAAGAATGCCTCCGTGGTTGTCGTCGCAACCCAAGGCAAATTGATTATCATGGGCCCATTCTCCGTGAAAGCCGAGGCACGATTTGCTGGGGTCGTCGGTATCGTCGAGGTTATGGATGACGTTTCCCTCGAAATCTTCGATGACGAAAGTGCTTGGGAGAGCTTCGGTCTCACCGATTCCTGGGGTACGAGCGATTCGATCAGGCGTCGCCAGAGAGTACAAAATATGGTCATCGTCTACAGCGATTGCGACACCGTGATGTGAGCCCTGAAGTGTCATGTTGAACACAAGCGCACTTTCTGAGGGGTCGCCAAACTTGGTTTCATCAATCACCCAAACGGTTGAATTTTGTTGGTCAATGCCAGCAGCCTCGTCTCCGTATGTTCCGTCGCAAAAGAAAGCAATTTTGTCCGCATGTGGAGTGTAATGAACCACTCGAGAACACTCAAAGCCGGCGTTTTCAATCATGGAAGGAGTCCTGTAGGCAATATCGTAGTGGTCGCCATGTAAGATTGCCGATACACCAGCATCGAAGAAGGAGACCACACCATCGGTAAATCCGATGGTTTCGTCTCCTCGGTACATTGCGGCAACTTCTTTCATCGAACCAGTAGCCTTCAAATTTATACCAGCTTCGCCAGGCACGTTCAGGCTAGCTTCGGGAGCCAAGTTCTCGAGGCTTTCATTGAGATCAATGACGTGAACCGTGGTACTGTCTGCATCAGATACGAAGAGTCTCCCATGGGTGCAGTCCCCATGGGCGGACGCCAGCAGAGCAGCGCTCAGAAAGAAGATTACTTTCATTGTATTTGGCTGTATTCTTGTTTTTCAAAGTATGAAAATGCAAAATTATGAGGAAGTTATGTTTTGGTTTGCTAGCTAGCTAGCGAGCTTTCTTTGTGGTTGGTGTTCTTTCGATGAGCCGACAAAAGATATTGATCCATTTCGCGTCCTGAAAAGGCCTTTTCCACATTTTTAAATTAATCGATCGTGTGTAAAAATAAAACCACCATCCTGATGTTACCAAACAGGCCTTTTACAACTATTTTTATTTGCGACTTCTTTTACAGTTTACAGTTAGTTACTTAGCAACAAGAGCCTTCTCAATCTTGCATTTTCTATCTGTACACTGTACGAAAATGTTATTTCTACTTCGTCGCTAGCCACCGTAGCCACCGGAAGCTACGGCAGAGCTACCCACACTCTCTACCGGTACCTCTAGCTAGAGGTACAGTTTTTTTTAAACCGTAGTACTCCGTAGTAAAATTTTCTGCCAAACGCATGACTTCTGCCTTCTTTTTTCCAATTGGCCTAATTGAAAATCAACTACTGGTGGTGTGAATGGCTTAGCCTGACAGGTGTGTTTCCAGTCCAAAGATCGGCCTAATGATGTCAAGAGCTGGAATGTCAAAAAGGAAGAAGGCGAAAGCAATCTTACTTTTTCCCTGCACCAAGCAACACCTTGTGAGAGTCTTCCGGCAGCTGCTTTACATTGCCCACAATTCTGTCAAGAAATACAATGGCTTCGCCGACGTTATGTCTTGACGACTACGATTGCTTGAACGGTGGGAGTTGTGATTCTCCCTTTGATTTCTTGTCGTCAGATCACGTCGATGCAACATCCACCGCCAAATGCATCTGCCCCCCTGGGTTTGGGGGTCTACGATGCGAACAAACATGCCCGATCCGATGCGAGAACAAAGGTCAATGCGACATCGTGGACGAACACGGTGGTTTCGATATAGAGTACAGATGCATCTGTCCATCGGGCTTTTCGGGACTCCGTTGCGAGAACTCGCAAGGTTCGGTAACGCCATTGCACGATGTCAGTGTCGTACCATCCACCCATTCACAACTCGGTACTGGACCGATAGCAGGGATCACAGTTGGCATTGTACTAGTGATGCTGCTGGTGATGTCGTCAATCATATACATTGTAAAAGTTTCGAAGAAGAAAAAGCAGGAACGAAAACCCTCGAAAGAAGAATCTCCTGAAACCGAGAACGAAGATGCTGAAGAAGAAAGGGTAGAAGAGATTCTTGGGTTGGAGGAGGGTGAGTTTGTAGAGCCCAAGGCTGCTATATCTTGATTTTTCCTCTGCAACACTTCCTTGAAGGCCGTACCAAGCGATAATTTAATTGTTCCTGTTATTACTGTGAGGATATTCTGAACAAGACGAGATGGATGAACTGTGAATTCTGACACGTGATCACGTTTTTTGGGATTTTCGACACTCTACTACGGCCATCGCATACCGGATTATGGGAGTACGAATACGTAGCTCTCCACTCTACCGGTAGTAGAGCTTCGATATTTTTACAAGGGTTGGCGTTTTGGACGACACGTCTGGGAAGTAATTACCGTCGTACGTCAGTTATTACGACGTTACATTACTCGTGTACAGAATGAAGATGTGAAACCGCCCACGACTTAATCAGCAACGCAAAATGCCTCTCTACTTCATCTCTGTCCATGTTGGGAAATGTATGATGTGTCTGTACTGATGCGTCTTTCACTATTCAACGTTCAATCCTAGCTAGTCTCGTTTACTGTAAGTTTCGGGAGCACGACAACGCAGCATGGATGAGTTATTAACTGTAAAAAACAGATGTTGTACGTAAAAATATAAATCAAGGAGAACGAACTATTTATCCTGTCGCTTCCGGTCTTTCGCTTAAAGACCAATGAGATGGCACCATCATTATTAACAGTAAGGACCAGAGGTAAAAACGGGACGTTTGAAGATTCGTCAACATGGCCCCATGCGCCGGTTTACTTTTGCCGAGCTCCGACCATGAGTTTGGACAAAACAGTCGTGGAATCGCTGCCCTTGGGAGAAGTTGTGCCGTTTGAGACAGACATGTTCCATGGCAAGATCCTCTTTCGCATTCGAGACCTTCCGAGTGCTAGCCACCAGAAACGGCACAATGAATATTTCTCCAAGCGAAAGCGACAGTACCAGGTCATTGTTCAAGGACAGTTTCAGCAACGCGACGAGAACATTATTACGTTTGCTGATCTATTTATTGGAGCACGATACGACAAACCATTTGACGGGATCCCCCTGCGCAAGTCGAAACTCATGAAGGGCATTCAGGCTTTCATCCAACGTCTTACACCGGGCATGTTGTTTGACATTGCTGCTGAAAAGCCGAGGGTCATGGCGCCATTGGGGACGTGCCAGCACCTGAACGTCAACAAAAAAGGAGACGAGCCGGATATCATGAGCTGCAGTCGTGGGATTGAAGAAGATACCCGTCTGATGTTTGAGCAAGAATCCACTAAGAACGAACACCGCTTTGCCTCATCGAACGATCGCCGAAAGCGACTATCCAATCCTCTGTGTTCTTCCAAATTTACCATCGACCCGTCCTTGGTGTACACTTTTGAAATTTTTGATCACACTATTGACTTTGCCAAGTATCAGCAGCACTTTGGTGGGTTGATCAAGATAGACCTTTCCAACAAACTCAACGGGCAACCGTTGACACTGACAGCATTGATGGTGCCCCACAAGAATAGCCGTAACGGTGACGACGACAAGTACAATAATGAGGAGGTACTCTACGACTTTCAAGTTTGGCATGAGAAATTGTTCAATGATTTTCCATCGGAGAAAGAAAAGAAAGAGGTAGTCGATTCGTATCCATCAACTTACATGACGGAAAGTGAAACAACAAGCGAGGGAACTTCAAATTAGATGCAATAAAAGTCGATTGTTTTTATAGGTTTTTGTCAGTTAGAATGCTCATTTATTATGCTTTGTCATTGGTCCTGATCCAAACAAGTAGTACGGAGCAATACTTTGTTGTTCCCCCTTTGTATAGGCGGAAAAAGAATTTTCGTGGCCCGTCCAATCAACCTCTTGGAAAGTACTGAAATACTATGAGCAGTAGTAGTAGACACATCGCATGTCATAATCAAGGACCCAACCTCTATTCTTCCCAAGCGCTGCAAAGAACTGCCTTCGTGTTGAAGTTGGGCGTTAAAGGTACAGAGATTTTCCCTTTCGCTATTGGATACAGTCACACATCGTTTCAACCCTGTCAAGACGTCTAATATTGTCTTATCCCTTATGCATGTATACAAACTAACAGTAAATAGTAGGTCATCATCCGATAGCAACATAGCAATTTGTAGTCGCAGCCTGTGCTTTGGCCCGAAAGGGCTCAAAACTCTCCAACAAAAAGTATGAACGCAAAGAATTGAAACCAGTATCCCATCTAACGAACAAGAGATTGATATCCCTTCTCCCTCAGAAGCAAAAACATGGCCGACGCTCCCTTGTTCGTACACGATTCTTCCAGCAAGTACTCCTGTCTCGAGATGCGATCGGCGCGTTCCAAAATGGTAGGCCACAAGGCGTCTTGAACTACCGCGAAATCCGATGATGCGAGTGAAGAAGAACTTTCGCTGCTGCTGTTACTGCTGCTAGCATCAGTCTCCTCCAGTTCGCTGGGATTTAGAAGTATTCGCCTTCCGGCTTTATTCAATTCAAGTACCCAAGCTATCCTTCTGGATTGGCAAGAATCCGGCAAGTCCAAATGTTTTAGATAGACGTTCTCTAGCAAGCCTTGATAGATCTTTCGACGAGTACTGGATGACTTTTCGACACGCTGGTGGCCGTCCACATAAACACTTTTTAGTTGTTCGGACCAATGGGGTAGAGTGTGAAACAACGCCAGAATGCCGCGAGTTGAGATGCGACAATTCTGCATTCGAATGCTCTGCAAGGAAATGTTGCTCTTTAATGCCACTGCCAACTCGGCCACATCTTGGTCCAACAAGCGATTGTCAGATACGTTCAACGTTTCTAGCGATGTGTTGTCTTTTACAAGCACCTTGGCAAGCCATCCCAAAGGGAGGATACTGAAGTTCTTACTGGCCTTGGGTTGTCGTTGCCACGACAAGTCCAGTTCTTTTAGAGCGCACTGTTCGTGAATCAGGATTTCGCGTAACATCTGCTGTGACTCTTCTCCACACATGTTACCATTCAAACGCAATGTTTCCAATGTCTCGGGGTACAATCCCTCCAATAGATCTGCTAAGTATTCGTCCGGTACGTGGCATTGTTGCAGGTCCAAAATTTTCAGATCGGGCAAACCTTGCAGAATATCGTAAAAAATATCAATAGTGCATTCCATTTCTTGCAAATGTTTGATACTCTTGGTATTTTGTCGCCCAATAATGGTGCATCCTCGTCGATCCACTTCGTGTAATGTGAAGTTGCCTCGAATGGTTAGTTCTTGGAGGGATGGGATGTTCGATAATGCTTGCTGCAAAATCAAGGACGTTTCGGCCGTAAACGTCATGCCTTTCAATGTAAGGGAATGAAGGGAAGCATGCGTGGGTAGTTGCTGTTTGGCACCTAAAAGTATTCCTTTTGCAACACCCAAAGGAAAGTTGCGTTGTTTGTCGTATCGAATCGTCAATGAGCCCCCACGTTGTGATGCAGCTGCATTCAAAAGGACTGTCACTAAGTGCTCCAGTCGTCCCGGCTCGTCGCTCTTGCAATTTTGAAGAATGATATCGGGAGTTGCTTGTTTGGATACGAAGGCCTCTACAGCGTCGAGGACGTCGTCAATAGTATCGTCCAAGTTCCAGTTGGATAAAAGAAGACTTGTATATGATGGTAAATGATTGTTATATCCCATTTCCAGCTTTTGCACAATCGTTGAAGGTTGGGAACGTCCGTGAAGAAAGAGTCTCATGTTGAGGCAAAATGATGTTGGACGTTCAATTGATAATAAAGAAATATTTCACAGTCAATTGGTTTTCTTAACCGTATTTCCCGAGACGTAGAACGCGGAGGGGGGGGAATGGTACACAATGGTTTGTCACCCGATTGGATTTTGTGTCGATGATTTGACGCTTACTGTTAGCTAGTATGTTGTAGATTGATGTTTTGGATTTTGGATGATCAGTCGTACCACGCCTCTTCTCTGGAATGTACTCTGCTGTTCGATAGTCAACTTTGGCCACGATTTCTGTGGTATGAATCAAATATGATGATAGTAGTAATACTATGAATCTTGGCAACGATTCAAAGAAGGAAAATATTTTGTGACAGAAAGAACGATTGACACCATGAGGTGAGTCCAGGAACAAGACCATTTTGTTCGTGGGAAGTGGTCGCGTGGGATTGTATGAATTTGCTGACACATGGGCTTGGAGTGTTTACATTCAGTCATGCGACCAGAATTTTCATTTCGTTGCGTTGTTCACATGTAATTGCCATGCAAATGGATCGAAACTCCCTTTTTTCTGCGACTACACGGAACATAGTACAGAGTTTAAAGAGTGTACGTTTAAGTAAACGATTCGTACGATCGTACGCACTCCGTAATTATCAACAATTACGAGTACGGTACTCTACCACCGTACCTACCGGCCGTCCTGTGCGACGTATGATATTATGTACTACGTAGTAGTAAAAGACAGCTCCAAGAAGCCCGGTAATTTCTTTGATTCGATTTGCTCCCTACGCACGCGAGCCACTGATTTTCCACGTGTTCGATGTCCGATACACCTCCACTACGTATCATAAGATGCAAACCAAAAAGAAAGAGTTCGAAATTTCTTCGGCATTTATTTCCCCCGTCCCACTATTACTGCAGCAGCAGCAGCAGCAGCAGCGGCAACAACAACAACAACAACAAAGCACGGACAAATGGCAAAGGCACCCATGGATGACGACGACGACGACGTTAAACCAGAAGTGACAACAGCCACGCCCCTAGTCCGACTGACGGCGTCACCTCTTGGCCCGAAGTGTCCCTTTGGCAAACCGATTGAATTTACTCTCCGACCTGGAGGGTGTGTCTGTTTGAAAGGACCGTCGGGACGAGGCAAGACAACATTGGCCAGTGTCCTGTACGAGAATGATACCGCCAAAGCCAAATTCTTATCACATACGTTGGATATGGAAGTCGCGGTCCGTTGGAATGACGACGTTCCGTTACGAGAACGCTGTGGTGTACTGTTTCAACAAACAACATTGTTGGACGAGTTGACGGTGGCGGGAAATTTGACCGTGGCATTGCAGCAACAACCAAACCCACCAGCCGATGTGGAAGTGGTGGTTCGACAGTTACTAGAAGCAGTAGGACTGGACTACGATCGAGATGCGTCCAAAAGACCGACCCAATTGAGTGGTGGAATGGGACGTCGAGTGTGTTTAGCGTTACAATTGGCACAACACAAACGAGTAGTGGTCCTGGACGAACCCTTTACGGGATTGGACTATGATGCTGCAGTCAGTGTGGCAAAAGAACTGGTGCGAATACGCCGCGAGCAACATACCGCGTTGGTATTGATTTCTCATGAACCACACTTGACCAAACTGGTCTTGGATCCTGACACAACCAGTCACAATCAAGTGGTGGAGTTGATTGCACCACTGCGGTCAGCGTCATCTTTGTCGTCCCTAGACGGGAAATTTCCGAATCATCAATCGATGTGTTTCGGAACTCGGTTTCAAGACCGATTCCTCGAACGGTTAATGGACTATATTTTGTACAGTTTGCCGCTGATTGCGCTTGCATTTGTGGCTTGTGGCTTGGCCATTTCCATGTTGACGGCCGATTTGCTGCAACGACTAGAAATAAGCGGAAAGGTTCTGGGACTTGTCGAGAAAGAAGTCAAGCCCCTTATCAAAATGCTCACGGGAGAGGATGCTAGTATGCTACAAATGATGGCGATTCGGATGAAGGTCACTGGTATGCTCAATCAAACTGTGCCACCTGCCAAGGCAAGCTTGTATGCGATCGGGCTGACAAAGTTGTTTGTATTGGAAGTGGGACCTCTGTTGACAGCGCTGTTGTTATGTGGACGGATCGGTGGGTCTTATGCTGGCAAGGTTGGGACCATGCAAGCTACCAACCAAAACAAGTTGTTGAGGACGTTGGGGATCAACCCACACTGGTGGACGCTGTGGCCGTCTCTTCTGGCAGCATTGCTAGCATCTCCTCTGCTTACAATGGTGGGGACTTTTCTAGCATTGTATTTGGCTGGATGGGTCGGACCTGTGTATGGGATCGGCGAACGTGTCACATTTTGGACGGAACTGAACGATGCGTTATTTCCGGTGTTGCGCCTCCGATCCTTCGAACCGTTCTGGAATCTACCGTGTTCGAACGAGGCGAATTCCAATTCTTCAAACTTCTGGACATGTGCTGCGTCGGGAACGAAATCTATGCTTCTGGCATTAAGACGATTGGTTTCCGACCCAACTCATATGGATTTAACCGTTACCTACAAAATCGACGGTACATGGAAAGATTCGACCATTGAGATTGCGACATACCCTCCTGTATACCACCTTCTGAAGGCCAAAGTATTCATCATTATCATTGTGGGTGTTGCGGAATGTGTAGCACGTTCTCGCCCCAATTTAACACCGCGAGGAGTACCCTCGGTGATCACAATGTCTGTAGTTGTGTCCGGGCTATTGGTCATTCTGGCAGACTGGGGATTCAGTCAGCTGTGGCTCCTGCGAAAGTAACAACCGGTATGAGATTATTCCACCACACACGGTAATTGATGTCAATATCAGATGCCTACAGCTACTTTTTTTAAAGTTGTTGTTTTCTATTATCCATGTAAAATGCAAACTATTCTTATTGTATATCGTTTCCTTGTTGTCGTTCTAGCTACAGACGATGTTCCACGGAAAGTGCGGACCATGCTCTCCCATACAGCATCCCTTCAAGACGCAACCCGACCATATCATTGTTATTAGTCATGCTAGACGGCAACGCAAGGATGAGGCGTTTGTTTCCATCCTGCATATCTTCAACTCGATCTTGAATTCATTTGGCAGTAACCGAAAGTGTTGGCTTTGCAGAATCGTCTGGAAGCGCATTGTGACTCTCCCGGATAGAACTTCACGTAGCTGCAAGTGTAAGGAGGGCGTTCACACCCACCAACACCTCCGCTGTCACGGCCATTGGTTGGTGACGGGGTATTCCTGGGGGATGGACCGGGGGCAGGTGCACTCTTCGACTGCTTTGGAGTAGGTGCACTCTTCGATTGCTTGGTTGGGGAAGTCTTTGACTTTGAGGAGGTCTTCAAGTTGCGATCACCATCACCGGTGAGATCATCTTCCACATTTGCATCGTCGTCTTCTTCATCGGAGTCCTTGTTACTGCTCCAGATGGAGTTGTAGACCCAAGATTTCCAGCCGTTTCCAGAGTCCGAAGTAGCATCGGCTACGTATCCACGGGATAGACGCGATCGAACGTGACTGATGTCGTTCTCCTCCTCATCGTCGACCTCCACCTGTGAGATGCGGCGACGGCGAGTGCGCTTGCTTTTTCCGCTTTTTCCTTTTCCACTTTTTCCTTTTCCGTCCTTTCCTTTTCCGCTATCATCTCCCCCATCGATACCTCCTCCGTCTCTGCGAGTACCATATCCAAAGCATTCACAGGCACAAGGCTTCTTGATACACTCGCAATCACAACAGAAAGCACCAAAAGGTAGACCAACGTCACCACCATCGCGTGGTGTGCCACCATCACCACCACCGTTTCCAGAAGATTTGGAAGATTTACCACTGCTCTTTCCGGACTGTTTGCTGGTAAGTTCACGTCTTTTGTTTTTGCTTTTGCCACCACTTTTGCCTTTACCGTCTTTGCCGCCACTTTTCCCATCTTTGCCCGTGCTACCTCGATCATCAATGCCACCACCATCCGTAAAAGGACAATCGTCGTCGGTTCCATCGTCTTCCTCACACATACAGACTCCAGTACTGCCAGTAACAAACTGACATTGGCAGTCACTGACACATCGTGGTCCACGAGGATCACTACCATCAAAACTTTGCGCTGATGATAAGAGATGGTGGGAGAGAGAGGGAGAAAGAATCGGGACACAAGATAAGAGATGGTTTTTATTTTGGACGGTATGAGACGACAAGACGGATGATGGACACATCCATTCCAAATGATCGGATTGAACAAATATAAGAAATTACTCACCTAGAGTTTGGGTAGCTATTGATAACAAGATCATCAATGCTACAACGAGGAGGTTCCCCCCACGAAGTTTACAGTTTGTCGTCTTCAATGTCATCATCATCCTCTTTCCACTTCTTGTTTGTCGTTTTGGTTGTTTGTTTACTGTTAGTGTTGTTTCGATAGTTGAAGCACTCTGTCCACGACCGCCAAAGCTAGCGTGTGTTTTGCGTCCTTGTTTCGAGGTGATAGACCTTGAAACGAAAGAGCGTCAATGAGAAGAGACAAGAAGGTAGAAAAACCAGATGAAGACTCTAGCTGAGCTAGCTACATCGTATGATACTGGTACCGAGATCATCGGCACCATCCGGTGAGAGATTGTTGCCAGTAGAGTCAGTGGAAAAGGAATCGGGTGATATATGTCGTAATCGATTGTCCTTACTTATTATCTATTATCATCCTGGTAACAAAACGAAGGATGGATTGGAACTGGGCGATTGTGTCATTCGCTGGCATCTTATCACTTGAATCACGAGTCATTGCAGAGGACAGTTCCGTCGTGAAATGAGACAATATTCTGTAGTGAAGGATATTATCATCATATGTAACTCTCTGAAATTTACCGGGGAAATTGTTAATCGAATCAGAATGTGCTCAGATTTGATATCCCCAACTGACACACCAAGGAAGATACCAGCCTATTTTAGTTAAGATCAATCCAGTTGTTGGGCTTGTATGTAGATAGTTGTGAGATGGCGTCTGCGGGGTATGCTCGCGCCATCTCAGTTCAAATTCAAAACATCCACGTCTCGATGAAGTTCTTCCCAGGATCGTCTTTCATTGTCACAGTCAGTCACGAACGTACCGGTGATTCAAACAGACTGCAACCGCGCCAACCATCACCACGACAAAACCGTAATAGAGAGGAGGCCAAACAATACGACTGTAATCCATGAAGCACAATCATTTTCCTGCGATAGTTACATCCCTACAACAACAACATAATAAGTCGGCGATATGGCTTACGTTCCGCCTCATAAAAGACGTCAAGAACTGCAGCATAATATCGCACTGCCGCAGCAGCAGCAACAACAACAACACTCAAGATGGGATGCTGCCGAAATTCATTGCGATGACGATGACGATGATACCCAAACATTATGTAAGGCCTTTCCAATGGTCCGTGTCATCAATTTGAACGAACGGAAGGATCGTTGGGAGAAATTCATGGGAGAGATGACTCGTGTATTGAATCATAAACAGAACAATCGCAATCATAAGAATCGTCATCCTTTCATACAACAAGTTCAACGTTTCGAGGCAGTTCACGGCCAAGAAGTTTTAGACAAACCACCGCACGAAATGACAGAGAAGGATCGCAAGCTCTTGCCGATACTGGAATGGGATGCCACCAATAATGCACAATGGGATCGTCATATACAACCACCCATGATCAAACGACTGTCACCAGGAGAAGTGGGATGTGCCATGTCTCATGTGACAGTTTGGAAGTTGGCTGTCGAAACGCTTCAAAACGATACCGATGCCGTATTGGTTCTGGAAGACGATGCAGTTTTCTATTCACATCAAAATCAACAACAAAAACAAAAACAATCATTCAGCAGGGAAAACATCAAACACTCCCACTCCTTTGATAGTCTGTTCGCACAAGCATGGAAAGAATTACCATTGAACTGGGATATTTGGTATCTGGGATTTTCGGATCGTGGACAGCGAATAGCCGTGGACAGTGACTATGGCGGTAACAATTATACATACGAAACGAAAAAGTCAAAAAACGCAGTGGAGTTACAATGGTTCCGTCCGACCTATGGTTTTCACACCCACGCCTATGCATTGACCAAGCGAGCAGCAGTGCATTTGTTGAGCCGTCTTCCAGTGGTTGGGCCGCTGGACGTGTGGTTGGCTGACAACCAATGGTTTGACTTACACGTCTATTGTTGTGTTATTAAAAATGCGGGATGGAATGGAACCGGTGGATATCTGGTGCTACAAGACCGTCGCAAATCCATGCAAAGCAACATTGCCATGTCGGGGAGAAAATCTACGACACGTGTTAGCATTAACCGTGTCCACGCCCTGCCAACCATCCTATTTCAAATGGCATTGATATCACTCTTGTACATCTCTACAACTATAGCGGCAGCCATGTCAGTAAATACACAAAAACCGCCACATATTCTTTTTATTCTTGTCGACGACCTTGGTTGGGGCAACGTGGGGTATCACGTCGATCCGTCGGCGTTGAAAAGACAACGTGAGGTTCAAACGCCAGTCATTGATCGGCTGGCCAAGATCGACGGGCTGGAATTGAATCGACACTATGTAGGTCAATATGGAGTCGACGATTGATGCAGTATCGTACGATACTATCTCACATAGTCCATACTGCGATTTTTTCATTGTATAGGTACATCATTCGTGCGAGGGTACTCGAACATCGTTGCAGAGTGGCCGCTTTCCGGTTCATGTTCAGACAACTCTAAAGAACCCGGAAGACCCGAGTTCAGGTACGTCGGATGGTTTCAATTGTCCAGATTAGTTTCCAAATTCATGAATGCTCGAATTGCTCACGATAAAATGAATGCACATTTTCCGGGGGGTTGTAGGCATGCCACGTAACCTTACAGGATTGGCAGAACATCTCAAGGTCAACAACACTTATGCGACACATTATGTTGGGAAGTGGGATGTTGGTATGGCAACTCCCAAGCATACACCCAAAGGACGAGGATACGACACATCGCTCAACTATTTTGCTCACAAGAATGATTTTTGGACTCAAGAATGTATGCAATCGGTTTGCTGCAAGAACTGGATGGAAGAACAGGGTGACATCACCAACGACGACGACAATGACACAACAATCTATGATCTTTGGGATACGGATCGTGGTGCGGCAGAATTGCAAGGCTCTGACTATGAAGAGTTCATTTTCCAAAGGCGAATGCTACAAATCATAGATCAACATGCTGCCGCAGCCGACGAGAAGTCACTGGACATGCAGCCACTATTCCTCTTTTACGCTCCCCATGTTGCTCATTGTCCTTTGCAAGTGCCACAAGAATATTTGGATCGTTTCGATTTCATGTCCGATGACGAAACAATGTGCAACGCACAAACGTCCACCGTGATTGGGCCAGACGACACCGCTCCAAAATATTCTTGTCGAAAGCAATATCATGCAATGGTAAAAGTGCTCGATGATATTATTGGTACGTTGGTAGACCGATTGAAAGACCGTGGAATGTGGGACAACACATTGCTGATCTTCACTTCCGACAACGGTGGGCCGGTCAATCCAGAAGAGTCGGCAGCTACCAACCATCCCTTACGTGGGTGCAAATACAGTGACTGGGAAGGTGGGGTGAGAGCCGTTGCCTTTGTAAGTGGTGGATTCATCCCCTTGGAGAGACGAGGCAAAGTTGTTGAAGATCCCATTCATATAGCCGACTGGTATGCAACGCTACCGGCCCTTGCAGGAGTCAATGTGCACGACAAGGAATACCAATTGAGCTTGCAGGATGATAAACGAGTACCTCCAGTGGATGGAGTTGACGTATGGCCTCTCATTTCCGGACAGTCTAGCCCAAGCGAGCATCGAAAGGAGATTCCTCTTTCGCAGCAGGCCCTGATTGTTGATAATTTCAAGTTGTTGTGGAACAAAAGCAAAAATATCTCCATGGCTGGTTGGACGTACAGCGACTATCCCAATGCCCGTACAAAGAAATCTGAAATTTATGATCAGTCGATGAACTGCTCCACTGGATGCCTCTTTAACGTTGCTTCAGATCCAGGAGAACATCACGATTTGGCTCAAACCGAACCCATACGGTTACAAAGTATGAAGGAACGGCTAGTGGAGCTGCGAGAGGGTTTCTATGACAACGACGAACGAGGAGTCGATTCTTGCCCTCATGGTTTCAACGACCATGACAAAGACTTGAAATGCGCGTGTTGGATGGCAGTCAACAAATACGGCGGCTTTTTTGGACCATTCCAGGAGGTTGATCTTGGACTGGGTCCATCCATAGACAAACTAGCTTAGAATAGAGAATAGAACTACAACGCCAAAAAACAACAACTCAACCTAAAACTTGGTACAATGAATTTTCATTTTTCATTTCCACCAGCCTCAACTTTCCATCATCTAGCAGTGGTTTCGGTGCTTCAAATGAAGTGAAAGCCAAAAACCCACCATTTTGCGTAATCCGCACCAACTCTTCCACCAGTGTTGTAGTAGCATCTTCGTCCATGTTACTCGGCCCAACAACAAGTTGAAAACTGTGCGTTTTGTATCCCACCAGATACTCCTGCAAAGAATGATAGTCGGAGGCATCATCGATGCGGTCATAGCTTCCATCTCTTTTGACTATATCCAACATGGATGAATCTGTCACACAACCGACGACAGAGTACATATCATCCAGTTCGGCCATATCGTTCGATGCCAGTTCTTGGACGATAGTCTCTTGCAACGCATAGCCCAACACATCTGCAGGATTCGTCACAACATTCAACACATAGTACAGTTTCCCCGGAGTAATGTTAATTCGTTCAAACACCTTGTGTTCTTTTAATAACGATTTCAACGGCTCGTTGCTTGCGATGATGGTAGATGAAAAGGCAGCCCTCTTTGGTTGATGCCATTGTAGACCAGTAATTCCACAAGATGCAGTGTTTGTTGTGGACGACAACAATTGCTTCCGATGAGGCCGACAATGAGAACTGGCGAAAGCTCCGGAAAATCTTTCGAAACCAAAAGGCACTGCTGCACCGGCAGCACATCCGAGACGGTTCAGATGCGGTGACACATACATCGTTGCGAGTACGTCTAGAGGTACAAACCGTTCTTGATGTTCTGGCCTCTCTTTCCAGGCCTGAAGCTTCTTTGGGTTCGTAAAATTGACTGTGAATATTTGGACGGAAACTGAAAGTTCATGTCGCCGTCGTAGAAAAAAGTAGAAAATCCATCAAGAGAGATTGTTCTTTGTTTTCGACGTCGTACTTGTAATAAAGTACTGTCGTATGCTTCATACTGTAGTATTCGAAGATTGAAACCAACGAACTTCGTACTACTGTAGTAAGAAAAAAAGAAGTACCTGCTGATGATGGTTCCGAGACAAATGAAAAAATCTCACTACTATTAACTGTAAGAAGCTAGCTAGCTACCTAAACTAGAGTACGATAGAGATTTGTTTCGCTGTCACTACTGCTAAGAAAGGACCAGTGCTTACCATGATCTACGACGTCGCTCTAGCTTGAGACGCCATAATTTAATGATATTATTATTGTGCGAGTTCAAATGCAGTGTGCTATGAATGGAGCAGCAATATTGATAAGGAAAAGTTTCGTTCTACTTCTTTGTAGCAGCAGACTCCACAACGACATCGGCTCGGTATTTCGACCTTAGTACGGTAAGTGCATTGATTCGATCCACCTTTTCGCACCGGATTTCAATTTCTTCGGGAGTGTATCCAGGGATACATTGATTGCGAATCTTTACACGCTCGATACAGATATCGATGTCTGCATTCATGAAAATGCGGTAATCAAAATAATCCCTAACTCCCTCCCAACCATCTTGATCGTGCAACAGATACAGCCCTTCACAGAGGACTATCTTGTGTCGATTGCGATCAAAAATGTGTGTTTCAGGTTCGGGGTCACCCTTGGCATGATCAAAGGCCGGCAACTTGATGATATCTTCCTTCCCGTTCCGTATGCGATCCAAGTCTCTCATCAATGCAAACGAATCAAATGTTTCCGGTGCTCCTCGCCGATACACCAAGTCATCTGCATCAGGGAAGGTCCTCAAGTAGTCGAGTGGATAATGGTAACCATCGTGGGGACAAATCATGGTGGGATAGCCAGCGTTTTCCAAAAAGTTGGCCAGCATGAATGCAGATACCGACTTGCCGGAACCAGGGGTAGCGGAAATGGAAATCATGTACGGGCGGCGCTTTGTGTTCTCTTCTTGGGGGTTGGCAGCCTGCCATTCCTTGATGCGCTTCAATATAATCTCGGCTTGAGGTTCCTCCCATGTTCCAATAAAGGAAGCAGCTGGAGGCGGCGGTTCCGATTTGTTCGATTTCAAAGACACCATCGAGTTGGAACGGCTACGACCCGAAGTCGGAACGTATTCCAACAAATTCGTGTTGGATTCGGGTCGGGACACAATGTCCATCGTCCAATCCTTATTGTCCTTGGCAGCGAGTTCGGCCCTGTCGAAGTCCGTCAGATCCAATGCGGACAATGCCAAACCCAGGGCAGATGGTTGCTCGGGACGTTCGTCTTGGTCAATCGGTTTGCTTATGTTTCTCACAACAATGTCGGCCCTGGACTTGGACTTCATCACGATGGATGCATTCACGCGATCGACCTTGTCAACCCGTTCAATAATTTCCTCTGGCGTGTAACCCGGAATGCACTGGTTACGAATCTTCAAACGTTCCATAACAATGTCAATGTCCGATTCTTCTATGAAAATCTTCAAGTCAAACAGGCCATCCAGTTTTTCCCATGCATCGCCATCATGCATCAGGTACATGCCTTCACAAATGACAACCTTGTGATGATTCCGATCAAAGGTATGGACATCGGCTTCCGCATCTCCCCTGGCATGATCGAATCCAGGAATGCCAATAATGGGCTCCTTATCGACAAACCTAGCAAGGGATTCGGCACTGGCATGGTGTTTTTCGGGTGGTACGTACTCGCCTCGTACCCGCAACACATCACGAACAAAGGCAGTGGCATCAAACGTATCGGGCGCACCACGACGATAAATCATATCTTCCGGATCTGCAAAATGCGATCGCAAATAATCGATAGGATAATGATATCCCAAGTGGGGCATGACCATGGTACCAATCCCCTGTCCTTCTAACAAATTTGCGAGTACCAGAGCCGAAATGGCTTTACCAGAACCAGGAATACCGCAGAGAGCAATCATAAACGGACGATCAACGGCAGGGATACTGGTGGATCGAAGCAACGTCATCCTTTGTTGCGAGCCTTGTCTGAAGGAAATACTACGGATACTATCCTCAGCGAATCCGCCAATGGCAAAGCCGCTGTTGTCATCACTGACATCACCTTTCTTTTCATCAGTGATAGAGGGAGGCAAGAGGCCATCGGCGGCCGTAAAATCCACTTCACAGTTTATGTCGTTCACGTGTTCTTCGTCCTCGACTTGGGAGGTCGCCTGTAAGAGTTGTGACTCGTGAATTCGTTCCTGGATTTGCTTGGCAATTTTCGGTTCCCAACTTTCATCGTATATACCAAACGATTTAGATTTCCGATGCCGATGGATCGGTTTTTTCCCATTGGTCGGTTGCAGAGGCATCGTTACACTATTCTCGAGTTGAGGATTTTTCTTTTTTTCCCCCTCAACACTTGCTTCCAATTATCAAAGTGGATGTTAATGGGGTGTGTATATGCTATGTGCAAGCAAAGGTTGCTTGTGGTGTTTTTGTCAATGAGATGGACAACCCGTTGCTTCTTCAATCGACTTCTCTTTTTCAGAACATACAAATGGTCCATCAAAACACACACACACAACAGGAACCACTTTATTTTGGACGTCGTGTATTCATTCCATGTATTTCATACCGGTAGCAGCGTACCGGTATTACACAGTCGTAAGTCGTACTTCTTCGAAGATGAGACGCGACAAGTAGTTTCTATCTCTTCTTCATTGAAAAAAATGATGTGAAGGTACGGTAGTAGGAAGACAGCGAATCGAAGCAAACTGACGCGTTCCTTCCACTAGGACGGTATCATACATGGAGCACTGCTGTAGTGTTCCGTACCTACTACGGTAGGTACCTGGGTACCACCAGTAGAGTACCGGTAGTGTACCACACGCTGGAATGGCGTACCAGGTACAGGTACTGTCGTATTCTCTACCTACCGGTAGTAGACTGCGTTACCTTACCTCAACCAGTGGACTACAGTAGGACAGTAGGACGACCACCGGTACCTACGGCATACGTTAGACCACCGGTCATCGGTGGTCGTGTATTCGTGTACCCCCGTATTCTTCGTGCTACCGGTAGTCTACGAAAACGTACTTCACAGTCTCAGTTTGCATTTTGCTCCAAGCGCTGCACACGTGCATCATACGACGCATCGTATCATACAAAATGATGATTGGCCAAAGTACTTCATGTAGGTAATAATCATACCTATTACCATACTATGATTCTAAAAGATACCTTTCGTTTCTGTCACCGCAGAATCTCAGAATGACCGATCCTCTCGGGGAAGGGTGGTTCCAGTTTTTTCGTTCTGGAGAAGACACACATTTTTGATCCGATCATCTCCTCATCATCCGCTGCCGTTTTGCCTATTTCTGTACAGAGCCAGGTCTTACCTATCATCAAGTGAAAAGCATCTGCCGCCAAAGACAACGTGAGAGAAGATTCTTCCGTGCTTGAAGGAGAAGAGAGCTGCTGAGACTCATTTTCGATCCACCACTACGTTCTCATCATTCATCGACTGTCAACACTCTGCAAGCAAACGACATTCCGCGGTCCCATTCAACGGCTGTCCCAATATGTTTAAAACACCAGCAATGAATTCATTCAGCCAAATGTTTATGACTCTCTTCCTCATGGTCCTACTTGTAATATCCATCACCACAGGTCACGCTGAAATTGATGTCCAAACCGGCCTGGAATGCGTCGACCGTGACGACAAATGTCCCCTCATGGCAACCATGGGCGAATGCAAAACCAACCGATCGTACACGAACGAACATTGTCGAAAGTCATGTGATCGGTGCCGTGTCATGCGTGTCAATTCCTCCGAAGAGATGCAGCGAATCATGCAACAGAAAAAGGAAGAACTCATGAAACAACGACGGGAACGAAAAGAAGCGCAACGGATATTGGAAAAGGGATTTGAGTTGTAAAAGAGTAAATGTTAAAAATTACTGTATCGTGTACGCTTGGTAGAGCTGTCTTTACAACTGCTAGTAATAGGGAAGAAACAATTCCAGCTTTCAACAAAGAAGACCATTTGTGATTTGTACTATTGGCTGTCTTCTTCTAATGTCATGCAGGAAACAAGATCATAGGCAAACGTCCAACAATTGTTATTGAGCAGATGAAGCTCTTTGTTGTAGTCTTGACAAAACGACACAGCTCGGTCCACTAGCTCATTGCCGTTTCCCGTTGAGTTCTTGGTACGTATTCGGGCAATCGCTGGCACAGCTTGGAATGTAATCAACTTTTGCAAGACGATTGGATTGGTGGCATCCAATGGAACAAAGTCGAATACGTTGCATTGATCGACAATCACTTGGCAATGTAAGGGGAGCCAGGAGGGACCACCAATCAACGGGGCCGGCTTGATTTGTATTTGACGTGAAATGTAGATACTGAATGCTGTCGTTGATTCGAAAATGAGTACCAGTTGCAGTATCACCCCATAGAAAAAAACAAGACGAGAGGTAGTATCCATTGTGTTACGTTCTAGACGGCACAAGTTTTCGGGGCTGCAACGTATAATCTGAGAGAGGCTCCTTGAAAATTCCGAGCGGGGTAAGAATTGATGGCTCCAAACGCTCAAAGGAAGACGATGGGTTCAGTCCTTGGCATCTACAGGTATCGTTGAAGCGGTCGCTTGTGTTCATGCCTACCGTCTCTTCTGATGGTTTAAAATAAATGGAAGATGTTATTGTATGGTCAACGTCATGGAGAGATAATATAATTATGAATGATGATGAATGTGATGAAGAATGAACTGATTGACCTGTCAAACTTCAGAATAGTACCTGGGTATCGTAGTATAATACCTTACAGCTAGTAGCACGAATATCGAATACAGTTTCAAGTTATGGCAACGCCAAATATTATAATACCATTGGCAGTGTATCTTGAAACTGCTCTTATTGTTCTGCTGGAAACCTCAATGTCGTTTCTTACTGTAACATTTTCAGATGACACATCAACTATTATAAGTGTCTTGGCAGCAAAGTCAAATCAAGTCGCGAATAGGAGAGTTACGGTCTTAAAATTGCCACCAATAGCCAAAGTTCGTTGGTGACGAAATAATTCCTTTTGCTTCTCGACCGGCCGCTCACTCTGATGAATGTGTCGGGGCCTGTCAAGACCATTGATTTTCATTTCAACTCGAGATACGGCGTCTGAAGATAACTCTGATTGCCTGGACAGAAAGTTAGGACAAGTGTTGGTGGTACCCTGTGTCGGACACATCGTTTTAGCATACCCGGGGAGAAATTTGTTTGCAAAGGTACGCAACTAATTATTCAAGAATAAAGCTGTATAATACATCTGATCCAAAATTCTACATTAACAACCAAATCACCAAATTTTGGTTGTCAGTTTTCGCTTTTTCTCCCTCTCGATTTCAAGTCGCTGTTGCTGCTCGGCTTGTTCCATCAATTCTTTGCTTCGAGCCTCTATTTTCTTCATGAATTCGGGAGATTTTTCGCCTCGTTCATTGCCAAGCAAGAACTTTTCTTGCGCCACTAAAGCATTGTCCAGATTTTGTTGCCATGAACTTTGCTGCGCATTTTCAATCATTGCACGCAACCGGGCCTGTTCAATGCTCATGGGTGGAGGTTTGGTGTCATGCCCTTGCGAACCATATGCGTGACTAACATCCCGTCGTCGAGAAGAAGATGTGTCCACAACCGATGGTGATAAATACTCGGTAACATTGTAGAGTAAGACGCCAGAAGCCATGATACCTAATGCCAATTTTCCCGCATGATTCACCACAAATCGTTCCATCTCGTTCTCTATTGGATCTGGTTAAAAGGTCACCAGTGATGGGATCGTTTCCAGAATGAAATCTGTCGTACATATAACGTGGACTTTTCCCTTTTGAGCAGAAGATTGATATGGAGATGTTGAAATTCGCCGTACAGAATTCTTTTCTTTCGACGCGTCAACTTCTGTTCGTCAATTCAAGAGCAGTCTTCTCTCACGATAGGAAACACGTGATAACGGGGATTGCCAAAGCTTGTATACGTAGACGGAGGCGGTTGGTGATCTCTATTACGTTGAATGTGTTGTTGGGAAAGCATCGTTCTTGAGAAGAAGGTCAACACACTGTATCTATTGCCCTACTCGAGCACAACCAAATACTGCTACAATTGACTGTGAACATGATGTTACAGTTAATGATCATGATGATCAGAATTAACTGCTGTAAAAAAAGATTCGAACATTGGAAAGGTGACTCGACGGATGACGATGTTGGTGTTTCCAATTCTTTGATTAGAGATTGAGCTTTCAACGGTTACGATGATAGTTTGTAGGGTTTTCAATCTTCGCAAAAGAAACAGTAGTGGTGGGCGATTCTTATGAACTTTCAACAAGTCCTTCTCAAATCTCAAGAAGCCATTTGCTTGGTGCTTTCTTCCTGGCGTGGGCCACTATTAGCTTCAACCAGAAGCTATATTGGGCCTCTATTTTCTGGCCGAAGAGCTCGACTCCATTTGTTCATCGTTTTGTTCCGTTGGCCCGACTAGTTGCATGTCGGCCCACTCAATCGTCCTCTAACTCTTCAGTGTGGATAGACTGAAATATCTCAGGGCTGACGCTGACAAACTGATTCAGATGCGCAAGCTGCCCTTTAATTGCATCCCTCACACGGTCGGACTCTAGCTTTTCAATAACAACGATGCAAGGTAGGTTGTTGGAAGTCCGGATAACATTCACGAGTAGCAAATTGAACCGGCCGCTCAATTTGCGAATTATCCTTATCATTTGCAAACCTCGTAAAACAAAGAGCACCACGCGGCCACCGGGCTTGAGTACATACCAGGAATTTCTCAAAAAGACCTCATACAGAGTTTGTAGGGCATCGCCAGATTGATGTTGCCCCGTCATGACACCCCAAGGAAGATTAGTAACTACGGCGTCTACTGAATCATCCTCCACTTGTCTCCGCAAGCCTCGTGCATCTGCATGTACAAAACAACGTGTATAGATGCCGTCCTTCTCGCTGTATCCGTTCCCCTCCGCATTTGCCCAAGCACCGTTGGCGCTCTTTTTGGAAACGTCCATCCCCACAACAGATATTTTCCCTTGAAACATTTGAAGGGCTTCCATCGGAATGGTACCACTGCCGCAAAATGGATCCAACAGCAAATTCCCTGGTAATAGATTCCCTAATCGAAGCATGACATATGCCAAATTCGATTTGATCGTCACAGCATTGTGATATTTGAGCACGAATCGGCCCTTGGTCATGTCATGAACGTTGATTTGCGTCCCTACGACGATATATTTTCCGATCACATCCGCTCGTATGCACAAATCATAGTCATTCATTTTCACTTTCCAGCCATGTACTTCCATGACTTGCGAGATCGCTCCTCCAATTTCGTACTCTACATCGGGCGCCTGCCAGGAATGCGGCCCTCCTGTACGTTCACACGTAACTCGAAAAGTGACAGCGGGCGCGTCTTCGCTCGTGCTTTTATTGTTGTTTTTGTCGTCATGTGTACCAAACGAAAGGGTGCCATTCAACAAGATTTTTCTCACATATTCGTACAGCGCTTCTTTGGGAATCATCATTTCTTCTGTATCATTGTCTTGACCATCATTCCGTCGACAGTCATTCAATCGAAAGTGGTGGTGATACCTTATCACATGGTAGACAGATCGCAATTTCAATAGAATTGATTGCATTTGTGACAACATTATTGTCTTTGTGCGTCGATCATTTTCATCGGACGATTCTTTAGTATCCATTTCTTCCATGGGCAAGCAGCAGGCTACGAACCCATCAATTTCAAACGGACGGATAATTATTTGCCACGGAATCATGCTTCCATTATGTTGCTTCTCTGCATCCAGATGCTCTTGAATCTCAGCAGCGGTATATTTCTCGGCCCCAAGATTTGTCTTGGCCAAAAAGAATACTTGGTTTGGTTCCAAAGTGTCCCGGAAGAGTTCATTACTTCTTGATAAATCTTCTCCAAATATGGAGGCAGCAGCACCTATGCCAGCAGTGTCGGTGGACCATCCATTGGCGTTCGCTTCGACACCGCTTGTAATCTTGTCTAGGGCATTGTCGCGTTCGGTATGCATTTCTTCTCCGGCCGTGGTTTCGCCTTCGTTTTTGCAACGAAATGTCAAATTGATTCGTCCTTCCGTAATTTGTGGCTCCTTGGCAATACTATGCAAGTATTGGAGTTGGCACTCCGGTTCCATGACTATCAACGACCCATGTTGTAACATCAGACTTGCACGGTCGTGCATACCATTGCTTTGTGATCGAATGAGGAATTGCCGTGTGGTGCCCAAACTGACAGATGCGATGGGCGTCGTTCGACCAATCTCCTCTCGATCTGAATGCCATCCGATTCGTTGGGTACCGTCTTGATAGAAATTCAGCAAACAGACGTTGAAAGACGGCGGCAATGAGTTGCCGCCATCACTTGTGCTGTTTTTTTTGTTCTTTAGGTACCATTCTTGACACGCTTCACGGACCTTTTGGACTGTTTCTGGAAAGGGTGGATTGGCATATCCCTGGGTGTTATTTTCGAGTCCCGCTCGTGGAGCATCTTTGTAGGCATATCCCGGTTGTAGCTGTTCAGCAGCACTACTGTCGCCATCTGCTTTTTCTTGGCAGAGGTGAACCCAACGATTGATTTTGGCCGTCTTTTCCCACGGTATATTCTTCAAAAGATCTTGATAGAACTCAGTGGCATCAGATGGGTCTAGAAAGTTGGCATCGTGATAGACACATGGCGTCTCTAACGGAACCAAAAACTCGTCCATGATAGGATTTCTCAACAGGTGAGGGATATCCGAACGGCTGGCTTCCGAAAAAGTTCAACCGTTGAGATCGTTGGTTCCTTTGGCGTACGTTAACCAAGGCAGAAACTCTTGTAAAAAGTAAAATAAAAACAATGCAGGTCCAAGTTGTGAAGTTGGAAGGGCGACGAAACGAGAATTGAAGATCGACACAAAACAGCGAAATTTGTTCTAATAGATACTCCAGTGCAAAATCAATCAAACGAAACTTTTTTGGATGGAGGAGAACAACACAAAAAGATACCAATCAATCTCAACCATGCATTTGGACATTTCTTGCCTAACCAGTACGTCGCACAGTACGGTGGTCTACTGTGGAACTATCCGTAGTAGGTGATGGATCAAAAGATTCACAAGATAGGAACCCTAGCTAGTCATAGTTGTAATTCGATTTAGTCCGTGTTGTTCCCTCTCCTTTCCTCATCAGCGGACAAACACTCCATGGTATCTATCTAGGCCAGTGATTCTTTGGCAGGACATCTGGAGTAGCTTGGCCTCTTCCACTACGCGCAACAAATATTATCATCCTGGCTGAATCGTCTCCTCTTGTTGCCATTGTGGAGTTGAAATTTCTCTGTACTGCTCTCGCTGACTTGGCGATTGTCCATCGCTCTGATCCTCTTTTTGAATTCACGAATATAAACTGCCACCTTTTCTCGAATTTGAGATTCATTTGTCAATTCTGTATACCAACCAGCACCCTTGTCCCATACGACGAAGCGACCTCTCCTTTCAACCAAAATCTCTTTGATCACCCTCCTAGTAATATCGGCCTTTTCTGATTGAGTTTGCGCATTTTCATGTTCTTCAAAATTTGCCTCCACCAAATTTCGAAACAAGAGATTGCCAGGGTGGAACATGTACACCTTATTCCCGGACCGAAACTGTAGAAAAAATGCGAATGAAAGAAGCAACGACGGGAGAAGACTATGAATAAGCCAATCACAGCAATAGCAACAAGAAATCCAATCTTGAAACAAGGAACTCACGATGACATCTTGAAGGCCAGGGCATTCAATAATACTTTGTCTGGGTTCCCCATCGGGATGAGAAAGGCTTGTGAGTTGTTGCTTCTCCAGTACCTTTCGTACTTTCATCCATTGATGCAAGTTTTGAAGTTTCATTTTACCACTCTCAGTAACTGGAATCTGATCCACATAAATGCCAAATGATTGGAGGGAGTATTCAATCTCTGTCCGTGTACCTGCGAATCAGACCAATCAAATACAGAAGTTTAGGCTACGACTTCTTATCTCAGCTTCATTTTTCGCCACGATACTGTGACCTACCAAGGTGGATTTTTAACCGCTGTTGCATTTGTTCTGACATTGCAAGTCCGATCTGAGCTTTGATCATTCGAGAAGCAAAATTCTCGGCGAAACACATATGCAGGGCGCAACCCCTCAAAGGATACCCGTCCACACACTTTCGTCCGGCAACATGCAAATTGTAGTCAGGTATGATGACAAGATCTGGGTTTGGCCAAATGATCACAAGTATACCGCGTCGCTGAGTCTCGATATCATCAGAGGCGGCCCACATAATGTAGAGTACGACTTTCATCTTTTTCGTCGAAACAAGAAAGTATCGGAGAAACACGTCAGCTGTAGTGGACAGGACACACTTTACCACTGACAATCGGAATGACCCACGTACCCGAGCTTCTAGGGGGAAATCGACAGCAAAATTCCCAACTGCGGCAAATATTCGGCGTCCACTTCTATCCCGGTATGGCAGCAATTGGTGGCACCCAGTACCAAGGCATTTTCTTTCCAAACTAAAATTTAGCAAGAATGAGCAGATACAATGAGCAAGCGGGTGCTTTGGAACCGTAGCTTGAGTTAAGAGCCAGAGCTGAAATGGCAGCTTACATGCTCACTCAAAGCCACTTCATTTGTAAAAGAACAAGGAAGCAGAGTAGATGAGGATACTTACACAGACAGGTCTGACAGCTGGATCGGTCGTTGCAATCCTACCACCCCGAAATATTTTTTAACAAGATCGACAAACCTTAACAATCGTTTCGCAGCTTTCGTAATATCGTACACTTCTGCTCTGAGAAAGCGCAGCTGAAACCATTCCTGGTTGACGTACGTTGTTGGGAGCGTCTGCGCCTCATTGAACGCATCTTTCTCCGGAATCGATATCCTTGCAAGTTCGTCCGAAAGTTCTTTCAAAGATATTTGGATTTTATCGGGCGTTTCATCTGGACACAGATTCTTGACACCGTGTATTTCTTCTTGCATAGCATTTCTCTCTTCAAATGACATCTGATTCATTAAACCAGACAGCATTCGATCGACTGCATCCACATCGATGTCGTTTTCGATCTGACAGTTGGAAGCGGAATGGACTTCACGGGAAGAAGCTGAAGTCATGATGTTCATCCTTTCTTCGATTCTGTTGACCCGAAACGTTTCAGAGCTTCACATCAACTCGAACATCCTTTGGTTCGGATGATGAATATAGGTTGCCTTGCTGATTGCTGATGATCTAGTAGACTTGCAACGTGTTCTACAATAGTTTTCATCCGCCATTAGTAATAACCTACCATACACCACCGTTCACTGGAGGACGAAGCGGTAGGTCTCTCTACTATGATAGCTAGCTAGCTAGTACTCAACTTTTTTCGTCAACACACCCACACAACCATTAAAGTGAAGTATTACAGGTGTTATAAGGTGTGTTAATTAATATCAATATGTTTGCAATAATAACATCACAGTGAATCAATCACCCGCGACCCGCGACCCGCGATTGGAACAGTGATGAAGCTAAGTAAACGCAACCTGCTCTTGCTACAGTACCTGATCATCAATGTATCACAGTCAATAAGTACGTCGTAGGTACTACAGTGTTTGTTGTCTCATAAGGAGAAGGACAAAAAATCCAGAAGGCTGGTGATGAAGAATCCCTCGCACCTTGTAACTTACAGTTAATTGCACACGTGGCGACTCAGCGGGGTCGTCAACGAGGCCGTCTTGTCTGATAAACCTCCATCTTCATCTCACGCTGTCAATTCAAGAGGCCCAACCTTGATGTAATGAATGACTTTCATAGTCGTAGCCACTGTTTTCAATTTATTTAACAGTAAACTTTTCCAACGAAAAGTGTTAGCATAAAAAATAAAATATAATAGTTTCAAGAGAAATCTTCTATTGTGTTCCTTCTTATCATGCAGTTATTAGTATAATACCTATAATAAGTAGTAGGAGTAGTATTTTTATAAAAGGATCACACTGTTGCAATAAAGGGAAATTCTCTACTTCGATCCTTTTCAATCGCTGCTTGTAGAAAAGCAAAAATGTCACCCCCCTGACTGTGAGTGGATTATCTTGTTGCAGTAGGGCGCTTAACCCAGGTTTGTCAAAGCCTGGGGAACGAACAAGAATCCACAGATGATCTATCAGTGCAATAAAAGAGATGGTCACAGCGGTGGTACAAGCTACTCCTGTCTCATTTATGGCATCATGCATAAATGGTGTCTTTTTTAGGCACTGCTATATCTGTGGAAGAAATGGCATCAAGATTCACAGTCAGCCGAGTGTCAAGTGCAAAAGGTGGTACTAGTTAATTGGAAATACTGCTGGTGCTTGAAATGTATGGTTTCGTTTACAGATACAATCTGCCCTATAGGGTTGCAACAGGTGGAAGAGATCAACACACCCAAGATGTGAATGGTTATTTCCGCCTTCCCAGTATTGTTTTTGGAAGACGACGCCATACCTGACAATCACGGGTTTGTACTTTAAAGTTTCTTTTCTTTTCTGGTTCTGAGTGGTGGGCAACAGAGAACTGAGTGAATGTAATAGAAAGAAAATCTATTTTAAGGCTATACCAACAACCAGCTGCCATCGCTTCCGCATCTGCGAAGTTAGCTCACCCGCCTGGCCCCCAAGGGGGTGGGGCAAATTGTGCAACAGCTTTTCATCCACTCAGTACTGTAAAGGCCAAAAACCTCACGAATGAGGAAAAGTCCAAACCAGTGAGTGTCAGATATGGCACGGTCTTCCAAAAACAATACTAGGAAGGCAGCGATAACCACATTAATGTGTTGAGTGTGTTGATATCTTTTACCTGTTGCGCAACCCAATAGGGCGGATTGTACTTGCAAAAGATGCCTTCCATGTCAAGCACCAGTAATACTTCCAATAAAATAGTACCGTCCCTCTGCACTTGACACTCGGTTGAGTTATGATGCCATTTCTTCCAAAGAAATGTCAGTGCCCACGGCAACTCTTTCAGGAATCATGCATAAACATTCTTCCTCCTCTCTCTTAGCCCCCTTTTGACTAAATAAGAGAAACACAATCTTTCCAGGTGGACACCAGGTTCTGCAATGCAGAAGACAACAGTAGTTTGTTCTACTGCAGGGATGATCTCTTCTGTTGCACTGATAGATCATCCGTGGATTCTTAGTTCCCCAGGCTCTGACAAACCCGGGGTTAAGCCCCCTACCACGACAAGGTGGTCCACTCAGGGGGGAGAGAACTGAGTGAATGGAAAGCTGTTGCATGATTTGTCCTGCCTCCTTGGGCTATTTTTGGATGACAGCTGTTTGGTGGAATAGCCCCTGAAAATAGCATCACTTTTCTAGCTGCATCAATGTAACAAGACTTCTCTAACATGGTTCTTAAAAATGACAGAAGCAAGAGCACCACGGGTCACCATGGGTCCTCGGATGACCAAATACTATCATCACGTGATTTGTCGGATCAGAAGAAGCAATATCACAGCAAGTCTGCTCAGTGTACCCCCATTGTTCTTAGCAGCACTGATAAAAACCGTCAAGAATCGCTGGACTTTTCAGCGTTTCGCAGCATTAATGTGAACAACGATGACGATGACACCACCCAAACTAGCATTTATAATTCATTTGCAATAGAAAGAGCTCCTTCGAGAGATGACGGACAATTAACAGATCAAAGCGATTTAAGACCACTTTCTTGGGCAACTGGCAGAGGACAACGCTTCAATGACTATCATAACATTTGCCAGTATGACTACCGGTAGTATGCCATTACTAACGTCCATCCATTGGGAAGAGACACTCCATTCTAATTGTCGATCAATGCAAAGCATCATGAGCATGTCCAGGCTCGACGAGAACGCGAAACAGCATGCAGGGGATGATCAGGAGGAACAATTGTCTAGATCTTCGTCATCTTCTGAGACTCATAGCATGTCTACGCATCAAGGAAAAGCTGGAACAAAGAAAGAGATTTTAAGTCCAGTGATCCGGCAAAGAAACGTCTCAAGGACACCATGGAATCGCATTTCCTTGGCTGGAGAGAAGGGTTCCCCTACAAAATTTTTTACGTGGTCAATCCGTGGGTGTTTCCCAAAACGCTCAGATGCCGCCCGAACTTTTTTGCGGTACAACGGTTGACAGTGGCAAACAGTTTGACGATGCAAGACCAGCAGACGTAATTGGCGAGGGAGCCAAAACGACACCTCGCACCAACATCGCAAGGAAATCATCCAAAGATATTGCTTCTGCTATTAAGGGAATAGTGGGACCACGTCTAGAGGAAGAATCCACACAAAGCACGGTTAGACGGACCAGGGACACAATTCCCCGTGCAGTTCGACGTCGTTCTTCCAGTAGTGGATCCAGATTTTCGGTCGAATCGTCGTAGAAAGAAAGAATGAAACCGTGGAATTGGTCTCATGGTTCTTGAAGCCCCCTCCTCTTGATGTTGGTCAACCCACAAATTGCATCTAGCTAGCCTCGACGAAAAAACATCTTGTGCGCATTGACGGAAATGGTATGTACTATGTCATACCGTGCTTGGTAAATAAAAAATAGGCCGTAGCAACGATCGACGAAAGTGATTCGAATGATAATGCGATCTCAATCGATCACGCCGTAGATGCTTCTGATAAAAATTAAAATGGTCGTTCTTTCCATACTGTCACGACCTGGAAGGTTCCAAGTCTTGGCAAATCTACTCCATGATGGTATGTGCACTGCCATTATTTGCCCAGATATCAACAACAACTGCAACCATACTGTTGCAATGTAGATGACAACAACCTTCTGCCACTGCTTTCCCTGGAGTACGACCTATGAGACCTCGTGGAAATTCACAGTCAGTCAGCCTTCACCCATCCACTGTATCGGAATCTTTAACCACTGTACATACCTACCGTAGAACAGGGATAGGAGTTTGTGACAACTCACATAAAAGTAGGAATTTGACATTCCTCTGACAGTCAGACTCAAATACACACTTGAACCATCGTACCTAATAATTGAATCTACGTTGCATCAAACTTACTGATAACTGTAAAATAAACACTACACGATAGGAAGTACCGTCAGGTTGAAACTGCGGATCAGAACATAAACAAAATTCAAATAAAAAATGAACGACGGTCAAGCAACGTCAGAAACACCAGAACTACCGTAGTGTCCTGTACCACGAATACGTAAGACGACAGTACGGGAATGCAACGATAGTACCGTAATACTACCGGTAGAGGTAGTACGGTAGTCTACGATTACCAGCTGACCGGTGAGTACCGGCAAAAATTCTACGTGTGATCGTTCTGTGCCGTTGAAGATTCATTCACAAAAAGTAAAATAATAATAATATCAGTCAGTTGCAATCCAGGACAGCGAGTTCAAAGTTCAAACTGCAACAGATCGGAGGGAAACCAAAGGCAAGGTAAGAGTGCGGTAGGTGTGCACTTACTTCTTTTATACGAGCAGATGATTTGGCACTGACTTCGGTGCTTCTCCAACCGCTTCAAAATACAATGTTCGCTCCCTAACACAGTGTGTAGATTGATTGCATTGCAAAAGATTATCTTCACGTCTCATCTTTAGAGTGGTATTCCTCGTCATTTTTTATCGGAGAGACGACATTTCATCATGCCGGGAATGGATCGCACCGGGCCAGAAAAGGGAGTCTCCGGACAATACATTCCCACAAACCGGTCCGTTTTGGCGCCTTCCTTTGATGGAATTTACAAATCCTCCCAACATCATGGCAGACCAATCGGTTTGAACGATCGATTGGAGGAGCTCTTGGTCTTTGAAATTCTCAAGGATGGGTAAGGACTATACGGAATGCCACATCTATGTTTGGAAGAATCAACTTATATTTCTTGTCTGTGATCCACTCTTGGCATTTTTCGATTTTTGACCTTTGTTGTTCGCGGTGTTTTTTTTTAAATTTCAGTGGAAGCGAATACCATCGATTCACAGTGCGAACGCTCCACAAATATGTCATTCATGCCCTCAAAAGTACTGGAAAAGGCGTAGATCCCAGCGCAGAAATTCTAGCCGCCAAAAAGGCAGCTGCTGCTGGATTATTGGATAAGTTGGCTCTCGGGCAATCTGCGGCAGATGACGCTACTACCAACAAAAAGGATTCCAAGAAGGAGGATATCAAAGGCATCACGTATCGAGAAAGACTAGGAGGATTCTTGCACCCACGGGATATGCGTCGGTTGGTGACACCCTTTTCTGCTTCCAACGAACCCGAAATTATTGTGCGGCGACACGCTATTTTGCTCAACTTTGATTCGTTGCGAGCTATCATCTTGCGCGATCGGCTGTTGGTGCTAGTTCCAGATGGAGCCGATAGCATCTTGATTGATTTGGAGAAAAGAATTCGCGGTGAATTTGATAACGCGGACCGGGATGGATTGGCTGCTCTTGACCACGCTGATACACGCAGCAATTCAGGCGGTTCTGCGATTCCGATTCCGTCCGCACAAAAAGACAAGCAAGGAAAAGATGCCGATTCAGGTGTAGACACGGCAACGGCATCCACAACGGAACTGCCCAAAGAAATGAGCGACATGGAGTCGGAAGATTATCGTGAAAACTCGCCATTTACAAAGCATGAGCAAGATTTTCCTGATGCCTTTCTGGAGAATGAATGGGACGAACTAGAAGGAAAAGCGTGGATTGATCTACCGTTCGAGCTCCAGTCAGTAGATGCAGTGCTTTCTTGCGTCACATCGATGCTGACCGATGAAGTAATGGAAATCCAGTCTGCAGCGAATGCTGCCATCGTGCAACTCCTGGGGGGTGGTACCAACAATTACGAAGACTTTGCTCAAGAAGTACTCCGCCAAATGAAGAATTCAATAAAGGAAATGACGTCTCGAGTTGATGGTTTCAATAGAGCCTTGGATGAGGTTCTGAAAGACTACGAAGAAATGGCGTTGATGAATCTTTCACGACTCTTAACGCACCCTGAAAGGTTCATTCAACCTGTCCCGCAATCGGTTTTAGATGAAGAATCGGATGAGCCCGAACTCATCCTTGAAGCTCATCTTCAACGAGGACACACTCTCAACAATGGCCTTCGACTGATTCAGGGCCAAATCTCGTCGTCAGAAGAATATGCCGAAGGCAAGAGCAGTGAGACTCGAAATCAACTGCTATTCATTAATCTTATCCTGCAAACATTGACTGTGGCTTTGGGATTTGGCTCCTACGTTGGCGCCCTCTACGGAATGAACGTCGTCAACTCTCACGAAGAGTCTCATACGGCATTTCTCGTCATTGTTTTCGGAACAATTGCGGTCATGATTATCATCACTGCTTACACTCTCTCCCAAATTCAGAAAGTCGGCGCACTGCCCAAAAAATTGGATTACGACCCCCTGACATTGACTCCAATCAAAACCCCGGAATGAATGAATGAATGAATAAACAATTAAATATAAACAAATCGATAGGCGTATCCGTGTCTTGTGTTCGTCTTTCGATAGTAGTGATAGCTATTAGAGAAAGCTGTTGCTTTATTAAGAATTAGCTTAAAATGAATTCCTTATCAATTATCGGAGTGAAGCTGCAACTCTCCAAACCAAGATATTATGATTCTCCTTGGTTGAGACATTCCAGAGTTGGCATTTTTCATCTCACCATTGATTGTAACTGAAAAACAATTGCCACTTATTTTTCGTGTCTCATGTTGATTGATTTTGCAAAAGTTTCCTCAGCCATCTTTTGCTTCTTACAGTTCATAATGATAGAGAGTTAGAGTCTCTAGCTAGAGAGTGGCAAAAGACCTACCGGTAGTAATCATTGCGTAGTATATAATATAATATAATAGAAAATCTATTTTAAGACTATACCGACCATCATACTATCTACCATCGATTACCGCATCTGAGAAGTCGGCTCACCCGCCTGGCCTCCAAGGGGGCGGGGCAAAGAACTACTATGCAACAGCTTTCCCTCCACTCAGCTAGTATATCCTGATGACTTTTATTATGAATCTTCGCTACGACTTTCCAACACCTCCTTGACTTGGAAGGAACTGCATACTCTGACTGTGAACAAGCCTTGCGCTTGCTTCCTACTACGGAATTCGACCGGTAGTAGCTAGTATTACTCTATTGTTTTCTATCACTTCATTTCTGCTTTTTACGACATCAGGTACCGAATAGCAGTACCGGTAGGGGGTACCGGTAGGTACCTCTACGTACCGTAGAAGTACTACCGAATCGTAGTACAGTTACCTCTACGGTAGCTACTCTTATAGATTGGTATATATTTTTTGCAATCGAATGCCGTGCGATCAAAAAACCACCGCCAAAACACGAAGAAAAGAGAGATTGCGAACAGCGGCATCACATCCCAGACTTCTTTCTTTCTTCTTCTCTCTCTATTTTTTTTTTATTATTAACTACGTATGTCTTTTCCTTGGCGTTGCGACAAGGGAAGAGCCAAAAAAAAAAGAAGTGAAAATCATTTTATGTAACGTACGATTAGGTACTTAGGAGTTCGTAGTACCGGTAGTACGTACGGTTAGGTACGTCTATCGCCATCAAAACAGAACCACGACAAAAAAAAGGTTGTCATCCTTTCGGACCATCGAACTGTAGTTGTAACCAAAAACCAAAGACGTACGTCGTGTTACCGTATATGATATCATACACAGCGAAGGCAATTGCTTGGTCGTTTTCAGTTCTCTTGCTACTCTAGTAGAGACCTTTAGACAATTATTTGTTACTACTAGCTAGACGACTACTGGACGGTAAAATAGAGCTGCTGGACTGTGTGCCATTTGCAATCTAAAGAGTAACGTGAGATAATAAAAAGAAACCCGAGATCGTTGACACTTCTTCGACACACTCTCACGAACAACAACAACAACAACAACGACAAAAAAACCAAACAGAAAAAGAAAAACCAACTGATTGGACGACATTATATTTGCTGAAAACAAAGTTTACTAGCTAGTTTTGTCTCGTTTCTCTTGTTGTTGTTGTTTCTTTCTTTTCTTTTCTTGTCTTTCTCTGGTAAATCATGGGAAACGACGCTTCTAAAAAGAACAAGTCATCGTCGTCCTCCGAACAAACAATCACAGACACAATCACCACCAACGATATTCTGAACGATAAATTCTCTGACTTTGAAGACATCTCTCATCCGTCCTCACCGGAAACAAACAATTCTCTCGAAAAGAAACAGCAGAAGACCGACAACGCCGTTACTGTTGGCAACAATTCGGACGAAATGTCGTACAGTGGAATTCTCGTGGAAAAGACAGGAAGTATGATGATCATGTCCGATCATACAACAAATGTTACTGTTAGTAGTACGAATACCTCTGCCTTTTCGGCTCCTCCTACGACTGGTACTCCAAAGAGTGGTGATAACAGTGACAACATCAACACTACTAGTAGCACTGTCAAACCAAACCCGAATCGTCGCCGCATTATAAAGGCAACGCCTCCACCGTCCGCTGCAGCAACAACTGTACTGGCCGCCAACAAAGTTGTCAAGGATGCCGACGATGACGACGACAGTATTGTACATCATGGTGGGAAACAGCATCTACCAGCCGTATTGTCTTCAAAGGCTTCTTCGGAACTCTTACAGGAATCCATCGAACAATCCAAATCCAAACGATTGGAAAAACTCTCTCGGGATCAAAAATCCAAACGAGAGAAGCTTTTGGATGCCAAACGACGTGGATTAAAGACAGGATCTGACAATGGTAACAGTAACGAAGAAGAGTCGTCCAAAAAGAAAAAACCACAACCAAATCCATTTTCCAGATTTCTTCGTGTCTTTAGTGTCGAACCGGAATATCCTCATCATAAGCGAGCCTACGAAGAGAGCGAGATTGATCGTGAAGTTGTCGATACTGTGGATACAAACAAAACTGTTACCGCCACCGCTACAACAACAACTCCAACCACCACCATTGCCACGAGTGGCCGTCACAGTCCTTCCGTCGTGATTGCTGCACACAATGACAGCAAACGTCAAAAGTTGAGCGATGAGTCGCACGATACCAAAAACACCTTTTCACAAAAGGGAAAAGTCTTTTTGTCGTCCTTGGTAGAAAAGATGCCCGAATGGGTCCCCCTTGCCACGGCATCGGCTGCAATGGCCGCCGTTGCCGTCATGGTGGCCTTGAAATTGAATGCCATCACATCTGGTGCAAATACCAAGAGCTAGTAGAAAAAGAAAAAAGAAAAAAAGAGCTTTAGACTACCGGCAGGAAAAGCAGCGAAACGACAAAATCAGAATTGCAAAAAGAAAGAAAAAAATATGTAGCACGGCCGCTTCTCCACCAATAAAAACACGTGCAAAAAATATGAAAACAGAAACAGAACCATCTGTAAAATACCGCAAAAACCCACTGTCAGCACACGCACAAACACGCAAAAAAAGGATATGTTGATTTATCACCGAAATTTCGTGAGGGTAGAATGCCACGGTCCAGCGATCAACAATTCGTTGGAAGGTGGCGTTGCTGCATCTCATGCTCTACAAGAACAACATATGAAACTATCCTGTCATCGCAACAAGTTTACTATAAAATCTATATCATAATAGTGTTTTTTAGTCGTAGCAGCTAGATAGGACCACACGTTGCGTGCTTTCGATATACCTCTAGATACGTTGTCTTCGGCTTCTATAAGCAGACACGATTTTTCCTTGAGACTTCAGCAAGATATGACATTCGTGTGCTTCCGAGGCAGCAATATCCCATATATAGCAGACAGAAACATTCCGCATTTTTCTGGTTTTCAGCCCTTGTTGTTACTTGCCATACTCGATACCAAAGCTACAGAGATTCATTTGCCCGTCCAAAAAGGTGACAAGTATAATGTGGTAAAAGGCAGAACCCACGTACACATTCTCCAATGTGAACGTTTCGTATTCATTCCATCCCCTGCCCGGTCCTGTAATAATGTATTCGGTCTCTTCTTTCCAGAAGAGCTGTACTTTCATGCGACGATTCTTGGAACGGCTTGAAACACGAAAGGAAAGATTCACGTATTCGTGGACCCCGTCCGTCACGAAGCCATAACTTAGGCTTTCATTCACATCGGTCCATCCAATGGCGCAAGCGACGTTGTGCTCCGAAATGGCCGCGGCACATTCGGGATCATCGTCCACGATCAATGCATCGACGCCGCTGTACAAGTAATTCACATAGGGACAATTCCCGTAGACTTCTGCAGTGGCATCAAAAGCATCCACATAGAAGGTGGCAGTGTACGTTCCTGGGACGTGGACATAATAGCGAGACGTCGAACGTTTGACCGCAACAGAGCAAAGGGTCTGATAACTCTGCAAGTAGATTCGCAACTCGTACTCGTTCTCTTCCAGATACAGATTCTCCCACACGACGTCTTTGAAATCATCCAAGTCAGCGGAAAAAATTTCAAAAGTCGCATCGTACACATCTTGACCTGCTGGACGCATCTCCATCCGCATAGTCGTCTTGGGGTACTGCGCAGCAGCACGAACCCAGATGTCAAAATCTTCATCCGATCGAACGTGAAAAATATAGGACAAGTATGGAGCAGGGTCCGGTGTAATCCTACAAAAGCTTCCGTCGCGATCCAAACACATTTCATCCTGGAATAGCAAAACGAAAGTATTCATGAGCCATTTCATGGGAGAAAGCAGGGGCTTGCTGCTTCACATATCAACACTACCACCATATCTCACCGAGTTTGAAAAGACCGCAACATCATCTCCAAGATTGAGGCAAGCACCCATGACAACAGGATACTGACGGTAATCGTAGGAGTATTCCAGTGCACTCCATGTAACTTCCGGCTCTTGCTTGCTGTACTCGACTGTAATGCTGCAAAGATTCATAGAACCCTCCTCAAAGCGAACAATGACGGAATGAATGTCTTTGGTGGGGTCCAGAGACACCATTCGAAAGGTGACGTCTTGGAACTCTTGCCAACCCAATCCAATCGACCAAAAGGATTGACTGGAAGAGGTTAAACCATCGTATTCCAATTCAATGGTGAAAAGCCTGGGCTTCAACGACGCGACCCGAACGGTAATGTCAACAAAGACTTTGTTCTCGCCGCTCTTTGTTCTAACGATCCATTCATTGGAGTGCGCAAATCGATATACCTGACAGAAACGACACGATGAGGTATGTTCTTATTGGGAAACACAATGCGCACACTTTTGACCTTTTTACTGTAAACTTACGACATATTCTTGTGGTTGCACAAATGCGATATGGCAGGGACCCAATGCTTGGCAAGCGGCGTCCTTAAGGGTAGTTTGAGCATCTGGTTCTGTTACTGGCGGCTGCCCTTCGATGCAGTTGCCATAAATTTCCGTATCAACTTCAAACGCAGCATCGTATTCCAAAGCATTGATAGAGAAGGGGATTGGGCGAGCTGCTCTCTGCGACGAAATGGTGACAGAGCACAAGTTGGTGTTGCCAGCCCAAAAGTAGACCCAAAGTCGGTGGGGGTTATATGGCTGGATCTCCACGTTTTCCCATACGACATCTTCAAACTGGTGGTATCCCTTTCCATAGATTATTTTGGTCGCTCCCGCTCGGAACTCGTTGCCGGCATCGTCAATTTCCAAATTAATGGTGCGGGGGCCTGGAGCTGACACTCGAATGGTGACATTGACGAGAATGACGGGAGTTCCTTCGTAGTTCGTGTAGGCAATATCCTTGTCCGAATGATAAAAGTCGTACGCTACCCATTCACCTTTTTGGGTAAATCCAATGTGACAAGGTCCCTATATGAAGCATAAACAAACAAGGTTAGCTGCATCACTATTCGTGGCTATTAGAGTTCCCCGTTCAACTTCCAAGAGTCGTACCAACTCTTTGCACTTTTCGTCGTAACGAGTGGTCTGGGTGTCTGCTTTCAAGTTGCTTTCTGGGGTGCCAGCGATGCAATGGCCGTAAATTTCTGTATCTACTTCAAAATTATCTTGGTAGTTCAAAGCATTGGTCTGCAGGAGGTAGTTGATGTTGTTGGCGTTGACGATGGATGTCCCCAGAGCCAATGCCAAACAAAGAACGAAGGGCACGATCATATTATTTTATTATTATAATTTTATTATACCAGATAATGATTGTTGACGATTAAAGAATAGTATGAAGGAAAGACATTTTTGTGCGAGTTGGTGAGATGTAATGCAGCGTTGCAATTTGTTGCTTGCTTCATTAGAGCAGTTGAATGCTACCGTGTCCAAACGAGCAAATGAGAAGCCCTTTCAGCTGTTGAGATTTTTCTTTGTACTACTACCCTATTACTCTAGGTGTAGCACGAGTTATCTATTTGACAGTGAATCACATCAACATGGACGATGACAAGTACGGCAGTAGAATTGAATATTTTATCGTAACAATTCTTTGACTGTGAGTGTTCGTGAACATCACGATGGCAATTGTAAATAGGTATGCTTTCATGTGGATAGGCCATTCTCCTCTCTAGTAGAGCTACCGGAAGTCATGCACCATGCACTGAATGATAAAAAAATAATTAGAACTGCCCAATACACACTACTGACAGCGTGCACGACTTGTAATATACTACGTACTACGTAGTACTACAGGGTACGAAGTACTACGTAGTACACAGTAATACAGTAACACTACCGTACCAAGTGCACCCAACTACGGTACCGGTACCGTAGTAGGTATCATACGAAGGTAAACTTCCGACCTTGTGCTCCTGTCATCTCTCTTCAAGGTTCACGCAGTAGACTACCGTACAGTGGAACGGCAGCTACCTACCGTAGCTAGGTACCGGTAATACTTGTTGGTAGACACAAATCGCAGAAGTGCACAATCGATCTGGTTTGCACTGTTTGCATTTGCTTGCTGCTCGGAGTATTATTTTGGAACGCTGACCTCTTACTATTCGAAAGTAACCTAATAATTTATGTGACCTACCGAGAGGAAAAGTGGTGACAGGCCGCGATGGAGGTTGGCAAGTTCTGTTGACCGTACTTTCAGGCAGCTGTCGCTAGTATTGAAAGATCTGACCGAGGGACTTGGGGAAGACGCAACGTCTGTAACCTCGATAATGGACGATCTGACCTCTCATCATGATTCCTCTCTTTCTAACATGAGCAGCGAGAAGACTCTTCGATTCGCACCTCCAGAAGAAAGAGTTTCGACGGTAAAGTCGATCGAGCACAACGGGGAAGATTTTGGAAATGTGCTGGTTATGGAGCCCCAGTCAGATGCAAGATCCTCCTTCAATCACCGGCGTGTATCCTTTCGAACCATTGAAATTCAAGAGTATGCTATTATTCCTGGTGAGAATCCTGCTGTCACAATGGGAATCCCTTTGACCATCGACTGGACACCACTCGCACGCATCTCGTGTGATCTGGAGCAGTACGAAGTCCAACGTCCTCAACCTCCCCGGTCGATGGTAGAATTGCGTATCCCCATGTTGCAGCGATACCACATGTTAAAAAATCTGCATTTCAGTCATCGGGAGATCAATCAACATGTCCGCGCGGCGACGATTGGGCGGAACCAACGTAAACGAACCCATGCCACCTTGCATTTGGAACCCATTCAAGAAAGATTGGAGCGGATTAGAAGAGCTGTCGCTAATGCGACATGGAATCGTTCCAAGAAACAACAAGAGAGACAGTTATTGCAACCCTATGTCAAACAGCGTGCTCCAGCAGCCGTATACCTGAAGAGTTGCTTGAAGAAACAAACTTCAACTATGGAAAGCGATGGCACTACTCAAAAAATGCCATTGCAATCTATTACCACCGCGCGTCTTTCCAGAAGTCATCCAACATACATTGATTCTTTTGCGTCGACACCCTCTAGCAAGACCTTTGAGGAAGATGATGAGGATGACTTGCGACATCGCCGTCACAAACGGAAGGTACCAAACAGTATCAAAAAGAAGTTACGAGAACAGCAACAAATAGCACAACAAAATGTGCAACGTTTGAAGCGACACAAGTCGATACTGAGTAGCATCGAAGCCATGGAAACGCAAAATCAACAACGGATGCCATCACATCGCACCTTCAAAAGCAAGACGCAAGATTCGGTTGAGTTATGGAGTCAAGTCAAGACGAAAAAGGTCGTAATGGAGGGCGCTCGAGTCTCGATCGACGAAAGAGACTCGCAACAAAGCCAAGAAGTAGAAAAACAATGAGCAGGGCAAGTTGAACGAGAACGCTCATTAGCACTCATCGTTTCAACTGTGGTGTCGTACGTTCTGGTGGGACAATCTAAGGTACTTGTAGCGACACTAATTCGTTGCGCCCCGCGGATTTCATTGGATCCTGTCTCTATGCTAATTCAGAAAAAGAAATGGATGACTGTGGTCTATTTGTATATAGGCGCATTTGTTCTCAGATTCTATGATTTGCTTCTCTTTTGGTCTGAATTGGGAACGGGGCGGCATTGTGGCGCCTTTGGCTGCCACAAGATGAAATAGATATTATTCACATTTAAAGCTTGGTGGAATATCCGTGATTGTTTCCGTCTTGTAACCACTTTAGCAGGTCTACCGTCATGTTCTCGTAGAACTGGGTGTTTTGGGGGATGCACGCTACGGCCAAGAGATTGTCGGTGGTTTGTGGTTTTCCGGGAATAAGCTTAACTGATTGGTATCCTGGACGACTGTCATTGTAGTAGAGATAAACATCGACAGGCATTGCCTTCAATCCACTAGGAACATCATAGACAGTAACATCTCCCTGTTGGATCTTGGCAGACTTGACAAATTGGCACCATCCACTGCAATAATTCTTTCGACCTTGCACTCCGGCGGAACAGTTTCCAATTAAGACATTTCTTCCCGCATTGCGCTTGAACTTGAAAGGAGCAATCTTTTTAGAGGTACCGGCTGTCCAACGACCGACAGCTGCTACGCCTTCCAAGGGTTGGGTACTGTAGTGCTCGACGAGACGTCCACTTGAATCGGGTTCGTACACCAAGTTGCATGCACCTCCTTCTGGGACTGGCTCGCTCAATGAGCGATAAGACAGCCCCTTTTGCATCTTGGGGAGAACAGCAACGGGTTTCTTTTCTCCAAATACGGCTTTCTTGTCATTCAAAACTTGCGATTTCATCATGTTGTTGAGAGTGTTGACATTTTCGTTTGCTGGAACGGTATTTTCTTTGACGACAAAGGATCCAGACGAAGGCTTGGGGCGCCATGTTGTAGTTGCGCTATTGTCTTGTGGAATCCAGCGCATGTTGGAAATTTGAACGTTAGTTGATAAGTTTGAGCAAGAGACTGTAGATTACAAAGCGTTTCTTTTTTGTTGCAATGGAAACAGCAGAGACAAAGAAGGAATAGTCGTTGATGATCAAGCAAAAGCAGGATTGAAGATGCTGTTTTGAATTGGAGCGATTTTGAGTTTCGGCCGGCGACAGCCAGCAAGGGCAACGGCCATGCGCGTCTAGAGCGTAGAAAGGCCAGACTGCAATCGAGTCGAACGAAATAGCGGGTGAGCAGTAGAACTCGAAGTAGTCGATTGAGGTCGTATTTACAGTTACGAACAATTTCACAAAACTACACTACCGTACTCCCGTACTACCGTAAGCGAAACTAATTGCCGCATGTTCTAGAAAAAGCTGCCGATGAATGATATCCTTTCTTGACGAATGCTACGATTAAATTCAGATATAAACTTCCAATTCCACTTGAAATAGACTCGTAGCCAGTAATGGATACCACCGCCAACTCTTTTAAGGAGACAAACAGCCAGGACGAGACAGCACATCGCTCACGAGAAGATATATCATCCTCATCATTTTGGTTCTTGTTTGATTCGTCGTTCTGCTGTTCAAGATAATTGGAACTGAGAAACCATCTGACTCGATGACGAAGGCTCTGATAGCGAACAACTCAACAACAAGGCAGCGATATACTGGTACGACTTCTCAACCCGAGGTGCTGGATCCTAGTAGACATACAGTTTCATATCTCAAATATATAGACGGTATACTTCGAAATTGTTGAACCTTGTAGCTTCTTCCAACAAAAGATGCTAGCTGCTAGATAACATAGAACTCTCAAATAAACAGCACCAAGACTTTTAACGAGCAGGATACCGAATCTCTCAGAATGATCTGATGCATCCAAAGGGCACATCTCAATTTTCAAAGTAGTTGAGGTGCCCTGTGGAGGCTGGATCATGGGTGTTTGCGAGCGATCCAGCATCGTCCACTCGATGCTATTGTCCACTCCCCACGGACAATTGACTCAAGTCGATTCAATACTTTTCATCCGCGGTCTTAATTTTTTGTCCGAAATATCGTACTACTACTTATCAAAATGGGCTGTAGACTAACGTTTTATTCATTTCAAGGGGTCAACTGTAATATGGAATAGTGGCTCTACGCAAAGTCCCGGCCCTCAATCTCCTGCATGGGTTGGTAGGTGTCATCATCGCGATCGACATTCTCTTCGTCTCCGCTACGTTTCTCGACAGCGTTGGATGTAGATCGAGTCAAATCTACGACCTTTCTGGCGTTGTTATGAACGGATTGCTTCAATTTCTTGGCAGCAGACCCCATCAAATCTTTGGCGGATTGTTGTCCCTTTAGAATTGATTCAAGGGCTGCACTCGGGCTGATAATTTCTAATCCTTCCTTTTCGGTGGCCGCTTCTCGAGCATTTCGCGCTCGCTTCTTTTGGAAGCAAAAGAGGCCGACACCCGCGCTGATGCAAGCTACTGTCAAGAACAGTAACACAGTCCGTACAGTCTCGCTGTGTGCACGAAAAGACTTTTCCTCTACATTTAAACTTGCGGTCGATGTTATTTCTTGTACTTTGTTTTGGAGATAGTCGCATCCCTGAGTAGTCATGCCATAGTAATAATTGCGAGGGGATTCCATGTGCTTTTCGCACCGATAGGAGGCATCCTCCACGGTGCGTCGACACATGTCACTGATTTCGTATTCGTAGTTTTCGTAGTTTTGGCTGAAGCAACCGAGGCACGTTTCTGGAATGAGTCCACCTTGAGCGAAAGGCATAGAGTTGCCACTATACATACTACCCATCGAATCAGATTCATACTGACAGTACTACAGAAGTTTGAAAATACGGAAATTGTCAGTGGATGACATCCGCACCTGATGAATACACAACGGATGAATACGCATCGGGTCAACTCACCGGATCACTGAACATGGCCAGTCTAATGTTCTTGCCGTCCGGCGTGCAAGCCGGACCAATGTAAGAGTATCCACCGTTATAGTAGGAGTTGCCACCGCCTTCCAATTGTCGACATTCTCGGAAAAACTCTTTCATTTGGTTTACTTCGTAATAGGCATAGTTGTCGCGAACGCTTTCGGCAAAGGCTTCGGCAAAGGTATTGACACCGATGGCATAGTCGCCGTATCCCGCGTCACATCCCAATGTGCTGTTGTTGGAGCACGAGTTGACGGGACACAGACGGAAAATGACGGTGGAGGATTCCACTCCTCCCTTCTCGTAATTGATGAAAGGTTCTCCCGCCAAGCAAGAAATCATCTTCATGGAATAGTCGGCCAACCACCAATCTTCACCTTCACCCCCACCGCCTCCATACCAGTATCCACCTTGGCGACCATTGCCATTGTAATAATAGTTTTGGTTTTGTACACGACGAGCATTTTGGAGGAAGGTCTGTTGCGTTTCCTTGGAAATGGGTGTCATTGCGGCAACCCCTGCAGCGGTGGTGGTAACTACAACAAAATATTGGCTTATCTTCATCGTTCGACTACTGATATTGACAGTGATGGTGATTATAAAAAATCACCCGGTCGATGGAAGAAGCAAATTCCAAGTTGGAGGGAAGGATACATCTCCTACTACTAGCTAGAGGAGTTGTACTGAGTTGCAGTGTTGGGGATCCGTAATGGGTAATGGGAATGGAGATCTATTGTATTCGGTGAGAAATTCAATGTATCATAATACTTCCGAAGTGGTGTATTAAATGTTTGCCGTTCGAAAAACATTTGTAAGAGAAACGTGAGACAGTCCTCATTTTTCGCGATTTTCTACCGTTGAAGCCCGAAAGCCATGGACAGACTGTGACTGTGAAGGCAGGTCTCACGATTCTTCCGGCGATTTCGTAGCTTGAAACGCTGTTACTGCCGCCAAACTCGATGACTCTTGTCGACGGCAGGACTGCAGGAATGAAAATGCTAGGATCTGTCTGTGAGACATGCTACGATGTCCCATTTGTTGCGGTCCAAGAAATTGGTTGATAAGAAGCTGTTTCAACTTTTGCAAAAACTTAGTAGTAAACTCTAAACATCCTTCGCACGCTTCACAATATCAAAACTTTTAAATTCACAATAGGAAGCCATCAAGATGGTGATAACATGGATAATAAAATCTATTTTAAGGCTATCCAAACTACTAGCTACAGCCTAGTGCCGTCTCTAAGTAGTTGGATCACCTGCCGGGCCCCGAAGGGCGAGGCAATGCAGGGAGTACCAGGAAGATACTCCAGGGAGATAGTAATGGTATAAAACCTCCTACGGGAGGAGGAAAATTCATCTGGTGGAGTAGAGGATCAGATGAGAAGGTGTAATACCGATGTTTTTGTGTTTGTGTGGCCGGTTACGGGGGTGGGGGTGGTTGTGATAACTCGGTGCCAGGAACTGCTTTCTCCGTTGGATGAAGTAGTTCTTTGGAAGGGCGGAGACGCTGGGACCTATAATGGCATGTCCTATTTTGGCTTTGATCTTCCTTTGTTATGTGTGCATCAGACATGTTGTCATCTTGACAAAGGATGACAGTGGGCTCGGTACGTCTTTGCTTTCGCATAGAAGAGGGGACGGTCTGGGGAAGTTGGAGGGGATCTTGGGGTGTGGAGCGCATTGAAATGATAAGTTCTTGCAGCATGGTGATCATTTGATTGAATTGTTGGTCATAGCGAGCCAATCTTTCCTCCAGTCTCTGCTCCAGTCGCTGCTCCAGTCGCTGTTCTTGTGAAGCTAGGAGGGCCTGCATTTGTGCCTCTGTGTAGGATGTGTTGGATGCGGTTTCTGGTTGGGTGGGTGGTAATGCGGTGATAGTTCCTGCCGCTACTGCTGACCAGAAGGTATGTCTTGGAGTTGCTGGGATGGGAATTTGTGTTGCCTGCGGTGCTTCTAACTGTGCATGGCCCTGGGGAGTGGTGTTCGTAGAAGGGGCGTGGATGGTGGTGGGAACTGGTGGGTTCAGTTTGGTCCGGACGGACCAACTCTCCCGTGGAATAGTGTCAGTCGTAAATTCCTGCTCTGTCAACACACTATGTGAGCAGGTGATATAGGAATGCCGGGTAGTAAGAGTTGCTTGTGAACCAGGGATACTTGGTGTTGGGAAACGAGAGACTACACGCACTTCCTCTGCGTGGGTTGTGTCTAACTGAGGAGTGGCGATCTGCTGGACAAAGGTATGGTATGTCTCAGCCAACTTGATGTGAAGGGCACGAGCCAGGTCGGTAAAAGCGGTGGTTTTACATAGCAAGTTATAGCGCCCAAGCGGTTCACCACCGCAGTTGAGATAGGCAGTGGTGGGGGTCCTATAAACTTGTAGGATCTGTGGGAACTTTTGTCGGAGGACGACATCAAACTCAAACATTGTATCAGGGCGAATGCCGTGGATGGCAACTATGCGATGTTTGGCTTCATATTCCGCCTGACGGTGGACAGCCTTTGCAAATATAGCGGGGTGGCTTCGTCGCTGTTCGAACAACACGAAGAGCAAGTTTTCATTTCTGGAGGAGAATGCCTTATATATGATTTCTCGGAGTTTCAGGGCGTGCTGTTGTTCAACCTGGATGACGAATGCCTGACATTTGTACCGGAAATCAGTTCCTGGTTGATAAGTAGTGATGGTTTCCATCACGCAGTGGTGTTTTGGGATGCGTTTGGCATCGATTTTCGCTTTGGCTGAGATGAGAGTAATGAGTTCTTCCTCAAACTGGGTTGAAGTCATATACTTTGGGAGTGGTCCTACGAAGAAACCAAGGGGAACGACGTCATGGACATCTTCTGTCCACGGGTAGTAAACCAAGTTTCCGTGAGAGCGTTGAAGGGCATCATGAACGGTTTGCTCTTTGCGGATGGTGGCAAGTGTCATGTCGGTGCAAATCCGGAAGATGATCCAAGATTGTGACTGAATCTTTTTGGCTTTGTTGCCACGGCGATGAGAGACACGAAAAAGCTTTTGAAAGTCGTCGTCGTTTGTGGGAGCTTGGATGGTGTGTAATTCCTTGTTGGCATTTGTTTTGATGCTAATTCGAGTCTGGAAGGACTGCTTAATGGCGTTGAGGACGTCGAATGCAAGATAGGAGACATCTTTTGTTAGGAGGTCATCCTTGGATTGGAAACGGAGTTTAACTACCGTTTCCTGCCAGACTTTGGCTGCAGACGGGCGGGAAGTGGACTTTCCAGTGATGACAGTAACGTCATCTTCAGTAGGGAGAGAGAGGTCGGGAGCGGTGTTTTTGGACATGGTGTTTCGGGACATCGGGTCGCTACGTGGACTGTATCAAGATGGTGATAACATTAATAGTGTCGCTTGTTCCTCAAAAGCCAAATCTCCTTTGAACTCATTCATGTTTCTCTGGTACCAATGCTTGTCTTATTTCTTCCAATTCGCGACTGATGTTCTCGAGTTTGAACAACAACTCTTCCCTTCCGACGACTTCTCCACCTATGTACTTGAGGGGGTTCTTCGTCTTGGTTAGAATTTGTTCCTCATCGCTTGACTCTCACTCGCAAGGACTTTCTTCCAGTATTAAATCATTTTCGACGATTGTCTTTTGGGCAATTTGTACTCTTTTCTTCCGTTTCTCGCTATACCATGATAAAAATGCCGCAATGCAAGACAGAAACCCTACACAGTATATGACAATGAATAGGCCTCCCAGATCTTGCAACGAAAGGGGCTGGACAGACTGTGAATCATTGTCCAAAGAGGATGGCAACGATCCATCACCTTCGATGTCATCTTTTGTATTTTCTTCCTCCTCACTTGCAAGAAAGGTATCGGTACCGCGATTGCAGTCAATTGTGTGAATGGATCGGTGGTATTGACGGTAAATAGCGTCTAAACTTCCGTCGTCGACCATTTCACCAATGTGTAAACTTAAAACATCTCGAATAAGATTGGTGCAGAGCGTCCCCGAGTCGGATCGAGTGGAAAACCCGCTTCGAACAAATTTGAATGTACGACCGACCCATTTCAATTTACAGTCACTGTTGATGGTACGATTTCCCTTGACGTTATCACATACATAGATGGGAGTGATAGCAAGTTGACATCGACCGTTCAATACGTTGGTGAAGATTTCATTGGGAGATGTGGTAGGAACTGTCACTAGTCTGGCCTCGGGGTACGTCTTCAACACTTCCGTTTCTGGAAAGGTTCCTTCTACAACACACAACGGAAGGTTGGCAGCGACTGCTTCCCCAACTGTCTCGACTTGCAACGTGGGAGAGTTTTGAATGACTAAGAAACTTGCCAAATTGGCCGTGTAGGCACTGGAAAGGATCAATCCCCAAAATGCCAACAGGAGTACAAATACTCTAGCGTAGTCGGTACTTGGTTGAAACTTGATATCTCCATTGAACGACAGGGCAGCAAAGTATATTGTTTCGGTGGGACTGTTTTGCAATACTTATCGGTCGCTGTCTTCGTTGATCCATTCCATCCATTGATAGACCAATCCTGCAACAACCATAGTGAAAACAATTAACAGCCACACTTGCCAGTGAAAGGGTTTCAAGAAGGAAAACAGATCGAATTTGTGCGTTTCATCGACGTTCTTTCCGACCATGATGATACTGGCATCAAGGTGACCTTCTATGAAGGAATTTCCATTGGCAACTCGAAACACTGTTTTCGAGAATTCTTTGAAAATCAAATAAAAGAAAAACAAAACAAAATCCCCAACAAGGGGGGAAGATGGAAATAACGTGTTGGGTTAGTGTTTTTTTTTATATAAATTCCGAGAGGATGGGCAAGAACAAGGTACGACGATTGGCGAGTCATGATTTATTTCTGTAGTGTAGGCGTCTTTTCTTCTTCCTAGCTTGATAAAAACAACAACAACTTACCGTTTCCAGTCATATCAAATGACTGGGTGGCCCAGTTGAGAACATTATCAAAATTGGCTTTGTAAGGATCAAAGTTTTGTCGGTTTGATTCGCTTTGTTGTTGTTGTTGTTGTTGTTGTTGTTGTTGTTCTATCGTCAAGGCGTCGACGTACGAGGAGGCTCCGTGAGAATTTCTCCATGTGAATTAGGCTCTTGTGGCTAGTTGATCTAGGATCCGTATCGACGGTTCCAAGGTGTTGATAGGGATGCTACCATCGTCGTCCGTCGATGAAATGGTTGGAATACCGGTCAAAAAGTATGGTCGTAATTGGAACCCCTCTAATGCGTCTCGGAGAGTGACATTTCCAGCATGAAAGGCGGCCTGTCGATCACAGACATCTTGTCGATACGACACGGAAAAATTGAATGGTTCTAACGTGTAGGTGGGTACCGATACGTCTTGTATTTTTGTTGTTGTCGCTGCATCATTTTGAGCGTGAACGAAAAGGATTGTCCATGATGATAGTATTAGTAGTAGTAGTAGCATAGGCCAAATCGATGAAGGCTGCAGCCAAGAAGAAAAAAGCAATCGCTTTGAACACTTTGTCATAATGGAAAAAAGTCTGTGTGTATTATTATCTCATTTCTAGAGTTTACGATGTGTGTAGTGTACAGGAGGATGAGCAGTTGTTAGGAGAGGAGCCCCATCAAACTACCTCCCTCTCTCTCTATTGGCTTGGTTTCTTCGAAATTTGTCCATTTGTCCAATGTCCGTGCTTTTTTTTTGTTCTTCTTTTTTGATTTTTTTTCGATGATGATGGATTCACATCAGTTATTGATAAAACTGACTGTGAGTATATTTTTTATTATAAAAAAAATAAAAAGATGAAGTTCAAAAACTCAAAACACTGTACTCAGGCCTCAATCAGTACCCAGAGTACCTATCGGTAGTTAGATTAGGAACAGTGTCGCACTACTACGGTACCGTACGGAAATACAACGGGTATCATACGGTAGTATCAAAACCTCTTGAGTATCGCATATATACATACGATACGTAGTATAGATTACTGAAGAAGTACGCTATTTTACTCGTTCTCTTAACCGTAAGCAGTTAACAGTTGAGCAGGGTTATTTTTGACTGTTAAGAGTTTTCTACAACCAACATCCTTTTTTTTTGGTGTGTTTTTTTTTGGATCATTTTCCCACCACTGTCTGTCCAACTGATGAAACTATCTTCTTGTTCGTTTTGTGTTTTTTGCCATCATCACAATCATCGTCTGGGCATGCAGGTTGACTGTGAGGAGATACATTGTATAATAAGAGGGGATATTACATGTAGGTTTTACAAATATGACATGTAATAGCAGCAGCGGCTCTTTGTAGTAGAGCCGTAGAAATGGAGACTGATGACAACCGGCATTGTTTATTTTCTTTTCCATTTTCCTTTTCTCTCATCTCCATATTATTACATCTCTTTTGACATCATACACTATAACACGACACTTTACTACGGTAGTTATAGAAACGAACAAATTATCATGAGTAGCCATCACTCTGCTGCTGCTGCTGCTGGCATCATCACAGGTGCCAATGCACTTCCTTCAGTACCAGTACTAGGATCAGCTCCACCTCCCACTGCTGTACCAACATCAGTAGTAGTAGTAGCAGCAGCAGCAGCAGTAGCAGTAACTCCTCCCGTTTCGATCCGAGCCGAAGATGATCAACAACAAGATGGTACTTCCATTGATACCTTTACCGAGTATCAACCGACTGCATTACCAGAAAAACTCATACAACTATACAATGACATCAACAACAATGACATCAACACTGTGGCAACAGTCCTACTAGTAGAAAAGGAAACTGTGACACCAAAAACGTCCGTCGATGAAATAATGGAACCATCCATAGTTACTACTACTGATGACACCATGTCCTCCTCACAAGCTTCTTTCGAAGAAGTATCATCAATCACGGTATCTTCTCCTCCTCCTCCTCCTACTACTACTACTACTACTACGGTCCGATTGACGGTTCCCTCTCATACGTCTAGTGCATGCGAATCGGCTCTTCTTTCCAGTGTTAATGCCCCCAAAGTCGACTTGGACACGGCACAATGTCTGTTGCCACTTCTTCAAACCAACAAGAACAATCACAACAAGAACAACAATCACAACAATCACAAGACCAACAATCAATCGTTCCCGTTGTCTCCCTTGCAATTGGAGGGTGTTCTGTTGGCCATTCAACGTCATCGACGTGTCCATCATCATCACAGTTCAACATCCACTCGCGCCGGGTTCTTTCTGGGAGATGGTGCCGGTATTGGTAAGGGTCGTCAGATCAGTGCGATCATACGAGATAGCTGTTGTCGGGGTCGGACCCGTCATGTTTGGTTGAGCGTGTCACGAGAACTGGTCCAAGACGCCAAACGAGATTTGGCCGATGTCGGGGTGCACATTGCCGTCCACGACGGTACCTCCTTTTTGGGAGACAAGAAGAACGCACCCGGATTGGGTCGAACCGAAAGAGGATGCTTATTCTTGACCTACAATCTTCTGGTGAGTACCAGTCGACTGGAACAAATCGTTGCATGGTTGGCAGGAACCGAACATTCCAAAGGAGCTTATCATGACAAAGTCGCTTCCGAACAATCCTTCGGAGGATTGATCATCTTTGATGAAGCCCACAAGGCCAAAAATTTGTTGCAAAACACCAAAACGGCACAGTTGGTCTTGCAATTGCAACGCAGACTCCCCAATGCTCGAGTTGTGTACGCGTCTGCCACCGGCGTCAGTGACATTGCACAGATGGCATACGCCGAACGTCTCGGCCTGTGGAACATTGACTACTGTGAATCCAATCGTTCGACCGTCTCATCCGATGGTGTTACTACTACCACCATCAACGATGGAACACAATTCGTGGATTTTAAATCGTTTCAAAATTCGTTGGAACAACGTGGGTTAGGGTCGATGGAATTACTGGCCCTCGAATTGAAAACTCGTGGATGTTTCTTGGCTCGGACCTTGTCATGGGAGGGGGCCGAATTCGAAACAATAGAAGTCGAACTGGATCGACGACAACAACTTGTGTATAACAATTGCGTCGCATTCTTCGTCCAATGCAAGCATGAGATCGACGAGGCGTTTCGTACCTTTGGAGACGTTTGGCCCGGTCCCTACAAATCACAAATCTGGAGAACGTACTGGGCCGCGCATCAACGATTCTTCAAGGAATTGGCCATTTGTGCCAAGGTTCCGTTCATTGCCAAGGATGCTCTGAAACAGATCAATGAACACGGTCGTTGTGTCGTCATTGGATTACAAAGCACCGGAGACGCTGGAATGCAAAGCTTGTTGGATGGATGGTGTAGCAGCAAGAAAAAAAGCCTTCTACCCGATGATCAACGATTCTCATCACTCGTATCAACCATCGCAGCTGGATTGACACGATTTGTGGAAACGCATTTTCCTACCACACCACCCAAACCGGAACCTCCCAAACTCCCAGTAAGACCACCGACATCCAACGAAGGTGTTCTCCAATATCGACTCCTCCAGGCAGAAATCGCACGTATCGAAGCTATGCCACCTCCAGAGCCGAATCCAGTGTTGGTTGCAAAACAGCAAGGTATGTTGAAGGAAATCCCAAAACTTGGACTGCCACCCAATCCGTTGGATGACTTGATTGATCGATTGGGCGGGGTCGATCACGTTGCAGAAATGACTGGCCGGCCCGGTCGAGTCGTGCGAATGTCGAGTGGCAAGGGAGACTACTTTGTCTACACCAAACGTATCATGAAAGAGAAAACGGCTGCCGTAGATGACTCGACAGATCGTATCAACTTGGTCGAAAGACAGCAATTTATGGACGGCACCAAATCGGTCGCCATTATCAGTGATGCGGCAAGTACGGGTATTAGTTTACACGCCGCAAATGGTAGTGAAGGGAGACACAAACGCCGTGTTCACTATACTATCGAGCTTCCGTGGTCAGCGGATAAGGCCGTTCAACAGTTGGGCCGATCGCACCGAAGTGGACAAGAGTCGGCTCCCATCTACAAACTTGTCGTCACCAACCTCGGTGTAAGGTTTTCTTCTGATTTTCTAAATAATCCGGTCGCGTACCGGAACTACTCTTTTCCTAACATACTTTTTGTATTCCTCTTGTACATACGACGTAGGGTGAGCGTCGATTCGCAGCAGCCGTTTCAAAGCGCCTCGCCAGCCTGGGTGCATTGACCAAGGGAGACCGTCGTGCCGCGACTGGTTCTGACATGTCTTCCTTTGATTTGGATAGCAAATATGGGAAAAGAGCCTTGAAACGCCTTTATTTGAAATTGCAGCATGTGGATTCGTCCGGAGTGGAAGAACCTCAATCCGCGTCTTTCTTGCCTGCTACAAATGCTGAAGAGGTTATTGATGACTTTGTTGCAGAAATGAAGGCCACAGATCATCCCTTGTCCAAGTCTTTGTTTGTGACGGAAAAAGAATCAAAAGAAGAGCAAAAAAGAGAAAAGTGGAAAATGCAGTCCCTTGTCATGTGTATTTGTCTAGAAGAACTCGACAATGTAGGTCTTGATCGTGATGCGAGATCAAAAGCAGACGTCCGAGCCTTTCTCAATCGTCTTGCTGGGATTGCAGTCGCACAGCAGGCATTGGTATTTTCACTTTTCATGGCTACGTTGGACGACGTCATCAAGGAAGCCAAAACCACCGGAGAATATGAAGGAACAGCGGAAGATATCACGGCCACTCATGCCGAAGTTGGTGAGGAAGAAGTTTTAGCTATTGATCCGTCTTCTGGGGTACCAACCAAAATGACCACGTTGTTGCTGGATCGCGGGATTTCTTTCGAGTTGGCTTGCAAAATGGCTCTGGAGGAAGCCGGCAGAATGCAAGACGATGGCGAGCGGACCTCGGAGTCTGCGACTAATGACAGGGTTCAAATGTCGTTAAAGGATGATTTGGACGGTTTTATTGTGGATGATGTCGAAGGGTCTGACGAATCAGAGGACGAATCTCGCAAAGGTGACGAATGGATGTCCAAGACCAAGCCATTGAAACGAGCTGAAGCAGGTTTTTACATCTCCAAGAACAAGATAGCAGGTAGACATTTGATTCTTCTGGCCCAAGGCAAATTCGATTATTCTTCATTCAACAGCATCGAGGAGGCTATTAGCTTTGATCCGATGAGATGGATGCAGGTATCGCGTCCCAACACTGGTACCAGTACAGCGGATATGTCAACCAATGACTTACAGAAGAAGTACTATCTTGCTTGTTCTTGCAGCGTTCTCAAGGTAGCGATGGACGACTTTTCCAAAAACCCTGTCGAAATCGTCAAATCGACCAAAAAGCTGGTGGCGTACATGTGGGAAAGTGCTTATGAAGAATCCTTTCACTTTCTTCCAAAGCATGGATTGGCGCCACGACGAGTAAAAGTGGCCTTGGTGAACGGCCCTGTTCTGCATATATTGTCTGCTTTAGAGAAGGCAGTCATGTTTCGCACGGCCAAGGACAAAAGTCTCAAGATCATGCGTGCTCAAGTTGGCAATCGGCGTATCGTGGGGGTACGATTCCCTCATGATGACGACGCCCATCAGAAACTGCAAGATGAACTCGAGAAGATTCGCAACGCCCGGCAGAATGCCGAGAAGTCATATACCGACGAAGATTTGGAGTCTGTTTGTCCCAAAAGCCAGCAATGGACCACCGCCGAGCGTAAGACTATCACAAGCTTTTTCAAGGTGACACCATCATCTTCAATAGCCAAAATCAACAGCAGGGCCAATACTAAACCGAATATGTTGCCGGCAAAACGTGGGTCCGCGTCATCCATGATTTCATCTTCCACAAAAAAGACCAAGACCATGATCTCATTTTTCGGTAAAAAGACGGAATACAAGAAGCCGGATGATGACGGAGAACCGATTGACTTGACGGCCGATGACTGACAGTGAAAAGGTAATTTGCCCGTCAAAGGATTTGGCTTCAAACAGTCATGCTCTGGTGTAGCTTTTTAGAGTCTCATTAGCCCATTGTACCATCAACAATTTCAAGCTTGTTCGTATCACACGGTGGATTCTACTCGGACTTTCTACTAGTCGTAAGATATACCAGTCTTTCCTGGAAGCATTGCTCATAACTGTAAACAACGTGTTCACAACAATAAAATTAACATCATGTTATTATTTCAATGGCAGAACGAGCTTCAAAGGCACATTCTTCCTTCGCCAAGTCCGCATCATAGATCAAAAGAAGTTTGGTATGTTAGCTGTAGTAACAGTAACAAACGTCACCAAAACCAACTGAAACGGTCAACTGTTGCGTTCAACTTCGTCGATGTGTCTCTTTCCTTTCTCAAGCATCGTTTGTGCGAGAGCATCAGCTGTCAAATCACTCCGGGTTATAGTGCCAACAACTTGATTGTACTTGTTGACAACTGGAAGAAAGCGCAACCCAAGACTTCGAAAGAGCGAATAGGTCCTCTGGAATTGGCAAGAGATGATAGGATGATATAATTTTAGCGCGAAGTGTAGATCATTTATTTGACAATGATTCCAAGAAGAGAATCAACTCACATGAACGGATGATGTTTCTTGGACCGAAACTGCGGCCGTATTGGCGTACGGTCGAAGATCCACCCACTGATCTCTGTCTTGCTCGGTCACTCGCAGATCAAATACAGACGGATACTTTGGATACGACTTTTCCAGAATCTCCCACTGGATAAGAGGGAAATACCGACGCTCCCCGATCTGTAGATAGTTTGCCATTATCGATGGAGTATTCTGTCCAATAGTGGAGGCGTCTGCTGGGTATCCAAAGGCACGTTTTTGAAGCAAAACACAAAGTGCATTACGGCCGATAGTGCCAAAGAGAATATTCTTGTCGTCTGTATCTACTACTGGGTAGTTCGAGTGCTTGGAAGACTTCAAAATGTCGTAAATTATCCCAACTTTTTCGACTGGTCGGAGAAAAATGACATTGGCACCCATAATCTGCCCTGCCACAAGACTGTTTGAGAAGAAGAAGCAAATTGAAAGCATAAGACGGAAAAATACACTACAAACAGCCCGCACTCTGTATTACTTACTTGTGTTGCCGTGTGACAGATCGAAGCTCCGCTTCGAGGAATTCGACCCCTTTTTTCATATGAATATGGATGTGATACAGATCTTCGTTGAACAATGATCCTGTTATTCTTGCCGTCATCAGTGTAAGCATGAGGGGGAGGGCAAATTGCTCATTACCCGTACACTCAAGCAAGATAACGGTGAGGCTGATGGTCATACGAGCCATTCCTCCAAGGACTGCCGCGGCCCCAATCAAGGCGTACGTGTTGCTGTATGCCAAGTTAGGATAGATTTTGTGCGCCAGATTTCCAACAAGCCGCCCGAATGCAGCCCCAGAGAGCAAGCTTGGTACAAACAGACCGGATGGCACGGCAATACCGTAGGTGACCACAGCCAGCGTGATATAGAAGAAAAAGAACAAGAGCAAGGACGCCGTGCTGAACGCGTGCTTGTGAAGATGGAACAAAAGTCGGATAGAATCGCCGGGGTCTGTGAAGATCAAGGAGGCCAACTCATTGTATTCGGTTCCCGGTTCACACAAGAACGGGACGACCTTTTCCCACATGTCCATTTGTTCTTCGCTGCGATTGTCGGTTGGTATCGGCGTGCATTTGGTGTATGCCAGCGGCAAGAAGAACATGACAACTGACATGGCTGACGATACAAACAATACTTCCATGAATCGACGTTGTTTGGATTTGTTGATATTTGTCATTCTCCAATGTGTGATCACCTCGTTGGCGTTGTTAAAAATGGCTCCTATGAGACCACCTATGGCACCAATCAACACAAAGGCGATCATTTCGTACATGGCATAGCTCGACCCATCATGTCCAAACTCAAAATTTCCAAAGGAAAAGAGCTTATTGAAACCCACCTTCCCAAACGCCGATCCGATTGAATTTAATGAATACAATGTGGCTAGGGCTGTCATGGAGCAGAAAAAAGTTCTCCATGTCAACGATGGCGACCAGTAGCTGGCTCCCTCTTCCAATGCGAATAATATTCCACCAATGGGAGCCGAGAACGCGGTACAGACACCTGCCGCGGCCCCACACGACACCATGTCTCGTTTTTGTCGATCGTTCTTGACATTGCCGGACGAGATCAAGTTGGCGACGACCGCACCGGAATGAACCATGGGACCTTCCTTTCCTACGGGTAATCCTGCCGATACTGACGCCGTCACCCCAATTACTTTACAAAATAAAGTCTTGATGTCCAACACAGTGGGCAGGTCGATACCATTGAGGTAACATTTGACTTCGGGGATACCGGACCCGCCACTGATGGGTTGAATCCAAACACAAATTCCTGCCATTGCAGCAAAGACGAGTTGATAAAAGTAAAATTGCAAAAAAGCTCGAACGACAGCTTTTTCTTCTAGCAACCGACCAACCGACTTAAATTTGAACTTCGTATAAAATGAGAGGGAAAAAAAGAGAAAAAAGAGAGATCAATGTGAGAAATGTGAGCACGACAATATTCACTTTGTTGCCACATGTTGATTGTCATGAGAGAAATCAATCCATTTTTTTTTACAGTTTTTTTTTTTCTTTCTTTCTGAAACACGTACATCAATAAAGTGGTTGGAGGTGATATTTGTCGCATACGCCACGCAAGCCTGGAAGATCCCCGTGAGGGCGATCCGTGAGTACGTCCCGATCATGAAATGTTTGCCAGCATTCCAGAAATCCCCACGATGCATGTAATGTTCCATGGCCTCATGGGCTCGCCATACATCCGATTCGTCTGCCACATATGTCAGCGACTCGCAATTGACGTTTTTCTTCTTGTAGCGGACATGTCCCGTCTGACCGAACGCATCGTGTCGAAAGACACTGTTCCTTTGTTGTTTGGTCCGACGGACTACTCCACGTCGTTGAGGACCTGACCCATTATTTTTGCCACCATTGCTGTTGTTCGTTGTTGTGTTGTTGTTGTTGAGTGAATTGCGTTGCATCGTGATGTGAGTAGTGTTGTGTGGGTAGTGCAATAAATACAATCAATGATAGTTACAGTTCAGGTGAAGAAGTGAAAACGAATTCGACGTTCGTTTGTTCGTTTGATTTTGTGAGAAGAGAGGGAAGGTGTCGAAGCAAAGAGTGTCATGAAAAGAGGGACATTGTGTGTTTGACAGTGAATGAGGAACTTCGTTTACTGTTACAGTTAATACGAAAAGGTGACATGATGCTGAATTTTGGTCGCGCCATGGTTCGTCTTGTTCGACAGATGCTGGCAGAGGGACCGGTCTCACAACAGATGTTCCATGTTCTCAAAAAAAAGATCTGACTGTGAACACTACTGCAATCGTCTCGAAACGTTCGACGACGTTACGTTTCGACTTGCGTGCTATCAATCATCGCCTCAGCCCGTCTACCACAAAAACAAACAACAACTACAGCCTTTTTGTATATACTATGAAAACACGAGAGGATTTCTCTACAAAAATGCCCTTGCGATTCGATCCGACGACGGAAACATACGGTGCCATAGACAATGGCGAAGAAGACACCCGGCAACAACAACAACAACAACAACCCAACAACCATCACGATGAAACTGTCCCGTTACACCAAACATCCATCCAATCCATCGACATTATAACAAGTTCTACACGAAGCTTTGACGAAGAAGATGTCGACAGTGCCTTGTCATCGCTGTATGGAGACGACGGTCCGGATAGTTTTCATCTCGGTACGTCACGAGTTTCCGCTGCCAATGTGTTTACCAGTACCCGTCGGACACCGTCCTTTGAAAAGTACGGCGAAGAATACCAATTGGTACCTACCAAACTCAAACACAATGTCAAACTCGTGACGGACTTTAATTTGTGCGACAGCGAACGTGGACGTCTGTATTTAGCTCGGTCCAGCTTTTATGTGAACGTGAACGAACCCAAATACGCACTGACGGTCCATCCGGACATCTTTCGAGGGATCATGATGGAAATCAACGATGCGTACAGCACTCCCTGTGGAATGTACTTTTGCTGTCATGGTGGAGATGGCGCCCATTCCGGGGTCAGTAACAACGACCATGTCGATATCAAACTGGCATGGCTCTTGACGACCCTCGTGTTTGTGGCACTGGTAACCATTCACGCAACACTACCATGGCCAGATGGAGTGACTGGATTTGACGATGATATCGTTTCGTAGCTACATCAAAAAGAAGATTCGAAATACTAACTGTACATAATAATCCTTACAGTTAATAATTAATTTGATTGACCATACCATGACAATCACCAAGGAGAAAAAGATTTTCAAAAGTAGCAGAAGGTACAGAACCACAAGAAGATTATTTGTGCCGTGAAAGCTTTTGCGAGAGAGCGGTATGATCATTATAGGGCTGTACCTACTCTGTTTCCACTTTTTTTGATCCGGATCGACACATTCCATCACGGCAACTCATATACAACTTTTTTTCTCAAAGGACAGGACGGTGCTTGGAACATAGAGTACATGGTAGTGTAGCACTATCTCGTTGGCTACGGAGTGTATTTAGAATCGCCGGGGGGTGGGGGGTGTAAGGGTTGAATCCAAGTAGCTAACCTAAATGAGGAGTTTCTTTCCCTCATTTGAAAATCTGTAAAGAATGCCTTTTTCCAGCCATTTTACATGAGCTACTATCGTTTTCGAACAAGATTTGGGCTTTTTGATGAACCACCTATCAGCTCCACTGTTTCCTCGTCGTCCGCTTCTAGATCGGAATTTGATGCCAAACTTGCAGACGTAGATGAAGGAATGGTTGTTGTTGCAACGACCGGTGGGGTATCTTTTTGATGGGACGGACCTTGCTTTTCTAATAGTGAAACGTAGGAATAGCGTGCGGAGCCAATCAGAACGACGATAATTCCCAAACCATTCATTGCCGCAATCGGTGTCGCAAAGATAATTGTTGAGATGGCAATCATCAAGACTTGTTTTACATTGGCAGCGATACTACAGGAATGGAACCAATGACGGGTGAGTGACAAGATGTGCCGATCAATGTGGTCCGCCAGGACAACACGTACCAAAGTGTCAATGGGGAGGTCAATTTGTTCGCCATGAGGGAACAAATATTGAGCGAGAATGACAAGATCCCACTTAAGATGACCACCCCCATGGGATAGTAATCGGTATATAATTCCGGTCGAGACGCAATCGAGTTGATTTCACCTGTCAGATAGGATAGGACCACACATTGGAGCAATGCCAATGGTGCCATGTGACCGAGCAAATCGACAGGATGCATCTTTAACGGTCCCGTCAGCATTTCACCAGATGCAACGACCTTCAAGGCCGCCAAAATGACACACAAACAAGTATAAAAGAATCCCAAGGCCGTAAAGGTCATGTCACCCCATACCGCCATTGCCACCCCAATGACCACCGGCACAACAGCAATCACCCGATTGGAGGAGATAGGTTTCCCCAAACAAAATCCCATCATGATGGTAATGGCCGGTACCAGCGATCTCATGACTTGATTAAAATTCACCGAAACATGCCGTAAGGACACATTTCCAATGGCAATATTGAGCGAAAAGATGACGGAAAAGGCAATGATACTCTTCTTGCCATTGGAGTCCAAATCTTTGCGTTCAATATTTCCCAACATACGTTGAAAGATACCCGTCCGACCCGTCTTCGTATCCTGATCCAAACTCATGAATACGAGTTGACTTCCTATCGAGTTGCAGACCATGTGCACAAACGACAAAAAATAGGGATAATGAAAATCGACCGTGGCAAAGGCAGCCTTATTGAGGAGTGTCACACCGACATTGTTGGCCATCCATAGAACGAGCCAAATACTTGAAAGCAAACGAGAAAAATAAAAGGGTTTTCGAAGATGGGGTGAGAGACAAGTAATAAATAAAAAGCAGTTGCAACACAAAACAAGCAGAGCAAACAGAGTAAGTAACAAATGTATGAGAAATGGGAGAATCCAGTGAGGTTGCTCCGACCGCGAAAAAAAAATCTTTGTCTCCATCGCAACACTTACAATGACGCATCCCACAAGAAACTGGCCGGCTTGGCACCCTTTGGTGTCTTGCTATGGTCGTACATCCTTCTCCAAACTTCGTTTTTATCTTGACAGTCCCGGGTGAAAACTAATGACGACGATGGAAGATGATGACTTGCTGTCGTAGTAGAGTTGTTGTTACTGTTACTGTTACCGTAGTTCACATGAATCTGGTCACTTCAAAATGGTCACAAGTACGACATATTTCCGTACTACGGTGATCCATGGTACGTAATGCAGTACGGTACATTCAGTTTGTGGCCTCACTCGCGCCCGTCGGCCTCACAATCATCATTTTTCGCGATGTTCTCCAGGGGCAAAAAAGACGACTCTATCATACAACATCATTTTTCTGTGTAAAAATGCTAATCCGGTAGGAGTAGTAGGAGATTGTTCTTCCACTGTCCCAATGGAACTTCGCACATCGAACACATCATCATATTATGTATGATACAAACTCTCTTGTTTAACAGCAACAAAAGTTCCCGCCAAACAACCAAATAATCAACATGACTTCTTCTGCTACTATCCCAAAGCAAAGAAGGGAAAGCAAAGTTTCGTTTCTGTATCCCTCTGTTTTGGGGGGGTGAGATTTGTTCACCCGCCAGTTGTTATTATGGTTCCATCGACGATGTGGACCATGCCAATCATCCATCAAAGGTTTCTTTGACTACCACACCATCTACGTCGGAAGAGTCAAGTACGGTGAACAGCTCTTCGTACGATAGCGAGGCAAACGAATTCGTTGAAGTGTACGATGACGATGAGAATGATACAGTGACGGACGATGCTGGTAGTGAGCTCTCACAGGGACTCCGTCGAACTGCTTCGTTTCGTCAAATTGACGATGAGTATGATCGAGTACCATCGCATTTGACCGACAATATCAAACTCTGTGTGGACCGGAATCTCAATCACAAGCAAAAAGGTCGACTCTATTTTGCCGAACAAGCCCTGTACAACAATCAAGAAAAACCGGATTATGCCATGACCATCAAGAAGGACATGTTTCGTATGATGATCATTAACGAAGTGGAACAGGCCTACAATGCTCCTTGCGGTTTGTATTTTTGTTGTCATGGAGGGGATGGGGCACATACGGGAGTGAGTCATGTCGATTACGTCGATATTCGTTTGGCATGGGTGTTTGTGATTGCCGTTTTCGTAACGATCGCAGCGGTTTTTCTCTAGTATCATCATGGCCCCACTCCCCTTCCTTTGACGACTGACATCGATTATTTCTTTTTTGGTGCCGTCAGGAGGTGGCTGAAAAGGTTTTTGTTCAAGTTTTTCCCTCCCTTGTGTTGGAATTTCTCTGTTCGCGTTTTGAAAGCCAACAGGATGTTTTGTATCTTTCGTAATAAATAGCTGTAAAAGGTCTCTATTTGATTACTTTCTACTTGCTGGAAGTCGCTTCAATTCCAGTTGGTCCATTGTACACCGGATCGCCGGGGGATCTGTATTCGTGGATTGGAGATCGCTTGCAATCGCTTCCGTAATACAATCCAGTGGTAGTCGATTCTAGCTCTGGATCCATCAAAGCCCAAACTGGAGGCACCGCGCCTTGGCTGGGTGGATTGGTGGCGCCTTGACCGACCGTCATATCCGTCTTGATCCAACCAGGTGTGACGGCATTGACAATTAAATCGGGTTGGGATCGGGCCAGCAACAGGTTGTATGCATTCACCAATGCCTTCGAAAAGGCATAACTGCTACCGTACTGGTCACAATATTTCTTGGCCAACTCGTCAACGCCATCCAAGCCACCCTCGATGGTCCATGGTTCTTTCAATGCTTTGTAGAGCGTGTCTCGTTGAGACAAGCCCTGAACAAAATATGGTCCACTTGCAGATGCAACATTGACGATTCGCCCGCCAGGACGTTGTAACAAGGGCAAAAAGGCGTTGACGACTCGTTTGGTACCAAAATAGTTGGTATCGACCACCGAATGGTCAGGTCCACGAATGATTCCAGCGTTATTGATGATCCCATAGAGTTTTCCGTCGCCTTTCAATTGTTGTTGGATCTTGGCCGCGGCCTGTAAGACAGATTCTTCCGAAGATACATCCAAGGTGACCATAGCAATACGATCTTGACAATCTCCACCGACCGACTTGATAATGTCCTGAACTGCCTCTTCTCCTCGTTCGGAACTGCGAGATCCCAACCACACAAACACATCGCTGTGTTCCTCCAGCAGTTTCTGACAACACGCCTTGCCAATTCCTTTGTTGGCTCCCGTTACTACTACGCGTTTCATGTTGTTGTTGCTGCTGTGACTATTCAATGCTTCTGCAAAGGCAGTGCTGGTACAGGCTAGAATGAATGAAATGAGTAGGAGATGCAGTACTGTCATCGTTTAGACTTCCGTTTCCAAGTTCCAAAGTTTTGGAGGGAGAGTCAGACATGATCCATGCACTTCTCTTGTGGTATTCGAGGGTACGGTAAGACAAGACGAAACTTCCGTCTGCAATTCGGCCACGTAATTTGAAAAAAATACTAACTAACTGTAAGGCCTAAAGTCGTAAAACAAAAAAAAAGTTGTAAAAAAGAGAATTCGAGGATCTTCGAAGATGTACCTCTACTACTCAAACGAAAAAGTTACCGGTAGTTATTAGTTGAGAGTATTCTCTGTAGCTCTAATACCTACTACCGGTAGAGGTATCATAGGTCTACCGGTACCGGTAGTCGTACTGCTGTGTTCACAGGTGTATCATTTGCATTAGTACTGCGTGCATAACATAATTGTAGACATGTGTCGTGCTATGATCGAATGAGTTTAACTGTAAATGATTGCCAAGGGAGACGAGTTCACAGTCAGTCAGACCATCTTTCATTTGACTGTGAATAGTTTCAAGTTGTCTTTCCTAACCGTTCCCCCCTTCATCATCTCGCGGATCTTTCTGTTCGTTAGTTCCATTGCGGGTCCGGAACCCAAACTTTTGACATTTTCTCTTTTCTGGCTCTAGTAGAGCTAGATTGGTTGATGGTTGTCTTTCGAGATTAGATTATCCGAGGCATTATAGAGGAAGGTCTTGAGTGATCGGACCGTTCTCTTCAACGATGTCATCTTCGAGTATACCGTCCTCTTCAATCATGTCATCCTCCGTCACTTCAAATGGCAAAGGATCTTTAACCGGGTACCTGTTCATCTCTCTGGCCGCATCCCTGCAAATGCGTCGGATGTCAGGGTGAATCCCTCGAGAGAAAGGATCCACCATTCCCTCGGGACCGAAATCCTCCTTGCGAATGGGGCGAAATTTCAGTGAACCAATTTGACGTAAGCCATCCATGGCACGACCAAGGATGCGAATCAAATCACCGGGGGCAGCCCCAGAGATTTCCAGTGCTTCGCTCCAGCTGCAACCATCCGCCCATGCTGTTACCACTTCCAAATGCGATAGGTCGAATTGACAATTAGACGTCTTTTCATCCACTGAAAACTTGCGCTGAACGTCTATAAAACGATCCCTCGCGTCCAACAGGACCTGAATGGACCGTTGTAACTGCGGATCTGCTCGACGAAACACATCCATGGCAGGTACGCTACTTCGACCAGTGTCCCCGGTGACGAGACAACTTACGTATCCGGCCATCTCACCGAGCGAGAGTTCACGCAAGTGGGAGATAAGCTTCAAAGCCTCCGCCCGTGCGTTGTTCGGAGAACCGGGACTTTTCTCTTGGTCTGCCTCGTCGGCATCGCTGCTGTCGCCAAAAAAGTCCATGGGATCAGAGAAGACTTCGTTCAGTGCTTCTTTCATCTCGTCCATGCCAGACGAGGCACCCATGACATCAAAAGTACCACCCATTGCCAAAAAACACCATAAGGAATTCTCGAGACTCAACATGCCAACATCCTTTCCTGCCGGAGTTACGTCAAACACTTCCTTCTCAAGATCAATCTCATCATTTGCAATATCATCGACAGTGATTTTGCTTGTTTTGGAACTTATGCAACCATACGAGATGAGAACCTTGGTGATGGCAAGCATGTCGTCCCAAGATGCATCTTCCATTCCAGGTTCTTGTGCCGTCTGAAGGAGTAACGATTCGGGATCAACGTCCGGATTTGCCTTTGCCAGTTTTCGTAGCTTTTTCTTTATCACTATTGCAGATTTGGAAAATCGAGACAAGTCGTATCCATCAATAGTGGTTGATCCGCTCATCCCTCCAATACTCTGCAATGCATCAATGAGTTCTCTACCATCCGGTGTTTCATCTTCGCTCATGATCTCGTTAGCTATTGAAACAAGGGAAGAAAAGATTTGTTTCCGGAGTTTCTTTTCTGCCGCTTCAACACGCGCATGTTGGTCTTCCACTTGTTGCCGAAGCTCGTCTTGTTCTTCAGATTGAATGGATAGTAAATCAACGTCCACTTCTTCTTCTGTTTGCGATGCTCTAAACTCTGCTTCAAGGCAAGACAATGTTGTTTTCTCAAGCTCCACTGCTAGACTAGCAGCTTCAAATCCTTTGGATGCTTTCTTCAGAAGCTCACGATCTTTGAGCGAGCCTACCAAATACTCCAAGAATGCAATGTCAAACTGCGCGCTCCTTTGTTGAATTTTCCTTTCCAGGATTCGGATGAAGGTGCCAAGAAATCGCTCTTCTCCTATGCTGACAAGAATGTCGGAAACGCCATTTTGCTCGGATGCTTTGTTGATCTTGTCTTCTAGCTGTTGTTTTCCCCAGTTGGCAAAACTTTTACTTACAAGCTGCTTCGCAACATCGAGTTTTCCATCACCCCTAGCAATAAGGTTTACTGCTAGAGCGTACGAGGGCCGAAATTGCGATGAAATGGGTTTGATTGGATCAATCAATATTTTCGCAGCGATATCCTCCCCTTCAAAGGGTGTAGCCACCAAGACGCATGTCCCTGCAACGTCCATCCCCCTTCTGCCAGCTCGACCGGCCATTTGGAGAAGATTGGATGTTTCCAATAATTCCATGGCACCGCCTCCACCTCGCTTGGCAAGGGAACATACCGCAGTCGTCCTGGCAGGCATGTTGATCCCAGCCGCCAACGTTTCAGTGGCGAAAACTACCTTCATGAGATTCAGTCGAAAGAGAGTCTCCACCAACATCTTGTGCGCAGGCAGCATACCGGCATGGTGGCGTCCAATGCCAAACATGAGTTGTTCAGTGACATCGTCAGAGAATGCTATCTCTGGATTTTCTTCGTTAAATTGATTGATACGCCCAGCAACCTCACGAACACCTTCATAGTCCAATAGCCCCGCGGTGCTAAAATACTTCCAGTTACTTGATTCCAGCGGAGATCCAGAGAGAAATTCACCTTCAACTCCAAAAACTTTCTCGGACCCCATTACTGAGTTGAAAACATCCTCGCCCATGTAATTACTACTCAGCCTGAAAGTCCTGCCTTGTTCATCCTTGACCCTGCCATCCTTTTTTCTTTTCGCTCCTCGTTGACGAGAGGCCCGTTTCCATTGTTGTTGATCGTCTTCCTCGAATTCCTCATCGAAATTAACGTCGACATTGGGATCCCGGGGCCCCTTGAATGAGCTGCTGATAGTCTCGGCCGCTTGATCACATCCAGCACGTGAAAAAATGAAGAATATCGCTGGCAACAAGTTCTTTTCATTCAGTCGCGCAAGTAAAATTGGAAGGGAAGGGACAGCCTTTCTCATTTCACGCCTCATGATTCGTTCTTTTTCTCTCCGCATCTCTCTGGAAGACAATTGAGCATTTCGGGCTGGCTGGCGATTACGACCTCGACCTCGTCCACCTCGACCACCCGAATATAAATCCCAATCTTCTCCAGTGTTTTCAAATGTTGACAGTTGCTGTTCTTTCTGTCGTTCTAGCATCCGATTCACCTTTTGAATCCGTCGTTGAGCCATATTTTTCAGAGCGGGATTAATTTGCAGGCCTCTTGGAATCTTTTCCAGATCACTATCCTCGTCACTTGTGCCAAACCCAGCTTTCTTGTTTCCGTTACTGGATCTGGGTGAGACTCCCTCCCCTCGGTAACCTAGCAATCCCATGGGCGATCCCGGGCCGGCATCTGGATTCCGAAAGAGTGGGAATAAACCTTCTCGTGTAGCAAATAAATATTTTAATGGGACAGGGCGAGCTCCGGGAGCATCGATGAGCCGTGTGGGCCGCATAGTCACGCTCTCCATCCATTCTGCAAGCTGAACGGCGTTGGGGAGTGTGGCCGATAGACCGATTAGCTGGGTATGCGGAGGCGATGTAATGACGCTTTCTTCCCACACACCTCCACGGCCGGGAAGTCCCATGTAGTGAAATTCATCCAGAACCACAACGGCGTTTTTGCGCAAGTCATTACTATTATTCGCTGAATCTTCATCTGCCACTGTATTCGATTTATTGTCGCCAGACGATGACCGCCAGGCAATATTACGATACACCTCGGTTGTCATGACAGTTAATCGTGCTTCACGTCGGTTGATGGAAATATCTCCCGTCGAAAGGCCAACATCTGCCGCTCCAAATTTTTCTCGGAGTTCCCCAAATTTTTGGTTGCTCAATGCCTTGAGAGGCGTAGTGTAAATGCCATCCAAATCTCGATCGTAAGCCACATGAAGTGCCATTTCACCGACCACTGTCTTTCCAGAACCGGTGGGAGCACAGACGATTACATTGTACCCCATCAAAATGGATCCTCCAGCTTCCAATTGCCAATCGTCCAGTGGAAAATTAAAGTATTTTTCCAACTCCCGCCGGCCCAAATTTATTGCTTCTTCTGCCGAATAGGAAGAAGATGTGGGTATCGTGCTTGTAGATTCCTGTTCAGCAGCAGCACTCCATAATGAAGAAAATCGCTTTCGCAGGTGCGTTGTGCGGCCATCTAGTTGTCCCCTGAAGAGAAACGGTGATACTGTTGGTGAATAGGATGTCACGTGTATGTGCAGGTTGTAACCCTGTAGTATATGTAGGCATACGTAGATCACAGCCCATGTATATATTCGTGAGGTGCAATAACAATTGCATCTTTTGTCTTGCCGTCGAATCGGAAAATCTTTCATCGTTGCAGTTGGAACTTCGGTGATTGCTTATTGCTGCCGAAGATATCTGTTGCGTCGTTGACGGCTCGAGATCCGACAAGTCGCAGAAAACTGAACACCGTGGCGGCTACAATGGAGAAAGACGCAAAATTCAGGATGTTGCAAGACATCAACGAAGAAGTAGATGGTATAGGCGACAAGTAATCGGTTCTGCGGCCTCTCTTGAGGGCGGAGGAAATAATGAATTGTGAACTGACGAGAGACCTTGATGTATCATACAGTGAGGAGATGATGTGTGGCGGTAGGTGATCTGTTTTCGGACGCACTGCCCCCTATCGGTTGATGGTTGATGAAATATGACGTCAAAATGACATCATCCGTGACTCACAATCACGGATTATCATCAAACTGATCTCACATACGACTACCGGTAGTAGGCCTCATTCCAGCCAGCTATTTTAGCATGTAGCCGCCACTCGCCTATTCTTGACGTAATTTGAAGTAATTTGCATTATATTAGCTATCGAGTGACCTTTTCTTGGGCAATGAAATCGGACACGGACTGAAACTTAATGGACAAATTCGAAGGATCCGTTAACATCAACTCTTCGTTACTGGTTCCTACATCGTCACTTGTCGCCGGTTTGTAAACAATGTTGAGAGATTCTACCACTGGATTGGTAGTAATTGTCTTTCGCTTGTTGGGGTACGGAAGGAGCAAAATTCCCATGCAGTTTTTAGATGGTGACATGTACACACTTCCTTTGGGAGGTGCCGGTTCAAAAAGGGTGGTTCCCATGGACGGCCGTGAATAGGGCACGTCCGTTTCAACAAACCCCAATTGCTCATAAAAGGCTCTGCTGGCCTTGATGTCCTTGCAATTGACTGCCACAAACATAATGGGATCTGGGCTGATTCCAACTATTCCTCGAATGGGTAGACCTGCTGGGGAGACTACGTTGACCAATCCGTATGCATCGAGAATCTTCCCTCCATTGGCAACCATTTGACTGATTCGATATCCAGGAACACCCAGTTGCAGGTAGGCGATGTTGTCGCCGGGGGCATCGTCGCCTTGACGGTATAGAGGTGCAGTGGTCGACGAATCGTAACGAATGCAGATGCTGGCATGTCCTCCGTATTCCGCAAAAGCCGATACAGGGATTTGAAAACTGTCTGGGATACTCAGCTGCTCGGGTCCAAAGCCCATCCATGTTTCTTCCACGTTTCCACGAATACGCTTCCTCAAAACCTTGCAATCAAAGCCGTTTTCGAGGAATTTGATCATGGCCTCTTGTTGCGAGGCATCGGCCACGTTGACTGTCAGTCCTTGGAGGATTGCATTCGTGTCCGAAAATTCGGGCAAAGTACCCACTTCGGCAGATGCTGGAGCAGATGGTATTAAGTGTGTTGCTATCAATACACTCGCCGTTCGCAGTATTCCTCGTCGAGTTTGGGAATCGGAACTTCTGCTGTAATCCGGCACGTCCGACTCAGGTGTGTTGTCATTTTTCATTATCGATGTGGTACGCACCAAGCCACCTGCCCTTGTTGACGCAAATGAATTAGAAACGAAAGCTTCGGCCGAGAAAAGTTGTAGAAAACAAATCGTCAAGCATATCGTCAAGGCATGGATAATTCTCCATGAAATGTTACGTCTGCCCAGCGTTTCACTCATTGCAGCACAGAAGCTCTCTTCTTCTATGGCAACACCATAAATCCCTCTTTTCGATTGCATCGTGATCCTGAATCTGAAGCTGTGATAGAAAGAGTTGGAAAGGGAAAAAGTTCTATCAAGAAAGAATGATAACAGTAATGGCAGTGATGGGTGGATCGGATGATTATTTTTGAGGATGATGAAGTGTCAAAGAAGATCCCTTGTTGATGCGATGTGACGATGAAAATCTCTCAAGATGACGTCACTCGGATGACGGCAAGACTCCCCAGAAAGGGATTTGACTACGACGACTTAAAAAAAACATCTTCACAGTCAATCTTCAGCCCCGTCGGGCCTACTTGATCTTTTAGAATCAAATCTATCCTTTTCTGTAAATCAACTCTCCAGTTTCCTCAAAATGATTTTCTTGCAAATACCGCTTGTCATTCTCTTTTCCTTTCAGATAAGAGTTTAGGAAAGCCAATCCGTAACTGTTGATCATTTTGTGTTGTTCTGTGATGTCCAGCGGCAGGTACGTTTTTCCCGGTTGGGAAAGACTGGGACATTCTTTGGTTGCACCAATACCATTGCCATAGTTCTGATCGTAAATATCGCAAGATGTAAAGCTGACATGTCCTCCACGTAGAATTTCCAACAGGTAACTGTCTCCATCCTTGTGGTTGTCAACATAGTCACGTCCCGCTTGGTTGCCTCTCTCTCCGATGACGGTATCTTCGCTTCCCAACATGACCATGACAGGTGTTTGGGTATTGGTGCGATCGGTTGCCAATGGTTTGGTCCCACTCGTTGCAATGCTAGGACATTGCAAAATGGCTGCCTTGACGCGGGGATCATGCCGTTCCAGATACTCCGCAACTGTATAGCCACCAAACGACATGCCGGTCACACCTACCATTTGGCAGTCGACGTTGCCTTGAAATCGTGAGTCCGTTCGACATAAGTGTTGCATACCATCAATGATGGTTTGAATGTCAAGGGGCCGTTCATGCTCCATGCTTGATCGTTTCGATCGCGGAGAAGCATTGTCGGGGACTATGGGTTGGCCGTCAACAACGGTAAACCGTGCCGATCCCGGATGGTCACAAGCAGCCACCACATAACCGTGACTGGCCAAATATTCACACCAGTAGATGTAAGAGGCTCGATAAGCTCCAGATCCATGGGAAAAGACAATCAAGGGGAATGGAAGTTTTTCGGACAGGGGCTTGGCATCCCTGACGGCGCGATTGATCCACACCGATTCGTCAAGTTCTTCGATTGTCAATCCATCACGGTATCCTCCAAAGGCCTTGTTGGCCAATGTCAGAGCCTTACTCTGTTCTTGCGAATCTAAAATTCCTTTCAGACCGACAAAGTCGGAAAACTTGTTCCGTTCTGTCGATTCATTTTCATTAACAAAACAAGGATACCAAATTTCAGTTTGCAGACTGCGGTTCCGAGTGGTATCGCCTGGGTCGACGCGATTCACATCTGTAAACTGGGTGGTAGTGACACCCACAGCATAGGGTCCCGGCGGATGGCCGTAGATGCGCTCATAGGCAGCACACCCTTTCGTTGAAGCTGCTGCTGACGTTGCCGTCGTCGACATGGCGTGGCAGAGAGTTGTTGTTGCTGGAGGCAATGCTGTGAAAACACCGGCGGCTGTCGAAATCACCACCAAGGATGAAAAGTATGATTTGCTTCGAGTAATTGCAATGTGTCGTCGCAGAGATAAGAGGATCATCTTGCTAACAACTACCGTACTTCATCATTTTCAATGGGTGAAGAAGTCGCTTTGACCATGTCGTACGTAAAACACGGGAAGTCTCAACTAGATTGTTCGTTTCGACTCATTCGAGCACATTGGCTTGACCAATCAAAAATAAGATATGTGTATCATTACGAATACGTCGTACTTTAGTCCGGAGTCCGCACCTATGATACATCCGGGTCGGAACATCTTCGAAGTCCATCGACTTCCTCTCCGAAACTTCTCGCTACATTTTTTTGCGAAAGATAGCGTTGTCACTGTTGTCACAAAAAACAATTTTCCGAAGGAAAAGATACAGAACAAAAAGAAGACCGAGTAATCATCGCTCGAATAAGCATATCCATCACTACTACAAGCACCAATTCTACAACTACCATGAGTTCGGAGAAGGAACATCTCTCGATTGTTGTGACAGGCCATGTCGATGCTGGCAAGTCGACTACGACTGGTCACCTCATTTACAAATTGGGAGGCATTTCCGAACGTGAAATGGCCAAACTACGACAGTTAGCTGAGGAACAAGGCAAGTCCAGCTTTGGTTTTGCCTATTACATGGACACCAACAAGGAAGAACGTGAACGCGGTGTCACCATTCAATCCAACACTAAAGAATTCTTTACCGAAAAGTACCATTACACCATTGTCGACGCACCAGGACACAAGGACTACATCAAGAACATGATTACCGGAAGCGCTTCGGCCGACGTCGGACTGTTGCTCGTTCCTGCTGAAAAGGGAGGATTTGAGGCAGCCATTGCCAAGGCCGACCCCAAGGCTGGTGTCGAGGAAGGTCAAACCCGACAACATGCCCGTCTTCTCTACTTGTTGGGCGTCGAACAGATCGTTGTTGGCATTAACAAGATGGATTCGTGCAACTGGAGCGAGGAACGATACAATGAGATCAAAGATGAGTTCAATAAAATGTTGCAACTGATCGGTTACAAACCAAAGAAAGTACCATTCATTCCCTACAGTGGATTTGGTGGCGATAACCTCGTCGATCGGGTAGATGAGGCCAAGGCACCATGGTACAAGGGCTGGGAGGCAAATATCAATCCAAAGACGAAGATTACCGGATATACGCTTTATGACGCACTGGACAACTTTTTCACACCACCGGCGCGCAATCCAGATGCACCCCTCCGTCTTCCCATCAGCAATATTTACAACATCAAGGGAGTCGGACAAATTATTGCCGGAACGGTCGAACAAGGTGTGGTCCGTCCCGGAGATGTGGTTGGCATTGTGCCAAGCAACTTGAAGGGCAAGAAGGTGTTTTCGATTGAACAACACAAAAAGACCTTGGAGAGTGCTGGTCCAGGAAACTCGGTGGGCATGTCCATCAAGGGCATTGGCAAAGATGAAAAGGTTGCTCCAGGAGACATTATCTACTTGGAAAAAGAGGGCGAGTTGAAGCCAGTCAAGTCATTTACGGCCATGGTGGCAGTGCAAGAGCACCCTGGCGAATTGAAAGTTGGTTACACTCCCGTGATCTTTTCACGTACAGCCAAGGTTGCGTGCAAGATGACCAAGATTCACTGGAAGCAGTCAAAAAAGACGGGCAACACCAAAGTGGAATCTCCACCGAACTTGACGCAATTCGAGAATGCGGAGGTGGAGTTTGAACCTACCCAACCACTCTTCTTGGAGCCTTTTGACAAGGTTCCAGCCTTGGGCCGTATTGCAGTCATGGACTCCAACCGTTTGAAGATGCTTGGCAAGGTCACCGCAGTTACCAGCCAATTATGACACCTCTGACACACGTCAGCAGCAGCAGCAACAACAATAATAAAAACGATCGATAGCAGCCGCATTTGAAAATGTAAGAGAATAAAGTACAAAAAACTGTTTAATCCAATTACTATCTACTCCGTACTTCATTGTATGTCGTATCTTCTATTTCTATGTAGTTGTATCATCTATTTCCATTCCTTCTTTCCTTTCAGTATCAATTTTCATTTATTATCTTCCTAGCTTGTCGATACCAAGTGCTGTGATAATAGGAATATTTAAGTTGTCATTACCGAATGGCATGGCTTCGGCAACAGTGCATGCCAGTGCACCAATTGACAACGTGATGAAATCGTTGTGGGTATCACCCAACATGGCATATCCAACCCCAAAGGCAGTTACAAAGCATGCCAAACAGCCAGAGACAGATGTTCTCTTGTTGATTTTTGGTGATGGTACCGTAGAGCCAATCCAAGATGCCACCGGATCTGCCAAGGCCAAGCATTCCACTGCATATCGCGGTACGGTCCACCCATCCACCAACCAGACAGTCACTGCGGTGCCGAGTAAAAAGTAAAAGGCTCCCGGCATGTATTGTGTCCCGTCTAATTCCGACTTCCGCAGCAGCGGTCCAAATGCCCGATAAAAATGCTCTGGAAAAACGGTCCTCCATGCCCACATGCCCATAGATGTGCTCAACAATAAGAATATTGCCACGGATTTGGGCAAAATGTAGGAACTTTGCACGAGGATATGCCCTGTCAAGGCATGCTGCCACCGTCGTTTTGTTTCTTTTTGTAGGGAGGGTACTCGAGCAATGCACAGTTGAAAACCCACCACCAAGACCACCAAACTAATGGCACGAAAAAGGAGGTCCGACGTGAGGATAGGCAGTTCCATGATGCCGATGGGATCGTTGATGGGATCTTTCGTTTGTTTGTTGTGTGTGCGATATTTGAGATCGATTGCCTTTCCTTTTTATGGATGATATTTTGTCTAACTTGCAACAATTTATGTCCCTTGCTACCCGTTTGCTTCTTCTTCCCTGAAGAAGTTGTCCCTCTGGAAGCGCAAGATAGAAGAAGTCCAAGTGAGAAGATTGATGATGTGCGGTTCGCTATGACGCTATGACCTTCATCAAATATGATAAAATCTCTCGAATTTTTCTCCCTGAAAAAGTTATCTTTATCCCTACAATGGAGTTTGAATCCCGCTGTTTGGTCTGTGCCACGCCTGCCGGTCTTCTATTTACTAGAAATTCATGCATGACTAAGAACGAGCAATCCTGTGAAGTTTCAAAATTTTACTGCGTCTGTTCGCGTTTTGGGGTGAGCCATTCTCACTTCACAAGAAAAGAGGCCGATGGAGGGAGAGAATAGGACGAAAGTACGGTAGTCTATTTCCACGAAAGTGTAATAAAACAAGGCAATCCACTAATCACACGCAATGGCAAAGAGGGAACGCAGTTTCGTCCAAAGGCTGTGCTGCTGGGCCACGATACTGGGGGTCTTTTCCATTGCTGCCGTCTTGGGATGGTATTTTGCCTTCTTTGCCAAAGATGTTGATGCCGTACTGGCCTCATGTGGAGGCTGTCACTGTCTTCCCGACGAGGAAGAAGACATGGGTTGTCCCTTCAATGATGTTGTGAAAGAGTTTAATCGAGATCAAATCAACACATGGAAGTCACAAACAGCCATTAATCCATTTACAATCAATTGCAACCCCTTTGAAGATGGAACATTTTGCGACACCGACCCACCCTTGGATTCAGAGTTGTTACAATTGGGAGATACGGCTGTATGCGCCATACATTACGAACGAGCCATTGCGGCAGATGGAGTCACACAGTTATGCGAAAATACGGCCTATCGATTGAAAACGTATCCTTCACGACAGGAGGCTGAAGCGGCGGGGGGATACGTCACTCACCTCGGCCATTGTGGAGTTTGCAGCACCATGCAGGACATGGCTGTCTATGCCGAATATTTGCAACACACATCGCCGGGAAACTTTTGTCGTCGGCAATCCTTTACCAGTCTCGAGAATGGCATTGCTTGTTATCGATCGCTTGGCATGACGCAAGATTGTGCTCGTATTTGGGCCGATACGTCATGGAATACGGCCAAGAACTGCTTTGGTTCGTGTGTAATCAATCCTACCATACGCGACATTGGCTTTTCGGGTGGCGGCACTGGTGGAAATGACGGTGAGGATTTAGAGCCGATTGATTACAATGCCACCGGATCTTCTCCCTCAAGCAACATCGTGACGGATTTGGACGGAACACCCATCTCCCGAAATATCAACAATACTGATACCGTAACGTCCGGTTGTGAATTGGATGCTTGCATGCGCTGTGATCGTGATGTTTCATCGCGACTCTTTGAACGATATGCAGGACGAACTCGAACTCGGTCCGGGATGCTGGGGACGTCAGCCGTGTACTGTAGCGAACTTGCTTCGATCGTACAAGATCCGTGTCCACAAACGATACCACTAGAGGAATAAGAATTTTGTAGCTATAAATGCTTTTCTGCCTCTATATCGTTTTAGTTGAAGTGTTCTTATTAGATCATGATCCATAAGATTTCTTCTTTTTTGTTCCGCGATGCGGCTATCCTTTGCCGAGTAAAAACCGTTTTGAAAACAATCCACCTTTCTTTTTCTCGTCGGGTGCTTCCACTGGAGCCTTCTTTACGGAGTCCGGTTTTCGGGCCTTGAGGGAAGTCCGTTTGGTCGTTTTCATCTCTTTTTCGATCATTTTCAGTTCTTGTTCTAAGGATTGCTTCTTTTTTGCCAGAAGATTCTTTCGATCGGTGTCAGCTGAAACAGGGGTAGTGTACGCTGGGAGAACTTCACTGCGTGTGAATTTCATATTTTTTGGCTTCGACGATTTGGACAAGGGTAATCGCATGGCAGTCGCGCCATTGGGTTTTGTGGTGGTTGTTATGCTGACAGTGTTCAGTTGAGGCTTCTTCTTAAGTGGGAGCTTCTTTGAGCTATCAGTTAGGCTTCGGCTGGACAGTGGTTGGTGCTTTTTCGGTGCGCTCATTGTCCTGGAGCCAGATTGACGTTGCAATCTAGAAGCAGCTGCCAGTGCCTCTGGTTTACGGCGGCCTCCCAAAGACTTGTTCTTGGGGGGAGCCTTGGAGCGACTTCCCATGGATCGAATCGAATTGGACAGAGACAGGGTGAGGTTGACAGGACCACGACGCGAATCGGAACTGTTGATGCTTCGTGCGCTGCCTGTCGACATGAGACTGTGATTGCTGGAGTGAGATAGTAAACTGTCGGAACTTGGGTGTTTCTTGGGTGGAACCTTCTTTTTGACGTATTTGTTGTAGGGTTGAGGCGCATTTGGGTCGATCTTCGTCCATCCCGAGTCTGCTGATTTCTTTTTGACGACCTTCTTTTTGACAACTTTTTCTTTTGGGACATTTTCGTCCTCTTCTTCTTCTTCTTCTTCTTTTTCTTCTTTGTCCTCGATATCGTCGTCAGTGAGAGAGCCGATGCTGCACGAAGATGTACTTCGGAAGGATGATAGGGATGCTGTGCTCATCGATCGAACCACATCATAATTCTTTAGCGTCGACTGTAAAAATCCCTTGACATCCTTTTCCAAATGCACTGCTTTCGTGTTAGCATTTATCGCAGATTCTGCGGTAGATGCGCGGTATAGCTCCGCGATGGACTCGGGATCTTCTTTTCCATTATCCCACTGAGAAAACTGCTCATCAAGTACAACATCAATTGATGACAATCTTGCCTTCTGCCGCTTTTTGTAGCCTTCCTTGGTCCAAGCTTCTAGTCCCAACAAGTCCCTTGCGAGTTTCTGGGTGGTTACTTCCTCTCCTTTTGCCTCGTGTTGTTTAGTGATCTCGTTGGCTCGTTCCTCGCACTGTTCCAGAAATTGGGCGTATTCATCTGAAGTGAACCACATAATGGCTTCTTCTTCGGGACTGTACTCACAATCAATTTCATACATTTCTACAAATTCGGTAAAGTTGATGGCCGAAAAGGATGCCACCGACATGTCTTCGGACGATTGAGTTCTATTGTCATCCATGTCACTACCTCTGTCAGCATCAGCATCTTCATCTTCGTTGTCGTCTTCTTTCTCTTTGTCATTTAGTTCTACTTCATATTCCTCGTCGCTATCCTCCTCCTCGTCATCTTCATCGTCCGATGTATGCTCCGCATGGTGATGTGCTTCGTCTTCGTCGCTACTGGTCATCGAAATAGAAGTTGTGGAATCGCCAGAGAGTTTATCGTTTGATGCGGGTGTCTCTGATCGAGAGAGTGCTGCTGTCTCAGGAACTGGAAGACGCATACCACAAAAATCGTTTACGACGACTGACGGCGTTTGTTTTCCCCTTTCGAAACCACTGCGACGTGCTGTTGGACCGATACTAATTTGTTGTCACAATGGACGGTTTATAGGTGGAGTGATAATTTTCAAAAATTCCTTAAGAGATGAAAGTGTTGGATGTTGCCTCTGCCTGATAATGCTCCTCCCGGCTTTCAATTTCGCTCCTCCTTCCCAGTTTAATACGTAGTACTACGTATCGATCTTTTCTTTGGGATAATTTCGACCTATCGGAAGGGGAGGGGTGTGCTTCGTTTTAGGAGAGTGAGAGCGGAGGAACGACACATCACGAAGCTTCCAACGTCGATAAAAGTCGAAACTGGAATTACAGGACACGATTGATCGAGAGTCATCGGTATTAACTCTTGCTGGGGCTGAGAATTAAGGCAGCGTTTAAGCCTTCCGAATCACTTATGGATTTATGACTGCTCAATGACCAACAATTAAGATGCACTCTACCTCCTCAACTCAACAACAACACGACTACGATCGTACCTACACACATGAAACGAAGAGTTGAAGCAAAAAAACCCACATAACATCCAATAAACAACCACAAAATCATTCTTTCTTCTACCTACTACTCTAAAAAGGTAGCTAGCTACGGTGGAGAGACTAGGTATCGTACTATGGTAGGCAGAGTGGTACTCTCCCTACTCTATGATACCGGTAGACTACAATGTGCACTCCACGAGTCAATTATCAGTACTGCTACTTGGAACAGCATCATTGCGGGTAGGCAAATGACAATACGAAATGATAATGTTGACAACATCAACGCCTCCTCCATAATGGGCCTCTTGGCCGAAGAATGAGAAAGCAATAATTTCCACGTTAACTTACTTCATCGGTCAGAGATATTACCAACTAAATTTTATGCAGTAGCACTGTTCTCGCAAGTAGGATGATTTGCATCCTCCTGGCAGGTTGCAGGCTTGCTTATATTTCTTCGCTCCGAGTTAGGGAAGTATTTGGCGTAATAGATATCGTCCTCAAGATACAATTCACATGTCTTTGGACACAGAAGTCGTAGACCTTTTAGATCCGTCATGCATTTCTTTTTATCCATGGTGGCACATTCTTCAGAGTCATCTTCAATGTACAGTGGAAGTCGTCCTTGATCATTTTGGAGGCTGTGTTTGCCATCTCTGGTCCACAGTCGCCCTTTTTGTGCTTGGAACCAGAAGGTGTCCCCTTCCGTTGGCCACAACGAGGTGCTGTCAGAAGCGATGAGGTCCACATTTGCATCATCTATGTCAGCAACATAAATGGCAAAAGACAGACGAAATTCTTCCTTCTTCCTGTAGTTGCATTCCCCGGTTCCATGTCTACTCTCACCACCAAGGACAACACCAACATTTGGGTCCAACTTCAAAGCCCCAGTTGCATCATCTTCAGCATCTGCGAGCTTGAACATGGATACTTCACCTTCTGGGATGTGCACAGGAACAATGATATTGTAAAAAGAACCACGACTTCCAGGGATATCCATATGCATATTGTCTGTCTTGTGGTTTTCAGATATGAAGATTGCTCCCACACCTTGAATCATAAGACCATCCAGGTCAAAAGTTTTTCCCACTTGCTCCAAGACTTTGTCAAAACCACCGCGTCGGAGTACTCCTAAAAGACTTTCAAAAGCAGACTCATCACCAGGGTCAAGCCAAATCATGTCATTGTCCCATGTACCTTGGATCATGGCTGTCCATCTTTCACCATCATCCAAAGTGTAGATTCGTTGCTCATAAGGCTCGAATTCCTTTTCCTTGTACAAGAGCCTGTGAGCAACTTGCATCATTCCATTATTGGCAATGTACTTGGTGAACTCTTCGTGCAATTCCTTGGGGAAGCCAATCACAAAGGTTTCTCCATCCGATCCATCCACTGGTGAAAAGTCTTCTCTCCATCGAATGGGTTCCATCTGTCCCACTTTCAAGTTCTTGGGGATCAGAAAGTCTGGTTCTTCCTCTGCAGAATAGAAGAAATCGTCCATATCATATAAATTTCCTTCTCGGTCATGCAGGATGACCTTTGCTGGATTGAGTTCAGATGGTCGAACACGATTCGGGCGCTCCCTGTCAGCCTTGGCGCGGTTAATGCCATCCAATGGTTTCGGGTAAGGACCAAAGTCTCTCAATGACAACACCCCCTTCCATGGAATGTCTGCAGCAGCAAGTCCCTCGCTTTTTGGTTTTTGTTCCGTGGTTTCCTTGTTCTTGGCCCCGTACTTCGAGACAACCTCGTCAATGCTGTCATGGAAGGGTGTTGCTTTGGAGTATTCCGCCTTGCATGGTCCCGTATTGCCCTCCAACGCTTCCAAATTGCAAGCTCTGATATGTTGTTCCATGTTGCCTGGAAAGTTACTCCACAAGTTGGATCCAAAGGGGGCATCGGGGTAGGGCCAGAACTCAGTGCTGAACATTTCTCGATGACCTCCTTTGATCTCTTCCACACCATGGAGGTATCGTCCTCCCAAAAATACCATGGCTTCGTACCTGTTGGGCTTGACGTGTTGGTATTTTCGTTTCTTCTTGAGATCGTTGGAAGCGATGAAAAATTCTCCACCTTCGTAGTCCTCCGGGCCGCTAAAGGCGAAGTTCATCGTGTAGCATGTAGCATCCCCATCGGTGTGATCTGACAAAGTGGGAAAATCCGAGTAGGTTAGATGTTCGGATGCACGAATTCCAACTTGGGAGGGAGGATAGAGCTTTCCGGAACGAGGCCAATCTTCCTCGGCAGCGTCCGATTCGACGATTTGTTCCCATCCGGCCGCTTCGTATGCCACATTCAAAGTCTTGTCCATCTCGGCAATGACTTCTGGCAAGAACACTCCCACTAGCGGTGCCAAATGAGTAGGACAGTTCCCTCCCAGTCCCGGATCCTCGTCGAGATCCATTTCCTTGTACATGGCACGGCTTTCGTACAAGTGCGGCAAAAAGGTTCGGACACAACTGGCCAATGATTGGACGGCTTTGGCATGGACAGGATGAATGGCATTTTCCACAACGACAAGATGTACGTTGCCATTGGCTTCATCCTCCAGCATAAGACGGGCTCGTCGGTTTGCACTGGTGGCAGTGGCAATATCATTGAGTTCTTGTTCCGTCATGGAATTTTGGATGCATCCTTGAATGTTGTGATAATGATTGACGCCGTCGTGAATGAGAGATTGTTCAGTGACGGCATGCTTCCAAAAGCGATTGCGATCACCAATCTCCTCGTCGGTCAATTCGTAGCGTTCTTTTTTGGTTTTGGCTGCGACGGCAGAAGAACAGAGGACCAGCGACGTCAAGGTGACGGCGACAACAGGATTGCGAGAAAACAACATGTTGTAGGACTGTTCGATGAGAAGGTTAAGGTAGCTTGGGATTGGATTCCAACGCAACGATCTTGATTGGGAATAGTAGTTGTAGAGAGTTCCTTCTGAAAATAAACGACAGTCAAGTGAAGTGTTTTTCGCAAGTGATGGATTGAATTGTGTCGACGTTGGGAAGGTGCACAACAACAAAAAACAAATGAATGTCGACCCGTGTGTAGTTTGTCAAGTGAGACGGAAACGAACGATTGACTGTGAGTCGTCGCGTCGACACACTGCTCGACACGGAGCGCGTGATCGATTGGTTCGGATTTGCTGGCCTCCTCCAAAAATGAAAATGGAGGAGGGCCGTTGGGTGCTCGCAGAAGACTCCAGATTCTAAGTAGTGTGGCCATGAAAGAGAAATCGTTGCTCGCGGATATGGCTATGCCTGCGCTCCCCGAGATGAAACATCTTTCATAGTTCGCATTTTGCAACAATTCTTTACTCTCTCCAGCTACCGGTAGCTACGCTTGCTACTACTGACAGTAGACGGTAGACACTACCGGTAGCTACCTAGCTAGTAGGAGACTTTTTAGGCTAACAGAATTGGCCGACATACCAAAAGTATCCAGTGAAAGATTCATCATTGGGATGTCGGCCAAAAAAGATCCGTTGTGTTTGAAATGCGAAGCCGTCATCGGCCAAGGCGGCGGAATTTTTCCATGGATACACAAATATTACTACCTAGAGCTACTCGGAGTAAATTTTATTCGGCGGCAACCATCTGTTTCTGGTTCCTGTAATGCACTTGAGCGGGAGTGTATGCAAGACCTAACTCGTTTCTGATATTCAGTAGGGCTGCTGATGCAGCAGTTGCGCTGACAGTGAGATGCAACTGTGAACATTCGCTCGCAAGTTTTTTTTTCCTCATCCGACATTGTTCTTATGTGTTTCGGCAGCAGGTCAGGTGCAATCCGAATGTGTCCTGCATGTCGTGCACAGGTTTGTTTGTTATCTTTTATTACTACTGTTAGTTTCAGGAAACATTTGCCTGCATCAACGACAGAATCCTCACGAATAATGTGGTACGGGAGTGCAATGTGTATCTAAATACCGGTGGCAAACACATTCATGATAACAGTGTAAGAAAAAAATGGCGCCATTATGAGAAGGAGCAAGCACAGCGTTGTGGTGGTACAGGGTTCGGGTGAATAACCGGGTACTTAAAAAGTTACAGAGTTTCTCATCATGAGAAGTTTCTCTTCACATCAAACTACGTAGTGTTATTCATACACTTGCTTGTATATATTATTATTTCAAAAAAATGGAATAAAGTTGATATATATGATATACATGTATATATAACATGATACATAAATTCACCTCATTTCTCATTTCACAACTTGTGATGATGCATGATGCATAAACTGCCGAGAATGAACATAGCATACTCTTCTCCTACTTGTAAAGGAACAGCAGCATGGCGATCTTCTTGAGGAACGACAGCACGACGAAGACGACAGAGCGTCGTCCCAATTGCAGGTGCAGTTCTACTCCTGGCACTACGAGACATGTGATGCTTATGTTTTTCTTTCTCTCCCTGGTCTCTTCAACTATGTTGTTCCATTTCTTGGATTTATCCATTTATCGTGTCAGTGACAACGCTACCAGCATTACAGCACAAGGACACTCAGAAAGCGTTACCATGATTCCTACTTTGGATCCCAGTCGGCAACCAACACTTTCACCGACATCACCAGGATCGATACCTTCTACTCCGGAAAACCTGCATATTGAAATGCCTCCTCAACCAAAATTTGGAAGATTTCTAAATGATTCGTCCTGGCCCTATTTGTCCCAAGATATTTGGTACGAATTGGTCGACAACAATCAAACCTTTGCCACCAATAGTGATGGAATGGAACAATGGTTACTTCCCTGGCTTGACAAGGCTCCATGGCCAGTCACCATTTTGGAAATCAATCATAACGATCATCACTTTCCCAGCCATATCATATCTGATAGTGTCGCCGAAGAGATACTTCGTCACCCAAAGTTGAAATGGTTCTATGCCGTGAATCGTCTTTGGACACATCACGCCAAATTGCGCCCTTTACCGCTTGGCCTGAAGTGGCTTCATAAACACCGTCATCCGTTCAGTGAATACAAACACGATCATGTACGAGAATTGTCCCAGTGGGTTGGGACTACGGCCGATCATGTCAAACAAAACTTTTTGTCGCAACATCGCAATCGATCGTCAGTATGGATCCGTCCATCCTCGAACCGTGTCCATGCCTTGTACAACAAATCCATCAATGCTGCATTGTCCTTACCTCGAAGTCAACTCTGTTCTGTTTTGAAGGAAGCAGCACCACTTCATACCACATGCAACAATGAAATGATGAACGCTGCGGAGTATTGGAAAGAATTGCAAAAGCATTTGTTTGTAGCATCTCCGGCGGGTCGGGGATTAGACACACATGCCACATGGGAAATTTTGTTGAGTGGTGGGGTGCCCATTGTACCACATTCCCCACTCGACCCACTCTTCGACAATTTACCAGTTTGGTTGGTGCACGATTGGGTCAAGGAGGTCAATCCATCATCCATCATTCAAAAAGCGAAGGAATTCATCGACCGTGTTGATGACTTCCATTTTGACAAGGTGTTTGCCAAGGGATGGATAGAGGAAATTCGAAAGGTAGCTTTCGGAAAAGAGTGATGCAACGGCATCCCCTACTGCAGCATCTTTTAGTGAATGATTGATCACAGAAAAAGAATCTTTTCATGTTTCATTTCATTTTTGCCGTTATTTGACCGTCCCTTTTCATGAAGAAAGTCTACACAAAGAAAATCAATTTTACTGTTAAGGCTATGACTAACTACCAGCTGCCATCGAGCCGTTATCGGCCAAGGCGGCGGAATTTTTCCATGGATACACAAATACTACTACCTAGCTACTAGCTAGAGTAGTAAAATTGATTCGGCGGCATCCATCTGGTTCCTTCCTTCCCTAACTGCCTCGGAGGTCATGCGAATGAGAACCAATTTTTCGAAATCCTAAATAGGTAGCAGCTAGGGGTGGGGGCAGCCATGAAACAAAACAAAAAAATGATACATCGTTTTTCTAAGTCAGGTTGGAAAATCATAGATTAGTGTTCGGCCTACCGTACGTATCTTGATGTTCGTTTGCGAGCATATGTATAACCGTAAGTGTGTGTCTTGTTGTCACCCCTATCCTCATTTATGCGATCCCCCGTTTTTGTTGGACTTGCTCCAATTTGATCTTTCTCATCGTGGCCATTTTCTGTTCTGTCGTGGTCGTGGACAATGCCCTTCGCCCACGAACAAAGTTGGATAGTCGCAAGATATTTTGATGGACATCGTCCGTGCAGCCTGGACCGACAGAGTCGATGCCAACTGCATTGCTGTTGTCCCCCCCCAAGGCGCATGGATTACCCCGCAAGATATCTTCGGTATGCTCATACAGGTAGACACTGTTTTGCCAAACGTCGTATCGATCAATACCAAAGTAATCTTCCAAGATTTTCCACACCAGTTCCGTCCCATTCATGATCAGAGGACCATCTCCATCCGTCGTCGGTTTCATATACTTGAAGTTTTCGATGCTGGGATTCTCTACGGAATCGCTTGCAATGGAAATTCCAGTTACCACTATTGGCGAGGGATACGGAACTCGCAGCATACATTCGGTCGATAGTGCAGTTACAGCAGCTTGACAAGGTGGCAGATCCTGTAATGATGGGAACCTCTGATGTGCAGAAGCAGTAGTAACAACATCCTTCTCTCCTGACAATAGTGGTTTTGAGGTGGTAAGTATTCTCGCACGGGTCGTGCCCGATGGAGAACATCCGATTGTGATGCCGTCCCGACGTCCCACTCGTCCGACGGAAATGCCCTGTTCGTTATAGATATTTCGTTTCGTCGAAAGGATATCTGGATTATGCCATTCGATTAAGGAAGATCCACACATGTACCAAATAAATTCGGGTGAGACTGGTGGCGGCAAGAAAATGGAACGGAGGTACGATGATGGTAGATGGTTGTTTGCGACTTGCAACAGTTTATCGGCATGGCGAGAGGCAATGATTTGCATCCATTCAACACCTCGACGGTCAAGTCCAGAATCTGTGTGTAGCGTTGTTTCCATTAAGAGCAACAGCGGCTTGGAAGACTCTTTCTGATGATTGTCGATGTTGTTGGGTGCAAGCTTTGACATGATGGATACAGAGATTTTCGTCATGATTTGATCCCAAGAAACTTGATCCCCTAGTAACATTTCCAAATGTCCTTGGCTATATTCAGTGACAATGTTGTCCCATCCAATGTAGTTACTTTCTCTTGATTGCAAAAATGGGGACAAAGACATGGTGGAAGATTGTTGTGGATGAAATTGGAACAAATAGGCATTTCCATACGTCGCATTGTTGTGGTTCTTCTTGATTTGGTTGTTGTTGTTGTTGTGTTCTTGCACGAGTCGGTTCAACCGTTGGACTACATCAGGATCATGCAACGTTGTATCGTCCACGATCACTATCCACACAAAGTTGGATGACGTTTGGTTTCGTAAAGTGGGTGCACAAAAGGTTTCCATCATTTGTAACCTCGCCCTGCTCCACATATCTGTATACTGTGGAAGCGTTCCATTTTGGTGCAGTGAGGAAGAAATTATAGGCTGACCTCTTCCTCCTCCAAAGGGAGTAACGATGGCATGTAGAATTTCAAAAGGTTCATCGTCATTGTCCATGATGGATGTGTCGTCTGGAATTCTTCCATTATTAGAAGTGTCGGTAGGACATGGAAGTGAAAAGAAAAGATCGTCCTTCCACCAAGATGCTTCGACACGATTCTTGGGATGGTGCTGCAAGTTGGATCCTTTCGATCGATGAATGACAAGAAACCCAATCAGGGCCCATGACATCATCATCAATGAGAACAAGGCCAAACACATACTATAAAATCGACCGGACGATACCAATGCTGTTGTAAACTGGATCGCCGGTACAACAACAGCCCCATTGTGTTTTCGTTGTTGTTGTTTTGACGTAACGGGTTGCACGGTCGTTGTTGTTGTGCGACTATTTCCGTCGTTGCCTCCTGTAGCCTGTTGTTGTTGTTGACTCTTCCTCCGACGGGATGTGTTTGCAGAATTCATGATAAGGAACGGAAGACACAGTGTCTCAAGGAACAATCCTGCTGCTAGTCATGGTAGGTTGTTTTCTGTTTGGTGCTGCTTTTTTTTTGCGAATATGGGCGTCGTTGGTATGGCCTTTCGTTTGGAAGTACGCTACAGCAGCGGCAACTCCAAAAACACTGCCAGAAAGTGAAAAATCAATAATAAGATTTTATACACGTATTGTAATAATACTACAAACAGACAGAAGCTATTTACAGTTAAAACATGCTTCACAAAATGATGGTCTTGTTTTGAAGGAAAAGTGTGACTCTGATGTTTTGTTAGGAATGTTGGAGTGACTGTCGTGAATTATGCAGGTGTGGAGGACAGACCAAACAGTTCGAGTGAGTCTGTAATCCAATAGGAGTTCATAGCGAAGAGCGAAGGGACGATGAATGAACAACGGAAGACGTTACAAATCCCCCCATCCCCCCCTCATCAGCTGGACGCTTTACCCGATCGAGTTTTTGTTTTTGATCTGGTCTATCGTGGAACTCGATCGAATTCACTAATCGCAGATCAACGAAGAATAAAATAATATTCATGCACGAAGACTATTTATACACAATTAAAACGAATGACGGATGACGGGTAGTATAATAAGAAGGCAAAAAGCGATAATGATCGATGAGAGAAACGAGCGGATGAAGAGCAAACAACTCACAGTCAATCAGAAAGACCAATGAGCTGACAAGTGAACGAAGCGCTCGCAATACCTAATCCAAACGATAAATACGATAACGAATTAGGTAGTAAACGGGAAAGATCAACGAACGGATCTGATTATTGTCTACGATCTATCATACGATAGTGAAAAGCGATCGGAGATTTCAACACGCTTGATCAAGCGAATAGTTATAGAGATCTCACGAAATGTCAACCTCTACTGGAGGAACGGAAGAAGTATCGAGCTTCAAGACGTACCCTTTCGACGGGTCCGACAGAACCAAGTTCAGGCAATGGAAAATCAAAACCAAAGCCTACGCCACAAGAAAGAAATTCTGGAAGGGATTCACAACTGACATCCATGACACCGAGGTCACAGATAGCAACGGCAATGTTGTGAAGGCAAAATCATCAGAAGAAGATATTACGGCGAAACAAACCGCGATGCACTACCTGATAGAATCGTTAGAAGGGTCTGCATTCACGATGGTCACGATAGAGACCGAAGACGATCCAAAACTGGCATGGGATCTACTTATCCAGGAATACGAGGAAACTGGAGAAGAGGATTACGAATCTATCCAGGAATACGAGCAAACTGGAGAAGAGGATTACGAATCCGTACTGAGAGATCTTCAAACTCTTGCGATGGCAAAGACGGAAAAGCCATCCGAGTTTAGAGACAGACTCAAACTCATCAACGAACGGCTTAAAAGGATTGACAAGAGTTACGCACTGAACGAAATTCAATTCAAGGTGCAATACCTTAGCAAGCTGACTGACGAGTACGACACTCTCAAACAGCACTTCCAAACAACGATTGGTGGAAAAATTGATGTCCACACTATGGTGAAGGATCTGGACAACCGGTATAAAGTTCTGTATGGTGAGAACAAGAAGGAAGGAACGTCCACCGTTATGAACACGCAAGTTCACCAGAAGCAGGATAAATCAAACTCTAAGCCAAAGAAACAGTGCAAAAAGAATTGCAAGTACTGTGGTAAGCTGGGGCACATGATGAAAGACTGCAGAGGTTTGAAGAAGGACAAGCAAGAGTCCGACAAGACCGGAGAAAAGATTCTGACCAATGCCCTATGCTATAACTGCAGTGGAAACGGTCACCTCTCAAGAGATTGCCCAAAGAAGAACAAAAGCAATGGTAGCGAATCATTGTTTACGGCTGTGTTCTGTATGGAAACGAACGATCAATCAGTCTTCGACGTGGACGTCGAGACGGACGAAGATGGTTATGAATCCTATCTCATTTCTGGAGCAAGTTTAAGCACGTCAACCAACAACAACAAGATGACGAACAGACAACCAAGTACGTTGCAAGTCAAGGTCGGCAACGGGAACATCTTGGAGGCTACTGAAACAGGCAACGTTGGTTTACAACAGAAGGGAACGAACGAGACACTTGCGTGTCAACTGACGGTTGTACCTGGAATGGCGAAGAACATCATTTCGGTCACCAGGATGCAGAATGCAGGTTGGACAGTGGTATTCTCACCACATACTGCATATGCAGAAAAGGGTGACAGCCGAATCAACTTTACCAAGAAAAGCGATGGCATGTGGTACTTCATCGGAAAACGATTCCAGATTCCGACACAAGAGAGCTGTTTTCGAAGTATCAACGGATCAATGGACCGATTCCGCACCTGAACCAGAAGATCAACGAAGGCCGTATGGAAAGGCTATGCCCACCACAATGGACTACAACGATGCTCACGTCCGGTGGGGACACAAAGGCAAGACTCTCCTGGACAAAACCGGAAAATTTTACGGCATTAAATTGACCGGCGAATTGAAACCATGTGAGGGATGCGGATTGGCCTTGGCAAAACAGAAGGCGGTGAGGAAAGTATCCTTACGCGCGGCGAAGACACCAGGTTTCAGACTATTCCTAGACGCGACTGGACCGTTCGAAGAACCATCGGTGGATCGAAATATGCTTTCTCAATTGTGGACGATTTCACGAGAAAAGGGTGGATCAAAACAGCCGCACGAAAGAGTCAAATGACCGAGTTCGCTAAAGACGTTTTAAAAGAATTGAAGTCTTTGGAATACTCGACGAAGTTCGTACGTTGCGACAACGCAGGAGAGAATCCAACTCCACTGAAGAAAGTCTGCAGCGACTTTGGAGCTCAAATGGAATTGACGGCACCTTACACCCCGCGGATGAACGGAGTTGTGGAACGGAGACTCCCTATCCTTGTTACGAGAGCGAACGCAGCTATGATGACCGCAGGACTCAACGATGAAGCAAAAGCAAGACTCTGGGGAGAAGCGATGAACTATCAGAATGATACTGAGAATATGACTCGAGACACGCCGGAGACGCTGTTTTATATAAAGACACCGCTAAATTAATCGAGTACGCCCAACTAATTCGTCTATAAAACAGCGTCTCCAGGCGTGTCTCGAACACTTGATAGAGTCATATTCTCAGTATCATTTCGCTTCTCCACAGTGTCGTGCATATCGGCTTCCATGTAAAGTTCTCCGCTTTCGTCACGTTTCTGCTTGTACCACACTCCAAGGTGTTTCACAAAACCGTCTTGTCCTGTGAACCCAAATCGTTTCTTAATGCCTGACTTAAATTCATCGATCGCTTTCCTTGTTCCTGTCAACAACGTGTCGTCGACGTGAGTGATCGCTACAAGAATTGTCCTGCCCTTTTCATCTCTTTTGTAGAATACACATGGATCAACAACCGATTGTTCCAAGTTCATCTTTTCTGTGAGATGCTTCTTATACGTTTTGAAGATGAGTGCCGCGTCTACGTTACCGTACATAGACTTGAGCAATTTAACGCAGTGCGTTTTCCTTTCTTCTTCCTTTATCAGTCCAACGTCTTCCATTCCGTCGGGAAATTCCATAAAGAGTCGTATTTCATTTTCTCCTTCGAGAAATGCTGCATCGATATCTTCGTTGTAGGCATTGAATAGATATATTCCAATTATCACTCTCGTTGATGATTCATTCCCAACAGATGAGAACGATTCTTGATAATCGATTCCCGACTCCATTAGGAATCCTTTTGATACGAACCGCGTCTTGTATCGTATCGTGTTATTGTGTTCTATCTTCTTCTTGAACATAACCTTCGACTTCATCACCGTTCTTTGAAGTCTTTTGGGCACTTCTTTGGTGACCTTATTCCGCTGAATAAAATTTTGGAGTTCGCCTTTGTAAGATTCCTTCCACTCTTCTGCTTCAGGCCCATTGAATGCTTCCTTTGTTGTCTGAGGGTCTCCTATCAGGGTTTCAGCTGCCGCGTATACGAAGTGTAAGTTTACTTCTTTCGTTTCGTCGTTTGTGGCTTGAACTTCGATCGGTTCGTTTGAAGTTCGACTTAATGGATTGTACGATGTATCTCTTTCGAGTTTCGCTGCCTTTCGTTGTGCGTTGCTGATTTCTTCCTCCCTGCTTCGTTCTTCCCTTCTGTCTTCTACTGTTTCGTTCCGATCCTCAGCATTGTTGTCATGTGCAACCTCTGTTGATGGTTCGTTGTTATCGTCGTCCTCTGTTGATGGTTCGTTGTCATTTGGGATGATAGGGCGGTTTTTCTGGCAATGCTACTGTAGGTGGCGTGTCATCGAGACCAATCGGCAGAGCTTTACAGTTAATTTCCGGATCAAGATCGAAAACACTCATGCCTGCTTTCGGGTTTGGGGTCGTAAATTCAAGAAATTTCACATCACGTGACTGTATGACGCTTTTCGTTGCTGGATTATACATCCGATAGGTATCCGCTGGGTGGTCTATTGCGTAACCAACAAACAAATAAAGCACTTGATTCCTTTTGCTTTCCACTTTGGTCCAATTTGTCGTCGGATGGTGACAATTCCAATTCGTCCGAATGGTTGGGCGTATGATTCTTGATCGTCGTGACTCACAGAGGGACAGCCGTGATATTTATATCATACCGTGCCGGTAGTACGGGACCTACGGTAGTATCGGTACTACCGGTAGGCTGGTAGGTACCTATCGTACTCCGAGTACGTTGTACGACGAACGTACGTCGCGGTACGGTAGTTGGACAACGCAGTTTGAAAGTGCGGAAGCCACAGTTTCTCGGGTCTACTGACTACCGTACCGTAGGTAGGTACGGTACTGCACGGTAGACGACGTACCAGGTACCCTGTACCTGTACCTGGTACGGTATGATACCTTTCCTACGGATAGTGGCGCAATATGAACGGCAACCGTTTTATTTAACCCCTTTTATGAAACCATCGAATCTCGATTGACTCGACTTCTTCCAATTGTTTCTTCTTCTGTCAATCAACTGTCAACACTCCATACTACGTAGTATAAAACAAACTGTAAGACATCCAATCAGCAGCAAGAGTATTATCTCTGTGCTGATTGCCACTCCTCCAGCCGGTGAATTGCCTCTGGATCGGAAGTGGTATAGTAGAGAAGTATAGAAGTACGTCGATTGTAGCACTATGCCGGCCATTTACTTGTTTCGCAAACGAACGATATTGGGAGGTGATGATTTGCAAGTGCCGTGTTTGATCACAGTCTTGATTCGATGTGGTCAAGCCTTGTGCTTGATTCTGCCTTTATCTCTGTATCTGTCGAACCAAGCTCGCATCAGTAATGGGGGAAATTTATGGGAATATCTATGGAACAATCATCATCACAACAACAACAACAATTCCAATGATGATGACACGCAACAACAACTCCAATTCCAATGTTCCAATGCCCACATGTATCCATTGTTGTCCAGCATATTTCTGTTGACATCGATACTGTTCTGTATTTTATCTTTTGTGTTGGAATATCGATTGTGGCATTGGTCGTGTCAGGGGACACCAACGCTGCGAGAACCTCGTACTTCCAAGGTACAACTCTTGTTGGAAGTCAAATTGGTCATGACGATCGTCCTGTTACTGGGCATAGGTATCACCTTTGTAACTGCCTGTACCTTTGCCAAGACCTATCACAATTGCTATCGAGACGAACAGGAACAAGAAAACAACAACAACAGCATTAATTTATGGGTTTCGTCTCAATCCTGGTATATTTTGGGTGCAACATTGTTCTTGTCGCAACTTGCCGAACTGATTGTCACTTGCCTATTTGTGATACGATTGACTTCGTGTTTCGGACTACAAAGAGGGCCGGATCCAAACTTACCAGGCGTCATTGCGACTGTCAGTAGCAGTCGACAACACGAATTGATCGAAGAAATGTGGGCCGATCGATGCAATTCTCTCTTTTACTGTCTCTCAGTCAGTACCTGCTTTCTGTTTGGTGGACAAGACTTGGTTCAGTCCCCGCGAGGCATGAGACAAGCCAGTGGAGCAGGTGGAGGTGCTAGTATGGCCACCGCTGGTGGAGGACAGTTTGGAATTTATCAGCATGTCGCACAAGCCTTGGCCGATTATTTGGAGACACGTGGCACGCTCGATGTCGTGCCCACCGATTTGGTGACGGGATTGCTAGTATTGCAACGACTCCAACGACATCGGATTCTACAAGCACGGCGTCACATCAAACAAGCCCAAAACAGTCATCAAAATTCCGAATCGTCCTTGGTGGAAAATTCGTCCTTGATGAATCATCAACCAAATCAAGACGATGTTCTGTTGCTTTCCAACACCACTCCAGATGCGCAAACCGGATTACGATCTCGAGTTGCCAGTACCAGTGATTTGATCCGACAAGGATCTCGAACGTTGTCTCAGAATTCATCGCATGGTGGTCTCGCAGTTTCTGGAGCCATTGAAGCTGTAACGTCGCCAATCAAGTCCATCGCCAGAACTACCAAGGCACGGTCCAAATCCCCTCCCACTGTGACCAACCTACCTGAAACGACTCGTCTAGTGTCGGCAATGGGGTCTTCGACGCCAAGGACGACAGCGGAAGTTAACATGTTGACGTCGACGACGAACCTCCCCCTATATGCACCGCCGCCGTCCATTCACATGTCCCTGACTCACCCTACTATGTCGACTTCTACCGATCAATATTATGATCAATACCAGCAACAACGTGCTATTTATCGCCGATGTCATTCCAAAAATCGAACACACGCCTTTTATCAAGCAACCTCGCGGCAAGTGTTGAATCCGCACAATCCCATTGACATTCAGAGACTCGAAGAAGGAGCTCGTATGGCCAAGTATGCCTTGGCCATATACACGTGGATGCTGTTCGTTTTCGTACATCCCGTGACCGGTATCCCTCGACTGTGTTGTCAATCGTGCAAACTATGTTGCCTGCACCGAAGAATAGTAACAGCGGAAGTTGACGATGAACAAAGGATACCTATCCCCTCTTTTCAATCACCCCGAAGGAGACGACCGCGTCGACGACGCAGCTCCTCTCGAGATGACGATTTGTTGGACACGGATGAACACGACAGAAATCAGTCATCCAATGGAAGCTATCACAGCAGCAGCGCCAGTAGCTACCACGATGACGACGACGCCATTGGTGGCACTACGGTAGGAGACACGCTATGTCAATGGCACAAACACTCTCTTTTATTGGTGGCTGGGCTCTCCGAGTCGGATTTGGTCTATGCGCAGTTTCAAAATCGGTTTTCCATGGTGCCATACTGTATCTTGTTGGATCATGAGCGGTCCTTGGTAATATTATCGATTCGGGGAAGCTTGAGTTTGGAGGATGTGGTGACGGACACTCTGGTGCAACCAGAACCTCTTGATACTATAGGTGAGCAATATGGATTTGACGCACAAGGTCAATTTTGCCATGCAGGTGTGTTGGCATGTTTTGAGAACATATATCAAGACCTACGGCGACATGGTCTTTTGGAGCAGCTGCTCTTGGAGGACTATCCAACCTACGAGTTGCGGATCGTAGGACACAGCTTGGGCGCAGGCGTCTCGACTCTAATGGGATACGTCCTGAGATCCAAGTTCCCTTCGCTCAAGGTGTACGGCTTTTCTCCTCCAGGTTGCACCATGACCTGGAAGTTGGCAACCGATTGTATCCCATGGACCACGTCATTTATTTTAGACAACGATATTGTACCCAGGCTATCTGTTTTGGCGTTGGAAGATTTAAGAGACGAGGTGTTGGAGCTAATTGGCCGAATCAAGGTCCCAAAGTACAAGGTGTTCGAGACCTTTTTAAGGGGAAGAGACGGCCGTCGCGGATGCATAAACGGATCAGATGGAGCCAGTTCAGACTTTTATGACGACGACGTCGACGATCTAACTCATGTGATTCAAGGGATTCTGGATGAAGTCCCTCAAGATACTCTTTATTATCGCCAAGTGCAAGAATTTTTGCAAGTCCAGCAAACAAGGAAGGAATCACGAGGTGATACAAGCAGTCGTCGTGTCCTATTCTATCCCCCCGGCCGGATGATTCATTTGCTAAAAACTGGGGAAGAGGGAGGCTGTGCACACCTCCTTTCGAAATGCCTTACGTGTTGCACGTCCAATTCTGGATTTGTTTACACACCTGTGTACATTTCCAACGACGACTTGGATGAGATCATTGTGAATGCAACTATGGGAACCGACCACTTCATCGATCGCATGGCCGATGAATTGCACAAAGTTGCGGAGAACTACACAGATCAACCTATGCCGCCAGATTCCGGCTTGGGGGATGTGCACGGAATAGTATAGCTACTTTGGTATAAGCATTTACTACAGTACCACGTATGAAATATGGCTTTCGAAATCTCGTTGGGATTTTTATGTTTGATGAAATAAGGTTTGCTTTAGCTCGTGCTCAAGCATTTTTGAGCGATTTTCACACAAGTTTTATCCAAAGCACTCTCGTTTTCGGCCCCGTCTTCGTACCTCTTCCAAACGTTGCAAGACTTCTCGAGCCTTGGCCTGTCGAATCGTTGCATATTCTTGCAACAAGGATTCCATGAAATCAGTGGGCAGTTCGGGATGAGTGGATTGTAATGCCCGTTCCAGAACATACAAATCGACGGCGTGTTCTTCCACACTTGTCGTGGACTTGCCAAGACCAAAGTCCAGCAAAATCAAGCGGTACGGCTGGTTATCGTCGGTTTCCATGATTTCGTCTTTGTCGTTTGTTGGTACCCTCGTCGTCATCATCATCATATTGGACGTTGTCAAGTCTCCGTGAATAATATCAATGTTGTGAAGTTTGCCAATAAGCTGTCCCATACGCTTGGCCAAATCATCAAAATCGATGGAGGAGAAAGAATCTATTTCCTCCATTTTTTCTGTTTGTTGATGATGTGGTTCTTCGTGCTCTTCTTGTCGATGCCGCTTTCGTTTTTGTAGTTGTTGTTTGGCTCTTTGTTGTAGAAATGTCTTCAAGTTGGGTCCATCCAGGTATTCAAGGAAAAGTTTTGGTGGGTCTACCCTTACAACAGCTGGAACCTGATGAGACAAGCCCATCTTGACACACTTTTCGAGGAGACGTGCTTCCGATCGGCAACGACTTTTGGTCAACTTGGTATCCAAATCAGGATGCCGATAGGCCTTGGCGAATCGTTCTTTACAAACAAGAAAGGGTGGTGGTTTAAGAGCACTACCGTCATCATCCACTTCCATCGTCGTCGATCGGTTCGTGTCGTTATTAGTAGGTACCCTCCAAACACGTGCCTCAGCACCTTGTGACAGCAGCGTCCAGTCGGATGGAGGACTTGGATCGATTACTATTTGTACGGTCATACTATTTTGAAATCGGCCTACCAACAAAAGTGCACCCAAGATAGAAATCAGAATTGAGGATGGAACAACCCGGTAAAAGTAGATGATGGTTCAAACGTAGCTACGGCCGTCGCAACAGAAACGACTTTTGGTTGGGTGTGCCTCGTCAAGCGGACTGTTGTCTTGATGATCGCCTTTTCCACAACAAGTGATTAGTGTATACTACCTAGGTAGCTAGGTAGTACGTAGTACAATACGTCGTGCAAACAATCTATCTGCGCTCTGTTTAATACCTATCGTTTAGTCAAATGACGGCAGGACGATGATAATGTTTCATGCCGCCGTATACGACTATGATACTACCGTAGGTAGTACGACAGTAAAGTCGTACCAGGTACACCCCATAATCGTACCGATACATACATAACAGTTCGATACACTACCGTATTGACAATAGTACGGTAAAATACTTTGTACGTAGTACCAGGTACGATGCGACGGTACCGCCGGTAGTCTACGGTACTCCGTAGTCAGTAGTAACGTAGTAACGTTCAACTGTAAATGTCACTTTTTACTTGTAACCGTAATAAATGTTCGTTCGTCGTAGCTTTGGCGAAAACGATACACCAAAAAAATCGGTTGCAGTTTTAACCTTTACAGTTAACAGTTGCGTACCGACTTAGGTATAATAGGTAAGTAGTACTCGTACTGACTCCGAGTACCGGTACCGTAGTCTACTTTAAGCAATCAATAATTAACTACCGGTACTGTAGTACAAGTACCGGTACTTCGTCGTGTGTAGGGTGTACGTGATGGTTGTTGTGTGACAGGAGATTCTGTGTTTTTACGTAAAAATTTCGGTGACCGCCGACGAATTTTTCCTATGTAAAATTTCGTGCCAAGATGACTTTTTGGGCTTCTCCTATCTCTTCTCTCTGGTATTAGGAGAAAATCTTATTCGTAGAATCACTGCTGCGGTGTAGAAAAGTGTACTACTACAATTGACATCAGGCATACCATTCGCATGGATGGCTGCTGTTGCTGCTTCCTATTTCTTTTTCGTCCTACATTAGCTAGCTAGCTAGCTAGAGAGATAGTTCCGAGAGAGTCTTGTGCTGCATGAAGAATCCTTTGTTTGTATTCTATCAATCTCGCACCTTTCCCCGCTGATTAGTTTCTTTTGGACCATCGCACCGAAGCATACCTGGACAGACCACTCTATTCTTGTGTAACTAAACAGAAAGAAACGCTCTATATATAGAACAGTATACCATACGCATTTACCACCATGCCTGCGCTCAGAGACGAAGAGTTTGGCTTTCAAGTCGATCAAGCTGATGACGAGGAAAGCACCGAGGAAGATGACGACGAAGAGAGTGACGACGACGAGGACGATGAAGAATCGGGCGATGAGTCCACCGAGGATAATACCGGTGGGGAGGAATCGGGCGAAACCGAAGACGACGACGACGATGATGATGATGAAGAGACCACGGATGACGATGATGTGAGTGTTTTTGTGCCGTTTCTGCGTTGAAAGGTCGCAACTTTCGTTTGTTTCGTGTCGAAGTGTAAAAATGTCTTAAAATTGTTCGCTTGCTCTTGCAGAAGGACGAGTCGGATGATGATGATGACGAAAAAGATGAAAAGGCCGACTCATTCAAAGACGAAGATGGCGAGGGATTGATCAGCGGAAAGGCAGCGGACCGAGGTACAGAAGATTCAGATAAGAAGCGTCAAATCACAGTATGTGTGGTTTGCTGTCTGTTGCTGGCAATTATCCTTGGTCTAGGACTAGGTCTGGGACTAAAAGACAAGGGTGATGATGAAACCCCTGTACCTGTGCGTACACCGGCACCAACTCGTAATGTGACGATCCCGCCCACCGCTCCACCTTCGACCATGCCACCTACCCAGGATGAATCTTTGGACGAGGTCATCGTTACGGCTAGTGCTGACACTACCATCTATGTTGATGGACAATTTGCAGGAGATGGCTTTGGTGAACGAGACGTCATGTTGGTGCAAGGAGGGACACCTGGTAATCCTGATCTCCCAAGGGCGTTTTCACTCGTTCAATTCAATCTCAACATCACACAGTTGGCCAAGTTGAGGGAACCTGTTGAAATTGAATTTTGTTTGGAACATGTTGTCAGTGCGGAGGATCCCGACAGAGTTGTAACCTATACTGCTTGCCTTCTTCCATTTTCTTCTCCTGTGGACCAGTATACTGGGACCAATTTGACGTTTCAAATCCCTGCCGATTGCATAGACGGGAAGAATGTAACATTTGGCGTTTCTCCTCCTGATGACTTGCTTTGTATCCCAGCCACCGATTTGGTTCTCGAAACGAACGGCAATGAAATTGATATTCGGTATCTTCGTGCAAGGCAGCAAAATAATGGTGATAAACGAAAACTGCTCAATTTGGACCCAGTGCTGGTGTTAGCCATTTTCAATCCAGAAAATTCGGACCAACCAGGCGATCAATTCTACACCAGTAACGACCCCGAGGAAAGAGGAGCTGTCGTCGAGTTTATGAGCACGGGCGACAACGCCACTGATGTTCCTACTTTGGATCCGGATGGAAACGCCACTGGTGTTCCTTCTTTTGAACCGAATGCGACGGAAGTCCCTGAACCTCAATACGACCCTTGTAGCATGTGTGGAAACAACTTCACAGCTACTATTTTGGATGCTGAAGTCCCTGGAGCAGATGGATTGACTTGTGAAGCGGTGCAGCAAGCTTGTGGCATGGGATTTTGTGACCCAGATCAATGCTCTATTCTGCCGCTGGCAGTTAATGAAGTTTGCGGATGCACGTTGTCTCCAGGAGATGTCGTAGGAATCTAAAACGGGGCACCATGCTTTCGCTGGCGTTTTGTTGAGAACTTTTCTTGTTTCAATGGAAGTGTTGTTGTTAAAATAGAGAATCAATTTCGTTATGTTGTAGGAGCAAGCTTGCAGTTAAGATCAATTCTCTCTCTCTCTCTCTCTCTCTCTCTCTCTAGCAGCGATGGAACAATACTACGAAAGCTTATTCGCAAGAGTGATGAGTGAGTTTCATAACCATCTACTCGTAGGACTATACGTTAGGGTTGGGTTAGTCTACGACTTGTTAACGCTCCCTCTAGCTCTAACTAGCTAGAGGAAGTCACTCTCACAGTCAATACGACTATGACAGTAGTTCTGTTCTAGGTAGTTATAGTCAATAGTGCTGGAGTACTTCACGACGCACCTACGACGGTAATAGTACTTCAGTAGTATAATACCGTACTACGGTAAGTATCTTATCCTTCTTCATCGTGTGACATATTATATGCATTGGGTATCGGTAATTCCCATTATTTTTCCCATGTGACTCATGTCCAACCGCGCGCGAGCAACGCCAACTCTGAAATTTAAAATTTCGCCAGAATTGACCTTCAACAGTAATCCCTACCGTTGCTGGAGACACCGGATTTTCCAGTACGTCGCAGGATTACAGGTATTTTGTATGATACGGAGTACTACGTACATCGGAATAACCAACCAGCAGCCACATTACTGTTTGCTTGCTGCAATCCAACACACGTAATTGCAACCATGACGGGTTACAACAACCGACGCCCCAATGTCGTCGAATCTGACGAAGAGCAGCGCCATTATGCCTATGGTGACGACTACTCACAATTGACCACGGCCACTCGCAATCATGACTATGGCGAAGAAGACGACGGCCCGTGTCTGATCCGTGTCATTGCACCGGCAACCTTACAAGAGGGATATACATTTGATGTCCTCGTCGATGACGAACCTTATACAGTAGAAGTCCCTCCCGGAGGAATTGAAGAGGGACAGGAGTTTGAAGTGGAGTACAATCCTGATCAACAATACAAGTATCAGAACTACCATGGGACCAGCTACCGTAGTACCAACAACAACAAAAGTATGGAGCGTCTCACCGAAGAGAGCAACGAAGGTGGCTTTTATGAAGACGATGCAGAGGAAAGTGGCTTGAAGGAAGCTCCGACAAAAACACTTTCAGGTGAATACGATGAGGAGGATGCGGAACTTTCCAAAGCGGAACGCGGAGTGGATAATGAAGACGAGTCCAAGGCTATTTGGTACGATAAAAACGGTGCTCCCATTGGTAGATGGCGTACTCGACTTTGCAGTTGCTGCGATGTGCTGACACAGTCCACCTTTTGGATGGGTGTGTTGTGTACTCCTATCCTCATGGCCCAACTCGTCGATCGCTTGCGATTGACGTGGAATGGACGTCCTGGACCGCCAGAACAGACATCTCTCAGTTACAATCGCATCTTGCTGAGCCTGATTTTTACCTTGGCGTTTTTCTGGGTGCCAGTCCTAGGATGGATTCTAATCATTTCTTTTTATGCCGTGGTGGTGATCTATGTGGGATCCCATGTACGTGGGTACATGAGACAAAAGTACAAGATCCCAGCTAGGTTACCCTTTCGCTGTGGCCAATACATTGATGATGCCTTTTTCATGACCTTTTTTGGATGCTGCTCGGCCATTCAAATGGCCCGTCACACCCATGACGACAAGGACTATCCCGGCCACGGATGTACCACTACAGGGCTTGGACCGGATGCACCCGCGATCGTCTAAATTCCACATTTCACATGGAAAGGCCACGTTTAAGCAACCATTTTTTTGCTTTACTCAATGTTATTCAACCTCAATTCCGTTCTGCTAATCAATGCTTTCACACCACTGCAAACACGGGTTGTAGAAAGAGACTCGCGTAGTAGAGATTTAGAAAAAGTGAAATTGTCATCACATAGTCATCATCATGGATATAAATGCATTACTTTAAATGTAATATTATCATGATGGTTGCTAGTGTCCAAGTGTGAATTATTCATGCAGTGTGCGTGTGTATACTGCTTGCCCTTTCGTTGTTGGCCTTGTTGTCAGATCAGTAGTTGCATACGTCGTACGACATTACGGTAGACAAGTCAGCGTTCTTTCGTTCATCGCTTCAGTGACATACAGTAGTACTCTCTAGCAGGTGTAAAAGCAGTTGTTACAATGCGTAGTTGGCCGTCTTGGAGAGTTCCAGAAACTTTGTGAGGGCCTCCTCGGCCGACTTTGGCGGATCCGGTGAACTGGTCGTCGACAAATCTCCATTGATCGATTCTGGAATGGCACCATTGTCCGATGTGGGTTGTATGGGTCTAGTGATACAATCAAACGATACCTTTTGCCCCTTTCCGACACTCAAAGAAGCGACACACAAATCTGCCAAATCCTCGCGACTGATCCTGGTCGAACGGTTGGGTCCCTTGTACAATTGGTCATCAACGTCCAAGACAAACTCTTCCTTTCCACCAGGCGTGTCGATAAGCCCACCAGGATGGATTATGGTGTAGTCCAACCCGCTCTTTGGAGGAAAAGAAAGAACACGAACATATCATCAGATAAATTGGACAATGGAAGTTAAAAAGGTTTCACTCCACCCCTTGTACGCACCTCCACCAGGTATTTTTCAGCTCTTCTTTTCCATAAAAGAATATCGCCATTTCCCGTCGTTTTGCCCGTCTTTTTGTCCTTGACCTTGCCGACCGAATTCAAAAAATTGTCTTGGTCTGTCCCACCCATGGATGAAACGACGACTACATGTGAGATCCCAAGCTGCTTAGCCAGTTCAATTTGATTGACTTGTCCTTCGTAATCGACCTTTTCCGGATATCCATTTGGATGCTTCCACTTGAATCGCATGGATCGAAAGTCCACCAACGGTTTCCGACGAACAAAATTGATTGGGATTTTCAACAGCATCGCGGCAAAGGACAGTTTGCTGATGCGCGGCACTGCCGAGGTGCAAATGATCATGGCCTCGAGTTTGTCGAGTCCATGATGTTCCAGGGATGGTCGCAAATCTTCCAAAAATGTGGGTGAGGTAATGTCAGCAATGACGACATGTTCCAACGGACAATTGACATCTTTATTCTTGACTAATTGCTTGGCTGAAGCCTCGCTACGGACAAGGCCTTTCGGTTCGTATCGTGGATCTTTTTCAAGCTTGGATAGTACCAGCCTTCCCGTTTTACCGGCAGCTCCAGTCACCAGTACTCTTGTCGCTTGCTTGCTGGATTGTGGGTCCTGCGCAGTCAAAGCGCTGCAACAACACTGTAGAGTCGCCAAAAAACAACAGAGTAGTAGAATGGAACATGAGTTGCCGCCTCTGCCCGCATTCCGTTTGAGGAGAGACAATAACTGACGGAAACATGTCATTTTTCTCGACACTGCAGAAATGGTTGGATGGAATGTGTAGAAACTTCTCTGTCTTTGCCGCCGTTGATTTGGATTTATGTGAATTGTGAGTCACAAAAGCGACTTTATTGACTGTGAGTGATAGCGTTGAAGGTTGTCAAGAAGTTGTCGTCGTCGCGGTGTATATGAATAGTAGATGTTCGAAGCTCCTTTTGCTTGTTGCTTGAGTGTCTCCAGCAACGATTCTGGATAGCTTCAGGAGATGAGCAAGACAACAGATGGTGTTTCAAAACCTGTCAGCTTGCAGGCGAAAGGGCAGATGGAGGAAAAGAGAGAATGAAATCTCTGAAGTGCAAGGAGAATCTTCCTCCGGTGAACAGGTGTCGATGTATCATAGAACTTTTCGACACGTTTGTCGCCGGTGTCAAAGATATTCAGAAAAATGAGTTGCCACATTGTGGCCACGTCGAAGTGCGTACTGAGAGAAAAGGGCAAGTTTGAGAGTTGGTACGAAAGGTACGAAGATACCTCGAACAGCGTCCACATGTCCACATCGACACTTACAGTTACGACTCTCATAGTCGTTAGCAAAACAGCTACCGTAGCTCCTCGTACGAAGTACCGTAGTCTACTACACAACGTGACTTTGGTCTTTCGCTCAATCAATCTTGTTGTAGTACAAGCAGTACAAGTATTGTCTCCAGTCAAACCAGAATGCAAAGCCTTATCAGCACTATCTGATCCATCTGCGTCCAGCTTGCACCAGAGAAAATTGTAGCTCATGCAGCAAAAATGATTCACAATGCAGGAAACTAGCTTTGAAAGTAGGCATTGCAATCATCTCCCAAAGGCATTTAGAAAAGTACGATGAGTTTTTGAAAGCTTGAAGAGAAGTGATGCTAAGGAAACACTGTAGTGAGGGTTGTAGATGTGGTTTTTTTTCTATTCCTTCCGCTGGAGGACTAAAACTACAAAATACATCAATTCTTCACTGTCAATTCTCTTTGCATGAAAATCCCTCAGAATGGAGGACTGAAACTGCACAATACATCATTATTCAATTCTAGAAAAATCTTTGTACCTTCGCATGAAAATCCCTTTTAGAATTCTCTATATTTCTAACTGACATCCACAGAGGGGTCCAAGAACGGCGGTGAAGTCCAAAAGCTGGTTGCAAACTGCCGGATCACAAAAGCCAATGGAACATAATTCATCCACCAGGCCGCAGTTGGCCTCCTCTGGAGGTATACCATCGGGAAGAAGTTCCGGGGGGACATCCAGAACTGTGTCTGGTGATGTTAAAATCTCCCCATCTGCACAAATGCTACATGGGTCAAAGTCTCCCACAGTACCATTGATTGGAGCCTCGGTCATATCAAAGGTGGGGAGTTCTGTCATATTCGACGAGGGGGACACAGTTGCTAGATTTTGTGTGATGGTAAGTGTTGGGTGATATTCTGAATTTTCTGCATTTCGTGTATAGAAACGATCTCCTTCTTGTCCCACATTTTGCTGGGGAGCATCAATCAGGAACAAAAAGGAATTCATGCTCTGCAATTGACGGCGCTTTCGCCCGCGAAGACGAGTTGTCAAAATTGGTTGAACTAGTGCAGAGGTGACATCAAAACACAATTCGTCATCTGTAGAAGACACGTTGAACTCCACCACTCCTCCTTCGCAGTCGTCTGGAATGACATACGAAGCATTTCCACCTGTTAATGTCTCGATACTGGAATCCACCGTCGGCAGCACCTGACATGTGGCGTAAGTTGCGACCCGTCCTGGCTCCGTGCTGGGAAGATGCTCAAGGCACAGGGTGGCTTTAGCACTGCCATCAAAAAGATCCACAATGGTTCCTGTCTCACTCAAGTCAAATTCAACCAAAGAAAAGGCTGATGGAAGATCCATATTCCCTGCTTCCCCTCTTTGCACCAACATTGTATCTGCAGTGCCGTGTGCTTCCTCAGCCAGGATCCCTTCACGGTATATTGTGGTATCTGCAGTAGAAACAAGTATGATTTCCGGTTGTAAATCATCCTGCGCTAGTGTTGGTGCAAAGGTACGAGGTGGTAGGGACACTGGCATTCGAATAGGAGGAGGGGTCGGTGCTGGTTCGGCTGTCGGCATTGGTGTCGGGGCAGGAGTCGGCGAAGGATCGTCATTCTTTTTGGATAATCCCACTCCCAATCCAATGGCAATTATCAGCAGTACAATCAAACAGGCACAAAGGCACAAAGCCAACTTTTTTCTGTGTCCCTCGCTATCGTCCACTGGTGCAGCTTTGTCAGTTTCTTCGTCGACAAACGGAGTCTCCGAATCACTTTTTTCGTCGTCGTCGTCGTCGTCATCATCATGCTCATCCTCGAAGTCTTCTGTATCTTCGTCAGAATCATCTTCGTCGTCATCGTCACCGGAATCCTTGGGGATAAGAGTGAACAGTATCCCAGCAACCATTGTGTTAGCCATGGAGAAAACGGGAAACGCCAGTTTTGAGACTGGAATTTGATGTTATTTTTTCATGATGTGCTCACCTCGTCGTCGTCGTCGTCGTCGTCGTCGTCGTCCTGCCAAAATAGTAACAATTACGTCAGTACTTGTTTATCATCACTCTCAAACCCATCCCTTTCTATGTGCTGGTTGATCAGAACAGCACCACTCACTTCGTCATTCTCATCTTTCGTGTCGTCGTCGCCTTCCTCTGCAGTCTCGTCATCGCCATCTTCTGTTGTCTCTTCTTCTCCTGTCTCGTCGTCGTCATCATCGTCGTCGTCGGTTGTCTCTTCTTCTCCCGTCTCATCGTCGTCGTCGTCCGAGTCACCTTCTGTCGTTTCTTCTTCTTCCTCCTCCTCATCATCATCATCGCTGTCGTCTTCTTCCTCCGAATCGGACTTGTCGTTGTAGAATTTTGATATGGTCATGTTGGCGGATATGTATTTACAGTTATGTATGTATTTATTATATATCGAAGTTGTAGTCCTTACACAAGTTCTGGTTGTCGTGGTACGTGTTGATTTCGGCTTGGGGGTGGGTGTTTTTTGGATGGGTTCGTGGATGATGACCCTCTCTATGGTAGTACTATCTCTCTTTCGAGATATCGATCGAGTCTTCCTTTTGGTTCTGTCTCACTTGTCCGGAGTAATGATCTACTACCGGTACTCTTGTTGTAGCATCAGTACTGGTAAGCTCTTGGTCTTGGTGTGGCAATGCAAGATGACAAATGTGACAATCAAAAATTACTACTACCATAGACCACTACTGGAGTAGCTATGTAGCTAAAGAGAAAAAGGGTAAGACTCGCTGGTATGTATGATACGTGACGCTTTTCGTTTCATCTCAGTGTGAAAAGTTACAAGGAAAAGATCCCATCGACAAATATGTTTGCCTCACAAGATTGTGACGGTGGAGATCTGTGCTATCCTATATATATTATAATAAAATATTATAATATATATATTGTATTCCATTTACTGTTGGCACTTTCTAAAATGCTCAGTAGTCCCAACTGTAAAATAGAGACGATCGAACAAACGCCGATAGACTTCCGGACCGTTTAACTTCGGTACTTACGACGTATGACATACTGTTAATAACAACGTACTCAGTAAGAACGTAAGAACCGGTAGTATTGAGTCGTGCGTATTTATTGTTACAGATTACTAAGTACACAGTTGATATCTGTCACCACAAACGGGTCGCAAATCGCAAATAGCAAATTAGAAAAACTACCGGTATCACTTTTTATACGTATAAAATAGTAACGGTACTTTATTTTATAGAGTCGTCATCAGTGTGAGATGGGATAGCGTCATAGCGTCACGGAAATGATACCAGAGAGATGCTAACTGTAAGCGACGACAACAATCAAGAGAGAGCAAAGCAGGCACAACACATCATCGTTATCATTACTACGCGAGAGTATAAGTTCCAATCATTATTACAGCGGTTGGCGATCGTTGCATTCCATTCCATTCCATTCCATCAACTTCACCACCATCATCATCATGAAACAAAACAAAACAAAACAGATGAAGCATAAAATAGAAGTTGTTTCGTAGACACATACCTATCGAGAGCGACAACAAGAATCCTTTAGAAAAAAAAACAACTCATCGCCATTGTTCTCTACCTAGTAGGGTTCCACCATGAATGAATAACACAACAACATCGGAAATTGACGCAACTCATCGGGAAAATAAATGAAGTTGAAGAGGACATTTGAAACATACCGGCAAGTTTTTGAAGAAGTCAAACACAAACATACGTCAAGATGAATTGAAAAGGAAACAGATACAGAATATTACTGAGAATGAGAAGAAGCAGCTTCGAGATAAGGAGAGTGATCTACCGTAGTTTGACAAGAAAGAATGCATCCACAGTCGAATTGGCTGATGGATGGCCGGCCGGCCGGCCGGCCGCCATTGCATCCCAATATGAAGACCGACGACGAGTTGAGGTTACAACAAGCATTAGTCAACGTTGGAAGGCGTGACACCACAGTGTACTCACCAGCTCTCGTTTGGAAAACTTGAATTGGTCCGACGGAAACAAAATAATAAGAAATTCATGATTTTTGAGGGGAAAAGACGACCAGCCCAGAAATTCTTTCCAATGTTGAAATCAAGCGAGTTGGTCACCAATTGGACTACTGATCATCAGGTTGTTGCCTACAAGACATTGTTTCGGAAAGTGGAAATAACTACTACTTCGTCTACAACTCAGGGGAATACAAATGGTTTGAAACGAGCATCGAAACATCTGCCTTTAACGCAAAAACCTTCTATGCTTGTGAGTCATCCAGCATTTTGTCAAATAAGAAGAGTCTGTTCAAATGCAATGACGGAAACTTGAAAGAAATGAGAAGACTCACTCTCAGTCAATGATCGATATTATTATGGAATTCTCGTAGCTTGGAAGCTCCGAGCCTTTATTGGGCTTACTTATGAAGCCAAGCAAAACATATCCAACTCATCATTTGAGCAGGAGGTAGCTAATTAATCGTGGAGCCCACATTTTTGCCATCATGGAAGACATGCCCCAATCATGACACATTTATTACTATTGTTCGACAAGCCGGAACTCTGGCTTGTTGAAAGTGTGAATGGGAAGGTGTGTGTCGCAAGTTGTTCGTTGTAAATGGAGACAGATGGTGGATCAAGGGAACGCTATATATATTGAAAGAATTCATTCTTCAAAACTGGCAACAACAACAACAACTACTGTTTTTTGTTTCATACGGCAGTAGTCTTGTCTACGACTGTAGTCTTTGCTTTGGAAAAACAAAATGGACACAAAACACAACGGTGATGAGAATCAAAAAATAACACTACAGTTATTAATCTACAGTTACACGAACTGTAAGTCGTAGTTGTGTATGTGACTACCCTGCCCGTCTTTAGGTGGTAGTAGTATAAAATTATACAGAGTTTACATTGTGTATTGCTATCATACTTCGCGACATCATGGTGGCAGTGGCAGCTGCAAGTGTTTCTAGTAGCCGACAACTACAACAACAACAACATCGACGACGTAGCAGCTGTACCGATGATCGTAGGACGGCTAAACGACGTGCCTCCTCTTCACTGCTTCCGTGGATCGTTTGGTTGATGGTCATTGTTGTTGTTGTTGGTGGTGGTGGACTGACAACGACAATCCTTTGTTGGATCCAAGGCTGCAATCGAATAATAAGAGAGGAACATTCGTCGTCGGATATTGCTAGTACACCTACAACTAATCGTACTACGAGATCGCACGAAACAACAACAACAACAACAACAACAAGAACTCACGACGAAAACCATAATAACAATCATGTTGAGGACAACAAAGATAAGACACTCGTTCCAGCTGCAGCAGCAGCAGCAGCCGTTTGTCCTGTTCTGTCTCTATCGGATCTGTCAGACGATATTCTGAATCCAACAAAAGGATCGCGATGGGTTGTGACACCTCCACACGGTGGAGATTTGCATTTGATGTGCTGCCAATCCACCAAGGGACCGTTCAGTATACTGTTACATTCTGCATGGGCACCCATCGGCGTTCCGCATTTGTTGGACATGCTTTCTCAAGGGTATTGGAGTCACGAAATCCCTCTATTCCGTTGTACCGATGCATGTCAATTTGGTTTGTCCAGCAATACCACATGGACGAAGCGATTCGATAAAAACATCCCAGATGATCCATTATGGCTACCAACCGGACCCGAACATCGTCTCATCGACGGATTGGCCCGTTATCCCAAAGGGGTTTTGACGCATGCCGGTGGTGGACCCAACACTCGTTCCAACCAATTTGTACTTACATTGAAGCCCAATAAATTCATGGGAGGAGGAAGTCCCTGGGAAGTACCACTGGGAGAAGTGGTGGGACGGAAAAGCGAAACAGTTTTGGACAATTTTTACAACGGATACGGTGAGAAGGGACCGTCCCAATCACTGTTGAGAAATCGTGGTGTGACCAAAGATGTCAAGGAACGGTGGCCACTCATGGACTATATTCAAATGTGTGAGGTTGTGGATAGTCGGGTTGCATCATGAGACAACAACACCAAACCTATTGGACAAAACAATAATCTTGGAACTGCGAGCACTATCCTTGTTGCACCTCTACTAGCTAGAGTAGTAGAGATCAAACGAAACATCGCTACTAACAGTAAAATGAAACCGCGTGTTATATATTATAATTTCCAAACCCAATGTCCACATACCAAAAAAATAAAGGCAATCAAGGCTCACTTAATATTCTCCATACGGTCTGTCCACGAATTGAATCGTTGGCACTCGTCCACTGGCATCTTGTTTGGTGTAAAAGCTGTCTCCAGGTTGATCCGAACTTTCTCCTGCAGCCACCATGAACGTAACAGTGGTGGGACTTTTGACGTCATTTCGAAACATGTCGGATACAGTGATACAAACTCGTTGCGAAGATGGCTGGACTGTAAATTCAGCAACCTTGCCTCCGCTGCAAGTACCGGGGATGGAATAATCCACAGTGCCCCCGGTAGCGCTTTCGATACCCCCTGCAACGTTCGGGACAAGACATACTCGGTACTTTGCCTCTCGATCTGCTTCAACGTTGATCACATGGTGCAAACAGAGTTCTATAGTAGCAAAACCCAGGCGTACAACCTGTTGATAGTCAGTGTCTGTAACGGTGAACTCTAGCAACGCAAAAGCGGGAGGGAGCTCCTCGTTGTCCGAAACACCAGCCTGAACAAGCATGGTGTCTTTACCTCCCTGAGAGTCCTCCTTTAATGGACCGGCGCCATAAATGGTAGTGTCGCCGCTGGAAAAGAGAGTAAAGTCGGGAAGTGTATCGATACATCCACACGTAGACATCACCACTTCCGGGAATCGTCCGCAACTGTCTGCATTGCAGTATCCCTCAGCACACAAACTATTCAACTGGCCACATGTCATGCTTGGATCATACCCAGGCAATGCAATTGTAGAATCAAGAGTCAAAGTAGCACCGGTGTTTGAGACTACCTTTCCTGGTCCACAGATAGAGCAAGACGGATCTGCGTTTGGACATCCGCACAGCCCTCGAATGGGTCGCAGTACTCGGCATGTTAGAGGTCTACAATACCCTCCTTGACAGTATTCCTCAAGTTCTGCACAGGAGGCTGTTCCATTCTTCACTTGAGGAGGGGCAAGATGATCAGGGATGCGAATAGGGACATCTGGCTTGAGTGGATTTGGAGTTGGTCCAACACCACAAATGCCGCAAACGCCAAACTCAGCCTTGTACGTCGGTGCCGCCGAGATGGTGGGTGACTGAGAAGCAGTGGGAGCTTCAGTGGGTGCATTATTAAAGGGTGGAAATGGCACAGAACTGCTGACAGTTTCGCAACCGCAAGGTTCACGAACAATTTCCGGAATGCTTAGGCAAACTTCAGCTCCGCATTGCCCTCCTTTGCAGAAAGAATCCAAATCGGAGCAGGTTACTTCCCCGTCATCACCAGCTGCAGCAACCAGCAAGCTCTGGTCAACATACTGGGCTAGTATAGCACTAAGGTCTTCATCCAGATTCGTCATTTGAGTTTGCGCTGGACAAATGCCACATAAGGTTGGGCCTCCGGCTCCAGGACATCCACAGGCTTGACGAGTTTCTGCCAATCCAGAGCAGACTTGTTGATTACACTCCCCGGCAAGACAGATTTCTTCAATCTTTGCACATGTGACTGGTTGTCCTTTGATGGACGCAGGGGCAATTTCGTCAGGAATGGTCACTTCATAGTCATCTCTCAATAGAGTCCCAGCAGGTCCTTCTCCACACACACCACAAGGCGTGAAGGTTTGATTACCAGTGGGTGATGGAGTAATTGTGGGAGCAGGTGAAATTGTGGGAGTGCTTCCAATGCTAGGTGGAAAGCCTGAATCGCTTCCAGATCCATTTGGAAAAGTTGGTGCTTCAGTACCACCGTTGACACCTCCCGATCCCGACCCTGTTCCATTATCTGATCCCGTTCCAGACCCAGAACCAGATCCTGATCCATCACTACTACTCTTGGGTTTCATGGTCAATCGCAGTATGGGAGAGCGATCTCCTGCTTGTCTTGTATAGAATTCGCCTGTGGCACGTTTGTCCACAACGATGTTGTCCAGCATGAAGAGCATGTTTTGGTAATTGTTCTCCTGAAGCCCTCGGCGCATGTTGGGACTCGTTTCAGTGGGCGCGAATGGGGGGTGGACATTGATGAGAGGTGTGACTTTGACGCAGACGTTGACATCGTCAGGTTGGACCATGAAATCCAACTTTTTTTGTCCCATACAGTCTGTTGGCATGACATAGTTGTATCCAGTGCTGGTTGAAGTCTCCAGCTGATCTCCCGGAAAAGAACTTGGCAAACGACAAAGTGAATAAACGGTCCCAACTTCAGAACCTTGGTTGGTGTTGGGGATGTGCTCCATGCACAACGAAGCGTCGACGTCGTAGTCTGCAAGGTCATCTTCATTGAACCATGGATATCCTACGTCGTCCCAATACCAGTTCATCAAACCATAGGTATCCGGGAAGTTTGGATCCTCATTGTTACCGTTTTGAATAACCATGACTTCTTCTTCTCCCTGAGGTTGGGATTGCAGAGGACCTTCTTTGTAGACTGTAGTGTCACCATTTGGAGCTCCTTCCGCAAATGGCGGGACCAGATTTTTCGTAGGATTAAGAGTTGGACCAAACCCTCCCCCGAAAACGGTCGGAGCCATTGTAGGCGCAGGGGCGATTTTTTTCTTTCTGGAGAGTACAATTCCAATAATAATGGCAATGATTATGAGAATGATGCAGCAGCAACAGATCGTGACGTACAAGCACCTTGCTCTTCCATCGTCTTCGTCTTCTTTCTCAGTATATTCGTCCTCGCGGTAGGCTTCCTCGTCATAGTACTGATCATCCTCCACTCCTTCGCTGTCATCGTCGTCGTAGTCGTCTTCCACCTCTTCCTCGTCGTCTTCCTCCACCTCTTCCTCTTCGTTTTCCTCGCCTACTTCCTCGTCCTCATCGGTATCGTCTTGATCCTGAATTTCTTCCTCGCCTTCTCTAGTTTGGTCGTAGTCTTCCTCTTCATCTTGCCCCTGTTCAGTATCGCCGTTGTTGTCAGTGTTGTCACCGTCGTTGTCACTGTTGTCACCATCATTGTCACTGTTGTCACCGTCGGTGTACGTGTTGTCTCCATCGTTGTATGTTTCTTCGTCGTTCTCCGACGGAGCGTTGTCCGAATAGCGGCCGCTCATGGTTACAAGGAGTTGTCGAAACGTATGACACTGGATGCACAAACTTTATGGCGAGGAGATGACTTGTTTCTTGGAAAGACTATTGCGCTTTTAACAGGTCAAGAGTCGATCTTGCGTCTACTTCTACATCATTTATTAGAAGAATCGGAAAATCCTTTTAGGGGGTAGAAATGAATTGACAGAGTGAATACTCAAAAAGTCATTTTCGTCTTGACTACTTCGAGGTACTAATAAACAACAGTAAAGTTTTATGACAGTTTTATAAGTCTGAAAGTCACAGAATAGAAAGATCTATGACGATTTATGACCCTGTTTTCTACAATGATGTTTGATACGTTGGACAACACAGTGAACAGGTGCGTGGTTTTCCAATAACTTTAAGTCATGATACCTGTATCATACAGGTACTACCGTAAGTCGTGCCTGGTATGAGTACGACGTCCCACCACTTGACAGTGCGAAGAAGCACAAAACGCCAACCAAACAAAAATAATTCTAATGATCTAACTTGCCTGGGTAGAGAGACAACCTCTATTATTAAAGCTTCGAAAATGATCTATTCAGACAATGAAAAGCGGACCCGTAGGATTCCCTGCCGTGCCGAATGTTTCGCGTCTTGAAGTCGTAAGCACAGAGTATGCTCTCGCTGGTCCAACATCAAATTCGGCGGAACTTCACAGGACCCAATGAATGCGTCGTCGGCCCGCAAGATGACGGACATCAAGTAGCATGCCGTCAATCCTAAAAAATTAATTGCCACCACGGACAAAATAAAAGTCTCTAGCCACGCCCTATCGCGTGTCGTCACGGCATCCAGTAAGGAATCCAGATTTCCCCTCACATGACCCACAAACAGAAAAGTCGTTGTCAAAAGGAATGAAATCTGGAAGAAGTCAAGCCCAATGCCCCATATTCCCACATCAGCATCCCAAGCCTCTGCCACCACAAAGGCGTCCTTGGTGTATTTGTCGCGGTAAGTCCCATCAGATCCAATGGCACCACCTCTCAGAAGTAGTTCAATCTTCTCATTCCATACAGGCGAACGTTTGTTGTATACAATGGAAGACGTAACAACTTGACCAGCTATAGATGACTTTTCAGGTCGAACACCTTTCCTATCATTGCTTTCACCCTTAGTTGACCGAATGTAGAACTTTACATAACAGTCTACATGTCCGTTCCGATCGACTGCTGGCAAATCTCCTTCCGGTCCTGGCTTCGTCCCAATCAGGTGGATATTGAGATATTTCGGATGGAATGATATCAACGCAGCCGCGCGTTCCAACAACATAGCTATGGTCTCTCGGGACATGTTATTCTCCTCCATTTCTTTAAAGCCTTCTGAGCTCAACAGCCATTTGGATAGGACGTACAACTGTTCGGCGGCTACAGAATTGGGATCCTTTCTCGGAATTTCCAAATAGTCATATTCCCAAGACGTCTTGTCATTGGTGTCTGACTTCTTGATCACCACGGCTGAGCTTCTCCTGCCGGGGTTCTTCGTGGCGTTTCTTTCCTGCGATTTGATTTGGTTGACGATAACTGCTCCACCAATGTCAGCCAAAATGTCCAACTGCCGTTGCGCCGTCTCATTGCTACGTTGGTTCAACAGACTTTCAAGGAACGGCGAGAGACTTGCAAGTTTCCGTCGGAGACGACGATAAACATAAGTCGCCCCACCAAAAAACATTAGCCAAATAAGCACCAGCAGTTTGATTTCATAGTAAAACGGAAATTTGGATAGGAGCACTTGCATGACCGCTCTCTCCAAGAACATGGAACCCACCAGAATGATCCAGAATGTCAACCACTGTTGGTCGTCATCTCCCCCGGGCGTCTCAATCGCGACAATGGAATTGTATCCCCCATAGATGAGGGACAGGATGGCACCTAATACCTCGGCAATCTTTCCTATTCCTGTAGGTGATGCAATACAAAATGGTCCTGCATCTGGTTCTCCACAATGTTTACGCTGCACAAACCCCGCAGCCAGAGCTGCTGTCTGTTTCGCGGCTGCCTTTTGCATTCCGACCCAGCGACCGACTCCGGGCTTAGGAGAACACTTCCATTTCCATCCCTGGCGATGTCGGCGGCAGTACTTTCGTGGCTCGCAAGACCAGAGAGGTCCTTTCGCACATTCCATTTGCGTCAAGGTAATACCATATACATCATCTTCATCCGCAAACTCGTCAGTGCAATAGCCAGCCGTGATACAGGGATACTTGGTTGAATTGGCGGCGGTCTCCTTGACGGTTTCGCACAGTCGCATACATTTGGGCACTCGCAAACACAGCCAGGAACACGGAACGGCCTGCAAACCTTCGGTACCAGCCATCAGCCCCGCCACAATATCATCACACAAATTGCACATGGAATTTTGGCTTTCGTCTTGTCGAAAAGGGGAAAGAGAACTGCCCACTAGCCGCATGATCTTCATGGCGCTTGAAACGTCATCGAGCGCACTCAAACCGGCCCACAAAATGACGATAGGTTTGAGGAATTGTAGGACCATCGTGTCGGAATGAAATAAACGCAGAAATGGTTGTTGTCGGTCCCTCTATTATGTGCGTCTTCTGCGTGTCAAAGCAATTTGTTGTTTCCCAAAATGAAAAGAAAGGAACGAGATCCTTTGTATCGAAGCTCCGTTTGGTATGACGTCTTTTCACAAACTGTCGTCGTCAACGAAGAATGGTCGATGATCATGTACAGACTACAGACGGACAAGGTCCCTTGTATAGATCTGTTTCGCTCTCCCGCGATGAAGAGGGACGGATCCAACTCTGTGATGTTTTAGGAAGGATGGTGTGAAGATCATTCTTTCCATCGTTAGGTTTGGTCGTCGCATTCTCGTTGATGCAGATTGAAGTTGTCGAAAGGAGTATCATCAGTACTACGATGGAGGCGGTATGATACACTCTCTATTCTTTCAGCGTATGATCAAGTGTTACTACGTAGTATCTTCATACTACGGTAGGTACTTCGTACCTGGTACACATCATAGCATAGGTACTCCAGTACCTGTACGACGTTCTCCCTACTCGTAGTAGACGTTAGGTCCAGTTACTGCTGAACCATGACGGGTAAGTAGTAGCTACTCTACCGGTAGCAGTGGTACATCAAAATAAAAGCCATTGTTTTGGTCCGATTCTTCCCAAAATGGAAAGATAATAATAATATCTATAATATGACATATGAGGCCATCTACTCTTTGCCAGCGAGGGGAAAGGTGGGAGGCCGTTGACTCTGTGAAAACTCTTACGACGAGGTATGTTGACCATCTCAACCAGTTGTGTCGACCACTGATTGGACGCCGGTGACTGCAGTTTGTTGCCAGTTTGTGTCTACTAGACTTCCACCATGATCCACGATGCTTGAAAGCTGTGTTGTTGCACCAAATCGGGCATGGACATGAGAATTTGTTCCCCCCACATGACTATTTGCGTTTGGTTGCTGCCGTGCCCGCGTTTGTACGACATAAAGATGACATTGGAGCCAGCCTCGTGACTGTCCGTTTCCGACAGGCAGTCCGCATTGTATAAATGCAAGGAACTGCTATTGCTATTCCATTCCATGGTGGCTGCAAACTCGGTATGGCAATCGGCCAAGCCATTGATGGAGTCGGCAATGGCTACGCTGTCTCCCGAATATCGAAAGCAGTCAAATGGTTGATCCGGATGTTCCGGATTCTTTGGAAGGCATAAACCAGAAACTGTGTGTCGCAACAAGAAACGATTTGTATCCACCATGATTATTTGCCAGTGATCCGATTCGGTGCCATTGACGGTATTGCTACATTCGATCATTTGAACAGCCGACTCCGATTTTGTCGCGTCGTAGGCTATGCATTCTTCGGGTGCATCCACATGTATCATTTGGATGGTCTTTCGGGGAACAAACGTCACTGGTGATAGAGTAGGAGAAAGAGTGGAAGAAGTGGTGGAGATTTCAGAATAAGAGTCCGCGTGAGCGACAGTAGGTACCATTGTCGAAGGATAAGTCGGCGGTGTCGTTGGCTGTCTTGTAGGAGATGGTGTCGAAGCAGGCTGTTCAATTGTCGTTTCAACATCTGCATCGATACTAATCGGTATTCTTTCCACGTCGATATCTATTTCATCTTTTTGGACACTATCGTCTTTCATTTGCTCGCTGTCACTCGCCGGAACGGCTTCCTTGACCTCATTATGTTCCTTCTCTCCATACACTATAACCGACGTTTCTGTTTCCTTCGAGCTCTTGGATCCCTTGCCTGCAGATGCAGTCATTGATGTGCTGGAAGATTTGTCTTGTTTTCCACTTTTTGCAAGATTTCTCGAATAGTTCCTTTGGACGGAGATCCCAACAGGGAAAGATTGAATTCGTAGATTTGTCTGCGGATTACCATTGTATAGGGTGTCTTTTGCCGCCAGTTTCTGTATTTTCTGGTTTTCCGCGACATTTTCGACAAGTTCACAGTTCACGAGAGCAACGGCCAAACTCAGGGAAGCAAGGAGGGTGTGAATGGCACAGTTCTTCATCCTTGTGAATAACGAATATTTTATCACTAGGTTGTCTATGTTGTTGGTGATCGACCGATGGGAATTGGATGATGAAGGGAACTGGTTCGAAGATAAAAAAATGATACTTACTGCCTACTACCGGTCTCTACTACTAGCTAGGAGCAATGGCAGAGTGTTGAAAATGGACTTTTACACAGAATAATTTTGTGGTGCATCAGTAACGGTCGTTGTCGGCGGGCGTGATTGATGTTGCGCGCGTTAGACTGTTTCTTACAGTTGTTAAAGCGCTTTTGTGCTTAGCGGAAATTTTTTACTTACACAGTACCCGGAGTAGATATTTACAATCAGGAACACAGTGGTAAGACGTACAGACCGTACTCTCCAAGTAAAGTTTACAATAACTCGGAGCTCGGAGTACCGTAGTCTAGTCTCTACCCCTCTAGTAGCTAGCTTACGGTAAATCAGATTAGGAAACTGTACGACGTACCTGGTAGTACAGTAAGTCCTAACCCCGTGTGTATGTTTTTTGCGTTTGAATAGTACCTACTAGCTCGAGACGACTCCAAAGTCCTAAGCTCCAAGAACGCCACATAGTACTTGTGTTACGGTATTTACTACTACCGGTACTACTACGGTACTACTACTACTACTACTACCGGTACTACTACTACTACTACTACTACTACTACTACTATAATACTACTACTACTACTACTACCTGTACTACTATTACTACGGTACCGGTACTACCAGTTACTACTACTGGGTAGGTACTACTCCCGTACTATTATTACTACTACTACTACTACTACTACTACTACTACTACTACTACTACTACTACCGTATTACTACTACTACTTCGTCGTGAAAGAAACAATAATACACCGGTAGTTTCACTCTATCTATGGCAGAAGCGGAAACTGAGGATCCACAGGTCCCCCGATAATTGTACCGGAGTATTTTTTATTTGATAATCTACTCCGTGTCCTCTTTGCCTGTCGAAAAATCCCAGCAATTATTTCTTGTGGGAGTAGTCTAAGGCCTAACTCTAGAGCTACTATGATAGCTAGGTAGACTACGGCAATATCTAGAGTCTGGTGCATAGGTACGACTTGTATTTCTGGCACTAACGATTTGCGATACTATCATTGCCGGTGATGCCATAAATGCACTACATTGTGTATCTTCTTTAGCGTTTCAGCTGTAAGCAATTTCAAGCGTCTCATCAATATCAATCAAGAACGCATCTCATTTTCAACACAATTACGAAAATTCAGACAGGCACGATAAAAATTAAGAAACGAAATAATTCATTCTTGGAGTCGAGGAAAAATAAGGCCGCACAAGAACAGGCAACATCAATGCCGAAATACCAAGCCTCTCAGGAAACTGACGACAAGACCGACGGCTCAACAACCGTGATTAGATGAGCGCCTAAATACTCCTTTTCAAAACGTTCGATACTACTCCGAGTACAAAGAACATCACCTCTCGGTTTACTGTCCAGCAGTCTCACAAGGAGTTTTGCTTTTCGAACTCTGTTTGAACAGTCTGACTAACCGAATTTGATGTACATCGCAACTCACAACCGCGTAACCATGAAGCTCCTACAGAATCTGATTTTTCTTGCCTCCGTTGCTACGTATGTGGACGGGAAAGGGAAGCCCAAGAAACCTTCGAACAAGCCCAGCAGTCCCAAAAATCACGGATGCAATGAAAACGCAAATCGAAACGGAAACAGCAAGAATAAAGGTTGCCTATACCAAGGTGAGCAGATTGCTCAAAAAGTTAATGCAATTTACACTACATCAAGCACCTGACAAGTTCTCGTTCGCTGACATCCTTTGCCCTTTTGCCAGCTGACTTTGATAATGGAACGGTTATCATTTCGAAGCCTGGAATGTATCGCCTTTGCGAAAATATTTCCTTCAGACCCAATTTTCCAGTCGAGATGAACGATATAGTCTTTGAACAGTTGTTTGACCCAGATTTGACAGCGTACAATCCGAATGCTTTCGGCTTGGGATTCTTTTGTGCTATTGCAATCCAATCAAATGACGTCGAGCTTGACTTGAACGGTTTCACACTGGAACAGTCTCCCGAACACGCGTTGATGCAACGCTTTTTTGCCCTGATTGAGCTTGCAAGTGCTCCTTTCATAAAAAACGTCGGTCCAGCAGAGTTTGTCGGCGAAAAGGGACACTTTGCTGCCGCTACGAAAGTTGTCATCAAAGGACCTGGAACGCTGGGTCGCAGTTCCCATCATGGTATTCATGGGAATCAGAATAGGGACGTGACCATTCGAAAGGTGACATTTCGCGACTTCGAAGTTGCTGCTGTATCATTGAATAATGTGGATGGCTTGAAGATCCAACGTTGCAACGTTCTACACAACCGATGGGATGTGCCGGTGACGGGCATTTTCTCTGCCGCTCGGTTCATTCGGCCCTACGTGAAAAAGCTTATGGAAAACAGATATTCCATGATCATTCGTGGAGAGGAGGTTTGGGCCGCCAAAGTTTATAACGATCTCATCACAGCCATAAGGAATGTATTTGATGACGTTGTGGCAAATGGTTTTATTGATGCAAGCGCCCACCCAGAGGAATACCGTCTCTTTGATAACCCCAAGCGAGTTGTAGATGGTCCATGTTACGGCTTTCTTGGTAAGCAACATCTTCGATTTTGAATTTTGACCGCAATACTAAGGGCGCTAAATCATCGCACATTCTCTTGCTTGTTTCACCATTCTTTCAGTTCACGGGCTTGGCCCAGCTATAGCCGACTTTGGGTACTATCTGAGCAAAAATGAATCAGAAACATCCTCTGATATTCTGATTATGCGAAACGCAATCAGCAATCTCACATGCTGGAACGATGAAGTCCCTGCTGCCGTTGAGGGGAGCCGAGTTGTGAACGATATCAGAGGGTAAGTGTGAATTAATCACTGGGCTCGTCCCTGCCAATCTTTAAGCTCAACTGATCCTTTCATCATTTCCACAATCTTTTCAGTGCCGTCTTTCAATTTGAGAAAACTTTTGAGACTGGTGAATCTCGCTTCTTGGCGATTAATTCCGACGGTACATATAAGGGCAACATTGTTGCGGATGCCCAGGTCATGGTTGCCAACGCAATCCTCGAGAATAATATTACCGATTCCCCGGGACTTCAAGTTGGTCCTGTGAACTCTATCAATGAAAAAATTATCCGGTGGGCCAAGGGTGTTGGTGAAAACGACAAAGTCTACACTCCAAAGTATCGATGCAATGGTGACAGCATGCACCATGTCGTCAAGGGACTAGTTGGTATCCGTGTCGACAAAGTGACTGGAGCAGACGTGCACAAAAATGTCATCAAGAATATTACCAATCTTTCCGAAAAGCCATTCGGAAATTGCTTTGATTATCACTTTACAAGTCCGGAGAACGCGCGAGAGCAACAACTCGGAAATGTTCGGGGGATAGCCTTGTCGGCTGTCGGAGGTTTTCCAGTAACGCTGAGGGACGAAAATGACAAGGGCACGAAAAAAGATGCAGCCAAGCCCAACAATGTTCAGCCAAAGCAGTCCAAGATATCGTATAATGAAGTCATTGGTGCCAGCTCTTTGCATGCCAACAAGATTGTTGGTATTGATGTTCAAGGACTCTCTACCGATATCCTGGTTCTAAACAATGTAGTCGATTTGGATCTTAGTGAAAAAAAGAATGGGCAGCTAGAAAAGATGGTGGGATTGCGCATTCGTTCCAACGTCTTCAATTGTGTCGAACGTGGGAATGTGCTGAAAAATGGAGTGGTGAAAGAAGTGATAGAAATAGGAGGCGTTCGTAGAAGGAGGGTCGAAGCTAGTCCGAAAGGACTCCCGGCAGGCCACATACACAATGAAATGATTCACAGTGAAACACCAGGATGTCCGTTTGCCCATATGCGGTACGACTGAGATGCTGTCGGAAAGATGGACGGAGCAGTATGCCGGAAGAAGGGCATTTCGTTCCTCTGCTCCTGTCACAAAAATGTTTACCATCTAAAATCTAAAGAAGTCTTCCCATAAAAATGAACGTCTAACAGTAAAAATGCACCGGAGTCGTCAATAAAAAGCAGCTTTAATGTTACTGTTACAGTTACGTCGTAGTTCGCTACACTACTACTACTATTGTGGGAAATTCATTGTCCCCTTCCAAATGCGACACGACACTTTGGATCTTCTCCGAGTATGAAGGACCAAACTACGCTTCCATGTTATATCCCGGGAAAGAAGCAGGCAACTATGTTCCGTATTGGCGGTGTGACGTAGCAGACGCTCTATGATACTACGGTACCTACCGTAGCTACAAAGGTATGTACCGACATACTACCGTACCTCTGATATGTATTACTACGTACCTACCTAGTACGGCAGTACATTCGTACACTCTATTCGAGTACTAGACTACCGGTAGTCGTATTATTTTCGTTCTTCGCTCTTTCGTTACAGATGTCGCGTTCCAATAGGTGCTTCATAGTAAATGCATGTTCATTGACTTGCCTAATTGTTGGGTGTCGCAGAATGAACCTTTGTTATTGAACCGCGAACAATGTGATTAAGAACACTGGCATCTCATAATGATGTGACCTATTGCCTTCATGGACGATGTCCTTAAGTCGAATTTTTCCAAGAATTTTCTTCTGACGTACCATTCCTTCGTGTTAGACGCACTATCGAATGTGAAACACAATCAGATCTTTTGTGGAACTAACGAATGGTTCTGTCCTCGTGGGAGAACGCCAAACTTGAGGATGTGCATCGTCACTCTAAGTTGTGCGGCTGTTGACGCTTGTCTTCTCCATATTTCAGGACCAAGATCGCACTTTTTTTTCCCAAAAAAAGGAAGAAGTACGTGGTCCTTTCTTTAACCAAAGCGACCATCAACTCTTTCGTTTTCGCTCTTTTGTTTTATTGGTTGCATAAACGTATCTTTCGTTTTCAAAGTGATCGATAACAACTCCTAAGCTTTTCGGTAGGTATCAGTTGCCACGAAGAGAGAAGAAATGATATTCTCTTCTTCCATTCACAATGCATCTGAGTATAGCGGCATCTGCAACTTGACCGGTGCATAACCGATGCTAACTCTTGTTTTTTTGCGCGCGATTTTAGGAGCAGGAAGTCGTACTACATACACTCTTTTGTTGAATTGGCCATTATGATGAGTCTACGGGAGGCGTCCTCATCCTCACGTCGGAACCCTGACTTTTTGGCGGGTCTTTTTGATGACATTACTGCCAGTCGAGTTCTTGATGAAATGAATTTATGCGGTTCATACCAAGAGGTGGGACGAAAATGCAAAAGAGACGCCCGCGACTATCATGTAGAGGTACCTCTTTCTCTTCACTCGGAACCCTGCCGACCTCGAAAGAAGTGCCGCATACTTTCCCCTTTTTCTACATCGTCGTTTCGATCACGAGGCTCGAAACGTAATTTGGCGGAGCTATCCTTTCCTCCGCTTGAAGAGGCGCTCAAGGCGTCATCCACATTGATCCCGCCTCCCCGATCCACTTATACAATCGCTGACAGCTCTTTGCCCGTACCTCATATCTCCATCTCGAGACACCGACAGGTCGGCGATCGACTGTCTTTTGGAACGGAATCGTCGTCGTCCAAGACAATCATGGCATGTTCCTCGCCTTGTACTCACATCATTGTACCCGACCACCATCAAATGGAGGTGACTTCGCCAAGAAAGACTATTTGCATCAGCGACGAATCAAACTTTGGATGGTTTGTGGATCTTGACAATCCTCACCATCGTGAAGAAGGATCCAAAAATTTCCCGTATAAGAGACAGGTTAGTTTTCCTTCGTCGCCGCCATCATCATCATCGCAAGATTGTTCGAAAATGGATTTCTTGCCGCATCAAGGATCCACCGCTTCTCACAATTCCCAAGACACCGATGCCGAGCTGGAATGGGCCATGGCGGTGGATACCATTGATTCTATTTTCGGCGACATCCACTGCAAGGACTCGTGATATTATATTCCTTTTGCTGCAGTTCTCTTTTCTTTATTTCTTTTTCCTCCCTTGAACATGGTGATGCGTACACTTCTCTCCCCTTTTATATCGCTAAGTCGTTTGTATTAATAATACTACGTAGTAATATTATTTATACGTCCCATGAACGGAAGATAAGGTAACTCGCAACTACATTCCGTTCGTTGAACGGGGTTGCTAGTCTATCAAGGGCTCATTGTTCACTTGGCTAAGATCGCAGTCCAATAATTCTTTTCGCATCAACAAGACAGTTTCTCCCGTCTTTTCTTCCGTTTCTTCAAACACGGATTGATAGCCAAGTTTGGTATACAACTGGATGGCTGCCAAATTGGATGTTCGAACCTTCAGGCAGAGAGTGTTGCTAACCTGAATCGATGTTGGATCCTCCCCAGAAGTTTGTTGAATTCGTCGCCGTCGATGCTCCTCGTGCCATTCTCGTACTTGTCGTTCGCATTGTTCGACGAGAGCCGTCGCGATACCCAGGCGCTGACGTTGATAATCAACGGCCAAATTGCACATGTAGGGTCCATCTCTTGCAGTGTTGCGATCACTTTTCATCCGGGCATCGACTTCGACCATACCCCACACGGTCCCTTGTTGGGTACAGCAGGCAACAAAGATTTCATGATACGAATTAGGTTTGGGAAAGGTCGATTCCAAGGAAAGATATGTTTGTAGTCGTTCAAATTGGTATGTGAAAAAGTTGGTTTTGTTCTTGATAAACCCGTCGGACAGGATCTTGGAAGCTCGACCCATGTCCATCATCAATGCTGGGCGAACATAAAACAGTCGGCTTTCTTCATCGTGAAACGGATCTTCCACCGGTGTGACCAAATTTGTGGCAGATGATGATAAGGAAGATAGCTCCAAGACGGACTGGAAATTCAAAGATTGCCGCCGACTCGAAGAATTGGAGAGAAATGCGATCGTAGACACATATTTTGTGATTTTTCCGCTCGACACATAGCCATCACACGTGGAATGCAATATAGGAGCGCTTCTAGGATTCACCCAAGCGAATGTTGCATGAAAAGGTAGACAACAAGAAGTGATACTGATAACAACGAACAGCCAGAGATGCGAGAGAAATAAGGGACAGCAGTGGATCTTATTTTGCCTCATTTTCTGTCTCGACATCCGATGCATCATCTGAAGAATCCTCATGACATCGTGAAGTCACGATAAGTGTTTGTATGATCTTTTTTACAGTTAGTATCGGAAACTACAACCACCACATCCATCATGTTCCAAACGAGAAAGAGGGAATAGAATGACGATGTCATTCTGTCGGACTCACTGTCAGTTTTTGCTGACGGGAAGGATATTACCAAGTACTTGCGCGCGCAGGAACGCTGTTTCAACAAAAAAATTACGTATCTTGACATGTTTTAGGGGCAATGGAAAATGGAAGTACAAAATACGATTCTCCTTCGAGTATACTACAGTGCAGTGAATCTTGAATTTATTATCAGACAACACCGTACGTTGGAATTGGTGAACATTACTTTTGGATGGGTCATATATTTTTAATCGTAATTCAATATTCTTCAAAGCCCTGGAACCATATTGGATATTAAGGTTCAAAAGCGAGCATCGAACGCGATGAAAGGATGATTAAGGAGACTCTAGTCCCAGAAAGATGCGATTCTTTTACTTTCACTTCGATTGGCATTTTATAATTTCGATTCCTCTTTCAATGGTTTGATGAAAATATTAATCACAGGTTTTCCTACCAACAAGCTGTTCTCAAGTGAAAGTTCCGATGACAGTAGTATTTATCTCTGTGCGAAGCTCTCAACTGTTCCTCACCGAAGCAAAAATCTCGCTGATCTCGTCAGTCCACCCGCACTTGGCGCCCTCTTTCCGAACATCCATGCCACACCGCTGCAATAGCTTCAATGCCTCGTACGGTCGGCTGCAGTCGATGGCCTTTCGCAACAGTTTGGGCTTTTCTTGCTGTATTTCCTGTCCAAATCCCACCCAAAGTAGATTCACACCCTTCCAATGCTCTTGTGGCAACCATGCTTCCAGTTCTATGCGGGTCTGCTCGGGATTCTTGACCGACTTGCTTACGTAGCCAACCAGCGGGAACAATCGGTGCATGTGCGTGTCGACTCCGATGCCAGTTTGCGTTTCCCAACAAATACTTTCGACAATGAAAGCCATTTTGGGTCCCACGCCGGGTAGTTCCTTGATCATTTCGGCTGCGGTGGGAGGGATGTCACCGTCGTACTTTTCCAACAAGATTTGTACCACTTGATGAATATACTTGGTCTTGTTGTTATGAAATCCCACACCATGAATCAAGGTTTTCAGTGTCTCGGCAGAGGTTTTGTCGGGATGCAAATTCTCCACCGTTAGGCCGTGTTCCTGCAAACGGCGCATGGCGGCACCGACTACAGCATCTTTGGTTTGCGACGACAGCATCAAGGCAATCAAGGTTTGGAAGCGAAAGACCTTGGGCTCCAAGTTGGGTTGCGGCAAGGCTTCGGCACCGTCTCCATCACAAGGTGCAGTTCGATCTTGACGTAACTCTTCCACCAAACTGTAAATTTGTTCCCAGCCTTTCGGTGGGCCTTTCTTGGTAGCAATAGTATTGGAAACGGCTTCAATATCAATGGTTGTTTTGGGTACTGTATCTTTTTTCTTTACAACAGTACGCTTCTTAGTTTTTTTTATTGCATCGATATCACAGCTTTCAGTCGCCGATCCATCGGGTGTGACTGGAATGGCAACATCACTGTTGGATGCTTTGGATGTTACTACGTTTTCCGTAGTGCGTTGCGTGGATCGACGGCGTTTCGTAGTAGGTGTAATGACGACGTCGACATTTCCTTCGTTCTTTCTCTTGCCACTTTTGGGAGTGACAACATTGCCAGTTTCCTCCTCCTGTGACGAGGATGAGGAAGCAAACAATTGGGAAGTGACGATGGCTCTGGCTGTGGATGATCGTGTCACTCGACGGTTTGTGAGGTTGTTACCTATTGGTTGTTTCGTCACCATTTGCGTCGTCTCTGCCAAAGAAACTGCTCGTCGACTCGTCTTAGGAGTTACAAATGTCGACATTATGATGTTGCCCATGGAAGAAGTTGATGACCCTAAGCTTTTTTTGTCGGCCCAATCAATTCCCGGAAATACCGTGAACGAGCGAATTGTGTTGTGTTGTCGGCAGACGGGGTATGAAAATGCCGAAGTAGATGTTGAGAGGTACCACGACGAGGAAACGACAGATGGGAGATAATAATGATGAAAGAGGTGTAGGAGCCACTTTTTCATGGCGCAGTGCTGCCGAAAACAGTAGGGTAGCAGTGTGTTCTGGAAGCAGAGAAGGAACTGTTGAATGTTTGATCCAATGATCCGACTCTGATGATGCGACGATGAATGAAGACTACCTGATGACTGCCTTGACCGTATCTTCTTCACGTCGGAACGAACTTCAAAATCCATCGCTGGCGATGCAATTACCGTTGTAGACTACACGGTAGTACTACGGTAACTCGGAGCAGTACGGAAAGTCTACCGTGCTTGAGATTGGACCTCTCCGAGGGGGGGCGTCGAGTTCCGGCGTGGATTGCGAATACGACTTACAGTTACTACTAGAGTCGTAAGTAATTAACTGTCAAAAAAAATGACATCAGTAGAGGGTAGTGTGAATTACCCGTACTGTATTCTTCGTTACTACCGTAGGTAGAGTGGTAATAGTACGGAAGCGGTAGTTTCTTTGGTTCACCGTTAATGTACGTATCAAGTCAAGATCTAACATTCACAGTCAAACGATTGAAGAGTTACTTTGGAAAATGTAAAATAATATATTCTTATGCAGGTAAAAAGTGTACGATGTACGTCGTAGGCAGAGCGAGAGAAATAGATGAGGTGTCACGACAGGGATTGACTGTGAGTTTCATGGCCGAGAATTCGTGCTCTCTTCTTTGGGGAGGGAAGTATAACAGCTGGGCGTTTGGACTGGGTTCCATCTGTATAGCAGGCTCTATGTCACACTGTGCTGGAGCAGCCAAAATAGCAAGACAAAGAATGTTTGCCATGACAGCATCATTTGGCCTGCCATGCGTTCTATTCACAATAACTCCAGAAGATGCTGTTAATTTCAGGATTAGAGTGATGGCTAAGGGTGAAGCAGGAAGTCAAATCCCACCTAGTGTGGGATCAGAGGAGGGATTTCATCGTGACTATGTAATGGAGAGTGAAAAGATCAGAATAGAAAACCCTGGGTTATGCGCCATTGATTTTGAAAATGTGATTGGCATCGTTGTGGAAGAAATCCTTGGCTGGGACCGGAAAAACAATTGTAACAAAGTAGGGTATGGTTTGTTTGGGGATTAAGAAAGACTCTCCATGCACACTTTTTGCTTTGGGTTAAAGGGTACAATGAATTGATAGAGGGACTCAGTACACCAGAAGGTCAAGAAGAATATGTGAAAAAGGTTTCTAAGTATGTAGATAGAGTGATGAGCACTCGTTTGCATGGTTTCAATCCTCGATCTGTACCAAACGCATGTAATAATGACTGCACAAGCGTTGATCAAGGTATAGAAGGATATCTGAAATGCACAACACAAGATCTTAGACAATTGCGGACGAAACATGGGGAAACATCCTTTGGAGGGAAAAAATTGCTATGGTGTCCTACCTGCAATGTAAAGGTTTCAAGTGAAGATCTAACATTCAAACGCTTGAAGAGGTACTTTGGAAATGCGTTGCTGGGTGAGAATGAAACATTGTGGTCAACATCAAGACATCTATCAAAGTGTCGTCTTTTGATGGAAATGGAAGTGCTCCATGCAATGCTTCCTTCAGAATGTCAGGCACAGGTGCAATTGGAGAGATTTGCACCTTCTTCGAGATTGAAGTTTATTGTAACGGCATTGAGAAATTTGCACAGAAGTGAACATTGTCCTTCTTGCTTTAAGAAAGGACATGAGTGTCGGATGAAAATACCATACTTCCCTTCAACTGAGACATTCATCAAGTTTGATGATAAGTTCACGAAGTGGTTTGACTGGAAAGGGAATGATGTTTCTAGGCCACTGTCTATTTGTGTTGCAAAAAGGGCACATGTAGATGCATTTGTGAATGTTAATAGTGAGCATGCCAGCATTCTTTTTGGTTGTAATACTAACGTCATCACTGCTGTTGATGGTGGCAGTATTATGTATTGCACATGTTATGTTTCTAAAAATACGGAAAAGGAAGATAACAAACATTTTGCACTGGCTGCAAAACATATGGTTAAAAAAATGCAAGATCTAATGACGGAAAGAATGAGAGCAGGGGACACAGAACAAGAACAAGCGACTTCCTCAATTGGTTTAAAAGGTATGATAGGTGCAGCGTTAATGGCAACTAAAGCTCACAAGGTGGCTGCACCGATGGCATCATATCTTATCAGGAACGGTTCCAGATTCCATTTTTCACATGACTTTGCTTACGTAAATATTGATAGCTTCTTCAAAGAGGTGCATGAAGATTTCGACATTTCAGCAGATGAAAATGGGTCTGTTTTTTTCAAGTCATCAGTTGCAAATTACCTGTACCGCCCTATTGAATTGGAACATGTGTGTTTGTATGATTTTTTGGCAAAATACAGCGCCTGCAAATCAGTAAAAAAAAAGTCTTGATTGGGCAAGGTCTTACCCAAGTAAGAACCACTTAAAAATAAGGCCCTTGAAGGAGGAACGTGTACCAGTTATCAACTATCTTGATTTTCTGGATACAAAACGGTTTGAAGGTAACAATCTATTTACATGTGATATTGAAACAATACCCCCTGAGACACATTCAATCATGGAAGAACATGCGAGACAATGATGCATGTTGTTTGTTCCCTTTCGTAATGCAAATACAGATTTAAAGTCAAACGGGTGTTATTTGGAAAGGTGGAGGAAAGAGAAACAAAACGGGAAATTGTCAGCACATCATGAACAGCTTCTAATGAATGTTCAAAACTGTCAAAACAGTATGAATGGTGGCGGACGGCTGTTGGATATGATAGAGAGGTTAACTATGAAACCTTCTCTCTGGTGCAGGTGGGACAGGGAAAAGCCATGTCATTAAGACTGTTTGTAGATACGCCCAGAAACTATGTGAGGAGCTGCGTGTAAAATTCGACAAAAGAAGTATAGTTGTTACTGCACTTACAGGTGCAGCTGCTGTCTCAATTAATGGTGAAACAACAGCAAAGGCTTTCGCCTTCAAGAGGGAAGTAAGAAATGAACTCGAAGAGTTCAAAAATGCCTACTTGGTCATTGTTGATGAAGTTTCCTTTGCACATAAGGGTCCATTGGAAAAAAATATTCCCCCAGATGCGGTACATGCCACCAAGACAAATGTCAATAGAATGGCCACAAATGATGCCATATTTGTAAAACATTTGGAGAAAACACACTCAACTGATGCAAACGTACAGCCATTAATGCATACACTATGTATTAGAGCAGGTACTTTGAGGTTTCATGTAAGGGGAACAAGAAAAGAATACCATGCAATGGAGAAAAAGGCACAGGATATCATTTATGCATCTGTGGGAGAAGCTCATGTACAAGACAAAACAAAGAAGTACCATGATCCGCTGTTGAAATTGTATCATGGACGCCCACTGTGCATTAATCAAAACGAGGATGTTTCAGGGTGCATTGCTAATGGTGCCATGTGTGAATTCAGATGTGTGAAATTGAAACCAGGTGTTTCAATAACTGATTTTGAAACGATTCTAATTGATGGCTATTGTGTCAATTGCGTTTGTGTGACGCAAATTGAGTCAATGGTTGTAAAGATGTTGGATTGGACGACAGGAGGAGACGAAGAACATTTAATTGAACTGAAGCCAAAAACTATTTATGAATCAGCTAGGTTTCCTGTTCCGTGCGTTGGACCAATCACAAAGAAAAGCATGAGAGTTTCAAGAACAATCATTTTTGAACAATTTCCAGTTAATTGTGCCAATGCAAGAACAGTTCACAAGCTGCAAGGACGGTCCATAAAAAATCTTTTTGTAAGTGCATGGGATTATACAGGCAATTGGACTTATGTTTGTTTGTCCAGGTGCACCGCTTTACGTGGTCTTTTTTTACGTGAACCATTGAATCCAAACATGACCAAGGGTATGTCAGAGGAGGTAAAGTCTTTTATGAAGAGTTTGAGAGACAAAAAAACAATGCAAAACTGTACATTTTCATGGAGAAGATCTTTAGGAAACCTAATATTTTGGTAATGGTGATACTATGTATCGTAACTGTACTACCTACAGTCTAAATACTACAGTCAAAGTACACGTAATACGAAAGTAGCAATTTGGATAGTTGTAATTCGAGTGTAGTATCCAATTTAAACAAAATAGCATAGCAAAAATAGCATAGCAAATACTACAGTCAAAGTACACGTAATACGAAAGTAGCAATTTGGATAGTTGTAATTCGAGTGTAGTATCCAATTTAAACAAAACAGCATAGCAAAAATAGCATAGCAAATACTACAGTCAAAGTACACGTAACACGAAAGTAGCAATTTGGATAGTTGTAATTCGAGTGTAGTATCCAATTTAAACAAAATAGCATAGCAAAAATAGCATAGCAAATACTACAGTCAAAGTACACGTAATACGAAAGTAGCAATTTGGATATTTGTAATTCGAGTGTAGTATCCAATTCGAAAAAAATAGCATAGCAAAAATGGCAAGCAACTCGGTCAACATTTGAGGCAACTCAGTCAAAATTTGATATGTTGTAGCAATTTGGATAGTTGTTAAAACGAAGAATCCGTTCGTTTTTTGATCCATTTCGTCTAAATAGTTGCGTTTTTAGCGTTAAAAAAGCCTAAATTTTTTCCTGTTATGTTATTCTGTGGACATGAATACAAAGCTATGTAGGTGCGCGACAAAATATGTCGTTTTTATGTCACGTGACCAAACGAGTGATGCATTGCAGGCTTTCATCATTCGTGACTGCAAAATTGCCACGATATTTTACGAAGCAAAAGTGCTGGAATCGTGCGCAAACACACGTAAAATGGCTAAAATATTTCGTTTGACTCATTTACATTCATGAAGAAAACGTTAATGCTCATGTCTCAGTTGGTTGCCGGCAATGCCATGTTTTTTCTAAGTGTCCCCTAAGTAAACTGAACATGCGCGAAAGTCGACTTTTTCCCGTGTGCCCCCCCCAAACCCCCCAGAGCTACGCTTTACCCGACCTCGTGGAACTCGATCGAATATCGGTTAGGTATGCCAGTAGGTACTCCAGTACCAACTACCGGTACCTACCGAAGCTACGGTAGTACGAATTACTGTTGGTAGAGAGTACCTATCAGATCTCTCTCTACCTACGGTAGATGCCTGTTGGCTACTACTCCACATTATCCTCTCTAGCTAGAGAGACTACCGGTAGACTACCGGTAGATTTTAAAAATGATTACTTTTACGACTACCGTACTACTAGCTGGTAGTACAGCTTACAGTTAGGTAGTACTGTTCTACGTACGACGTACTGCCTATTCAAATACCAGTAGCTACAGTGTACCGTAGTAGCATGTCTATCTTGCCTTGCTTTGTTATGTGTGCTCTTTTCTATCGATTGTTCCCTTCCTTGATGAAGAGAACAAACAAGCAATGAGAAAAATGATGTATTTTTTTTAATCTGTTTTGCTTTGTTGGTTGCAGTTAGCTAGCTACCTGTGTCTTCTGTCGGCCCCCGGTGCCCAACCGACAGCAATTCTTCTCTTTTGAATATTCATTTTTTTACTTTTTCATTCTTGCTTCCAAGCTGACATGGAAGATTTAAGACCTTCAATTTGATCACATCGTGCCATAGCGTAAGCAAATTTGGTCGACATATTCGAGTAGGCAATGGATTGTTCCCGTAAACAATGACTGGTGGTTTCATAGTCGTCGTTGCACAGTTTGCATTCTCGTTGTTCGTCAATGACAGCCGAGACGGTGGATTTGCGGTGGTCGCTCAGCATTTTGACAATGTGCGTCTCCAAGCCGCGGGCGTACGAATGCTCGGCACTCATCAAGGACTTCATGTGCTCTTCCAATAGTTGCTGTTGATGGCTGATACATTGCGAAATTTGTTCTACCGCCGATGTCTCGGAAGTGTAGGAGGAAGATACTGCTTCATCAGCAGTACTAGCACCACTACTCGCTTTGGCATTGGTGTTGAAGAGCTCGCCAGCGAACCGGGCAACGATTTCGACGGATTGGATGTATCCGGGACGACGCTTTCGGTAGAACTTGACGGTATCCACCAAATCGAGTCGGATGGCATGCATCTCGCCGGGCTGCCACCAGAGTTCCATGCAATATTTGAAACTTTCAATCTCATGGACCACCGTCCGTACCTGATCCCCCGTGACTTCGGCCCACCGAAATAGTTTCTTCTTTTGCAACGGCGGGTGCTTCTTGTGGCGACGGCGATGATGATGATGATGTCTGCGTTGGGGAGAAGAATCTTCGTTCGCTTGGGCGTCGAGTGTGGCACCTGCTTCGTTCTTTTTAATATCTTCATCGTTTAAATCCTGTTTGCTGAGGATACTGTTGAGACTGGCTGCACTGCTTAAATCACTGCTGCTACTGCTAGCCGATTTGTAGTGCTTCAGGGCGTTGTTGTACTGCTTCATGTACTCGACGGAATATTGATCCCGTTGACTTTGCACGTGTCCCTTGAGTAGATGCAACAGGCTTTTGAGGGACATGCGTTTGGCGAGGTTCATGAAGACCGCCACATCTTCATCTTCCTTGGTACGATATCGTTCCGTCTTGCGTTGGATTGCGGCAGAATCTTCGTCCTCGTCGCTGCTGCTGCTATCGGTGCCATCCGATAAGATCGCACCCGGTACGCCTTGCTCGGAATCGGAAAAGAAATCGGGAAAGGCGGTTCGTGCAAGCGCCTCCAGTTCAACGGGAGTAATGGTACTACGGTCATTCACGATAATCTTGTTTTTCTCCTCGACAACAACAGTGACAGTGGAAGATTCGAACGGCTGTTGGGTATCTACCGTTTGTGGTTCTGGATCGTTCTCGTCGTTGGTCTTGGCGATGGTTATGGTAGCGGGAGGTCCACTGACGTTGTCGTTGGTTTTCGTGTTGGGATCGATTTCCGTTTCTTGCGATTGTTGTTGTGGTTGCTGTTGACCAGTAGCCCGTCGGGCTGCCGCAGCCGCACTCACAGCCGTCAAGAATTGATAATCGTCGTAATCTGAATAGGAGGAAGAATCGTCGGAGGAACGAGATGATACAGAACCGCGAGTGCCCTGTGCATCCTTGCTGCTGTTGTTGTTGTTGTTGTTGTTGTCACCTTTGGGTGGTGGCAGTCCTTCCGTAGGATGGTTCTCTTCTTGGACGGACGAATTGTGTCCACTGTCGGGTGTTAGGTAATCGTGATCCGAATAAGACGATGAATGGGAGCTCACTGAATCATCATCGTCGTCTGTATCTTTCTTGGACGGATGTGGTTCTGGTTCTGGTTTCTTGGATGTTGTCGGTTGCTGTTGCTGTGATTCACCAGCGTCTTCAGTAGACGGAGAAAGGGCCTCTTGTTTACTTTTGATGTCAAGATCAGCAGCCACGGCGGACGATGGAGACGTGGGAGGAGTGTTGTTACCACTGTGATTCCTCTTGAATCGTTTGAAAAGATGCTGAAACATAGTATTGTTATGCCTGCGGATGGCGAGGTGGTGAGAATCCTGTTGTTGTTGTTGATGATGTTGTTGTTGATTGGAACCGGTTGTATTATTATTACTGACGTTGCTGCTACTACTATTTCTTCTCTCGGATTGGTGTTCTTGTTCGTCAGTTCCCCTCTTGAACATTGCTCTTCTTGCTTGCTCAAACTGGCAATAAAATACGTCGTATATGTGAATTTTGCACCAGCAAAAGGGCAAGGCACAAAAAAAAGAAAGTCGTGTAGCTGACAGTGAGTAGGAAACCAAGCTACCTGTTGTGAGAAAAATTGGTGTCAGCAGTCAATAGGGACATCACAGAAAATCAAACGGTGGAGTGGAGTGGAGTCGAGTCGAGTCGAGTCTAGGTTAGATGCACTTGATGTATGTATTGTAACAGGGGTTTTGATGTGCGTGAACGAGGCTGGTTGATTGACGATGATAGGGGTAGTTCTAATGAAGAGAACGCCAGAAGCAGCGAGGTAGTCTACCGGTAGTCGTATCATACGTGTTGAAGAGATAAAGATGAATGAAACTACCTAACTGTATCATAAACTACCATGCGTTCTACGTTGAGTTGACTGTGTCCTGAATGCAAAAAAAGCGAGACGTATAAGACGGTGAGGCCTGACCGCCTGACCACCGAGGTATGTCACAAAAACACTAGCGTAATACGATACTCGGATTAGGTGCTACCGGGACGGTATGTACTGTGGTACGGTACCTATTATTTTGACACACAAATTCAACTTGCGGCTCACTGTTTCGGCTCTTTTAGAAGTCTGACTGAAGTTCGAATTTGTACGTCACACACTTTTTTGAGACTCTACCTACAATTCTACGGTAGTAGAGTACCGTACCGGTAGTAGCTCGAGTAGAGCGCGCCCCAATCATAATGTTTCATTCGACGACGTCAACATTCCTTGCCTTCCCACTTCCCAAGGGTGACACATCATTGACTTGTCACTTGTCATTCAAGCGTCCTTTATTATCCTCTTTCCTATGATTGGATAAATGAACAACGCTTTCTCCACCACCCGTTGTGGAACTTTCTTAGCTTCAATTGTTGCGAACACTTATTTTTCGACCGGGAGTGGAATTCGCAATGAAATCTTACTGCCGGAACCATTTTTCATAACGTCATTTTCTGCAACTCATGTCGAGTCAGGACTGATTGCACTAAGAGATAAGAACTGACGTAAGCTTTTTTTCTGTGCCACGTAACGATCAACCGCCATTTTTACTTAATGCGATTGCAACAAAGAAGCAGGAAAGCGAACGGTTACCCCATGTCTTTAGTTGTACCTGTGTGGTGTTCTATCGTTTCTTCCTCCTTAAGAACGTGGAATAAACACTTATTTAAGGCTCGACCAAGTACTGCAGCACTTTCAGATGTATGACGTCTGCGCTTGGAAGACGCGCACTGATCTGGTACGCAACCATCTCGTAGTTTTGTATGATACGTTCCCTCCTCTCTACATCGCTCGAATCCGTCGTGCGTCGGCCATTCACGGTCCGCTCCCCTTGCAAATTGAGCGCCGAATGGGGGCACATTGAAAGAAACATCGGCGTCTGGTCCATGTTTAAAATGAACTTTTGTTGCACGTCCGGCGCACTTACAATTGGCCTCATGATGGCTAACCAATTCTGCGCCTCCAAAACCATCTCATTTGGGTCGTTTGAGAGGTGTGGGTGATTCTGCGAATGGCGAATTTGTTCCTCTGACAGATTTCTGACAGAGGCGACGGACGGTGTGATATTGTTGACTGTCTAACAAATTTCGGAATTCGGGCCAAACCTGCCCAGCTTTGATTACCAAATGCTTATAAGCCAAGGGCACCCCAGCATCCCTTTGATAGAATGCCCAAGTCATGATTTCGTCTTCGTACTCCTGAAGACGACCTTTGGCTCCGCGAGAGGTTGATTTCTTTGTGGATTTCGTATTGGCAAGAAGGAGCTGTTTGTCTCTCCAATTGCGGATTTGTTTCCCTTGCAACCCATAGCTTCTGGCTATCGAGCGCAAGGACTCATTATTGGCCAGCCTTTGTTCGCAATCACGCACAATTTGCAGCTTTTGACCGTTTGTTAGTCGTTTTCGTGCCATTTTGATGTGTTACGAGTTGAAAAAATGACAACTTGATGAGAAGACAGATTATCTCGGGAGAACGACATGAGTCCCTGATTTCGCGTCAGTCACGACTCACGACGGAATTTCAAATCGATCTAAGTACTCCAGTAGTAATTAAATTTGAATAGTACATCTTCTACATACGTGAATAATTCGCTGGCTTTAGTAAGCACCCCAGGCCGGCACTGTACATTTGGCGCTTATTATACCACCGAAATTGTGGCACAGGGTGTGCAGTCGACCAAGCTACAGAATCACTAACTGTAAGTCGTAATTATTGAAAATAAGATATAAGTTTAAAAAATGAAATAAATATTCCATCAATTAGTTTAAAATATGGCATACTACTAGCTAGCTAGTCGTAAGCAAAACATCTTATGAAGTTATTAAGGTAGCAGTAGTCTAGAGAGTGCAAGAAAACAAAGAAGTATCACAATAGGATGGAGTTGGCTGATTGAGGATTTCGTCATAGTGGTCGCTTCTTTGGGGAAGGAAGAACAACAGCAGCAAGTTTAGACTGGGTCCCATCTATGCTGGTGTCGTGTTACTGATTGGAGTAGGGTCATTGGTGGTGAGGTTGCCATGGGATTCATTGGTAGGAGGGAGGATAGTATCCTTTGGGAATCCAAATGTAAAAGTTTGTGTATCAGGGCCCTCCCACATAGCACTAATGATGGTTTCGATGCTGTTATCGGTGAGGACATGGTCCGCAGGTGTACAAGGATCTGTCACAATAAGGTCTTGGGCTTTCTTGTAGGGAGATAATTCTTCGTCCTACCATTCAATGCCTTCTGACATGAAGGGCTTTTGTCTGCTTCCATACAGACTGAGACGCATTTGGAATACAGTTGGCAAATAAGATTTTCATTTTCCTTTTTAATACCAGGTTTGGTAGTAATGAAAGGATACGCAGTCAATGGCCTTGTGTGAAGTGTCCCTTTCGCTATCACGTGAGGGGGATCCTCTAAGGCAAGCAGTATCATTGTCATGGTCCTTTTGGAAATGAAGACAGTCGAGGACAGGCACTTGCTATTCTGTCCCAAAGAAGGTTTGGTAGGTGTTGTTTGTGTCACAACTTTTGTGATCGGATTGGATTTCTTGTTGATGTCCTCCAAGAAGCCAGCTTTTCCTATTGGGTTTTTGTTATGACATTGTTCCATTGAGGACAACTAGTATGTTTGTTGGGCCATAAAGGATGAAGCGTGAGACAAAATCATAACTATTTGAATGTTTGTTGTTGGTTGGCACAACATTGTCTTTCTTCAATTGGAGCTGCAAGTTATGATAGTGGTAACCAGATGTGAATCGTGCAACAGTTGACAGAGAGGACATATCAGTACAAGCGGATTATTTACAAAACAAGACATGATGACCACGGATGTGATTAATTCACAATGAATTAAGATTATTCTTTGGTTAAAGGTGGTACCTTGATGAAATTGTGACCAGATGTAATGAAGGGTTTCTCTTCGCGAGAAGGCTGATTTTTTCAGGTGCCCGGAAGACGAATCCATCTGTGATCATACGAACACCAAACACCCAATATCAATGTCATTGAAGGGGTTGATGGTGGCAGTATTATGTACTGCCCATGTTATGTCCCCAAAATTAAAGAAAAATAGGACAATGAACATTTTGCAGTTGCTGCAAAACATGAGGTGAAGAAAATGCAAGAAAAGGTTATGGAAAGGATGGAAGTGGGGGGACAAAGACAATGAAGAAGAAACCTCCTCAAATGGTTAAAAGAGGTATGTTTGGTGCAGTCTTTATGGCAACAAAAGCTCACAAAGTGGCTGCACCAACAGCATCACATCTCATCAGGAACGGAGCAAGATTTCAATGCCCTCATGATTATTATTCCGTGAATATTCATAGTTTCTTTAGACAGGATCATGAAAATCGAGAGATTTCAACGGATGAAGAGGGGTTTGTATTTTACAACTCATCAGTTGCAAACTACCTGTGCTGTAACTTTGGATTATAGATTTTTTAGTATGATTTCTTAGCAAAATACAATGCCCGCAGACCAAGAACAAAGAGTTTGAATTGGGGAAGGCCTCATCCAAATGAAGATTCTTAGAAAATAAAGGCATTGAATGAGGAGCGTGTGCTGCCGGTCATCAACCAACTTGACTTTTTCTGGATACAAAACAGTTTGAAGTGTAAGATATATTTACATGTGACACTGAAACAATACCTCCGAAAAACGTTCGATAATGGAAGAAAACGCAAAACAATGCTGTGTGGCATTTGTCTCATTTTGCAGTGATAATACAGACTTGATGGTTGAAGGTTATTTGGAAAGGTGGAGAAAGGAGAAAGAAGATGGGAAAATTGTTGCGACAGGACACAGGTTCTGGCGAATGTTCAAAACTGCTGTAACAGCATGAATGGTTGACGGCTATTGGATATGATAGAGGTTAACCAGTAAACCTGCTTTACAGGGATGCCTGAGAGACATTAATTTGGAAACAGTGAATGATGTAGTAATGAGGCATTGGATCAATTTTGCTTACAGGATCTTTAGAAGGGTGCTGTGACAATGAATTCCGTTATAGCAAAGGGCAATTCAAGTCAGTCAATCTTTACCAGATGCCATGAAAGTCAGCTCACTACCAAGTGTGGCAGCAATTTAGTTAGATGTCCAATTGTAGGACATGGTGATAAATACGTAATACAAAAAAATATGATTATTTAAAATGACCTCTCTACTAGAGCTCTAGTAGCTAGAGCTCTACAGAGGCGTCGAGTTCCGGCGTGGATTGTACATACCAATGATGTAGATCATACGCAGACGTGGTTCTTGACTGTGAACGAAAACATTTTATAATAAAACTGTATAATAATCATAATTTTGCATCATTTACAGCTACTCTAGTTTTGTCTGAAATATGGCAGTAACTGTAAGTAAATTGTTTGGTAGCTGTACTACGTAGTACGTATGAAGTACTACGAAGTACGTAGTACGTAGTATTAAACAGTGTGTGTTAAAAAGGATGTCACGATAGAGATGGAGTTTGCTGACTGAGGATTCGTGGTTGCTTCTTTGGGGATGGAAGTATAACAGCTGGATGTTTAGAATGGGTCCCATTTGTGTTGGTTTCTTTGCTGATAAGAGGAGGGTCATAAGAGGCGAGGTTGCCATGGGATTCGTTGAAAGGGAGGACAGTATCGTTTGGGAATCCAAACTCTGCAACTGCCTTATCAGAGTATCGTCCGTTTTACACATTGAGTCTAAGGAAAACTACAAGAATTGTTGAATCACTTGGCGGAATTCGATTACCTGATCCAACCGGTACCTTGTAGAATATCAGAGTATATGCACAGTGCTTATTTGGGAATGATGAAGATCAACAACATTCGTTTGAATGTTTAACTGCGTCATTTGTCTTGAAATTATACCAGAAAGCGCGTGGCAATGAGACAGAGATCGGAGCATCGAAAAGACGATTTCTTAATACGGAGAAGAACCTTCTTGAGAAGGTAAACAAAGGACCTCAAATGATCTGCTTTTTGTCAGGACCTGGTGGTACAGGGAAAAGTTTTGTCACGTCTAAAAATCAGATATTAATTTTCAGTCGTATTCAACAAGAGATTGTTTTCTAAGGCCAATCCTTATGTTCCACCAAAAAAAAAACGCGCATGAGTTGCGCAACTCTGGGACGTTTTTGCGCAAAAATCCTCCCTTATGTACTCGCATGAGTTAACTCTCGCACGTTCATCAAAATAGAGTCCTTATGTACTGAAGTTGAGTTGAATTACTGGAGTTGATCTTGGTTGATGTTGGTCCGTCCACATCGCCGACGACTGATGGCACAATGATAATGAAGGCCTGATTGATCGATCCCTTGCGTTTCCCTTCCTTGCAAGCAACATGTCCTGCCTAGCAGTAGACGAGAATGAATTTTTACAGTTGTTGATTGCGTTTGATGAAATGTCGTCTTCCTCTTCAGACGAGGAGGAGCAAAAAGAAAGACCAAGGAAGCGCCCCTTTAAACACCGAAAAAGCAAAGGTGTTGTTATGTTCAGAGATGACGATGGTGAATTGAAAGTCCTCCCTCCGACAATGTCCCTCTGGTACAACATGTATTGTCAGACGGGATGTCAAGAGAGGATGTCAGACTTTCACTCCAAATTCAGGCGTCGATTTCGACTGCCATATGATCAATATAGAGAATTGGTGGAAATGTGTACCGCTGACTCCATGAAGGAGGACGGAACCAGTCTATTCAAGCGTTGGCGTCCTGGAAAGAAAGCCGCTTTGACTGGAAAACCTGCAGCTCCTTTGGAATTATTGGTATTGACAACATTGAGGTATCTAGGCAGAGGTTGGACGTTTGATGACTTGGAGGAGTGTACAGCTATCAGTGAAGAGGTTATCAGAGTTTTCTTCCACCAGTTCATCAAATTTGGGTCCACAACTCTGTACAACAAGTACGTTGGTCCACCATTGACTGTCGAAGATGCCATTGACTTGTGTATACGAGAGTATGAAGCAGCTGGCTTTCCTGGATGCGTTGGATCCATGGATGCTTCCCATGTTGAGCACCAAAGGATCAGCTTTAAGCATAGACAGGCTCATTTGTCTTTCAAGTTGCCATTTACTTCGAGGACTTACAACATTGTTACAAGCCATCGACGAAAGATCTTTTCTACGACCGATGGTCATCCCGCAAGATGGAATGACAAAACATTGGTTCGGTATGACGACATGGCATCCACGCTGCATGACGGGACAAATCCACTTTGCAATTTAATATTTGAGCTATACGCTTACGACGAGAACAACCAAATCATAAAAGAAAGGTACAAAGGAGGGTGGTTGATTGTCGACAATGGATACTTGAATTGGGGAGTGACTATCCCACCAATGAAAGACACAGATACCAGGGCACAGTATCGATTCTCGAAGTGGTTGGAGTCAATGCGGAAGGACGTTGAGTGTACCTTCGGGATATTGAAAGGCCGATGGAGGGTGCTAAAATCTGGGATTCGAGTGCATGGAACTGACAAATCTGACATGATGTGGAAGACTTGCTGTGCTCTTCACAACTGGCTTCTTGAGATCGATGGGTTGGATAAAGACTATACCTCTGATTGGGAAGGCGAACTCGGAGAATTGAATGCCACTGATCTTCCCAATGCTGTTAGAACTTTGCTGTCGAATACCAACCCGAGTGCACGCAGCTATGCTGGAAGAGCCGTTGACGAAGAGGATTACTTCCAAGGTTCTCTCGTTCGAGATGAGGATGGCGCAATTATTGTGAGACATATGGACATGACAGATTTTAGACAAAGACTTATCACCCACTTTGATATTGCATTCAAGAAGAAGGAAATTATCTGGCCCAAAGCTAGGTTACAAATGGACGAACCATACGCCAATGTGCAGCCTTGACACTAAGACCAATCAAACACTTTGATATTGCATTCAAGACGGAATTTATTTGGGCCGTCGGTTGACGTTAGTCATCATTGTATGTAAGCTGTGCTGTTGGTTGACGTTAGTCATCATTGTATGTAAGCTGTGCTGTTTCCGATTCGTCATCAAGAAAAATCACTTCATTTGAGAGGTCATTAGTTGGGGAGGCCGACAATTCTCCAGAATCTCTCTTCCTTCCGCTCGTTGTTTCGTTCTTTGGGTTAATTGCCTCAATTTCTGCTAGCATTTGATCATCCAGATCCTTGTACTGGTCAGTTAACTCCTCCAATTCAGTCTCGCAGTCCATGTAGACCTTGCATGGAACGTACGTAGCGTAGTAGTGTTCGTGGTCATCGAAGCACTCAGGCTTTTGAAACACAAGCTTCTCCATCGAGTACTTTCGTTTGCTTATCAACGCAACCCGCTTGTCCAACGAAACTTTCATCGCATTGTATTTGCTGACGATGCTGGTTGTAGTCATGGCAGTGCTAATCTCCTGTCTTAGGGCAAAAGTTTTTAACTTCAGAGATTCTTGTCCACCTATTCCGCTACCGCTTCCATCCAACATGCTTGTTTCCCTCTTCTGATCTTCCACTTTGGCAGCTGCCTTTCTCATAGATTTTCTACCGGCTGCGCTTGCACCACCTTTCTTGCGTGTGCAAGAATCAGAAGTCGCGAAGCTGTCAGCTTTGTATTCTTCCAAGCCATCTTTGGGAATGTGTCCCCACAAAGCCCAGGCCATATAGCCAGGAAAGATCCAAGAACTGTTCCAATCCTTGATCGCAGCCTCCTCCTCATCTGTTGTGAGTTCCACAGTCAAATCTTCTGTGCTTTCTTTTTCTTCATCCTTCTCTTCGACATCTGGGGGAGCAGAGAGGATGTCGTCATCTTCTACATCACCCACACCATCAGCACTGTTTTGCTCCTGCATTCCAGATGTTTCGTCACGAGGAGGACACGATTTAGTTTTGCTGCCGGATTGCTGCGACTCCTTCCACATCTTGTACCTGCAGAACTTCAAGTAATCTTCCCATTGCTCTCCAGACACCTTAGTATTTGGGTCGCTATACTTGGACGATTTCTTGCAGTACGCAAGTACCTTTCTTCCAGCGGCTTGCACACGGAGGCCTTTCGCCCAAATTGTTCGTCCGGTAATAACGCTCTTATCTGTTGTAAGTTTGGCTGTCAGCGTTGTCAAGTTGATACCTTTGACAGCAGGATTTGGGTCAGAAACAATCCTTTTATCATGCCTCAAATGATAAATGGGATCGAGAACTTTTTCGCTCCTCTGGGTCACACGGTTCATCTCGTCATGATAAATACCCTGGAACATTTCGATCCCGTTCATGAATTTTTCAGCCAGACCATGACTATCTTCTCCACTACCATGATACTTCTGAAAAGCTAATTCCTGCAACTGCGCTTGGCTGTAACTATCGCCAAGGCCTTGGACAGCATCATATGCCCTGAAGCAAATGGAATCTTGGAATTCCTTCATGATGAACCAACCGGCTTCAAATTCAACTTTTCCACCCGTAGGAGAGGTGGCTTTCCCGACTTTCTTCTTAGACATGTTCGCAGGGCCAAACAAGGAAGAAATGGAAGAAAAAGAAACCAAAGGTCCTTTGGCAACTCCGGTAGCATGAAGGAAGGAGACCAGCGATCGATCGAGCGATGGACAATGTTGTGGTGGTTGTTGCTTGTTGCATTATTTATTCGATGTATTAGGCCATATACTACTACCTTTAGTAATTGTGTGGAAATATCGACCCTAACCCTAAGTTGTGCAACTCATGCAAAACTCCATTCGGAACTGCACGAGTTGGGGTCCCTCCAGGTAGAGATCCGATGGAAGGCCAGACAAAAACAGGAGTTGAACAACTCATGTCGCGTACATAAGGAACTTAAAACATCGATTTTTTCCGAATTTTGCATGAGTTGCACAACTCATGCGCGTTTATTTTGTGTACATAAGGATTGGCCTAAGTAATTGAAAATCGAATAACATTATTCATTTCTAAAGTTTTTTGAATGTAAGGCCGCGGATGCCCGCCAGTCCTTTTTCGTTGTTTTGTTCATAGTAAAGTGGTCGCAAGAAGTGACGCATCTGTGAGTTTTTTGTACTCCGGAGTATCATATCCTCAAACTCCTGTCTATCGACTCACTCGACACCAGGCCTCTTTATTTTCGTAACATTACCTTATTTTCGGGAAAAAATCCGTATTTAACTTTTGGAAATGTCACGAAAATAAGGACAGTCTGTCCGTCGTCCGTATTCCTTTTTGCTGCCAATTCATGGGGTTAGGGATGAAGTCAGTGTTAGGGTTGGGGTTACGGTAGGGGTTGGGGTTGGGGTTAACCCAACCCCAACCCTAAGAGATTGCGCAAGTTGTTTGACGAGTAAAAGACACTTGATAATACATGATACGTAAATAGTACGAAAAAAAGTTTCAAAAGTGTCACGAAAATAACTATTCACGGTAAATTCGGAAATACACGAAATTAAAGAGGCCTGCTCGACACGCTTGCAAGAACGAAGATTAAGGCTTGGTGCAGCTTAGCCGAATTACGGTTGTCACTTGTCATTCAAGCGTCCTATTATTATCCTCTTTCCTATGATTGGATAAATGAACAACGCTTTCTCCACCACCCGTTGTGGAACTTTCTTAGCTTCAATTGTTGCGAACACTTATTTTTCGACCGGGAGTGGAATTCGCAATGAAATCTTACTGCCGGAACCATTTTAAATAACGTCATTTTCAATTTTATTGAAAGCACTGCAACTCATGTCGAGTCAGGACTGATTGCACTAAGAGATAAGAACTGACGTAAGCTTTTTTTTCTGTGCCACGTAACGATCAACCGCCATTTTTACTTAATGCGATTGCAACAAAGAAGCAGGAAGCGAACGGTTACCCCATGTCTTTAGTTGTACCTGTGTGGTGTTCTATCGTTTCTTCCTCCTTAAGATCGTGGAAAAAACACTTATTTAAGGCTCGACCAAGTACTGCAGCACTTTCAGATGTATGACGTCTGCGCTTGGAAGACGCGCACTAATCTGGTACGCAACCATCTCGTAGTTTTGTACGTTCTCTCCTCTCTACATCGCTCTATCACTTCTCTCTTGTAAAAACTTGTGCAGGATGTCTTCACCAAAGACATGCATGTTTCCACATCCGTGGTTACATTTACAGATGACGTTGCGACACAAAATCCATCTTGGAGTTTCCTCAACGCAAGAGCCAACTGTGAGGAACCATGATGATCCCCGCGTCGTCGCTACTGTATGCTATAAACTCTGGTGGACACAAAGATAATAACGATGCAAAAGTCTACACTACTGTTGCCAAGGACAACGAAGGACCGTCTCGTTGCTCCAGCAGCTTTCTCGATGAAAGCAAAAGATTCGCTTTTAGTAGAAAGCGAAGACCCGTAAACGATGATGAGGGGGAATCCATCACAGAACCAAGCAATAATTTAACATCGATCAACTCGGGGTTTCTAGCAGGTCTCTTCGATGATGTGACCAAAATTAATGTCTTGAAGGAGCTCAAGCTGAGCGATCCAGCAGCCGATGAGGCAAATGATAGTAGTAACAACATCTCGGAGGTATCGTCCAAGACTACCTCCAACAACGAGTTGAAGCTCCTCCATCATTATCCAAGTATTACCTCACTCCCCGCTCGAACAGTCTCCCCTTCCTCTTATCCTAAGCACAGTATCGATGAAACCGAGGCAGCGGTAGATCCCCTCCACTTGTTGGAATCTATTTCGACCGTTTCGACCACGAGCAGTTGTAGACCATCCAAGAAGAGTCGTCTATCCATGATTGATGTGCCATCCTTGAATGGATTGGATACCTCTTCTTCGACGAGAAGCAATTTGAGTCGAACCTCGTACTGGAGCTTGACCGAACGCTCGTCGGCCTTTCAAGAACAGAGCAAAGAATTGCTCGCCTCTCTCTCAACAACACGCCCAACTGTTGTTGGCGATAGCCGTGTTGCAAAGACTCTAACGGGAGAGACTGCGCTCAATCGCCTGTTTAGTCAAGTTACATTCCTTGATGATAACAACGACTCGTTCTCTTCTGACAACATACATCTCAAAGACAACAGTCCAGCGACTATGGCCTTGGATGCCCTAATGGAGACCGAACGTGACGCTACCTCTTCGGTCTCCAACAACTCTAACAACAAGTCGCGAATGATCAAAGCCTCTACCTGTAACAAGTTCCCCAACTTGCCATGCTTTATCAGTGAAGCGTCGTGGGACAAGTCACGAATGATGTCTCGAACTAAGTCTGCCACGGGCACGGGCACTGGCAGCGACTCTGAAGAATTGTCATCCTTTGGATGGTTCGTCGATACCGACGAGGACGTCGATGATTATCGTCCGGCAGCCGCACCCGTCCCTGTGGCACCATCTAACCCCGGAGACTTGGCCTTTCAAGCTCCCACTGCTCCCAAGGGTCGAAGCATTCAAGACGATGCCGAAATCGAATGGGCCAAAGCGGCCGATACCGTCGATTCGGTTCTGGGAGACATGTTCTGACCGGATGATAAGATCCTCCCACTGTGTTCAAATCTGTACAAACTGTACATTCCTCTCGCTTTTTTCACACGTCTCTACACACAACCTAATCTAATCTCTCTTGAAGCGACTGGACTGTTCTCGTTGCCATGGCAACCATGGCGACAGTGCAATTACAGGCGCAAAAAACAAAACAACAACAATATTATTATTCTCTGCACCCAATCTCCACGCTATACCAAGCTCCGTGTAACAGCTTTTTCCACATTTCCTTTTAAAAAAATTTGCTACTACATAAATGCACGCTATCACTTTTGCCACTCTATTATGTTACTGCTACTACTATCATGTATGATACGATCTATGAGAACAGGATACAACATTGATATTTTCTCTTTTTCCCATTCGTCGGCTTTCTGCCCCGTACGACAATGTGTTAACTGTAAGAACAGAAATAACGGAAAACAATTTTACGGTTACTAACTGGAAGTCAAAACGTTTCATTGCACACAACAAATACTATGGTCTGAAGGCAAAACAAAAAGCAATCTCTCCCCTGTGCACCAAGTCGGGATCAATAATCGAAATATAGTAGTATCCAATACTCCAGATCATAAAATAAAAACTATAGTTGCTTCTGTACATCTTCTGATAGGTGGACTTACAGTATCATTCGACTGACAGACAGTCAGTCGGGGATAAGAATCTATTTCAGCGGTATACCAACTACCAGCTGCCATCGATTCCGCATCCGAGAAGTTTGCTCACTTTCAAATTCGGCGTTTCGTGTCGAGAATCTGCGGAAAGATTGATCTTATCGGTAGATAAGGAGGTGGTGGCATGGGTCGGACACGAGGAAAGTCGGAAATTGAAACAACACTAGTTTCGTCGTCCAGTACGTCGTAATGTTTGCGCGTCGTCGATCGATTCGACGTTCAGCATGAATTCGAAATTCCTGCCGTAATCATAATGCTGAAGCAGAGTCATGTTGGGTTTCGGGGACAGATCTCCCATGCAAGGAAAATTTCCACCTTCGTACGTTTTCGGATTTCGGACCAACTTGGATGTTCCATAGGTGATCGTTGGGAGTTTCTCCATCGGCAGGATCACACGGCGCCCGGAAGGCACTGTACACCAGATCCTTCAGGTTGTGACACGACAAAACCTTAAATTTCTCAAGAGACTTTCCCAACGAGAAGAAGGAAAAGACAGATTGGGAAGCAGGAGATGGCAATGACCCTCAAGTTAGTGGGGCAAATCACAAGTCATGCAACAGCATTCCGTCCACTCAGCACTCCGTTGCCAACCACTCAGAACTGAAAAGGCAAAAAACTTAATGAATGAGGGAAAGCCCGAAGCATTGATTGTCAGATATATACGTAGTGGTCTTCCAACAATAATGCTGGGTGTGTTGAAATCACAGATTGTAAGTGTAAAAAAAAAATCTTCCATGTCCAGCACTACCGGTAGTAGTAGTATTTCAGTTGAAATAGTAGACTACTGTCCCTATGCACTTGACACTCAGCTGAGTTATGATTTCATTTCTTCCACAGACATGGCAGTGTCTAATACAACTCTACTAAGAATCATACATGAGCATTCTTCCTCCTCTTCCTTTTAGCCCCCTTCTGACTAACTAAGAGAAACACAACCTTTCCGATTGGACACCAGTTATTCATGATGCCATGCGTAAGACAGCAGTAGCTTTTAACACTGCTGGGAGGATTTCTTCCATTTCACAGATAGATCATGTATGGATTTGGTTCCCCGGGCTCTGACAACCCTCGGTTAAGGGAGAGCATTCACAGTTCACTGGCTAGTATGCATTTGAAGGGAAAATGGAGAATGGAGGTGGTGGCTTGAAGCTATGCTTTTATTGGTGCAATGCTGTGGTGATGGCAAAGAAGCAAATTCGATAGAGTCAGCAAGATGGACACAGCAATCTGAAATGTGATAGAGAAATCAAAGGAAGAAGGTCATTCTTGCATGAGTGACTGGCAGTGATCAGGGCATCTCACACAACCCAAAATTCTCATTGAAAATCTTGTTTGAGCAACAAGTTTTTCCGTTGCTTGTACCGTTATTGAAAGACCATTATAAAGACTACGTTCACAAGGTAACAATGCTGGCTCACAAACTTATGATGTTTTTACCTTGCTCTTCAATTCTAACAGCGTGTCCTCGAGTAAGTCCATAGACTTGGTACAGATGCATCTGTTTAAGATTGACTGACACTTGAATTGCCGTCTGCTATCATGGAATTCATTGTCACAACCCCCTTCTAAAGATCCTGCAAGCAAAGTTGATCCGATTCCTCGTTGATTACATCATCCACTTCTTCCAAATTAATGTCTCTCGGGCATCCCTGTAAAGTAGGTTTGCTGGTTAACCTCTCTTTATATCCTCCAATAGCTGTCAGCCATTCATGCTGCTAGGCAATTTTGAACATTCACCAGAAACTATGTGCTGTCGCGACAATTTCCCATTCCCCATCTCCTTTCTCCACCTTTCCAAATAACTTCCCATTAACCATCAAGTCTGTATTAGTATTGCAAAATGGAACAAATACGAGGCAGTGTCGTTTTGCGTTTTCTTCCATTATTGAAGGTTTCTTGAGTGATATTGTTTCAATGTCACATGTAAATACATCATGTCTGGATAATAAAATCTATTTTAAGGCTATCCAAACTACTAGCTACAGCCTAGTGCCGTCTCTAAGTAGTTGGATCACCTGCCGGGCCCGAAGGGGCGAAGCAATGCAGGGAGTACCAGAAAGATACTCCAGGGAGATAGTTATGGTATAAAACCTCCTACGGGAGGAGGAAAATTCATCTGGTGGAGTAGAGGATCAGATGAGAAGGTGTAATACCGATGTTTTTGTGTTTTTGTGGCCTGTTACGGGGGTGGGGGTGGTTGTGATAACTCGGTGCCAGGAGCTGCTTTCACCGTTGGATGAAGTGGTTCTTTGGAAGGGTGGAGACACTGGGACCTATAATGGCATGTCCTATTTCGGCTTTGATCTTCTTTTGCAATGTGTGCATCAGACATGTTGTCATCTTGACGAAGGATGACAGTGGGCTTGGTAAGTCTTTGCTTTCGCATAGAAGAGGGGACGGTCTGGGAGGGAGGTTTGAGGGGATCTTGGGGTGTGGAGCGCATTGAAATGATAAGTTCTTGCAGCATGGTGATCATTTGATTGAGTTGTTGGTCATAGCGTGCCAATCTTTCCTCCAGTCTCTGCTCTAGTCGCTGCTCCAGTCGCTGTTCTTGTGAAGCTAGGAGGGCCTGCATTTGTGGCTCTGTGTATGATGTGTTGGATGCGGTTTCTGGTTGGGTGGGTGGTAATGCGGTGATAGTTCCTGCCGCTACTGCTGACCAGGAGGTATGTCTTGGAGTTACGGGGGTGGGAATTTGTGTTGCCTGCGGTGCTTCTAACTGTGCATGGCCCTGGGGAGTGGTGTTCATAGAAGGGGCGTGGATGATGGTGGGAACTGGTGGGTTTGGTTTAGTCCGGACGGACCAACTCTCCCGTGGAATAGTGTCAGTCGTGAGTTCTTGCTCTGTCAACACACTATGTGAGCAGGTGATATAGGAATGCCGGGTGGTAAGAGTTGCTTGTGAACCAGGGGTACTTGGTGTTGGGAAACGAGAGACTACATGCACTTCCTCTGCGTGGGTTGTGTCTAACTGAGGAGTGGCGATCTGCTGGACAAAGGTATGGTATGTCTCAGCCAACTTGATGTGAAGGGCACAAACCAGGTCGGTAAAAGCGGTGGTTTTGCATAGCAAGTTATAGCGCCCAAGCGGTTCACCACCGCAGTTGAGATAGGCAGTGGTGGGGGTCCTATAAACTTGTAGGATCTGTGGGAACTTTTGTCGGAGGACGACATCAAACTCAAACATTGTATCAGGGCGAATTCCGTGAATGGCAACTATGCGATGTTTGACTTCATATTCCGCCTGACGGTGGACAGCCTTTGCAAATATAGCGGGGTGGCTTCGTCGCTGTTCGAACAACACGAAGAGCAAGTTTTCATTCTTTGAGGAGAATGCTTTATATAAGATTTCTCGGAGTTTCGGGGCGTGCTGCTGTTCAACCTGGATGACGACTGCCTGACATTTGTACCGGAGATCAGTTCCTGGTTGATAAGTAGTGATGGTTTCCATCACGCAGTGGTGTTTCGGGATGCGTTTGGCATCGATCTTAGCTTTGGCTGAGATGAGAGGAATGAGTTCTTCCTCAAACGGGGATGAAGTCATATACTTTGGGAGTGGTCCTTTGAAGAAACCAAGGGAGACGACATCATGGACATCTTCTGTCCACGGGTAGTAAACCAAGTTTCCGTGGGAGCGTTGAAGGGCATCATGAACGGTTTGCTCTTTGCGGATGGTGGCAAGGGTCATGTCGGTGAAAATTCGGAAGATGATCCAAGATTGTGACTGAATCTTTTTGGCTTTGTTCCCGCGGCGATGAGTGACACGAAAAAGCTTTTGAAAGTCGTTGTCGTTTGTGGGAGCTGGGATGTTGTGCAATTCCATGTTGGCATTATTAAGCTTTATCTTGATACGAGTTGGGAATGACTGCTTAATGGCGTTGAGGCCGTCGAATGCAAGATAGGAGACATCTTTTGTTAGGAGGTCGTCGTTGGATTGGAAACGGAGTTTAACTACCGTTTCCTGCCAGACTTTGGCTGTAGACGGGCGGGAAGTGGACTTTCCAGTGATAACAGTAACGTCATCTTCAGTAGGGAGAGAGAGGTTGGGAGCGGTGTTTTGGGACATGGTGTTTCGGGGCATCGGGTCGCTACGTGGACTATGTAAATACATCATGTCCTTCAAACTGCTTCGTATCCAGGGTCAAGATGGTTGATGACTGGTTCACGCTCTTCATTCAATGCTTTTATTTTCAAATGCTTTTTATTTGGATGAGGCGTTACCCAATTCAAACTGTTTGTTCCTAGTCTGCAGGGATTGTATTTTGCTAAATAATCATACAAATAAACAACCTCTAATGCCTTGTGACAGCACAGGTAGTTTGCAACTGACGTATTGTACAACACAGACCCCTCTTCATCTGCTGAAATCTCGAGATCTTCACGCACCTCTCTAAAGAAACTATAAAATTATTACGTAATAACAATCATGGGGTTCTTGAAATCTTTCTCGTTCCTGGTGAGATACGATGCTATTGGTGCAGCCACTTTTTTGAGCTTTTGTTGCCATAAAGGCTGCACCAATGATACTTCTTATACCAATTGAGAAGGTTTCTTCTTTATTGTCTTTGTCCCCCGCTTCCATCCTTTCCATCACCTTTTCTTGCATTTTCTTCACCATCTGTTTTGCAGCATCTGCAAAATGTTCATTGTCCATTTTCTGTAATTTTGGATAATTAACATGGGAAGAACATCATTCTTCCATCATGAACCCCTGCAATGACATTGGCATTGGGTGTTTGGCATTCATATGATCACAGAAGGATTCGTCTTCGGGGCACCTAAAAAAGGAAAAAGAAGTCAGCCTTCACGCAAAGAAAAAAAGCTTCATTACATCTGGTCACAATTTCTTCAAGGTACCAACTTTACCAAAGAGAGTAATCTCAATCTATTGTTGTCATCATGTCTCGTTTTGTAAATAGTCCGCTTGTACTGATATGTTTTCTCTGTCAACGGATGAACTATTCACATCTGGCTCTAATTGAAGAAAGACAATGTTGTGCCAACCAACGACAAATGTTCAAATAATTATGATTATGCCTCACGCTACATTCTTGTGGCTCAGCAAACATACTGGTAGTCCTCAAAATGTAACAATGTCATAACAAAAACCTAATAGGAGGCTTCTCGGAGGACATCAACAAGGAAATCCAATCAGACCACAAAAGTTGTGACACCAGCAACACCTACCAAAGCTTCTTTGTGACAGAATGGCAGGTGCCTGTCCTTGACTGTGTTCATTTCTGATAGGACCATGACAATGATACCGCTTGCCTTAGAGGATTCCCCTCACGTGATAAGGAAGGGACATTTTGCACAAGGCCATGGACTGCGTATCCTTTCCTTGCTACGAGACCTGGTATTTACAAGGAAAAAAACAATCTTATTCGCTAACTGCACTCCAAATGCGTCTCAGTCTGCATGGAAGTGGACAAAAGCCCTTCATGGCAAAAGGCTTTGAATAGTATGACGAAGAATTATCTACCCTACAACAAAGCTTGAGACCTTATTGCGACAGATCCTTGTACTCCTGCGGACCATGTTAAAAGGTTATAAGTATCATGCTACGGAATTGCACCCTAGACCATGACTCTTCATAATGTGGATTACTATCTTATATAGTACCATCCAACACCCTCCCATAATCCACAGTTATGGAGCAATTTACCCTCCCATGTCCTTCAGCCCTCTTCACAGGACATTCACTAAGGATCGGGAATCGAACTCGGGTCATCTGTGAATTCGTCCATGTGTGTCACAAAACCTAGCCACGATACTAACCATTATCTCTATGATACCATGTTACCATGTCCTCACCGATCACAGCATCAAATTAGTACTACGTGGGAGGGCCCCGATTACACAAGCTTTTACAATGATGTTGGTGAGAAGAGGCACCATGCTTCTCCTCTTGTCACCAAAATGGAAGACACTCTGACATGGCTGTTGCAGAGTTAGGATTCCCAAACGATACAATCCTCCCTACCAACAAATCCCATGGCAACCTCACCATCTATGTCCCTGCTCTAATTAGTCATGACACCAACACAGATGGGACCCAGTCTAAACGTCCTGCTGTTATACTTCCCTCCCCAGAAGCGACCACGAATCCTCAGTCATCCAATTCCATCCATAGTGACACTTCTTAGTTTCTCTCTACTCTCTACTGCTAACTGCTACCTTTTATAGCATCATGAGATGTTTTGCTTATATGCCGTATTTTAATAAAAAAAATTTCAATAATAATGCTGCAGCTTGGTCGACTGCATTCCTGTGCCATAATCCGGCACGATGCGAGCCGAAGATTTTTACTCATTCTACGACGTAGTAGTAAGCTACAACTTTATGACACCTTTTACGACCAGCCGGGTAGACAACTTCGTACTACGTACTACATTTAGTACATTAGGTATTGATAGTACTGTACGTCGTCGTAGTAGGAGTCCGTTCACTGCGCCGCACTGTATGATACACGAAGATCATCATACTTATTTGATGTCGAATTCTCTATCCAGACCATCCACACTCGCATACCTTGAACATATTATTATTATCATACCATGGGAAATGTCGTGACTAACTGTAAGAAACCACGGTCGTAGTATCATAGCAGGGGAAGCAGCGGCAGGAGACGACTCACAGTCAACAAAAATACTCTCACAGTCAATGCTAAGAAGTTACTTATGCCTCATTTCAGACTGACTTCACTGTGCTGAATAATTTCATTTTTGTAATTAATGTAATTTTTCAATTATTACTACATATGTCGTATAACTCTGCAGCTTGGTCGACTGCACACCCTGTGCCACAATCTTGATCTACCGGTAGCCACCGTATGGCAATTTCTCGTCGAAACTCAGCTTCGCGGTGAGAACTCTTTAACAGTAAATGCATATACATACACTGACTGTGAGGTTCATGAAAAAGAGATCTCGAAAACAGCACATCGATTTTCGATTAGCGTCCAAACATGCATCCAAGCATCGTCTTGTGATGCAGTTTAACGAGATAGTCCAAACGTGCGTTTCTTATAACCACGTCCCCTTAATTGTAATAAGTGCATTCGAAACTTTTTTGGCGCTCATCTGAGTCGACCTGAACACTCTTGGCGGGACACTCGACCAAAAAATTTCATGAAATAATGATATCTTTCACCGTTCCAGCACCACAACAGAGACGAACTATTGACCTCACCAAACGACTACTCTTCGAACACTCCATTGTTGCGAGTTAGTTTGAGCATCTGTAGTCCCAGAGACAATTTCCTGTCAAGTAAGACTGTTTTCGTCTCGTTTTCCCGCCTCCGAAGAGAATGCGTCTACGATACAAAATTATCGTCGATCCAAAAAATGCGTCGATCGTTTTCAATATCGTGATCGTGTCAACACTATCTCTCTTCTTTCTCGAGTGTCTCCTCCTTGGAAGGAAAGCCATCCAAGCATTGAAGCCCTTCATGGATCCAATCGAACTTCAACAAGCTGTCGATATCATTCTCTCCCAAGAAATTGTGTCTGTAGCAGAAGTTGAAGCCACTTATGGACCAATTGAGTACTGGGACGTGTCACAAGTGAGTGACTTTGCTGATCTCTTTAGTGCCGACACGCGTAATCCGCTGGCCGCTACCGTTTCATTTGACCTGAGTCGATGGAATGTTAGCAATGCCAGGGCCATGAATGGAATGTTTCTGGGTGCGTCAATGATGGACTTTGATGTATCATCATGGGATGTCAGCCGGAATGAAAAGTTTCAGGGCATGTTTGAAAATGCAAAATCCTTCCAGGGACGAGGATTGGAGAAGTGGAACGTTTCCAGTGGAAAGCTGTTCATGGTCATGTTGGCGAAAACTCCGTCATTAATTCCGGGGCTAGATTTGCGATCTTGGAACGTACACAATGCTGAACGCTTAACAGCCATGTTTCGAAACTCCAACTTCGGTGTGACTTCAGCATCTACGAACGAAACCCGCGCTGACGATCTGTCTTTTAACCTGTGCTCATGGGCTTTGAGGCTGTCCCCTAGAGCCGACACGAAAAACATGTTTTTGCAATCGCAATGCCCCAATACCAGTGATCCACAATTGCTGCCACCCAGTGCCACCTCGCTCTCCTTTTGCGTCCCGTGTGATGTCCGTCAATCACATCCTGCAACCACTCCAGTCCAGCAATTATTCTCTTCGGATCGTCCCAATATTCTCCTGATAATGGCCGATCAGATGCGTTACGACATGATTCGTTTCGTTCAAGATTCACTCAATCATTACGATGATCATTTCAAAATCCAAACACCAAATTTGGACAAACTTAAACAGCAAGGAGTCTACTTTGAATCGGCGTATTGCCAATGTGCTGTTTGTGCGCCGGCTAGAACGTCATTACGGACTGGTTGCACCATCGAACGAACAGGTGTCCAGCACAATGACCTGATTTATGAAGATGAGTACAGAAAAAGCGCCATTTTTGAAGAACGCATCGAATCGATGGAAAGCATTGATCACATTTTGGTTGAAAAGCTGGGCTACGTCTCAGAATAGTAAGTGCAGATCATTGTTGTTGAAAATGATTTTGATCAACGCAAATAGCTGACTATTTTCTCTTAAAATCACATCGTCTCAGCTACGGAAAATGGCACATGCCAGCGACGCTGGCTACAAGCAAAGTGGATGGCAAGCCAATTTTTCAGAACAACGATTATGACTTCAAAACAGATGTATTTTATTATGCAAATGACGAAACTACCAAGAAATTGAGGCGATATCTCGACTATTTCGAGGAACTGGGTCAAATTGATAAATCCCTGAATGAAGAGGGGATGCAGTACGATACATACACCAAGTTTCCTTATACGCCTATCCAATTGGATGCACGATTTGGCATGCCGTCTGGTGCGGATCTCGACGATCTAAACCTGCCTCAATCCAAAAAAACGGAGCCCAACATCATGGGGCGTTACAAGCTCTCAGAATACTTCACTCCAAGTTTTTTCGAAGGCAGCGTAGCGGTGAAAGCGCTAAACCGACTGCGACAACAGCGACGTGGTGGAGGAAAGCCCTGGTTCCTCACAGCATCTTTTCACTCGCCACACGCGCCGTTCGTTCCTGCTTGGAAGCACCTTGAAAAGTACTGGGAAAATCGCTTTCAATTGCTGGTTCCGCCATCTTTGAATGATAATATGAATGCTTCTGCGTATCGTCCTATCACGAAAAAGATTCCGCTGTACGGCGATCCCGTCATGGTCCAAGAATGGACAGCCTTGTACTATGCGCTTATCGAAGAGGTGGATGATTATGTTGGTTTGTTGCTTGATGCTCTTGGCGAAGATGCTTCCAACACTTTAGTTATCTTTACTTCCGACCATGGCGAGATGCTGGGCTCGCACGGAATGCGTGAGAAAAACAGCTTTTATGAAGAATCCTCGCGTATCCCTCTTCTCGTGTCCTTTCCAGGCGTCATCGAAGCTAACTCTCATGTAAAGGAGCACGTCGGACACATCGACTTGTTGGCGACAATTCTTGACTTCATTGGTGCTGCAGAGATGGATCACAGTGACGGGTCTTCCCTTCGACCAATCATAGAACGAAACAACGACAAGGTAAATTATCGCTTCGACCAATCAGTCACATTTGGCGAGTGGGACTATCGCAAGGTCCTTGGATCAGATCCGAACAAGCTCGACAGACGGATCGATGACCGACCATCATTCATGGTCGTTAAAGGATCATACAAGCTGATGATGCAAAAGCTGTCTGACAGCCATGAAATGGACATGATGTTCGACTTGATCGAGGATCCACTAGAAAGAAATAATCTCCTTGGAAGGAACGCAATGAACGCGGACATAGGTGTTGTGATCAAAGCCGAGCATATGCGTTGTTTATTACTGGACTGGATGGAACGCTTGGATGGGGGTTTCAATGGCGACCAGGCATACTTTTCTGACACAGCGAATAATTACAACAACCGCGGTGGTGATATTACCGAGATTCGCAATCGCCAACAATGGAAACAAATCGGTCTGTGGACCAGCTCTTGGGTCGACCATCCACTGGAATTCGGCACGGTGTCCTGGACAGGCTCTGAGTTCGTGAGGCATGAATGGCTCTACATGGGTAATCGTAAAAACAAGAACTATACCATCGACTCTGCCATTTTTACTGGAAAGGATAGCGTCCACTTTTCCATCGATAATGACGCTGTTGTCGGCCGAGCAATCGGAGAGAACAGCTGCGTATCCATTCGAGTGACATTCCGTGCCAGCAAATGGACGGAGACCATGAACATTGACGCTGCCTTGCTGTTAACGCTGGGTAGCTCAGATTCCGATGGTCAAGTCCATGTCATCCCTCTCACTCTCGGAGATTTGGATTTCACGAAGCGGCGAATGATGTCCGTTCAGGCTGAGACGAAGAACACCGGTATCCTTTTCAAGGAAACTGCCAATTTACGGGCGGGATATCGAGTGAAGCATCCGCAATCTCGGTGAACAATCATCTCTTTTCTTTCATTGTTTTACAGTTAACGTTTGGGGTTGTTCTGTTTCTACAAATCTGGTAATAAGTTTTTTTGAATATTTGGATCTTGCATTTGTCTTGTCAAAATTGGCCAGAATGCTACTAGGAAGCTGTAATTGAGGTAGGAGACAAAAGCGGGCAAGCAGCTCCAAGTTGGGAAATATTCTTTTGATCAACCAGGCATTCAAACGGAGGAGTCCATGGTGCCACCACGGACTGAGATTACGCAAGGCTGCGATAGGATGCTGATCATGTTGGAGACATTCTCATCGCCATTGCAACCTATCTTGTCCCGGCACCTTTCTGTACCAGGCGGGTGAGCCGACTTCTCGGATGCAGAATAGGCAGCGACTAGTTGTTGGTAAAGCCTTGAAAATGAGTACTTGTTACATTATTTTAATATTCTATGGCCGTTGCTGAATTTGGGGTGCAAGTAGCTATACACAACAAAAATATTATTGTCTTGGAAAAAGTGGGGGGGGGGGGGGGGATAGAACCCATTGCAGTATATAGTAGTAGATTGAAGATGTAGTAACGAACGTCAAATTTGAAACGAACGAACCATTAGACTTCAGTAACGGTGAGAGTGTGTAAACAAGGATGATGATTGATTTTATCCTAGTACGTAGACTACTTTACAGTTAGTAGGTATTGCGATCAACTCTTGATGATAGTGTAGTAGTGTGTATGAATAACTGTAAACGAAAACGAAGAAGGTTTGGGGGAGACACCTCCAACCTATCCTTGACTTTTCACCCACTTTCAAACTTGTTGATGAGTCGCCTGTATACAATGCGTGTGAACTGACGCAAGACGAGAGAAACAAGAAACACCAGACGCCATACAACTACGGTACTCCTACTTACAGTTAGTAGAACTCGGGGTTGGGAGTCATCATCATTCATAATGTATGTTTAGACCATGAACCATGACGATTGCTTTCTTTCGTTCAGTACAGTAAGAAGTTGGCCGAGTCGTCATTTCTTTGAGCATTCGTCATGTCGGCAAGAACCAGCGACAATGATGAACATCATCTTTCCTCTCAACAGACCATTCAGCCCTTTGAGTGGTTGACTAGTCCTTCTTCCTTGTTGGCACTCCTTCAAGAGCACGTCATGCGCCAACAACAACACACGGACGACAACATCACCCTTTCACAGCAGCAAAGGCCGCTACAAGCCTTACACGTGGGCTGCGGTAGCAGCACAGTGGGAGAATTTCTCGTCCAATCATTGGGATTCTCTAGGGTTATCAATGTTGATTGTGATCACGACACGATGCAACGGATGGAAGATCGATGGAATCAACGGGCATTGTCGATAACTTCTTCTGACGCTGCCGACGCCTGTTTGATGTCATCCCGCATGGAATTTCTAACGTTGGACTTTACCAAAGAACATTTGCCAGAAAAATACAACGATAGCTTTGATTTGGTGCTGGACAAGAGTACGCTTGATTGTACATTATGTAGTGACACGGCCACCGCTGCCTTGTTGGTGGAATGCTATCGAACCCTCCGATCCGATGGCGGAGTGTACATGGTCATTTCCTTTCATGAGTTGGACTTATTACTGCCGCTGCTACAAGACCTGCCAGGAGCTCAATGGACTGTAACGCATACCACCATGGAACGACAAGTGGAGCAGCTTCCAACGACTAGTGACCCATCGATGAGTGGGTCCACCGTCAAAGCGCAAGGATCATTTCCAGCTTCCGAGCCAAGCCACAACAACAACAACAACAACAACAGAAAGCCATTGAATGTACTGATTGCTCGACGATCTTGTGTTTTCGACGGTTGTGGGAACAACATTGCAACATCTACGCTGGATTTCGATGCCGTCTATAGTCATGTTCATCGAGTCAATGATCGATGGTTCCAAGAACAGCAACCATTACTGACGGAACTGCGAATACACGAGCTGAAAGAAGCTTTTGAGAAGGTATCAGATATCGAACGCAACGATGCAACGGAAGGGGGCGGGGTTTCCCTGAAAGAGGCATTTCCTTTACTCTTCACCGAAGCGGAGAGGGAACATTTGACCTTTGATCATTTTTTGGAGGATTGGGAGGCGTTTGTTCAAACACACGAGGGGTTGGGGGATGGCAATACTTTGACTCTCGAGACGGCTATCGCATTTCTTACAGAGATGCAGTAGAAACCAAAATTAATACTGAAGTACTAGCTAGGGAAGGGTGATTGTTTTTTTTTTGAAAAAATGGCTTGACTCATGACTTGTTGCGTTGGATGCGTTCAAAGACGTGATAGGTAAATGTCGGTTCCTCACTTGGTACCGACGTCTCATCGAATCGTTGACACGACGTTTCCTTGTAGTTGTGATCCCATCGGTATTTGGCTGGGAACCGTGCCACTTGTTCCATGGGAACATTGTCGATGTTAACATCGACATCGACCACGGATAAATGCAGCTTGGACGCCGACGGATGTTTCAGGGCTTCTTCAAACAGTCGTTCCCCTCCAGCAACCCAGCAGTTCAAATTTGATGGTCTGTTACTCTCAATCACAATTTCGCTGTGGTCAATGTCGTCTTGCAATTGTCTTGCCATATCTAGAGCTTCGTCCAAAGATGCTGCCACACGCAACTTGATCCAGTCTTGGTCCATTCCGATTGGCTTGTTACCATCTATACTAGGAAGTGTCATCAAATCCTCAACATTGGACACTGTCGTCGATACAACAATGCAAAATTTGGCATGTCGGACATGTCCCAACGATCGGTTTTGTTCCTCTTGCAACGTTTTACGTCCCACAATCAAGATGCGATCGTTTGTCAAGTTTTGAAACAGTTTTCGATCCATCGTCGATTTCCATGGTAATGTACCTGAAATACCAATGATGCGACTGCTGGTCGCCATTGCTGCAACAACACCAAATTTATCAACGGGTTGAAGTTCCTTCTGATCATCACCACCTGTTGTCGTAGGTGAATCCTTTAAATAATCATCATGTTCACGTATGGATTGTGTTTGTTCACGACGATTCACAACAACAACCTGTCGTCGATTGGGAGAATCGGAAGGAGAACACCATGGCAACTCCTTGACAGAGAACTGACGACGATGGTTCGCAACAAACAACAATGAGCTTTTAACATTGGAATGGCGATGGTGGAAGAGTTGATGTTGCTGTCCACAACTATGGATGTGCTTCCAACAATAAGGATCATAATGATAATATCTACTCGGAGTACGAACCCAGCAGTAGGATCCTGGGGGATGACAATCAGAAACAGTAGTATTTTTATCATTTCTTTGGGAGAAGCATACTACGAAACTGCGAGAAGCAGTAAACCGTAATAGAGAGAATAATGATGATTGAATTGGGAAGAGTCGAGGACCCGAACTGGACGATGTTGATGTTCGGATTGTCCATGAAGAGCCAACACGTATCGAAAGGAACTTCGCAAGCTTCATTTAATGACAAAAATAAAGCAAAATACTACTTCGAGAAGTCGTCGAGCACCTTTTTACTCCAAAATCGGGAACAGCTCTATTGCGTGCTGCCGGAAGTAGCAACTATCATGCGGTAGTGGCTCTACCAGTTACCTTATAAGTAATGGCAGCTTTATCCGAGAGACTACAGAAACTAGACTACTCATAGACGTCAACTGCTCTTCGTTCTTCGTCGTTGAACAAGGAAGCAGCATGGAAGAGAGGCGGAGGTTGCAGAAGGCGTTCCATTGGACCGCTTACTAGTACTGGTAGTCGTACACAGAGGTACTACCGGTACTCGTGGTACGTCAAGTCTACCGGAATAATGAATTGTTGCAGGACGATACGAACTGCAATAGTGTCGTGTTTACAGTCATAATACGTAGTATTAGGTACCTATTTAAACAACCGCAACTTGTTCTACCGTAATGAGGAGAGGCCACATAACGAGCGATGACTTCAAGCCTTTATTAACAGTCAGAATTTAGAAGCATTTACTGTTAATCGAATTGACTGTGAACAACTTCGGACTTTTAAAACGTTTGATTGAATCTACTGGGTTCTCATTTTTGGTTGCTGTCTTGTCATCATTGATAATACTCCGGTATATTCTTTACGAGGGGAACACGACGGCGAAATAATAACAACGGTGTATAGAAAAACAAAATTCGCCTCTACGTGTTGTCTTCAGTACGACTACCTGTAGTACCTACCGGTACCGTACCGTATTCTGTAGCAACGCACAATAACAACTACGGTACTGGAGAATATGCCACCACGTAGGCGTGTACTAAGGGCTGTTGATACATCAATTAGCAAAAAACTGTTTGGATTTGAACGAAACACGTTGCATTGAAACTTTTTTGCCGAACGCATTCTGACACATTCGTAAGAAGGAGATTCATCTCCCCATTTCAATGTGTTGCTATTATTGGATATTCAAGCCTTTGATAATAATTAATTTGCCGAGCATCTAAACATCTACCGATTTTTTCATCCTGGGGTGATGACGCGAAGACTTCCATTCTCATTTATTCCATGTTCCACATGATAGAAGTGCTCTGTCGTTAAAAGAAGCAATTTCGTCTTTGAAGGAGTAGTGTTCTATGTTTCGGTCTTTTCTCCATCACAAGCCCTTCCTCTTTAATGTACACCGAAGGAGAAAAGCATTCGGAGTAAAAAAGGTGTTGTACAGCGGACTTTCAAGGCTAACTGTAAATGAACGACCTCACAAAAACAATAAACTGCTCTACAGCTTCACACGGGAAAAAAAAACTGACTGTGAAATCCGTGATCCATCAAAAGCTCGGCCATTTAGTCCTATTTTCCAACACCGACCTTTATTAGCCGATTCATTATCCATCCAACCACGATGACCAACAATCACTGCGTTTCGTCTCCTCCTTTCAGCTGCAGCACGTCTCAGCCATCTCTATGGGAAGCCTCTATTCGAAGCAACATCCGAAATGAAACAAGCGCCGCTTCTTTTGGAATGCTTTTCCTTCCATCTTTGCTGCCCCCTTGCGTGCAACAACGGAGAGCTTTGAAAGAATTGGTCGATATCCTCGACATGGCTATTGAAATTGCTGATGAAGGGGCAGAAATGCGGGCCCAACAAAGACAACGCCGGTCAAGATCTCGCCAGCCACCGCAACAAAATCTTTCTCATCAAGACCGACAGACGCAACCGTAAAGACAATCGGGAGTGTAATATGAGGGCTGAAAGCATGATTCAGGGGCAGCGATGATCGCTTTCTACAATGGCTAGTGAGAAGATCTTGTAAAGAATCAACTATAGAAGAGTACTTCATGTTTTCGAAACTTAAAAGTCTCCATTTTTATAATTGTTGTTATAGCGAAATGTAGGCCGGACTTTGTCGTATGCAATTCCTCCTTGTCTTACCAAGCAACATACCGCCGGTCCTTTGCCAACTTCTCAGAATGAATTGCCTACAATGATACAAAACCACTGTGATGTTTTGCACTCGATTCGCACACCAATTCTGAAAAATTACAGGAGTCACGCGACGGCCACCGGCCGAAGTTACCAAGTCCCAAAATATTTTGCGTTTGCGATAGCCCGTCCACAAGGCCCAATCATTTAACAGCATCTGCACCCGTCGCGGCGAGATGAGTTTGGTTTCAGGATTGCGACAAATCTCCAAAAAGGTGTTTTGGACCTTTTTGCTGACGGTGGGATTGCGCATTAACCTGTTAATACTGTATGGGTATATCACTCGCAGCACGTTAAAGTTGGGATCCAACTTCAATGCCATGGCTTCCAGTTGGGCCAATGCCCGGACATTGTTGAGAAAGTACGGGGGCATTGTAAATTCAAACGATTGAATGAATTTGCTCAATGCCGGGAGCAAATTTTCAAAGCGAATGGTTGGAACGGCCGTCGATAGGCCCTTGGTGTTCTTGGGCCAAATCAATACATCGTCCATGGTCGTCTGGAGGGCCTCCATCAAACGCTTTCGTTCGGAAGGATCCGTGAGTGTCTCTTGTGGCAGCAGTCCCATCTCTCCGCACAAATCGGCAACAGCCTCTAGATTGCGAGCAAAGACTAACTGTGTGACGGCACAGACGATGGCATCCCGAAAAGTCTGGGGAACGTAGCTCACAATGCCGAAATCAATGTAACCTATCTCGGGTTTCCCCGTTTGTGGGTTCCGCACTTTCAATACGTGCGCCAAGTTGGGGTCTCCGTGCAACAATCCATGGTCTATGAGCTGTGAAACGGTCATTTCGATTGCTTGTACAATCAGCTCCAAGTTTTCCTTCTCCTCCTGTTCCTTCTCATCACAGTCATCACATATGTTCGTAAGCCGTATCCCATCGATCCACTCCATGACAATAATACGGTTCGACGACAAGTCGGAAAGGACCTCTGGTACCACAACCTTGACAGTCGGCGACGTTCCCTTCCTGGAGTCATAAAGATTTGAAAAAGCCTTCATGTTTTCTGCCTCCCGAACGAAATCCATGTCTTCCAAAACACGAGATGTAAATTCATCAACCGCTTCGACCAGCCGCACCGAACCAATATCCAGATTGACAAACGGTAGGTTCAAAGTGTTATCGCTGATGGACTCGACCCAGGTAGCTATTGAATGGAAGAGCGTCGTGTCTCTCTCTACTTTCCGTCGCACACCTGGACGCAGCACTTTGACAGCTACATTTCCAAATCCTGGAATGTAGCCCTTGTATACTTGCGCTATCCCACCTGTGGCAACGGGCCTTTTTGACAGCGTCTCCATGAAACGGTCAACATCACGTTTATTTTGAAAGTACGGGTTTCCACTAACCGTCAGGTTTGTTTGCTGCTGTTGTCTCAACGCTGTCTTCAGATCCGTCCGGATCATTCGCTTAGCGGTCAAATTATCAAACGGCGGGACGTTGTAGTGCAAGTCACCCAACGCCTCCGCCAAGGGAATAGGGAGGATATCCGGGCGCGTTGCCAAGATGAGTGCCAATTTCACAAAGGTCGGTCCCAAGGCAGGAATGCCTCTGGCCACTCGTTCTGCATTTGATAGCTGTTTCCTACCTCGTTTCTCGCTCCAAAACGCATCCCAATCATCGTCAGTCGGAATGTGAATCTTAGACAAATCAGGCTTGGATTTGATTACACTACACAGTACTGGTCGCAATATCTCTCCACTCATGATTGAAAAGATTTCTACGAGTCGTTGAAAAACTCGACGTTTTTTGACAATCTGAATGGTTTCCAAATATTTCTCATGTGTTTCTTGAATCATGAGAATGGCATCAGGAAGTTCAATGCTGGGAAATTCCATATTCGCAGTGCGGAAGGAAGATGGGAAGGTGAAGGACGACCAGCCGGATTTTCCATAAGGATAATCATTGGAATCGTCAAACCGATTTTCGTGTCTTGCGGCTTCAGCAGCAAATAAGGGTTGTTTGCTGATGGTGGCGCTTCTTTGGTGACGTTGAATGTGTCTTGAATGCTTTCGTAGTCGAACTTGAGATGGACCGAACGGTTGGAGCGAAGTCGATGTCGAGAATGCATTACCATCATTATAGTGCACCGTGACCTGCAACAGAAAAAAAACACATAGAACAGCGGACATCGTCGCATGCTGTCGCATCGTCTTTCTTTTGTTTCTTTTCCGTGTGGAAACGGCACTTTCGTTTAATGTTAGAGGATGTGGTTCGCATTCGGAGGACTTGTGCATAATCCACCAACTTGGTTCGTCACTCTCCGTATCTTTTTGGTTTTGGTTATCTTTCGCCCGCCCAATACGAGCACAGGTCAATACATCAGTCCATAGAAACGGAGGATGGCCGACGTCCAAAATGACCATGCACAAGTCTGGGGTAGCAAATTCCATGCTAGTCAAGGTATCCCCGTCTCCCACTTGTGGATGCTGCTGCAAATGCCGATGGTGTTGGTGAATGGTCTCGCGCGTATAGCGATGCGTCACCTTTTCGTAAAAGGCGTCGGAATCGCATATTACGATTTTGGGGTTTTCGGATTCTTCGTCCGGTCCACTGGTGCTATAGGTAAGTCGACAGGTGGAATGGAAGTATTGGGCCATGAGATCACCGTCGCATTGTCGATTTGCATGACAATAACCATCCCATGTGAGCGCGGCGACTTGTTGGAAAGTTTCAGGAAGGACTTTTCGGCAAGCTATTCTAGGTGCCATGGCAAGGGATATACAGTTCCAAATCCAGGTCACGTTTTGGCTAGCTTTTTCTTTGGGTGTGTCATGCAAAAAGACCATGAATCCAGCATAAAACTCATTTACAGTGTCGGTCTCAACCGTGAACTGTATTGATGCGGCACTTTGCTGGCCCTGAGGAAGAATCTTGATCGCCTCTACAAAAAAAAGTCCATTGTTGGAGGTAGTCAGGCTAGCTGGCCATTCTGTGTTGCCTGGCCGCCCTGTAACAAACGATCCTTTTTCATCCAAAAGTATCAATGTAGCGCAGTCGGGATGGACATGATAAAGTGCAGAACTAGAAGTACTGCATATCCCATCACTGTTTGTGGAAGACGGTGAGCCGACAACAGCTTTTTCGCCAACAGCTGTTCTCATCCGCAACAAGTTTGTCCATGCAATAGTAGCGGCTTCTCGAAGCGCCGCCTCTGGACTTGGATCATTTTCGTGTGTTATCGTCGTAGCCATTGTAACGATTGATCTCTGGTTGAAATGATGCAAATGATGGCTTCGGAAGATCTGTGTGACGAAATCGTAACGAGAATAATTCTGGCAAGAATAATGTTGTTCTGGGATGTCGGCGAAACCTCATGATGACGATGCATAATCAGTCGCAGAAAGAGAAAAGTCGTGTCAGACAAGAACTCGAACACTTACGGTCAATCATCACACAACATCATGAGGGAATGAGGGATGGCGGTCGCGCGCACATGGGCAGGTCATCCCAAGTTCATTTTCGTTGCGATTAGTAGGTCGGAAGTACGACGCTCCGAGTACTTCTGTCTACGATAGTCTTACTGCGGTAGTCGTAGTTGCAAAATATTACCCACTCCTCCGTAGTAGTAGTGGATGAACGTTCAAAGACTTACTGTCGTAGTAGTTGAACTTCTTGGATAGATAACAAATTTCTAGAAGCATGTTTACAGTTAATAAGCACATTAGATGAGGAAGGACGTGGCCAACAAAACAGCGACAAGAAACAGGGCTTGTGACGGTTTCAATTTGGAAGAATCGGCTGTTTCTGCTGTCGGTGCTTCTGGTTGCTCAGTCTCATTGCTAACTAAATGAGGGTATAATTCTTCGATGAAAGCCGACATAACTGTGAATGCATTCGTCGCAGCGATGCTGAAGAAAACACCCATTACATTTCCATCTTGGTCTGCTCCGGCAAGATCGCTGAGGGATCGGAAAAATAAGAATGGGACATCGTGTTGAAACGCAATATGGGCTGTTGCAGCAGTTTCCATGTCTAGGCACTGGGCTTCAAATTCTTCAAACACGTACTCGCGATACCGAACGTTGTCGACAAACGTAGGTCCAGACACACCGTTGCCACCAACAACGATCTTGGGAGTATAGTCTAGTTCAAAATCATCTGTGCTGTTCAAAAGCGTGACAGTATTCGCCACCTTTTTGGCAGCTTCCAGCATCGTTTCATCAACAGAGAACCAAAACTATGGGGGGGAGACAATTTGCGTCAGACAAAGCCGTAGTAATTCTTCTTCACAAGATCCATAAAACAGATACCGCACCTTTCGTGTATTGCCCTCAGAAATTTGATTCAGAGAGTCTTCAGCGTTTGGGTCTGGGGTCTGGATTGTCTTTGGATAGATGAATTCAAAGTTTGATGCTTCTCCAGCCTCCCAGTCACACGCTGCGTCTCCAAAAAGGTATCGCGATACACCATCCCAACCTCCACAGTTCTTTCCAACAATGATGTCCTGTTCAAAATCCACTGGTTCGTAGATGCCATTGCCCAAATCCTTTCCGTAAATCTGCATCTGATACATGGCCCATTGGTCAGGAATGACAACGTCACCGATTTGAAGACTTGGATCGACTCCGCCCGCAATACCACCTCCTGTCAATCGCTCAACTCCAGGATATAGTTGTAGCATGAGGGCCGTAGATGCAGCAGCGTTTTCAATACTGACACCAGTCAACGTTGCAACCACATTGGCACCGTGAATTGTTCCTCGGTAGAACTTGCGTCCACCAAATATCATAGTTTCAGCTGCATTCATGATTGCCAAGAGAGCATCCAATTCCGGCTTGTAAAAGCTCAGAACCCCCAGAAGACCGGGAGTATCTTCACCAGGGGAATGGTCATTCGGTTCTGGAAGCGTCTCTGCAGCATTCGAGAGAGGAAGCGCTTCCAAAAAGGCAGTCATTGTGGTAACAGCATTGGCTGCTGCCACTCCAAAGAAAACCGAAAGGACGTTTCCCTCAGACTCTCCACCTGCTAAATCTGAGAGGGAGCGGAACACGATGAAAGGAACGCCAAACTGCTTGCAGACACTGGCCAACGCCGATGATTCCATATCGACGGCAACCGCGGTAAATGTTTCAAAGACATAGTTTCGGAAGTCAGCATTGTCCACAAAAGTTGGCCCTGCCACTCCATTACCTCCCACCCTCACAAGTGGTTGGTAGTCCAGACTGACATCACCGACCTCGTTGGCGAGCTCTGTTGACTCTGCAACTGTTTGTGCCACAGCGTACATTTCAGAATCCACTTCAAACCACCCATACACTCGATCCCCTTCAATCGTGCCGGTTTCTCCTTCAATGTTGGGGTCGGCTCCGTACGAAGCCGTTGGGTAGATCAAGGTGTAATTCCAGGTAGTGCTTCCCACTTCACAAGTGGTAGCTTCAGCGGGAGTGTCAGAGGTGAAACCAGCACCACAGTCATTGCCCAACAGCATGTTGGTCGTCCATCCAGGAATTTCATGGGAGCCGTCCTCTTCTTCTTTGGCAAAGTGCTGCTTTTGATACATTGACCACCGCTGAGGAATGACAACATCACCTACCCTTAATGATGGGTCCTGACAGACAGAAAGAAAGATAGAGAGAGAAAAAACCATCCTTTCAGTGAGAATTGATCATCGGCCGTTGAATCATCTACGAAGCATGACCTGTGCTTTGTATCAACTCACGATCCCACCAGCGATCCCACTGCCGACGACCCGATCAATGGTGGGAAATTTTTGCAACATGATCGATAATGTGGCGGCCGCATTGGAAATGCCAACTCCCGTGTTCACCAAGATGACGTTGTGACCACGGTATTGCGTCACGTAGAACTTGCGGGCACCGAAAATGTATTCCTCAATCGTATTGTTTTCGAGGCGCACTTGCTCCAAGAGGGCGTACATTTCGGGCACCCAAAAAGATACTATGCCAATATCACAGTTGATCGACGAGATCAAACCACCCAGCCATATCAGCAGGCCGAAGGTAAGCTTGGAGATGTTGATCATGTTGGCCGATTCGATATTCGATTGAATCACGAGACGAGAGAAGCCGCGAATAGGTTGTCATGCACTTCGCAGTAGAATGAGGGATGATGAAAAAATAACATGATTATTATGAATACGAAAGAAGCAAACGAAAAGAAATCATCGGAAGATTTGATCTTCGCGTCAAATCGCGAGGAACATCAACCCTTCAAAGAATTCCAATCCTAACATCCTGTGAAGTATCTTCTGACAAAATCTACGGAAGAAGAAAATCGAGAAATTCATTCCACATATTCAATATATTGACGGGCGCGCGTATGGCATAGGTATGCTTTTTCACTTTTCCCTCACGAAAGGATCGTCGCGACGTCGCGAGTCACATGCCAACAGTCCGTGTGGATCTTTGCATCCTCCCTTTTACAGATTAGCCACAACGTTGTTGTTGACATCTGCTTTCTACTACCTACTAGATTGCATAGATATCCACATCGCTGCCTTTTCCAAACAGTGCGTTACCAGTAAATCTGTTTCCCCCTGTTTCGTTTCCAGATTTTATTTTCTTCTTTCGAAATCGTCATCGAGCTGACTGTGAATAAAAAACAACGTCGAAGGGGCGGTGTCCGTCCTTGGAAATGCGACGATCTCTCTTATCGGCAGTGCGAGACAGGTGTAAAATAATGTATGGCAGAAGATTCCTACTTTGATTTTCGTTACCAACCCGATTCACGGATAGGATCAACCACCATACCAAACCAAAACATTCAACAACAGATCCTTCATCCTTGAACTTCTTCTTTTCGAATCTCTTTCTCTTGCACCCATTGCACTTTGTAAGAGAGGTATACGACGTACATTATTCATTCCGTTGGTACCATGGACATGTTATCCGAGTCGAAAGATGGTACGATCCAAAATGTAACCAATGATACAACACCACCAACAACCGACAAACCTATTATTTGCGTTTTGGATCCCAGTCATAACATGTTTCGAGTGACACGAGCCAAAGGCAAAGCCTTGGCCTCGGGTGGATTTGGTGTGACAATTCGAATGGAGGAAGAAAAAGATGATAATGACGAGGAGGAAGTAACGGAAGAGGAAGTAATCGAGGTAGAAAACGGCATGGAACAGCACACAACCCAACCTTCTTCACTAAAATCGAATGCACATGCGAATCCATCCATTTTTCTGTTCATTGAGGAAGCACTGTTTTTGCACGAACGAGGATTGCTGCAAGCAACCATGTATCAGCCGTCTGGAGAAAGCGCCGACCCAACGATTCTTGACACGTCCCAACTTCATCAATTACTACCAGCCATGGGCATGAGCCTCGCCATGTATCTGATATTTTCCCATTTGCGGTCACAAGAGTTTCGAGTCTTGCGACATGATCCACAACGATTTGATATTTTGCGGCGACAGATCGAACACGGCTTGTCCAAGTTGGAATCGAACCGTCTTCGACGCCAAGTGCGTGAATCGATTCAACACGCCGCCATACCCACAATACCCATGGGAGACGAACACAGTTTCACAATTCAACTCTGTTGGGACTGTTACCAACCCAATTGTCAATTTGCCAAGACCCGTCCGGGTCTTCCTGATTTTTACGTGGCTGCCACGTACTATTCGATCCCATTGGTACAGTTCACCGAGTTGCAACAACTCGTCCAAGACAAATGTCATGGAATTCCGTTAAAAGTTGCAACTGTTTCGGATTCGGGAACGGTTGTTATGTTTGGAGTGTCAGAGTATGGCGTCCCAGCCATCCATGATAATATCCATGATAATAATGGGGAAGAAACACTAAAGGCTCCGGGGACAGAAGTGATAGAACCAATGATGCGTTCGACAAAATAAATAATCTTGCTTCTACCGATTTTTCGTCTTGCGATACAGGAGGCCCTCCAATGGGCTCAGTGTCGGCACAATTTTACCTTTCTGTTGCTTGAAAATCCTAGGTTGCTGCGTTACGCTCGGCGGATTACAACAACTACATTGACCAAACGGCAATTGTGGTAGCTCTGTCATCATTATTGGAGGGTTTGGACAAGCCAAATTGAAAATGTCCACAAACATATTATTTTTACTCGGAGTACGACTTCCTATATATTATTTTGTTATGGAAATGTGAGTCTCTTCTCGCGGATATTTTGGAATTTTGAGCTGGCGTGCGGTCGACAAGATGCTTCTTCTTTGATCTATCAATTCGATTTCACTGGAACTGTTATCACGGTATCACACATCACACCACAAAAGCATCATCGCTAATCGTCGCACAGAAAGAAAACGAAATAACGACACATTCGTTGAAAGTTGATTCTATTCCTTGTTGTCGAATCGCCCAAAGAACGGAAATTACAGCATATCACACCACCTTCCTGTCGGTCGGTCCTTTGAATGGTCAAAAACAACGATTTATCAGCTCTAGGCGAAAATAATAATATTACGAATGTCGAACTGTAGGTTTCGACAATTTTCCGTTCTCCTGACATGGCATCCATAACCCCACTTGACAGCGCCGATTCTCCCCTTCCGCATCATTCAATTGAGATCGTATCATTTCATTTCCTTCCAACGGAGATTCTTAAGACGATTCTCAAACACTACTGCGATGGATACACGTTGAATCAATTTTGGCTGGCAGCCCTGACTTGTCGAAGGAAATGGAAAAAGGGCAGTACAAAAACTTTCCAAGAGGTTATTTGCAGTATCTTGGCTGAATGTGTTGAAAGCCGAGCAAAATACATTCATGGCAGGCTCAAGAAATATAATTTGCAACGACGCATCTTGCGCTTGAATGATCTAACATGTGACCCAACGCAATCGATCTCAAAATTGTGTTTTGCTATTGACTTTTATGAGAGTGTTCCATGGAACATTATATGGTGCGGCACATTGCATTTCCGAGATCCAAGTGCCTCTCGACCCTTTGATGCAAACTCATCATTGGTGGAACAAGGAGTGAAAGTGTTGATAGTTACTCTTCCTGAACGTTGGAGAGAAAGTCATGCACTTGGGTGGTTTGAGAAATCCAAGAAATGTTTCACCAGCAACAACAAGGGACAGTCGGATACAGCTCTCGACCATGAATATACCGCGATTGAGTTGGTGCTACAAAAGTACAATTTTCTTACTGTGGCACCACATGGACGAATCATTGGAGTAACAAAAGAGGACAAGCAAGCACTTGAGCGAATGTCGCGCCGAATGCAACAAAATGATTTGGTTGGGACCTTCCCCACCAGCTACCGCAACCGTGGAAGCAATACTGAAAGGCCTGATTATTTTGTTTGTCGAGTTGTTAGCTTTGCGCAAGCGAAGGAAAAAGTCGAGCAAGTACTCGGCTCTGCACGTGGAAAATTCAACGAAGAAACGAATAAAATGGAACCCACGTCCCCGATAACTCTAAATGATGCAGAAGACCTTGCTTGCAAGATATACAATGATGTGTTGGAAAAAAACCAAATTTCTTCATTCAATAACGACGATAGTCTTTATTGCAGCTGGGAATGTGAATACGAAGACCCCTTCCTCAATAGACCCTCTCCACTTTTGGCATGCTATCGAGAATACAGCCAGCTTTTTGGGGTAAAATCATTGTGGTGACTGCTTTTTGGACGAAAACTTGCATCCGAAAAAATTGATCCGGTGGCAGCTTCTTTACATCACTCTGGGAAGAAGTTAACAAGGATATAGCAAAGTTTTATCTGCCAAACAAGAGATTTTCTATTCTCGCCAATGATCGATCTTTTCATGTGGCGACGCACCCCAGCAATCGTGTATAACGTTCCCCTCAAATTTTAGAAGCAGACGCAAACGCGTGATTGGCGTTTGTGGGAAACTAAGTTGTCATTACGTCACAGTAGCATCTTCAATCTTTTTACGATCGATAAAGAGACGACCCATCAAAACTGCCATCGCTACAAGCTTCCCATGAAGATTCTAAGCGGACTATCATACTCCGATTGAACATATAAATCCCTACCCCTACCACATCGTTACTCACAAAATCTTGTGGCTCACGTTGGGCGCGGTGGCACGATCATTCGACGGAGTCGATTGTTCGCGCAACCCAAACCAAAAATAATGCTTTAAGTATTTGGTCTTGTGATTGTCTGACCACAACATTGTTTTTCAAAAACAATTTACAGTTATCTACAAGGCTGTAGAAGATCATTCAAACAGGTATGTAAAATTTAACGGCCACTTTATCCACCGCCGGATGATTGGAACGCGGCCACAGGATATTTACCCAATCAATCGAATGGTGCACCCAAATAAACGCAATCGGGAACACGGAATAATGTTCCTCTGATCTTCAACGTCCAACGAAAATTCTTTCTGGATCTTCGGGAAGTGCCACAAACAGCTATTTTTGAATTTGTTGGGTGAATATTTGATAGTGGGAAAAGTACTGCAGAGACGCATTCGCTTGTTTACTGTCATTGCATCCAAATTGTTGTCTATTCAACAAATCACTCATTTGCGGGATTTGATTAGAACCTACCCCAGCATCGTAAGCTCCACAAGATTCCCTGCAAGAGCTCTAGCGTAACATCATGAAGGTTCAATCCTTGGTCTTGTCCTCAATCCTAGCCGCTCTCTCTACGCCGACTGAAGCGTTATTCGGCAGCAGATCCAGCAGCAACTATCGAAGCGAAAAACAGCGCTTCAACAATCGTTCCATCAATGAATCAATTGAACCTCGCCTTGAAACAGTGGAGGATGACAAGTTGATGCAGCGCTGCCAGGGCGATTGTGATAACAACCAAGACTGTGGCCTAGGTCTAATTTGTTTCAAGAGACAACCGTTCGAAGCCGTTCCTGGATGTCAAGGTGGGGAGTCGGAAGCTGTCGGTCTGGACTATTGTGTGCGATTCGTTGATTACAACATCTGGTTAAATGATATGATTAGTAACCCGGTTGAGAGCGATTCCACGATTGCACCATCTTCCCATCCAACTCCGTCAGCTACGGATCCTCCTTCTTTCCAAAACTACACACCACCGACGCAATCACCGACCAAAATGCCTACAGAAGCACCGATCGGTGATGCCGATACGTTGCCTCCAACTCCTCGTCCTACTTACAACAAGAATCCACCGACAGAAATCCCAGTAGACAGTGTGGAAATTTTCGAACCAACAGACAGTCCTTCAGACAGCCCCACCAAAAGCCCAACAGCGCGTCCGTCCAGTGCTCCTTCGGAATCCAGTGGGCCATCTGCGGTTCCGTCCTATTTGCCGTCAGCGGTTCCGTCGGCTATTCCATCCAGCGATCCGTCAGTCGAACCTTCTTCGGTTCCGTCATCCGCTCCATCAGTTGAACCATCTTCTCTACCTTCCGTAGAACCTTCTGCTGCGCCATCCGCGGAACCTTCATCCATCCCATCGTATTTACCCTCATCAGCACCAAGTAGTTCTCCTTCCAGCATACCAAGTGCTGCACCCTCAGTGTCGATGGCACCTTCGATCTCAAGTGCTCCTAGTATGACTCCCTCAATCTCTTCGATGCCTTCTGCCGAACCTTCCGCAGCTCCTTCGGCAGCGCCATCTATTTCCAGTATGCCATCCCTTGAACCGTCATCAGCTCCTTCTGCTGTACCATCTTCGGCTCCTAGCGCTGGTCCAACAGTGAGTGTCGCTCCATCCAACGCTCCTTCCGTGTCATCTATGCCTAGCACCACTCCTTCATTGAGCTCAGCCCCAAGCTATGAGCCAAGTGCCGCTCCTTCCGATGCCCCTTCAGCAGCGCCATCTGTTTCCAGTTTGCCGTCGCTGGAACCGTCATTAGCTCCATCAACTGAACCATCTTCGGCTCCAAGCGCAGATCCGACGGTCAGTGTCGCGCCATCCAATGCTCCTTCCTTGTCATCCATGCCTAGCTACTCTCCTTCTTTGAGTTCAGCCCCGAGCTATGAGCCAAGTGCCGCTCCTTCTGTGGAACCATCGGCCTCACCAAGTACCGAGCCTAGTGCCGCTCCAAGTGTGGAACCTAGTTTCGTTCCAAGTGCCGAGCCCTCTGTTAGTTCGCAGCCCTCAACTTCTCCTTCGTATTCCTCCATGCCAAGCTCATGGCCATCGTCGTCCCCATCATACACTCCGACCACAGAACCGACGTCCGAGTTCGTTGGGGAAGCCGAAGTATTACCTCCATTCAACATACCTAGTCCTCGCCCAACTCCCCATCCCACCCATTTTCCTACTCCTCGCCCAACACCGTGCGTATATCCTAACATTTGCCAATTACTCAAGATGTGATTTTTACTCACTGTATGGCTCTTTTTCTTCCTCTAAATTTGTTAGGAATCCCACTCCTCGGCCAACACCGTAAGTCATTATTCAGTTTTCTCGGATGATTGTAGGTAGAGCTTTGATGCTCCCGGTTCTAATATCATCTTGACTTTTGTTCCGTTGTATTTGCCACAGAGAACCAACGCCGAATCCTACCCTAGCACCTACGCCATTGCCAACCGAAAAGCCATCACGTCGTCCTACACGTCGTCCTACTGCAAGTCCAAATTTGGGTCCTTCTTCCGCCCCAAGTGACACGCCTTCTTCATCCAGCGCGCCGTCTAATGAACCAAGTAACAGCTTGCAGCCCAGCAGATCTCCTTCCGTTTCACCTTCCGTTTCACCTTCTGTCTTACCCTCGGCGTCACCATCCTATTTACCTTCCTCCATGCCAAGTACCAGTATTGCACCATCTGGCATACCCAGTGTTGTACCCAGCGAAGAACCGTCCGTGTCCTTGGCTCCATCTGTGTCCAATGAACCAACCCGATCCGTCCCTACAGTAAGTTACATGTGATTGGCGGGAGATGTGTGAGACGAATATCGCATTTTCCAATTCACAAACATTTGTTTCTCATTTTGGTCGCAAAAATAAACAGCCACGCCCTTCTCCAGATCCGACACCTCAACCAACTCGTCGACCCACTCCTGAACCGACAGGTCAACCAACACCGTAAGTTCGCCATTCCTGCCCATCGAAGCCAAAAAGATGATATCCGATTTCTCTCATTCTCTCTCTCTCATTCTGCCCCCCCCCCCCCCCCCCCAAGTAAACCAACACCAGTACCAACACCTAATCCCACACCTGAACCAACGCCTCAACCGTCCTTGAAACCTACTCCAAGACCCACAATTCCTCCTTCGTCATTGGCATCAGATCCAGGTTTCGGAATCTTCCCACTGACAGATCGCCCTACTAGTATCCCATCAGATTTACCAAGTGATAGTCCAAGCTCATACCCTAGCAGCAGTCCCTCAGATTCACTCACCATAGCACCGACTGACAACCTTGTAGCAGATTCGACAACCCAAGGTCCGTTACCAGCAAAGACAACCATTCCAACAGAAACCCATACTGTCATTCCAACTGCATCTCCAAATGAATCTCCCACAAGTAGGCCACAAGCAGCAACAAATGCACCAACAGGAACCCAAACTTCAAGTCCTACTGCATCTAAAAGTGTTTCGATTGATGAGACAGAACAATTGTCATCAGAACCGACTGGATCTCCTTCTGAGAGTCCATCAACATCTTCCCCAACAATCACTCCAACTGACAGCCCCACAGCTTTGCCAACAGAACTAGAAGAGAAAGCTACTCCAACAGCCTCTCCAACGGACTCCCCCACAAGTAGCCCCACAGAAGCAGAAACAGACCTTCCAACAGTCTCTCCTACTGATTCACCCATAAGTAGGCCCACAGAAGCAGCGACAGACCCTCCAACAGCAAACCCAACAGCATCTCCTACTGATTCACCAACAAGTAGCCCCACAGAAGCAGAGATAGACCCTCCAACAGACATTCCAACAGTCTCTCCAACTGACTCACCAACAAGTAGCCCCACAGAAGCAGAGATGGACCTTCAAACTCCCAGCCCATCCAAGGTTTCCATTTTTCCTGTTGATGATACAGAGGTTATCTCCCCCATCTCCAGCCCAACAATAGAAGAGTCGGATTCTCCAACAGGCATTCCAATCGCTCTTGAAACTGATTTTCCAACCCCCAGCCCATCACCAGGAGATAAAGAGATTTTCATGTCTCCTGTTGATGATACGGAGATTTCCTCCCCCATATCTAGCCCAGCAGCAGGACAAACAGAGGCTCCAACAGGCATTCCAATTGCACCTGAAACTGAATCTCCCACCCCCAGCCCAACAGTAGGAGAAACAGAGGCCCCAACAGGCATTCCAATTGCACCTGAAACTGAATCTCCCACCCCCAGCCCAACAGCAGGAGAAACAGAGATTTTCATGTCTCCTGTTGATGATACGGAGATTTCCTCCCCCACATCTAGCCCAACAGCTGGAGAAACAGAGGCTCCAACAGGCATTCCAATTGCACCTGAAACTGACTCTCCCACCCCCAGCCCAACAGCAGGAGAAACAGAGATTTTCATGTCTCCTGTTGATGATACGGAGATTTCCTCCCCCACATCTAGCCCAACAGCTGGAGAAACAGAGGCTCCAACAGGCATTCCAATTGCACCTGAAACTGACTCTCCCACCCCCAGCCCAACAGCAGGAGAAACAGAGATTTTCATGTCTCCTGTTGATGATACGGAGATTTCCTCCCCCACATCTAGCCCAACAGCAGGAGAAACAGAGGCTCTAACAGGCATTCCAATTGCACCTGAAACTGACTCTCCCACCCCTAGCCCAACAGCAGGAGAAATAGAGGCTCCAACAGGCATTCCAATCACACTTGAAACTGAATCTCCCACCCCCAGCCCAACAGTAGGAGAAACAGAGGCCCCAACAGGCATTCCAATTGCACCTGAAACTGACTCTCCCACCCCCAGCCCAACAGCAGGAGAAACAGAGATTTTCATGTCTCCTGTTGATGATACGGAGATTTCCTCCCCCACATCTAGCCCAACAGCAGGAGAAACAGAGGCTCCAACAGGCATTCCAATTGCACCTGAAACTGACTCTCCCACCCCTAGCCCAACAGCAGGAGAAATAGAGGCTCCAACAGGCATTCCAATCGCACTTGAAACTGACTCTCCCACCCCCAGCCCAACAGCAGGAGAAACAGAGATTTTCATGTCTCCTGTTGAGGATACGGAGATTTCCTCCCCCATATCTAGCCCAACAGCAGGAGAGACAGAGGCTCCAACAGGCATTCCAATTGCACCTGAAACTGATTCTCCCACCCCCAGCCCAACAGCAGGAGAAACAGAGATTTTCATGTCTCCTGTTGATGATACGGAGATTTCCTCCCCCATATCTAGCCCAACAGCAGGACAAATAGAGGCTCCAACAGGCATTCCAATTGCACCTGAAACTGAATCTCCCACCCCCAGCCCAACAGCTGGAGAAACAGAGGCTCCAACAGGCATTCCAATTGCACCTGAAACTGAATCTCCCACCCCCAGCCCAACAACAGGAGAAACAGAGATTTTCATGTCTCCTGTTGATGATACGGAGATTTCCTCCCCCATATCTAGCCCAACAGCAGGACAAATAGAGGCTCCAACAGGCATTCCAATTGCACCTGAAACTGACTCTCCCACCCCCAGCCCAGCAGTAGGAGAAACAGAGGCCCCAACAGGCATTCCAATTGCACCTGAAACTGAATCTCCCACCCCCAGCCCAACAGCAGGTGAAACAGAGATTTTCATGTCTCCTGTTGATGATACGGAGATTTCCTCCCCCACATCTAGCCCAACAGCAGGAGAAACAGAGGCTCCAACAGGCATTCCAATTGCACCTGAAACTGACTCTCCCACCCCCAGCCCAACAGCAGGAGAAACAGAGGCCCCAACAGGCATTCCAATTGCATCTGAGACAGGCTCTCCCACTCCCAGCCCAACAGTAGGAGAAACAGATGCTCCAACAGGTATTCCAATTGCACTTCAGACTGAATTTCCCACACCTAGCCCATCACCAGGCGAGATAGAGGATCCCATCCTTCCTGTAGATGACACAGAGGTTTTCTCCCCCATTTCTAGCCCAACAGGATTGGAAGCAGGCCCTTCAAGCTTAGCATCAAATGATACAGAGGTTTTCATCCTTCCTGTTGATCCAGCAGACCTCTTCCCAGGATGCACTGTAGACGCCAATGGAAATGGAATTTGCGATGAGCTAGAAACTCATGTGAGTGAATACTGCCCATGCAATGCATTTTCAAATCATGAGCAGTACGTTTCATGTGTCACTTCAGAAACACAGGCTCTTGTTGATGCTGGCGCTATTTCTGCAACAATGCAAGGATGGGTAGTGTCGGAAGCAGCCGATTCAAATTGCCCGTAATTTTTTCTGTTGTGTGGAGAGTTCAATTTGCATTCAGTTGAAAACTGTCGTGCTGTTGTAATGATTTGAACTGTCGCGATCCAATGATAATACTCCAGTAGTACTAAAATGCATTTTATTATATAATATTATTACTACTAGTATTGTGTGGAGTCTTGACAGCAGAGATAGATGGATGGATGACAAGCATCCAAGGCCAAATCTTGTTGGCATCACATGCAACAACAAAACATATTGTAGTACTATGATACGTGGAACCGTACTTCTGGTAGTGGTATGGGAGCGTTTTTTATCATACGACTAGTAGTCTACAGGTAGACTACCGGTACCTCTCTCTAGAAATAGGTATCATACATTCTGAACTACCGTACTCCGAGTACTCTGTTCGACTAAACGGTAGTAGAGTACTACGGTACAAGTAAATGCTAACTGTATTCCGATTAGGTACGTTGTATTACGTAAGTTCGGTACGGTAGTATGTTACTACGGTGCTCATGCCCTACAATGCCTGCGCGTATCGAAATTCTACTACCGTAGACCTGGGTATAAAGTACCGGTACTCCGTGTATGGCCAGCTGCTATGATAAACTGTTACTTCGAAGTAGTATTCGTTGTTCGTTGAGTGATTTGCTCATTTTTGCCGTTACGAAAATAATATCGAAGAACCAGCAGGATGATTGTGCTTTCACATTTTCGTCATCGGAATTCATCTGTCCCACTGGTTGTCGATGCCAACAAAAAACGAAATCTTGCCACTTCATCACACCGTTATTGGTTGCAACTGTATACAACGTAGTAGTACAAGACAGTAATGCGATGGTGATATTATTGGTGTCTAACATGATTCAAGGTCTGCTTCTTTTCTGTTGCGTCTGCAGTGTGTCGAGTGTTGGAAACATCCGTGGATCCGGACGAAATTTGCAAGATTTCAATTTGGTGGACCCGAATGTCGGCAAGGATCCCATAGTCAATGCCACGGGAGCTGATCCAGAGCATCTCTACCCTCTTGGAAGGTGTCAAGGAGATTGCGATGAAGACTCGCACTGTATGGAAGGATTGAAGTGCTTCCAGAGAGATGCAAATGATGCGGTGCCAGGTTGCAGTGGCGGGGAACAAGATGGGACTGTATCAGATTATTGCATTCGTTTGGAAGACTTTCCTGAAGAGACATCAGGAAGAGTACCATCGGCCATCCCTCCGAGCGTTCCTTCATTTCACCCATCCTCGATTCCTTCGACGGCACCATCTTCTATCCCATCCGATTTGCCTTCCAACATCCCAAGCTCGGTTCCGACTCTACCCTGGGGAAAACTCGCCGTTGTTTCAGAGCCCATGAGTGGTCCATTAGGACTTTGTGAAGGAGACTGCGATTCGGACGATGACTGTGAAGCCGGTCTCATTTGTTGGTTGCGGGACTCTGGAGTCTGGAGATGAACCCATACCGTATTGTCAAGGTTCTCCTGGAGAAAGTCGAAGCGATTTTTGTGTGTACGAAGGTGCAGCTTCGGAGTCACCGTCGGCTGTTCCTAGCCCAGAACCAACACTCAGTCAAGTGCCATCGGAAAGTCCCACCTCGAGCAAAGCTCCATCAGCGAATCCAACGGAAAGCATGGTACCATCTGTTTCACATGCCCCATCGACATCGGTATCTCCATCAGTGCATCCAACGATAAGCAGAGTTCCATCCGTCACACCGACAAAATCGAATGCCCCATCTGCATCCGTTTCTCCATCGGTGCCTCCAACGGAAAGCATGGCTCCGTCTGTCGCCCCGTCTGTATCGACATCTCCAACCATTGTACTCCCTCCGCTTCATGACTTAGGTGCCTTGCCACCTTCGGACAAAGCTCCAATGACATTATGCGAAGGCGACTGTGACGATGATTCTGATTGCGTGCCTGGACTCGTTTGTTTGAAGCGAAACGCGGGCGACGATGTTCCAGGATGCCAAGGTGATTTATCCAGTGCTTCTAATTTTTGTGTCAAATCGGATACCAAGGCTCCATTGGTAGACTATGGGGAAAGTCCTCCAGATGCTTTCAAACCGTTCCGATTCTGCGAGGGTGACTGTGATGACGACAGTGATTGTGGGAAGGGGCTTGTTTGCAGACAGAGAGTCGCGGGAGAAGACGTTCCGGGATGCGAGGGAGATTTTTCCAGCGAATCGGACTTTTGTGTTTGGCCGTAAGAGAGAGAGAGTTGCAGAAAAGTAATTAGAGAGAAAACTTTTTAGAATTCCAGTGTAGCAATATATCAGCATGTAGGGCCGAGCGTATAGACCAGCACAAACGACAGTTTTTACATCGGACGATCGCCCCTCGACATTCATGTCGGCAGTGTCAGACTTTCATAACAGGCCACTTGTTGCTTGACATGAACGTAGGTATACGCAAAGGGTCCGTAGAGTGTGCCATAATAAATGGGCATGTTCAACCATTCTTCCGGTAGGTGAAGGAATTCCCAAATATTAATGACAAACAAAAATCCAAAGCTAATGAGTACCGCCAAGAAGGGATAGGCCGGCAAGACCTTGAAAAAGGCCCAACCGACCTTGGGCAAGAATGCGGAGCAGAACGGCATGCGTTGGGTCCTCATGTTTGTGTTGTTATTCTTGTTAGAGGAGGAGGTTGTGTTGGTAGATGCTGTGCCTTTGGTTTGGTCGTTACTGTTCCTTTGGAATAACACCTTGCGGTTGATGTCGACGTATAATGCTCCGATATAGCAAGATGCCGCCAAACCAATCTTAAAGGGCCATGAAAAGATGTACAGCAGTTCGGTAGCAGAATGGAACCAGTCCGTCACTCCCACTATACGATCCAAGATGTTCACCATCAATACCACACCGGCCATGAGGTATGTTAGGCGTTGTTTCAATGTAGTAAACGTTGCTGCCGTTTGTTGAATATTGCGTCCGGTGAGGAAACTACGGCTGCCGCTGTTACTACTACTACTAGTACTACTCCGACGGTTGTTGTCATCATTGGCAAAAACTAAATACTCCGATGCCAAGTATGTCAAGAAGAGAGAGTTGCAGAGTTCTGAAATCATCCTGGTGGGAGGTGAGGTATCCACCTCACCCTACTTGAGTTACTAGCTAGTGTAGTAGATTGGATGTGGCTTTCAAGGAAGAATCATCATCTTCTGTCCTCGCAATCCAAATCAACGGCACTTGACGTGTATCATACGTAGTATGACACGTCGTAGAGAAGAAGAACAGTTGGAGGGGGTTGGAGGGAAGTCTGGATTGGATACTTATACTACTACTAGTATAAAATGTATGATCGGTACTAAACGTAATAAGCAGGGTTCAAGATTCAGCAACATGAATTAACTGTAAAGGGATAAGGCTACACTTGCACCTCGCGTTGTTCATCATCATCCCCATCACACAGTCAGTCACCACGACCACCCTCTCTCTCGGCCTTCTACCGGTATCATACACTCTCTAAAGAGAGCTTTCACTTCTCTTCTTCTGTCCTTTATTTACATTCTATCTTTCAATCAACGGAAGTTGCAGTGAAAAAAAGAAAGAGGGGATATTCTGTCAGAAGGCGTGGTTGCAGCTGAGAAAAGCATTATTTTTATTTCCAATTGAAAAAAAAAACGACCGTTGGCAACGTGGTGTCCCTTTGGGAACAACAAAAACAACAACGACAACAAACCATCCAAATTTCTTCGGGATCCGCACGCTACAGATTCATATTGAAAAAAAAAACATAGCGGTCTTCCAAAAAATGAACGCCATAAGTCACTCCAACAACAGGTCTATCCATGAAGGCAGTTGTTCCGGTCATGCCGTTTCACGATCCAATGAGTTGTTGTCATGTGCCAAGACGTCATGGAAAATTTCTCAACAAGCGCAATCATCCTCCGATATCGATTCTCCGACTGTTGCTCCGTCACCGCCCCATTTTCGCTTGGCCTCTCCGTCGGATCCACCGCCATCCAATTTGATTCTGTTGGAAGACGGATTGACACTCTTGCGGAGCATGCAATATGGTTTGAAACAACTCCAACTTCTCGTCCGAAGAAGGGGACACACCAACGATCCTACTCAAGAAATTGCCACCCTTACCAAACAACTGGAACAGGATACACAAGAGTTGACCGAGTTTTGTACTTCTCTATTACAAAAACGCCGTCGCAGTCCCCAAGAACGGAAGCATTGGGAGTATGTTGTTCAATGGTTTCAACAGGTCGCCGCCAGGTATTCGGAACAGCTGCAAGAGTGTCTCAAATTGCGGGGAGAAATTTTGACGGAACAGGCACAACAACGACGGAAATTAACGGCAGCCAATGGAAAGAGTCACAACGCCAATCGCAAACCACCCTCGCATTTGAGAGGAACGGCCGCTGCAACGCCGCTGTTTGATAGTCCCTTATTCCATGACCCGTCACCACCCAAAAAGGCAACTACTACGTCCAGAGGACCGCAATACAATGGCAATGGAGTAGCAGCAGCAGCAGCACCTCCACCCGCATATACCAACGGTCATAATAATGCTGTTGGTGGTGTCAAACCAACTCCTACGGGATACGGTGGGGGTGTCACAACAACTCCAACCCCCACAGGAGGCTACAACGGAACAACAGGCTACGGCTACAACGGTAGCCAAAATAATTATTATTACAACAGCAGCAACAGCAACAATATCAATACTGTTCCTCCATCGAATGTTGCCATGGGAGTACGACAACGACGTGGAGGTAGTACTAACATGTCAAACATGAACTCGACGGTTCCGTTTCAAGAGCAAGAAGAAGAGGAAGAACAAAAGGTCCATTCCCAGATTCAAATACGACAAAACAAACGTGAGACGCAGAAACGTCTCAACGAAGCGAGACAGGCCGAAACGATGTTGGGCGAGTTGGGTCAGATGTTCGGTAAGATGTCCACGTTGATCAGTCAACAGGGCGAAACGTTGGAGAAGATCGAAGACGACGTCGAATGTGCCCTAGTCGACGTCACGGCCGGCCAGGAAGAACTGACGAAACTGTACGGCATCAAAAAGGGGAACCGACCCTTGATCATCAAGACCTTTGCCATTCTCAACTTTCTCATCATTTTCATGCGAGCCTATTATAAAAAGTAATACGAAAAAGTCGACGTTACACAACTTGCTACTGCTACTACTTACTACGCAAGTATGCAAAGCCTTTTTGTTTCACTAAATAGTTAGGTAGTTTCGTTGTTTTTTGTTTCGTTTGTCAAGTGTTGACAATGATAATGTAACAGAGGAATGAAATGATTTCATGAAATCGCTGTGTTCACCCCATGTTGTTGTTGTTGTTGTTGTTGTTGTTGTTCCGGTGGAAGATTGGAGCGCCAAAGGAATCTACCTCTGCGTGATAGAGTTCCCGCACTCTCATGAGAACGTCATCTCCAAAACCAAGATTGTCAAAGGGATAGGATGAGTGCTGTAGCATTTGCAAGCGGCTGTGTCTATCGGCAAAGTGACTGTCCTCATGGTGCTGCTGGTCCTGCTGTTGTGCATCAGATTGAGGTTGGTCAAAGTAAAAAAGGGGACAGACACGGCCTGGAAACTCCAATCCACTGCCTTGCAACGGATAATGCATGGTATCCTTGACCAGGGTTGGCAGATGGGTTGCCCGGACATCCTTGATGTTTTCCTTCCAACGAGACGGAACACGCTTAAATCGTCTCAGTTCATCCAAGGATTTGGACAAGGCCAGTTGCAATAACTGGACTTGCTTCACCGGAGGCAGCATGGCCATGACTTGTTGCACAGCCCGGTCAACGGCTGCAGCTTCCGACGAGGTCGGTGAAAACGATGATGACATAGATGACAAGGAGGTTGTCAGAGTCAACGTTGGCTCTACTTCACCGCCCGTCGTCGATGGCCACGACAACAAGTCTTGCGGTGAAAATGCTGCCTCTTGGATGCAATGTTCCACCACCCAATCAACGCTGTACAACAACGCCTCTCGACAATAAATATGGACATTGGATCCCTTCAGATTCTGTCGAATAAAACTGGCCGTAATCTTTAGGAGTGGTGAAACTTGTAGGTAGTCGGCCAAATAATGAATTGCAACGACGGAATCCGTCGTCATGGTTAAGGCGTCTTCTCCACCATAGACAAAATCCAGAAAGGAATCAAAGGCTTCGTACGCCGTTTCCGATAGGGTCAGTTCGGTCATGCGATGTTCTTGTTCCATGGTCGCTGCTTGTGTAGAAAACAACGTCTTGAAATATTCACTCTTACGAGGTCCCGAGGCCAAATATACTCTATGGACGTGATAATCGTGATGACGTGGATGGCTGGTGGAACGATTATTATTCGTTCCAACAACACAACAACGATGATCATCATCTTCCGTCGTCGGAGATGTTGTTACAGTTGCAGCTGTAGACACTGCAGAAATAGCTGTCGTAGAATCGGCTTTATCACCTCCCTCTTGCTTGCGTATCACTCGAACCGTCCAATCACTGTACGATTCTTCGGGATCGCGACGCCAAGCCAAGTCTGGTTGTTGATGTTCTTCTTCTTCGGATGACGCAATGTTGTTATTGTTGTTGTTGTTGTTATTGTTGTCATTGTTGTCCGGAAGTTCACCACCTAAAGCATTGGTCATTGCTGTTGTGTTTGAAAGATTACCAGGAACGTCATTGAGCACAGCGGTCGCCATTGTTCCATCGGAAGTGGGTGTATATGATATTATTTACAGTCAATAATAATACGGAGTAGTTGTCTAAAAGTGATATTATTTTACCTCGAAGTATTTTTTAGGATGATGATGTTTGAGTTACGTCGTACGACAAGTACGACAAAGAAACAGAAAAGAGCGTGATGGCAAAAAACTGAACGCAGTCCCACGCAGTGCGGAGTAGCCACGACCGAGTACCGGTAATACGGTTACCTAATAACTCTACTACTGACTCTATTTTCATTCACAGTCACAAAAATCAATAGCTTGCACCAAGACAATACTACTAGTAGTAGTAAAATCAACTTCTAATGCAGTACGGAGGAGAAAACAACAACAACTTGGGCACCAGTCAATGTGATGATGAAAATTTTCCAGCCAGGGAAAGGGAGGCCATTAATCCCAGACAGAAAGGACTCGAATTACTACCGGTAGCTCTAGCTGGTACTGCGTACTAGAATTTCACTACGTAGAAAGTAGTACAGCTAGCTAGCAACAAAAACAGTACTCCGAAGACGTAGTGACAGAATTGTTTGAGCCTCGTACATTTGGATGGAATTGCTTGCTCCACCACAATCTTTCTAACGGTAGAGTGGACGTCATTGCAACAGATACAACAAGGGGAAGAAATTCCATCGTGTACTATATCTTTGAAGAATTTGTCCCCGTTCAAAACGTTTGAAGGAAAGCATTGCGTTTGTACAATACTTCGTGGACCAACCAGCAATCTTGTCGTGGTGGACGTCGTTCCTTCTGCAACGTCCACAAGAAGGTTTTCTTTCCATCGTCTTCTGGATCCATGATGTGGGAAAATTCGTCGTCATTGTTGTCATCTTGATCGTAGCTCTCGATTTGTTGCTGCTGCCGTTGTTGTTTCCGCGCTTGTATCCGTTCTTCAATGGTCGGTCGTCGTCGACCAGATTTTCGTTCGTCTTGGGCCTTTGTTTCCAACACGGCTCGTACCGTCAGTGGTTTGGTAATCTCAATCAACACCGTTTGCATTTCGCCTCGATGCATCGATCCAGGAATGATAGGTCCCACACTCAATACCCTCCAATCTTGGCAATGTACCAGCGAACCAAAGGTGGGGTTGTTGGCATACTTGACAAATTCTTCCAACGACCCACCCACGGCCGCACGACAACGATCAGACGAAAATAAAAAACATAACTCGAGCGATTTCTGAGGATTGGGAGTATTCTGTAGGGCGTCCATGAGTAGAGTGACCACTTCCAGGCCAGAAATGCGGGGGTCGGGTCCGGAACGATCTTGGATATTGTCATCCAATGGAGGTGGAGATGCTTTCGTGGTGGATTCAGAAAGTGATGATGATTGTGACGGAGTCTTCAGTGAATCCTCGCTTTTTGTAGGCTGGTTGAGACGTGCATTGTTATCTTGAAAGTTCCCTAAGGAATCGTTTGGCAGAGGCTCGTAATTCCGAACGACGGAACTCGTTTCTCTTGTGGAATGTTGTGAATATCCTCGGTGTTGTTGTTGCGATGGAAGAAAGGCGTCCACTTGAAGTGTCCGTTCCGACACAACAAGAATAGATACGACGAGAAGAAGGGCTACCGTGGTTGACTTCATGGTGCAATTTGTGGTGTGTAATTTGTGAGGAACGGCGGTATCGATCTGAAATGACGGACATGCACAGTTCTGGACTGCTCTCCCTCTCTGTTCTCTTTTGACAGGAGAGTTATGTCATTGTGTCGTCAACAATCACTTGCATGGAATCGAAGGAATCATCTCATCCGGTTCGCGAAAAGATACCGCCAAATTTTTTGATGACGTCAGTATTTTCGGACATATTATTGTGTTTTGTCCGATTTTTCTTTTTTGCTTCGACGGACACCTGCTGGCACGCGCGCAGGGCTGTCGCTGAATTTCGCATCGGCATGCTGCTTCGCCACAACAAACAACGGATAGATCTCTCTCATCATCTCTCCATGCAAGCTCAAAGCAAAAAGGGCTTTGCCTTGGAAAGAGTTGCTGATACTACTGCAACTACTGCTCTGTACTGCCGTCGTTTCGACAGTATTTCGTCCACCAACCCAATTTTAACCAAAAAACAGTATATCAATACCGCTACAACCATGTCTGCCAGCACCGGAGCCGGAATCCAAGAACTCATGGCCGCGGAAACGCGTGCCTCTCAAATTGTCGCCGAGGCACGAATGGGTACGTAGTTACGTTAGGTTGTTGTTGTTGTTGTTGTTGGGGAGGATTTCAGTGGTGGAACAACAATGGCCAACTGGTTTGGAATATAATACGCAATACAATCACGTTGCAGAGATACAGCGCATAAATGACTGTGAAAAGTTTTCGCAATCGTACTTGTGCATGTCAATGCAGAGAGATGGCAAACGCAATGCTTTCTATTATCAATGTTTGCAAGCGATTTGGAGGACAAAGGAGGCGAGTTGAAGAATAAAACTTGTATTTGGAGAAACTATCTCAAAAACTTTTTTTTCTCCTCTCTTTTTTGTTTACACATTACGGATTTACCATCAATTTTTATAAATTCTATACTATTCTACATTCCGAAACATCGAACAATCATCGTCAATCATTTTTCGCTCAACGGTTTACAGGCCGAGGAGACCGCATGAAGCAAGCCAAAAAGGATGCTCAAGAGCTGATCAACGCGTACCGTGAGGAGAAGCAAGAGGAATTCAACAACATGGTTTTGAGCAAGGGAGGATCGGAAGGATCTGCGTCGGCCAAATTGCAAGCCGAAACAAACAAGGAAATCAACGACATGGAAGCACAATTCCAGAAGAATGCTCAAAAGGCTGTGGACGTTCTTTTGAGCAAGTGCTGCGAAGTCTCCTTGGAAGTTCCTACGGCTCGTGTCAGAGCCACTCAAAAGCAAGCGGGTATCACTGCGTAAAACAACTACAACAGACACATGGAAAACAGCTTTTAGACCCGTCCGAGAATAGAGCGCAGCCTCGTCAGGGATTTGTTCGAGATGGTGACGAGGCACTGAAGGTGTAATTGAAAAATACTTAAATCTCACGAAATCCGTACTGAAATTGCAAAGTTTCCCTGCGTAATTTTTTCCATTTTAAGTGTTAGTGATGCAACGAGGACCTTTCCCTATCCTGCTTGCTACCGTTTTCAATATATTAAATTTTGAAATTTCTTTTGCACCATTTCAAAACCCATAGTTCCCGCGAGGATCCATTGAACTATGAAGTGACCCGTGGAAAGAAAGCTCATCCTCTGCAGCTTGCTGGATCTCTCTAGCCAGCTGTATAATCGACGAAGACTCATCGGCGTCGGGTTCCGCAAGAGCACAAGCCAAGGCTGCCTCCCTCTGCAATTTAGAATCACGATCAGGATCCCAATCAAGGCATCCGCCATTGGGAGTATCGGATGACAAGTTAGGAACGGTGGCAACGGCAGCATCAGAGACTTCCTCGCCAGCAGTAGAATCGGGATAGGGATTTCTAGCATTGCCTGCGCGGGGAGTCTTCATTGCTGCGTCGAGCAACTCTTTCGAATGCGCTGGAGGAGAAGACTGTTTGGTGGCACTCCGAAGCGGCAATGAAATCGTCCCCGGAACGTCATCGGGCATATTCATCTTGGATGCATCGTTTTGACTGTGAATGCTTGGACGCGATGATTCTCTCGTGTTGACTTCTGCGGACCCACGAGACAAGCGATCTCTAACTTTGGAGGTCGTAAATGCCCTAGGTGATGTCATGTCAGCCGGCGAAGCGGATTGGTCATTTTGCAACTTCTTGACGGCATTCCTCATAGCCAGTCGCTGCTTCAATCGTGCCTTAGCATCTTCGCGGTCCGTGCAAGCTGCATTTGCTGGCGAATCCAAGTGTGAGGAATGCCCAGATGGCGTGACTTTTTTGTCAGCGTTAGTGGGAAAGGATCGCAACTTTGCAGGGTCAAGCCTTCGAACAGGTATGTTGGGGTGTGAAAGTGTCGATGGAACGGGCCTTGCATGAAAGGACGTGGATTCGACGACTACTTCAGCGGGGAGCTGCATTCCAGAAATATCTGCCTTCTCAGGTGACCGAAGCTTCGTTGGGGATTTTTGGTTCGGTGAGGACAGAATGAGGAATGGGTTGAGCCTGGAACGTGGGGAAGGCATCCATTGTTGGGGATTGATGTGGTCTCCTTACGGAGTCTGGCGATCGGAGTTTACTAGGATTCCTCTTCTTGACTGGAATCGTGGGTTCCTTCGTCAAAGATTTTGGAACAGGCCTGGCATGGAACGTGGAAGGCGATGTCTCCTCCGCCTTCCTTCGCGACGGCGGACTTCGGATTTTGCTTGCATCCCTGTTGTGAACAGGGATTTCAACGTGATCAAAATTGGGCATCGGGCGCGCTCTGAAGAGGTTTTCACTTTTTCCTGGAGTTGAGTTAGATCGAATGTCGCTACGTTCCGCTTCATCTCCCGTACCCATGTCACCGCGAGTATCTGCTGTTTTCTTGGAGATTCGAATAGTCTTTGGGATAAAATTTGGCATTGGTTTGGCTCTGAACGGCTTGGCCTCAGGTTGAGGAGGAGACTTCTTCTTTGAATCAAACGCAGCCTTTTTCTCCATACTTCGGGTAGATGGAGTCCATTTTGTTGACTTGTGTTGGAAACGAATTCCACTCGCTCCAGAGGGAACTTTACTGCGAACGCTGGAAGGGTTTGCCTTTTTTCCTTGCGGAAGAATGGGAGTGCGCGTAGTTCTTGTACTCGTTGCGTGGAAATTAAACGGCTCCGTCGTGGTCAAAGTTTTCTGCATCATGGATGAATGTCCTGTGTTGGGCATGGAGTGTCTCCTGCCAAAATCGGGCATCGGCATCGCCTTGAACTGACTGGAAGGTTCGTTTTCACAATCGGCGTCGTCCATGTGTCTGTGTCTTTCGCCGCGAAGATCCGTACGAAGATAGAATGGTTGTGGGGTTGTCAGTCGCCTTGAAGGGGCGGTCAACTTCTTCTTGTTTAGAACTGATTTTGGAGGCAACGGGTCTAATTTCACTGGTCGTGCCCGAAAAGGATGATTTTTGTAATACTCCATTTCTTCAAGTTCCATTTCAGCCGTACTTTTCGGAAGTGGACGTTGTCGAATGGGTTGAAAGTTTGGTGTCTGTGGTACAGTCAAGGGGCCAGTCTTTACGCTGCTGGCGATTTTGGAAGTAGGTGATACGGTACCGTCCCTCAAGGTACTGTACCACGAACTATCATCAGAAAAGTGAACTTTTTGTGGTGATGTCATTGGTGTTTTCTCCCCGTGTCTCCGGGTAGTTGCAAAGTTTGGAGCTTGCGGTATTGTCAAGCCCCGCTTTTTCGCGGCAGCAGCCCCGGGTGACCGAGGAGGAGGAGCTCTCAGGCCCTTCATCAATATGTCCGTACTTGCAGCCAATGGAACAATTTCATCGTGAATATTCTTCAGTCCTTCTGGATCCTTCGTTCGCCGACGATAAGAAGTTGCGAATTTCGGTGCATTCAGGATGGTCGGTTGAGATCTTTTCTTTGTATCCGGTTGACTTTCCGCATCAATTTGTTGCCGTGGCTCAAGTTTTGGGCCTTCCCTCATTTGGCGATGCTGCTCAACTTTTTTTTGCATCCGTTCATCCTTCGCCATGATTTTAGCTCTCAACTTGGCTAATCGTTCCTGTTCCATTTTCCGCAAGCGTTGTTCGGGTTGCTCTGACTGATCAACCGCGTTCTTATCAGTTTCCTTCGTTCCCCCTTTTGCTCTACCCTTGGAATTCTTTTGTAATGCTTGAATACGAGCCCTCAATTTAGCAGTGGCTTCTTTTCTTTCTTGTTCCGACATGATATTCTTGTTGGTGGTACTAGGTTTTATCTGCGCTTTGTTTCCCGGATTAGCCTTGGTGGCTTGCAGCAGCCTACTGACATTGGAGATTTTGGCAGTCTGCATCTCGGCGGGCGTTACGACCCTCCTCGGGAGCATCATTCCATTCTTTTTATCAACCTGCGGTTGTTTGTTAGCAGCAATACTAGCACGTGTTGGTTTGACGAGCCGGTCAATATTTCTATCTGGTTTGGTCAATGGACGCCTACCACGTCCAGTGAAAAGAGAACCGTACGCTACAGAGTTGTTGGCCTTTGGTGCGTCGGATGCGATGGAAGCTTGCCGTCGACTGGATATGGTAGGCTCCAAAAGCCGTGGATTCAACGGAGACGAAACCATGGGGGATAGAGTACCATTCGATTTATCTGTCCCGGCAACTGCAACCGATGGATTCACCCCTCCGTGGAGGGGAGAGACGGAGCGGTTACTTGGGATTCCATCCTGACTTGTGGTGGTGTTGAAGGAAATTTCTTTTGGTTTCGGTGGTGTGGAAGGAGGTCGAGCCTTGAACGTTGGATGAGACGTCGTCGCTTTGTGTGGATGCGGTGACTTTTGCTTCGCAGCCTTGTATTCCTCGAGCTGTCTCTTGCGTTCATCGGCCGGACTGAGAACCGATCGTCGAGCGGGGAAGGATCCTCCTGGAGCAGCAAACACGCTGTCGTTGATGTTTTGAAGCGCATTTTTGGTGATTTCGGGGCCTGACAAGGGTGTCGCATGATGCGCGGACACTGGTCCTTGCAGTGTAAAGACTTGTTCTTGCTCTGTCCCGTCCGTTCTTTGTTTCGGTGTTCCTTTTGGGTCATCAGGTCCTTGTTGTTCAATCACCTGGTCGGGCCGGATGACTGATACGACATCCGTAGATTGGACCACTTCCACTGCGATTTCGGAAGAAGGAATTGCGGCAACTGGGATGGACACTTGCTGTGTCTTGTTTGGCATAACCGCCGGAGCAGTCGATGTTGCTTTCTTGACTTGTTGATCGGATATCTTTAATACAGTCGTCGTCGAGGACGTGTAGACAAATTGCTGGTCGTTGGAGGAAGACGACGGTGTTGGACCCGTTCGGACACTTCTTTTTGATGTTTCAGTTGCCATACCAGAATGTTGGGCTGGATCAGGCAATGGCTTAGATTGTTGTGATTGTGGTTGGGTGGTGTTGGAGGGAGACGCCGTCATCATTGGTCGCCCCTTTACTGTCCATGTTGGAGCCGGTGCCACTTGATTGTTGCGTTTTCGTAACATCGATGATGACGATGGTTTCGCTGGAGTACCAATGCTGGCACGTTTGGCCTCTCGGTCCAGTTCCTTTTGCAACTTCCTCTCCACCACCTGTTTGAGCGGTGAGGGAGATGACGTTTTCGTTTTCCCGTTGGTCTTTTTACTCTTGGAGTTGTCGACATTGCCGGCAGGTGTCGCCTGTAAACCTCCGGCGATTCCATTGTGATGTGGAACAATTCGAATTGCCGATGGATTCATCATTTCTTGTAGAGCATCATCTGTATCCCTTTTATCCGTTGTTGGCGAATAATCGTGCTGAGAGATCGGTGTTGCAGCGGAGTGTGGTGTTTTTTGTTCCAGAGGCATAGTGGTTTTTTCCAATGTCATTGTCATGGGTTTCCGACTATTTTGATCCGACGACTGGACTGCGTATTCTTGTTGTTGTTGTTCTTGTTGTTGCCTGTTCATTGTCATTGCCATTTGGTTGGCAAGCGTCATTTCTTGTTGTTGTTGTTGTTGTTGTTGTTTGCTCTTTGCCCGATCTAATTGACGTTTCATTTCGTCATCTGTCTCTTGCTGCAAAATCTTAAAAAACATGGAACTATCTTTGTCTGTATCTTCTTCGTCATTGTCGTCATCATTATCGTCGTAATACATTTCGAAATTGGGATCATCAGCATCAGAAATAATGTCGTCGTTGTGGTGATCGGATCGCTTGTCGTTGTTGTCACTACTAGTAGTAGTATGTATGGGCGACAACAAATCTGCCAAATCTTCGTCCAGTTGTCGATCGGCTTGTTCTAAGAAATTGCGTAAGGATTCTGGAACGTACGAATCATCGTCATCATCATTGTCACTCAACATGGTGTTTTTATAGTTGTTTTTGTTGTTGTTGTTGTTGTTGTTTTGTGTTGTCAAACTGTTGACACAACGATAGACAATAATAGACCCTTTTTAGAATATTATGTTGGATACCCAAACTGTACAGCAATATGATCGATGTACGTCACTGTCAACAATAATAATAATAATGTTATGACTGACTGTGAACGATATTGCATATACTGCTGTTGTTTGACTTTCGTCTCAACCCAATCGCACCAATAGAAGTACTACCAAGTACCGAGTACCGAGTACCAGTCGTAGTAGCACCACAACGTATGTAATTTATAAATAGTATTGCAATGAGAGGGATGTAAATGACAGAACCGCTTCCCTTCCCCTTTCTTTATGCAAGACTACTATTATAACAGTAGATTCGTTGATTCACAGTCAAGGTGAAGATTGAAGATAGACAAAAAAATAGACGGATCGATGATCGTCATGGCCCTCCAAAAGTAGCATCACTTGTAGTTTCAGTTGTACGACTTGGCTACCGTACTACGACAGCACCGATCATTGGATCTCACCGTGGACGATGAAGTGGTACTACTGTACTGTTAGTGTGTATGTATCATACTATAGTAGAAGAGAATCTGCTCCGTAGTGTCGTACATACCGTGTGAGATAGGTAGTATGATACCCATTACCGGTACGGAGTACCTACCGTAGTAGAATCTACCGTAACATCCATGTCAAGAACTAGGTACTGTACGACGTAGATACCGGTACATGTTACGTACCCGTACCGTAGTCTTACGTAAAAGTAGTCCGTAGAACAACGATGACATTTTCCATTTTGGCGCGAACTTTTGTTACGTAGATATTCGTACCTTGTAGGACGTAATGCAAGTCGTGAACGACAAATGCTGTTGTTTCACCCATTTTTCATTTTTCATTCCGTTGTTGTTCTGTTGTTTTTTGCATCATCTCATTGTTGCATTTCTGATTTTCGACGTAGCTCTCTACTAGTAGTAGACTACCGTGTCATCATCCTCATTATTTTCTTGTACATTCACTCCAGTCCAGTAGCAGTAAAGCAGTTGTTGTCTTTCTCCTCTCCAAAAAACAAAACAAAAAATCTATCACCATTCGGTTTCTACCAATTTCTGTCCCTTTTTGGTTTTGCAGCAACGTCCCCTCACGAAACGTCGTCGGTTTTGTTGTATCTCGTCGTCCATCACCCTGTGGTATTACCACCAGAACACTATCATTTCTTTCCAATCCCCTCTCGGATAACAGCATCAACAACAACAACAACAACACTACCAAAAACAATCCTACAAAATCAACGACAACAATGACCCTCCAAGTCAAACGTCTGTCCGATAAGGCCGTCTTGCCGGTTCGTGGTTCGGAATGGGCCGCTGGGTATGACTTGTCGGCCTCCCGACCGACCGTCATCAAGGCCGGGGGTCGTGGTATCGTCGCAACAGACTTGTCCATTGCCTGTCCTGCAGGAACGTACGGACGGATCGCTCCCCGCAGCGGATTGACCGTCAAAAACGGGATCCATGTCGGTGCCGGTGTCGTCGATGCCGACTATCGTGGACCAGTCGGTGTCGTCCTGTTCAATTTGGGGACGGAAGACTTGCAAATCCAACCTGGAGACCGGATCGCACAACTCATCCTCGAATCTATCGTCATGGCACCCGTTGAAGAAGTCGACGAACTGGACGATACGGTACGGGGAAGTGACGGGTTCGGTTCCACCGGCGTCGAGGGAATGCCCCCCGACGCCAAGAGACCACGAAACACCACGGCCGTCACCACCAACAACACCATTATTTCTCCTGCCAACAGCAACAGTGACGATGACAATGAGGAAAAGGACGATTCCAATGCTACCGCCGCCGCTATGGATGTCTCTCCCAATGACGACAAGCAGTAATCATCCATACGTATGTTTTGATTGGCGATAATCATTATTGTAGGTTCAATGAATATATTATATGAAATATCAACATTGTCCTTTCTGTGCATCTAAATATTACGTACGGTAGTATCATCATTTAGAAATGCAGAATGTTGTGTAGCAACACTCATCGATTACGGTTCAAAGATCTTCTCCGACAACTTGATAAACAGTTCTTCACGTTCCAGATCAATCTTACCGATTTGCGCATTCTTGTTGTTCTTCCAAACTTGTTCGAATGACATGGGATTGCCTTCCACCACTTCCTTCCAGGCTTGACCGCCATCAATGTCCACGCGGCTCTTGATTTCCATAATGCTACCAGACTCGTCCGTGACAGCAACCATTACCTGACCAGGTTCTGCCACAATTTCGCGTTCTCCCATAATGTTGTACAAAATACTACCCTTTCCGGCAGTGATTTTGGGTGCGACGCAATTGACCACAATGGCACCATCAACATTGATCTCTTTCGCCGTCACGTGGGATAGCAACGAGTCCTTGGCCGTTCCCTCGGCGATGGTACAGTCAAAGGCATACGAGTGCTCATACATGACGTTGTTGGAAGCAAGTACGCCTGTCATGGGATTTTCGGTCAGATTCAAGAATTTTCGAAGTAATTTTGATTCGGGATTGGCATCGTCCAGCAACAAGAGCGAGTTTTTGGAATACAGCTGGAGCTGGCCGTAATCCCACCAACAGGCGTCCTTGCCCACGTCGACCGCGCCAAACAGACCCATGTCATTGTCAGTCTTCAGGAACGACGTGGAAAATGCCTTCATTCGTTCGTAATGGGTTTTAGAGGTTGTTTCATCCACATCCTTTTGTGACATCAAATATACGTAGCTGTCTTCGGGCAATGTCATGGGCATCCAAAAGTGCGGGTCGGTATCCAGTTTTGCTTGTTTGTCGGCCAATTCCACCGAAAACTCGTCACAAAGACCCTTTAGCATAGAGGCTGATACAGAGAAACTCCCCAGAGACGGTCCCACTTGACCAATTGTTCCAAGCTGCTCCAACATTTTGGTGGCCGTCTCGTGACTGACTTTTTCGACTTGTGCTGCTTCGGGTGGGTTGCTTCCGTCGCTTTTCAACACGGCAATTACACCATACTTGTCTAGTCCTTGTTCCTTCCATTCTTGGGCATTGGGCGCAGTATCTCCCAAAAGCGAACATAAGATATCAATATGATAGGCTGGCTTGTATTCAAAGTCGACGCTGGGCAAAAAAACCTGATCTCCCCAATACACGCTCAATCGGCCCTTACGAGACGCGGCATAAATTCCTGTTTGACGAACCACCGATTCCAAGACAGTCAGAGCTTTGGGAAATGGTAGTTTCTGCGGAATATAAGCAGAGCAAAAGTGTGAGACATTATTTCTCTCTTTGATCGACAACCTTACACCTCAAGCAATCGAGAATTTCAAATGGATATCTCCATCATCACCCATGTCATCCATGTTTTGGAAACTGCAGAATACGTCGTACTCACCACTCCAGGCTTATTGTTGTTCTCACTGGCTGGTAAGGGCGCCATGCGGGTTCCCTTTCCAGCCGTGTGGTACAAGGCAGCCGAAATTTTTCCTTCCAGCAAGAGCGTGTCCAAATCGACACCACCCAAGTTTTCATTGGCGTATCTGCAAGCTTTTTGCCACGCATACAGAGTACCCAATCCATTTCCGGCACCAGAAGGGTCGGTCCAATCTTCCGACACGGCAATCACCATGGGAAAGTTATCGTCGGCCGTTTTGGTGATGGATTTGGAAAGCTTGGCCATCCAAAATTCCGCCTGATAATCGTCTGTGGTGCAAACAATGGTGACATCGTAAAACCGGTGTTCGGCCATGGCATTGACGGCCGCTTCAAATTTGGCATTCTTGTCGTCGGCTGTCATCTTTTGGTGGTCAGTGGGGTTAAGATTGTAGTAATGATGATGATGACGATGATGATGGAAAACAAGTTGTGACAAAGTTGCGTGTCACCTAAAACAAGTCGGACGTGATAGAGCAAAGCTGTCTGTTGTGTTCGATAGTTTTTTTTTTGGTTTGATGTTTCTACGTTCGATTGTACTACCTTTTACCTTTTAAAGTCTCTACCACATTTGATGAGACAGTGAAATCTGAAATGACTGTTCCGATGTGCCCACTGTATGTGATAGATTTTGTTGTGTGTTGTCCAAAGATTCGCGGGATCAAACTCATCGCGGGAATAAAAATTTGTCCATGAAGTTGAAAGTACTGGAATAGCCTCTATTTTGTATTTTGTTGATATCATCTTTTCATGTTCGCCTGTACTGCGATTGTTATGTTTTTTCTTTCTTCGAATGTGGATGTTGAATGTGTTGATAACAACAATCACCTTCGAAGCTCCCGATCAATGGACACTCTTTGAACTCCCTAAAGCAGCACCGTTGTTGGAGGGAGACCCGCCGGAAAATCCCTTTCAGCATGTTCCCACAAATTTCTGCCAGGATAGGGGCTACTACTGACACCCTTGTGCCCTTGTCTCGAAACAATGTCAAGCGACTATTGTCTTCCGACGCATCTCTCTTGGGTTCGCAATCATTTCGAAAGGTTCCAACAACGAGCACTTACAGAATACAGCAGACAAAACAAGCAATAACCAGAAGAGTGCGTAATCACAGAATGTATTCGCAAACAACAAGAATGAAATCTTCTACGATTTCCAACCATTCACTCCTGTTGCGAAGTCGATACCCCGGTTCAAGGCTCCGAACACAACAACATCGTTTGTCGAAGTCCAGCCGACAGGCAAAACGACCGACATCCTCCAATGCCAAACCATCCTCTTGGACATCCACAACAACTGTTCCCGAACCGCCATTCAAAACGCTGAAGTTGGTAGCTTTCACTACTAGCATCCCCTTTGTGGGGTTTGGATTCATGGATAATGCCATTTTGGTCCTTGCCGGCGATGCCATTGATACAACGCTCGGCGTCATGTTGGGCATGTCTACACTCTGTGCCGCCGCCATTGGAAATATTATAAGTGATTTGTGTGGTATCGGTTTGGGAACCTTGATTGAAGATTTTTGTGCCAATACGTTGAAGCTGCCCGTCCCGCAATTGACGACAGCACAACGGCAATTGCGGAGTGTCCGATATGCATCCCAATTCGGCACGGCCGTCGGTATGACCATTGGATGTATCCTGGGAATGTTCCCATTGTTGTTTATCGATACAAACAAGGCTGATAAACTGAGGAAAAAGGCACAGTTGCAAAACCTCTTTCAAGATGTGTTGTTAGAGGGCAAGAGTCTCGTTTCGGCCGAAACTACGACCTTGTATCTGCGAGTCAACAAAGACGAAAACACACAGGCGGATCAGAATCATGACAAGTCACGGAAGGATAGAGGATTCTTCTCGTGGATATCATGGCCCTTTGTCAGTTCCAAGAGCAGTGGCGGTCTGAATGTCATGCCGTACAAACCGTCTCCCACAGGCGAATATCTCTACGCCATGTATTACTTGGTTCCATCCATCACTCCACCTGAGCATGTGACCACACCAGTCCGCCACCGTGATAGCATCCGAGGTAAGATTTCTAAAGATGGTCATCATGCGTCTATGGCGTCTCTCCAGCATCGCCTTCAAGAGCGATTGATTCCCCTTGGAAGAGGCATTGTTTCTCGGGCAGTGTTGACTTGTGATACGTGGAACATTGCCGATGTCACGGACGAACCCGACTTTTTCCCCTATTCTTCTGCCAACGCAACCACACCAAACAATGGTTCCGCTACGGCCAAGGCCTCTTCCGACGCATCGACTAAACAAAGTCGAAATGGTTTTCGCACCTTGGTGGTGGTACCCATATTGGACGGGAGGGGTCGTGCCATTGGAGTCTTGGAAGCGCTTAATAAAATTACCGATGAGACTCATGCCGACGAAGGTGACGATAGCTTTACAGATCAAGACGTGGAGATTCTGAAGAGTTTGGCCAGTCACATTAGTGTGAGTTTGCAGGTCTTTTACCAAGACAATGAAGACGGAGAGTCGAGACTGCGAGATACCATTCGAATATTTAAAGAGATGGGAATCCAAGGCATTACTGACAGCACTGGCACCGGCATGGAGGCGGGCGGTGACGGGACAAGTGGCGATGGCCGGATTCCCACACTTTTCCCCTCGTCTTCCAACCCTCCAGTTTCGAGAATTCCACGATCAAGAAGCAGCAAGCTGTTCCCTGCCGATTGAAATGGTAGCGGAGGACGTCGAGTCTTTTTGTGCATCGGATTAACAGTAAGAAGTGCAGTGTTCAAGCAGCCAACTAAAGCAGCACAGTTGGTCCCCTGTGGATAATTGCTCGCAGCTACCAGTTCATCCTATTAGGTGAAAGATTCTTGACTCATCTTTGTGCGTCACCGTTTGGGCTATCACTATATTTGGACGAAGAAAACACAGTCTTTTACTTTATGATGTATAAAGGAAATTAGAGTGTGTTCTCGATTCGACTAGTATACTGTCTGTCTCAATATGAACGTAAGTCTTAAGTTTAGCAAGCTGCCACCAGCGACGATGACAACTCTATTCCGTCCTCTCAAGAAAAGAAACAGTTTTTAGTCCCATCCGGCCTCTGAAGTTTCCAAGACGTATGCGGCAACGTTAGCAATAGCTTCGTCGTCCAAACGTCCTCCGAAGGCCGGCATGGCATTCTTTCCGTTGGTCACTTGGGTGATGATGGCCTTGGCGTTGCGTCCTCCGGCAAGGTATTGTTCCAAGGCATCCTTCTCCAAGGTCTTTTCAGGCATGATCACATTTTGGCCTCCAGCGTGGCAAGCAGCGCAGTTGGCGTTGAAAATTTGTTCCCCGGCACCAACATCGGCAGCGACGGCAGGTGCGACAGCGGCACCGAAGGCGATAGCACCGGCGGCGGCAGCCTGAGGAAATCAAAATCGCAGCGTGAGAGGGGGCTTCGTAGCAACTAATTACACTTGGCTCTTTCTAAAAAGGAAGAATAATCATCTACAAGATGACACAATCCGTTGACACGAAATTAGTCTCGTGCCTTTCACGCAGCCGACACGCACACCACACGCGTGCGGAGTAGGGACCTCGCACGATCGGAACCATTCTCGAGATGTTGATTTCCACCATTCCGGAGCCGTCAAAGTAACGCACCTTTCCGATATCAGCCTTGTTGATAGAGAATGCCGAAGCGGTGGCGAGAAGGGTGGCGAAAACAGCGAGCTTCATGGTGGATGATATCGTTCTAAAAGATGTAGTTAAGAAGTGCTATCGCGAAATAATATACCGCGTTGGATAGTAGCGTTGGAAAGGCAGCGACAGCAGTCCGTAATACGAGTGTCAGCCGTACGACAGCTTGCACTTGGATACGATACTTTTCAAACTGCAGCGACAGCCGCAAAGAACCGATCGATTGACACGCACCAATCCAAATGTTTTTGCGTCAGTCCTTCTCTCCCAAGTTGAGTTTCTTGGATTTGCCATGTGGACTTGGTTCGCGAAGATACCTCAGCCGAGGAGTTCTAGAAATGAAAATTACTTTTGAATTACATTACAATGAAACCGAAAATAAAGGTGGTGTGAACGTTGTGATAACTCCTATCATTGGCCCCCTTCTCTATCATACACGTCATTGAGAGGGGCTGGTCAAGCATTCGCAATCAACGAATCGAATGAATCGATGATTCTTCGCATACGTCATTTTTTTACAGTTAGTTACAGTTAAAATGAACCAATATAAGCGCAAGGTGATCGTTCAACGACAATAATTAGTGATAAGGCTTCTCGACCTCCGAGAATGTTGCTACAACGTGCAGTCGTACTTCGTAGCACACGAAAGGATCCACTTCTCATTACGTCGTATGAGAGAAAACAAAAAGAATGAAAACTTTTAATGATAAGAAAGAATGGTTGATCATTGCATTAATAACGCGCTCGATCGCGAACGTTCAAGGCACAATTGAAATACTATCGATGCGTTGTTCTCCTTGCTGAACCGGCGCTTCTCGACTCCCCGAAATGAGACTGCGAGAAAAATTCCTAAGATGCTGTTTCCAGAGTCTTCCTATCGTTCCATGACTTTCGATAGAAATTGACTTTTCGTCTTTTGTAGACAATGCGACTTTATTCGGATGAATATTTCGGAAGCTGGAATGAGATCCATCGTGTGGATGGGTCGACAAAGCAAGCTGGGGTGAAGTAACGATGAAGAGGAGAACCGTTCTTCACCATTCCAGTCGAGAACTGCGAAGTTTTGAAAGTCAACATCGGGGCTGTCGTTCTGTAAGAACAGTAGTGAATCATTGAGATAAGCCTCTCGAACCAGGTTCGCATGTAGACGGAGTAATAGGATCGTTCGATCCAGAACCACGACTGAGATAACAACACGTTTTAGAACGATACTACAAGGTATTTTATGTTCACCGCCACGTTCGAGTCACTTTGCTAAAACGCGGTGGTCTACAAGAACCGTAGCAACCTACTGGTAGCAGAACTTAAAGTTTCGAAATCGGGTAGGGCCTTTTTTTATTCGACCCAATTTTGATCGACTTTAACTGTAACCCGTCCCAGGCTTATATGTTCGTTTAGGATTTTGATGGTCCCGGTTCCAATCAACATGGGGGAACCGTCTCCATTGAAATAACCACACATTTTCCAAGTGCTCTGACGAAGTTCGTCAACGTCGGTAGAGAGTCTGCGGCAAAAGAGCAATACTACGAAGTAGCACTGGAGTAATGCGTTTTTAAAAAGTGTTTTCAAGTTTCGGTAGGGCTTTTACTATCAATAGCATTATTATTTGTGATCGATGGAGATTGTGAAAGATCTGTATGATGCGAAGCACTCCGAGTGCTATCTCACAATTCGGGTTATTAGGTTCGTAGTTCGTAGTTGGTTCTTTTTCGATCATACTTAATGCAATATGGCATATGTTGGTTTGGGATTTGGATGGTCCTGGTTTGAATGTACATGGGTGATCCTTGTCAATATTTGAGTTCCTACGACGTAAAACGTAACAGTAAAACAAAAACAATTGTACCAAATAATGACACCCGATTAGCTTCACGAATCCTGATAGTGGTTTGTCGATTCGATCCACTGAAAAAAGAGTGCAGAGGAAACATAAAATTCAAACAAACCCCTTTTCGAAGTACTTCAACCATCACAGTACCAATCATCATTAACAATTTGTAAACCAGTTTTCCACAAAACTGTCTTGCACAATTTGTCATTATGAATTTCACGACTGCAATCAAATCGATAGCTCTTCTTATGGCTTCAGCTGTCCTAGCAGCGGTAGGTGCAGTAGACAAACAGGGCCTTAAAATCTCATCGTCTGCTCACAATTAATTTTTCTCTGTGTTTGCAATCGTTCCCATAGAATGCCGCTTCCATTCGTGGAAACAACTTGCGGGAACTCCGACCGATCACTCCTGAGAATGGACAAGGAAAAGACAAAAGCAATAAGAAAGAAATAACATGCACTCTCTTCTTGAAAGAAATTCTCCTGGAACCCGAGGTCCCGACTGGTGATCCAGTCAAAGACTTCATGAATGCTCGAACAGTCACGTCATGGTCCTGTGAAGTAGATGACAAGGAAGTTAATGGCATTGCCTATGGAATCGACAACAATAAGAGAAAGAACTTCAAACGATTCCTTGACCTAAAAGGGGTGGACAAGAAATATTTGGACGAGCATGCAAACAGCGGTAGCTCCATCTTGAGAGTCAAAGGCGCAAATATGAAACTCGAAGAACTGGAGATCACCAAGGATGCCACGTTTGTCATTGAGGACGTCCCGGAGAGCCATCGGCGCTTGGCCCCAACTTCCGGAACCTTGAAGACAAAAGTTATTCGAGTGTCAGGAAGCAATGGGGCTGCATCTCCAACGGCAACAGCAGCGCAACTCAAAGAGGATATTTTTGATGATGCTTCTTGCCTTAAATCACAGTTCCATGCATGCTCAAAGGGTGCCCTCACCATCACTGAAGGTCCAATAGAGGAAGTCACCATTGCCACAGATCCAAGTGGACCTGCTGATGTCACAAGAGGTTGGATGGAAGGCAATGCGACTGCCCTGGTAGCCAAAGCTGACTATCAGCTTGTTCTGTTTTGTCAGCCTCAAACAACTGGTGGATGGATAGCCTATGCATACATCAATGACTGGAGAAGTTACTATAACCACAACTGGTGCCGATACGTGTCTGCCCAGCTTCACGAAGTTGGCCATAACTTGGTAAGTAACCTGAAAGCTGACTTGATTGCTTCCTTAATGTTCACACATCTTACCTTAGCTTCAACGGCAATCCTCTCTACATTAAGGGATTGGCTCATGCTGGTGAAGCAAGGGTTGAGTATGGAGATCAGACAGGAATGATGGGATACAGTTATAGTCAGGATGATCAGTACATGTGTTTCAATGCAGTCAACAACTACCAACTTGGCTGGTTCCCTGGTCAATATGCTGATGTCATGGCAAGCACTAACATGGCAAATCAGACCTTTGTGTTGAATGGAGTGGAATCTGCAGGATCCATTGGTGCAGCAAATGGGAAGAAAATTGCTGTAAGAGTAAGAAATGTCTTCTTGGAGGACTCCAATCTCTGCTGCAGTAACAATCAGTACTATACAGGTTGGAGAACAAGAGACATATACATTGGCTTCAACTATGATTCTGGTTCTGGAATCAACAGAAATTCAGCTGAATACAAGAATCGTGTGACAGTACATCAAAAGAACAGTAATAATCCATCAGCTTATGCCCAAACTTGGCTGCTTACTGCACTGTTAAAGGGCCAAGTATATACCTTTCCCAACTTTGATGGCCTTGGTCAAGGACACACACTGAACATCAAATTCAGTGATCAAGTCAATGAAGATGCATTTGTTGAAATGTATGTTACTGGCCTCACAACAGCAGGTCAATGTCTTCCTGTCACTGTTGACATAGTAACAGATCGGTATCCTGGAGAGACCTCTTGGGTCTTAACAAATGGAAATGCTCAAGTTCTCATGTCTGGAGGATCTTACACAGCTCAGAACACCCTTCACTCACAAACACAATGTGTGGAAGGGAAATCTTTCATTCACTATCAATGACTCATATCGTGATGGATTGTGCTGCTCCCATGGACAAGGTTCTTATGCTGTCAAGAATGCTGAAGGTGTCATTTTAGCACAGGGAGCCCAATTTGGTGCATCCGAAACCAAAATCATTCCCAACTTTGGTGCAGTTACAACCAACTCACCAATAACATCAGCCCCAACGATGACCCCCACATTTCCAACCAACTCACCAACAATACCAGCCCCAACCATGGCACCAACAAATCACCCAACACCTGTACCATCACCTTCCCAAACCATGACACCAACGAATCACCCAACACCTATACCAACACCTTCCCCTACACTTGCCCCAACAATGACACCAACCAATCACCCAACACTTATACCAACACCCTCTCCCACAAAATTACCAACTCCCTCTCCTACTCCAGAAGCTCCTGTGTTGGAGACAACCATTTTTACCAATCAAGACTTTGAGGTCAATTTTGGGAATGTCTTCATCAGTGGAGGGAAGGACTGTGCTCGTGTCTTGTTTTCAAATCGGTACTGCATCAGATTGAGAAACAACTCAAATGTTCAATCGTCTATGTTCACTACAGCCTTGTCAGTTGCTGGGTACAATGCCTTGAGATTGGAATTTGACTACAATTCCGCATCCACCTTTTTGGTTGAATGGAAAGTACACAATGGAAGTTGGGTGGTTGCGGCAGCAGTTGCCACTGCTGAAACGGGATTCGTTAGGACCAATGTGAGTTTTGAGAGTTGGGTTGGTCAAGGCAAACCTGGCTCAATTGAACTTCGCATCAGATCAACTACCAACAAAGCTGTGACATATGTGGACAATGTCCTTTTTTATGGAATAGCATGAATTGTTATGAATTCATTTTTCATCCACTCTTTCCTTACACACTTTAGTACTACATAACAGACATTTGCGAGAACGCTTTCATCATCGCCTCGTGAAAACCTTTTTCACTAAATACATGTATGAATAAACGTTAAAAAATGTTTAGAAAAAAACAACATGTGTGTGCCCACAACCCAAAGGGTTTGAGTCCAGAAGAAGTGACAGGAAACTTTGCTGATGGATATGTGACAATCAAGACTTTGAGGTCAATTTTGGGAATGTCTTCATCAGTGGAGGGAAGGACTGTGCTCTGTCTTGTTTTCAAATCGCTACTGCATCAGATTGAGAAACAACGCAAATGTTCAATCGTCTATGTTCACTGCAGCCTTGTCAGTTGCTGGTTACAATGCCTTGAGATTAGAATTTGACTAAAATTCCGCATCCTCCTTTTTGGTTGAATGGAAAGTACCCAATGGAAGTTGGGTGGCGATGGCAGCAGTTGCCATTGCTGAAACGGGATTTGTTAGGGCCAATGTGAGTCTTGATAGTTGGGTTGGTCAAAGCAAACCTGGCTCAATGGAACTTTGCATCAGATCAACTACCACGTTATCTCACGTTACAGAAGGCACTCTTGATACGTCTGGCAATCAATCAGGTGGTATCAAGGTGGCCACACAGCATGGGATCATCACAAAGGAAAACAAGAAAATGAGTACTTTGTACCCTCAGACCGATATGCTGTTCCAAAGATCCAAGATGTTGCGTTGACATCGAGCCTATTAGAGGGTGCGAAGGGAAATTATGGTTGGCATATTTGATAGGAAAACTCTCAAAAGAATTCCATGCCAAAAGCGTACAACTTGCTGAAGGGATCGATGCCATCAAGAAAAGGGGCTGCGGCTGCAAGGGCCAGAAATGTACACATTTCTGTGGACGCGTGAAGGCAAAGAAGAAGTGCACTTCGTCATGCGAATGTTAAGGAAAGTGTTGCAACGGCAGTCCAGCAGTTGCTAAATTGAAGAAAGGAGCGGTGTCTACAGATACAAGTACCTAACTACCGCAAGGTGTAAGGCTAAGGATGTCGTGAGATTTTGATTACTTTGAAAATTCTGCCTAGCTAGAGTAGACGAAAGTCGTTTTTGAACTGAAAATTTACTAGGAGATTTTACAGTTCAATTTGACCGAGGTAACGGTGTCCTTGCCCAATTACGTTCTGTAGATCTGGTATTGATGACAGCTTCACCCATTTCTCACTGCATAACTACGTAAAGACGCACTAACTGTAAAACAACGAATTACCGACGTCGTATAATAAGTCTATGTAATTATTATAACAGTAACTGTAAGAATTAATGCGCGAGCTCTTAGTCCTTAAAAAATTATTTCTACAGCGAAATATACGTAGACTCAATACCGTCGATCGAATATCGTTCCGTGGTCAAAAGAAGATGATCAAGATGGCGTATGAAACAGATCAAAATGGGCACTACAGAGATGGTCTCCACATGTCAAACACTTCCATACAGGTCTTGCAACAGTGGGGGGAGGGGTTGTACCATTCAGCTTGGCCGCAGCTAGTTCATACTTGCGATAAGTGCATCTTCTTTGCTCCTTGGCGACCACGGCGATGGTGTGATCTTTCTTTTCTCGATATGATGGAAGTTGTAGCTTCTTGGATACCATCCTAGAGCGCTTTTCCTTCCCTTCCCTTGCAACTTCAAAACTTGGTTCAAACGCATTCATATCTTTCACTCGAAAAATTGGTTCGTACCCAATCTCTCTCCCATTCCTGTACTTCAAGCAAATCGACAATGTAGGGTTTCTAAGGGGTGTACTCAACCTCTGTGTCCTCATAATAACTAGAGGAGGGAGGTGGTGAAGGCATTCTTGCAAAGGAACTCATTGTCAACTATGAAAAGTTGTGGTCTTGTTGTGGCTGGCGGCGTGGCGCGCCAAGTACAGAGGTTTTTCGATACAGTCGTTTTGACGACCATAGACGCACACCGTAGCAGAAAATACATCGTTGGAACTCTTATCTCTTAAATACTTTATGTGTTAGTTGTGAGTATTAGTGCTAGCTTGGGGGTGCAAGCGGTACGCTTTTCTTCAGGTCAAATTTTTTAACGACTATATAATAGTCGTTAGAGGATTAAGGGTATTCGTATCATGCTCCGTAGCATAATTACAGTACCGGTAGCACGTCTGTGTGAAAGGGTCTTCTGAGATCAGGGAGGATTGTATGATACGGTTGTTGTCGACCAATGTTTTTTTTCTTCACCGACTGTGTGACATACATCGCGAAACCATCCCATAACAACAATCATCGTTCGTTTCGGCGTCTCTGAATTCACAGTCATACGCAACAATCCATCACTTCGTCAGGGTTGTCAATCTGTTGGGCTTTTGTTTCATCTATTTTATCTTTTATTGTCTTGTGCATTTCCAGATGTAATTTGAGAAAATCTTGATTCGTACACATCCCCAAGAGGCCCCTTCATTGTTTGATCAACGTGCCATTCTGTTCTTCCATTCACAGTCAACACACACACAATGCCAATACAACTGCCACCACAACAGAATGATGGCGCTACACCCCGAAATGATTTTCAACAACAACCATTACTGGAATCACACAACGACAACAACACACAAAATAGGTCATTATTTCTTCATCCTGGAAATGTCTTGTTGCTGACCTCTATTCCGTTTTTGGCGGGTGCCTTTTTGGGATACAGGATACCCATTGAAAGAATTGAAGAATTGGCGTCGTTGTCATCGTCGTCGTCATCACCAGGAAACAAACCACTGTCGCCGCTTTCGGAGGTGACTAGCACCAAGGCTACCCACCCAGCAACATCTACAGCCATGACAGAAGGTTCTTCTTCGTTTGTCCGATCTAGCTCTGGTAGTGGCAGCAGTGTCGCACTGCATCGTCCTACAGGGGAAGAGATGAGTGCCGATGAGGTCCGCGCGCTGGCCAGTCGCATGGCGTTGCGGGCTTTTCGCATTGCCACTTTGGGGACAGTGGCCGCCTTTTCTCTGGTGGGAGCGGTTAGCTTTCATATCAGTGGCTACGAAACGATCGACGATGCCGTGCACGGGACACGCGCTTGGGCGTCCTCTTGGAGTCATTCGCTACAGGAATATTTTGGAACGACGGAAAGGAAACAGAAGAGTCGTCATGATCCTGACATACGAGCCACCAATGGCATGACAGAAGATGAACAGCTGCAATACTTATATAACAAATACATTGCCGAGGATGACGCGTCAAACAAATATTATGAGAACGAACCAACCAAGACAAACAACAAACCATTGGGCACCAGCAACGATTAATGTTTCTCTTCCTACTTTTTGTACTGGTAGTAGTATGTTCTTGACGTTACGGTCTAATCACTCACGCTTACTTTTGTGGTGCAGTCTACTTGCTACTAAGTGCGGTAGGTACCTAGCTAGCTAGCTACTACCTAGAGTACTAGAGCTAGAGGCTGAGCTAGATTATTGATGTTTGTGATTGCTTTTTGGATGCAAGAGCTTATTACGTACTTAACTGTAAAGTAGGTAGTTCCTCGAAGTATTTCTACTACTACGGGGTTCGGGGAGTTAAGGTTAGGTACGGTAGTAGCGTACCGGTAGTATGGGTAGCGTATCATACGCCTTACGACTGCCGTACAAAAGTAGGTACCGGTATTACGGTAACGTAGACCGGGAGGGTACCCCTGGTAGGGTAGTAGCATGTCGTCTACCGGTAGACAGGCCCACCTTCATATTTTTTACTACTCCAGTACTACTACTGTCGTACAGTTATGGAAGTCCAATTTCAAAATTGTCCCATCCCTCCCCTTTTTGTGTAGAAACAGTCGACTCCCCAATAGTTTTTAACTGGTACGGTATCTGTTTTACTGTTTTACTACGTACCGGTACTACGGTAGCTAGCTAGCTAGAGTCTTAGAGTACCGGTGTAAATATTATGTTTCGGCATTCGGTGTTAAAACATCACGTACTTTTCGAAAAGGCACCTACCAATGCACATATTTTACCGCACATTTTCGAAATGTTCACATTGACTTGAGTCACTCTATTATAAAATTCTCTTTTTTTTTTCCAAATGTTTCATTGAATAGCGCTCATTCACAGTCAATCTTTCAATTCGACAAAATCGGCGACTGGTCATTCGGAAGAGGCATTTTTACACACGACCCATGCAAGGATTTAATGAGGGTGTTGGTGGCGGGAGAAAAATGACAATGAATTCTTCTTTCACTGTCAATCAAAAAAGAGTGTGTCCTGTGTCCTTGGTGCCTGTGTACGACTGGTAGCAAGTACGGAGGGTATTTTTTTTGTTACCACGTACCGGAAGTACTAGGTACGTACATAGATACACCTCACAGTCAGCACTCGGCACCCCGAAGGAGGACACTCCCACTGTACATTACTTACAGTTAGTAATGTCTGGTAGCTACTACTAGTAGCAAACTTCTGTCTGCCTATTCTTGTTTCGAGTCGTTTTGTTCCGTCTCAACCAAGACAACAAATAGCGCAAATCACATCACAACAATAACCCATTTATTATTACGCACCTGCTCCTGCTGCTGTTGGTATTACAAGCGGTAACTCAAGAAGGGTTCGAAAAGCATTCGATACAACTGACCGGTATTGGTACCGACTGTTGGCTTGTTTTTACCACACACTTTTCAAATCTGGCAACAAAACGCAACGGCGACTTGGATCTGTCACTACTAGGGCGACTGTCTCTTTGAATTTATAATGGGAAATTTCAGCAGAACACGACAAGATCGTCCATTGCGGGGGCATTTCGACAACAGTTTCTTGGATGAAAACCTTGTTGGACTCTCGTCGACGACGACGTCATCGTCGAGTCGTCGTGCCAACGATGACAACAGGCACGGAAGGATCATCAAAACGTCTCGTCGATCAAACAGATGGTTGACCACCGCCACCTTCTTACTGTCGATGATGATGTTACTGCTGGAATTATCAACGGTGACTGCCATCTCCTTGCTGGGAGGACGTTTCGAGACCATGACGGACGTGTCAGACTATTTGAATTTGGCGTTGGATGCTGCCGATATGAAGGAGACGGATGACTTGACTACCAAAAAGAACATCTATCAAAATGTAAGTTAAATAGTTTTTGGTGAACTGCGATTTGTAAACGCATCTCCATGGAAAGTGTCGTCTAACACTGCGTCATGCCAACTCAACATTGACACACAACAAATACAGGGATCACCTCGCGACGGAGGATCGTCGCCCAACGCAATCACCTTGCAATCTTTGAGTTTGACGGCAGAACAAGACATGAAAGAAAATCCGTACTATTTCATATTCAAACATGCCTTTTTGGTGCTAGGAAATACCAATGAACATGAAACTACTGGATCATTTGATGGAGCACCGATCGAGGTGTATGCGGATACCATTGTCAATGATTTGTTCGAATTGGACATTGCCGACATCGAGACGGAGGCGTCGTTGGTGATGATTGTATGGATGGCCGTCGCCAATCAACTGTTTCAAGTCTTGGTCGAATGCCGAGCGCAAGACAGAGACTCGGCACTAGCCGCTTTGGACAGGGCTGCTGCCTTATGGATTGGTGCCGAGCAAGTTGAAGGGTCAAATGATCTTGGTCATTTGTTGTACAATTTGGCGGAAAACGCGGGGGAACGCTTCGGCCAAGACAACGGGGAGACCTGGGTCAATACACAGGTTGTGGGATCTTTGCTTCGATTGCAAAATGCTCTGTTGGGGGGCCAATGCGATGATGCACAAGGGTACCAACAAATGCGAGACGATGTGAAAAAAATCATTGGGTACATGACTGTTCCACTGTTACAAAATCTGATTCATCATACCATGAATGTCGCCAATGAAGGCAGAAGTGACATGGTAGAGTTATACGCCCTTGGCATTATTCCACGCGTTGCCGCCTGTGATCCCAAAGCGTACGACGATGAATTAAATCTAGACGTTTTGCGAGACCTCACAGTAGCAAAGCAGCAAGAAGCAATTTCGGCCATTCAAAAAGGCTATTCCTGCCTTCAAGTGACATGCGCTGATGTTGGCAGCTACATGGGTGGTGCCCTCCCGGAGTGCACTGAAAGCAATAGCATTATCCGAGGCGGATATGAGGCTACATCGCCTTCGGCTCGACAATATGCCTACATGGATCGCGACATATTACAAATTGATATTTTTTTAAAGTTTCAAGCATATGGTGTTGCTCTTGATTGGTATACACATGGATGGAATTCGGAGGGACGATCTATCCGCGATTTTGCCAAAAATGCGGTTGTTCCACCTCTGACGGCGAGTCCAGACAGAAGCTACTACTCGCTGTTTGCGGAATACAACAACGACACAGAATTTGCACATAATTGGGTAACAAGTATTCTCGAGCTGATCCCGCCTTTCAATAATGCATCAGCAGAGCAAGTTCGGAATTCTGTTGTGGGTTTCATGAAGTACGTTGTAATGTTTGTGTCAAGTGCAGATGCTCTAATCTATGCAGCGTCTATGTGCCAAAGTGGAGACAGTCAGGAAGTCTGGGAGTATCTAGATGCTGGTGCCATGCTTTACGTTGGTTCCATGGAAGGAGCAGCTAGCAACGGTAACGCTTTTGGAGGGGAATTTCTTTTCTCAACTGCCAAAGAACTATGCGCCGACTTTAACACCTGCATTGACGGTAACGATGGTAGTGTTGTAACTGCAGCAGTCAATGAAGTTGTAATGACAGCCATCCAAGATGTGGCAGAAAGCATAAGCTCGCAAAATTGTGCAGAGGCTGTTGCGTTGGTAGAAGATTCTATTCTTCCTGCCATGATGATTCCCTTGGTTCAGGGTACATTAAAGTATGCATCGTTCAATGAAGATTTACTAGTTGGGACAGAAGATGCCAGTCTGTCTATTGGAGATGCTTTCTCTCGTGCAATCCTTCCACTGGTTCATCAGGCCTCTCCTGGAAATGCAGAGGTTATCAAGAGTCAGATGCAATTCCAACTCACTTCAGATCCAATCGAGAGCGGGTTTGCTGCTATAGCTGATGCTTTTCGCCAGAGTGTCCCTGTCTTGAATATCAACTGTGAAGAGGTTGGAGTTCTGGTGGACGAGCCAGTTAGAAGTGATCTCTGTGGGGATGGAGTGACTGGAAGCCAACCAGTTTCATCAGGAGGTGCTGCTGCTCCAACTGTGCCACCTGCATCAGGACCAATAGACCCGACCTCTCCAGAGCAGTTGGCTTTTGGAAGGTACACTTTTTCAGATCTGTCAATTGCTGGCGGAGACGGTTCTTTTGCTCTAGATGTCCGTGACATGTTTCTTGCCTCTTCACCTGACGATGCAAGCAACATTTACAAGAATGGGAAAAACGCAATCACAACTTCGTTTTCGGGAGACTCTGAATTAGTCAGTCTGTCCTCATTGAGCACTCAAGCCTCGACGTTCATGGCCGAAGACCTCATGTTCAGCATTTTCAAGTATGCGCTGTACGATGACAATGATTTAGATGGGAATACTGGAGAAAATTTTGTCTATGCTGATGAAGTTGTCATGGAAGCCCTGACAGGTGGAAATGACAGCAAGTTGGCTGCAGAAGCATCTGTAATTCTCAACGTGTGGATGTTCATCACTCACAAATTATATGCAGCTGTCGATACATGTAATAACAATGTTTCACCGGAGGCTCTTATTGACTCGGCAGTGGCGCTCTGGATCGGAAAAGATCAAGGCGAGGGAAAATTTGATCAGGGATGGATGCTTTATTCAATTGGACAATCCTCTGCCAAGTTCTTTGGGCATCCAGAAGGAGAGGCTCCTGTGAACTCCAAATTAATGAACCTCTTCATTGAAGCACAGACAGTGGCGAAAGAATGCCCTAGCTCTCTGAATGCACCGATTGTGCTTCGATCCATGGTACATGAAATCATTCGAACCTTGACGAAACCTCTCATTACTTCCCTTCTTTTCCATATGATCAAGAACAGCAAGAATATGGTTGAACTCTATGCTGTGGCTGTTGTACCACAAGTTGCTGCTTGTTCTCCTGGAGCAAGATCAATCATGGAAGATGCGCTATTCAGTGGCTACAACCAACAAACATCAATCTCTGATAAGCTGCTTGATAGTTTAGCGACTTTTTTGCAGTGCCAGAGAATGAGTTGTAATGATATAGAAACTGGCGAGAATGCTGATGACAACCTGGTGGAACTATCACAAAATCTTTGCTCCCGATTGAATGATGGAACTGGGTCACAAAAACCAATGGCTGGATATGTTCCACAAATCAGTGTCACAGAAGTATCACGGTTGGATTTGGATTCATTGGAAACATACATATTGATGCGTACTGGTGCCTCACGTGCTGCCACCGACATTTACGAGAAGGGTCACAACTCTGTAGCAGCAGCTCAGTTTGCAGTGGATGGCAACGAAGAAACAGATCTTTTGTCTCTGAAGTCTCTCGCGAATAGTTCTGCTCGAAACGGTGTTCCTCTGTTTGAAAGTTATTCCGCGTATTTCGGGACACAAAATTACTCTGATGACATCATTGTCCAAGCCCTTTCTGGGACAGAAAAATATTCTACAGCCACAAGATCTCAGCGTGCTGAAATTGTCAAGCGGACTTTGCAAACGATGGTCTCCAACATGGCGGTCGCTACAAAAATGCAGACTGCAATTCAACAGTGCAAAAGTGGTGCTATAGATGTTGCGAGAGGTGACTGGGATAGAGCGGTGGCTCTTTTTGTTGGTTCAATAGAAGGTTTAATTGCTAGTGGATATGAGGGAGGACAGGGGGAGTGGATGTATGCTCTCGGCAATGAAGTTTGCGATGAGTTCAGTGTATGTGAAACCTCAGGAGAAGCAAAAGTGAATCAACAGCTTATATTTCAGTTTGCCAGTGGGAGGGACTCTCTTGTGGATGGAGAATGTGATCATATCGAACGAACGATGAACAATGAGATTCTCCCGCGGATGGCTATTCCTCTTGTACAAGGATTGGTTTCTAATGTGATAGCACTTTCAAATGGCGAAGATAAAACTGGGGATCAATTTGCGGCTGTCCACATTTACTCACAAGCTCTCACCCCGTTACTGAAAGAGGTCAGCAGCAACGGCAGCTTGATTTTGTCCCAGGCCTTTGCGTCCTTTACGACTCCGACGAATCCTGATGTGTCGACTATTGTAAGCGCCCTCCAGGATGCCATTCCAGCTATGAAGATGTCTTGTAACGAAATTGGGTCTCCGACTAGCTATACCTTATGCATAACGCCTGAAAATGCAGGGGAAGGAACAAGTAAAGGCACTCCTACACAACTTGCTGAGGGGCTATACATCACAACGACATATGTTGACGATATATCAAGTATTGCTCTGGACATCAGAGACATGGCAGAAGCTCTGAAAGAGGGTAATAGTGAGCTTGCAAAGCTCGTGTACAGAAATGGCAAGAATTCTCAACAGTTTGATGAGAACGGGAAGTTTGTGAAATTAAGAAGCCTGAAACAGTTTTCAATCGAAAACACGAATGACATGTTTGACGAACCTGAATTTAACGTCTTCATGTATGCTTTACAAGGCAACCGATTATATGCAGATGATTTGGTGGAAGAAGCGCTAGAAAATCTTTCTGGAAATTCTGACACTGCAGTGGAAGCATCTCTTGTCTTAAATTTATGGATGGAAATCATTCACTCGCTGCATAAGACACTTAATGCATGTAAACAGAAGCGGCTCCGTAATGATGAGGGAGTCCATTCAATGGATGTAGCTGTGGCCTATTGGATTGGGGACGGCCAAAGAGCTGGTGATTCGACTAACGGTCACTTGCTGTACGCGCTGGCCGAGAGCTATGGCGAAAAATTTGGTGTTGATGAGGGCGGCCAGTCAAGAACAAACACAAACATTTTGAGATTATTCAACGAAGCCAAAAATGAAGTGTCTCTCCCCAATGCATGCTCTGATAGTAAGACCACCTATGCAAAGCTTAGACGCATCGTCAACCGGATTATACCCCAAATGGCTATTCCTCTGATTCAGGGCCTCATTTTGAATTTGAGATCAAATGATCGTGGGAAGGTAAAAATTTTTTCCCACGCTTTTGTGCCACTTGTTGCAGGATGCAGCCCAAGCTTATTCGAATCTCTGAAGGAAAAGCTGCTCAACATGAACTACAATGTCGTTGATGTTGAAGAGCTAGTAGATCTCATTCGAAAATCTTACCCTTGCCTTGGTCTTCAGTGTTCAGACATTGGCATTCATGAAGCAGAAATTACCCAGGAAGTTCCTGAATGCACTGATCCTGATGTTTTCTCTTCTCTTGCTGGATACCGCCCATCGACTGATGTTCGCGAAGTAAGTTTTATTGGTTCCTTTCATTTCCAATGATGAAAGATTAGGAAGTAACCTCACTCTATTTTCATGCTACAGTTTGCAAGACTAGACCTGGATATACGACAGATGGACATTCTCCTGCAGATGAAGGCGTTTGATGCCGCAGAAGAGCTCTACAGCTATGGAAAGCATGTGCCAGGCCAAAATGGCGCAAGTCTTAGTCTTGCGCAGCTTGCGACGTCTTCTCAGCGGTCAAACGTTCCATCATACAATGCCTTTGTGCAGTTCTATGGAACAGAGTCATGGGCAGATGACGTGATTCGCCAGGCCATGGACCAAGCACAAGGAGACTGGACTGATGAACAGCGGCGGATAGTGGCTGTCAAAGCTTCACAAGTACTTGTAACATATTTTGGAGCACTGCAAAATGCCTATGAAGCTGTTTCAAGCTGCTCCACCACCCAGCAGCTGCGTTCTTCTGCGTCTATCGACAGCTGGGACAGACTAGCAGCAATGGTAATTGGTCATTTGGAAGGAAGCAAGACCAACGGGACTGTGGAAGGTTACATGCTGTATGATTTGTCACAGCAGTATTGTCTCGAATTTGGCACTTGCTCAGATGATTCATCAACTGTCGAGACAAATGATCAGCTGATTAGCCTACTCTACACAGGTAGAGGTGCTGCTCTTGAATCTTCTTGTCGCGCTCTTCGGAAAGCAGCTGATGAAATCTCAAGTTTGTTGTTGATCCCGATGATTCAAGGAGCTTTGAGTACTTCGATTGGTCTTTCCAATGGTGAAGAACCAAAGTTACAAGCAGAAGCTTTTGTTTACTCTAGAGCATTGGTTCCTTTGGTAAGGAGTAGGGAAGCGGCCAGTACTCTTGATACGTACCTTGGCAATCGTGGTCCGCAAAATATGAAAGTAATCGCAACAAAGACTTTCAGTGCTTTAGCCACGGCTTATCCTGAAATGGGAGTCGATTGCAAAATGATTGGTGATCCTGTTGGCTTTGATCCGTGTTCAGGAGTTCAATACGGAGCTCCAAGAAACATTTGGATCGTCCTTGGCGTCGTGGTTGGTGTACTGATTCTCGGCTGCTTAGTATGGTTCTATATACGTTCAAGGCAAAGGGTGTCAAAGTTGCCAGAGAACCAGCCCAAGTTTATCCCGTCTGCAGGTGAACTCAACCATTCCATGGACTTGCTGGAGAAAGCATTTTCCACCAAGAATCAACATCGATGTCACAGTCCATCTTCTTCAACCGAAACAGAGGCTCTCAAAGCATACCAAGATGGTGCGTTGTCCTTAGGAGACAACAAGGATGATGACTTTGACGACATGTCGTCTCTAAATTCCAAGACCAAGGATGTACCTGATATCATATAGATAGATTTGGAAAATCGGCGGTCGTCCGCAGTCAGGACTACTTTCCTATCTGGTAATAAAATCTATTGTTACTTGCCTATCTGTAACATTGTGACTAGCAAGTATGCATTGTGTTGAATAATATTTTGCGGTCGCAATGGTGGTGTATATAGTGGGTGGGGGGCTACACACTACTACGGGATAACGCTTAAAATTGACTTCTGTTCCCGCACGTTTCTCCAATCAATTCAAAATACAAAGTACTACAGTGTAATTTGAAAGAAATAGTCCGGAGTATAAATAATTTGAAGTACGCCGTAGTTTTATTAGAAGGCTTCCGGTGTCCAAATCCCAGTGGTGGCAGGCTATGTGGTTTAACCTGGAGCTTCGTCGACGGAATAAAACTGTCATTCAAGCAGAGATGAAGTGAAAAACATACAATTAGGAGATGAAATGGTGGAATGTCATGGTATGAAGTGGGTCAATGGTGATAAAATTATTGGTTGACCTCTATGGACCCGTCCCAAACCAATCACGGGCTGCAAAGCCTCCCTTTGGTCCCAGACCACCACTTTTAAGTATCTTCTTGCACCTGCATTTGAAAGACAGGAATGAGTGGACAGCACTTTGATGTCCTATTTTGATGTTTGAAGTTTGGCAATCAACCAAAAGTGAAGCCAGTAGGAATGCAAGATAGATCCTACAGATGGCTTTTGGTTGACGACTTTGTGAGCAATTTGAACAAAGGTAGAGCTCCCAACTTAATTTCAGTCAACCATTTGTGTCAACAAGTCTACATCCCACTGGTATGGACTGGGTGGTAGCTGGATCACCATTGATCTAGCATATCATGTAGAAATGGACAGAAAGCCAGAGAAAGGATGTGAAATGTTGAACTCAGCTTGTGGGACAAGTGGAGTGATACTGCGCCTCAAAATTGTGAAGCACATTGACGACAACACCCACCACAATGATGATAGCAACATTGGCCATGTTACGAAGTTGTCAAAGTTTTTAGTGGAACCATGGGCAAGATCAGATCAGATTGTCTGTGCAGACTCTTACTTTGCTTCTGTTGTTTGATGGGTCTTCCATTCAATGGAGTTTCCAATGGCATACTTGTCCTAACAGGAGCTGACTAAATAGGGGCGACAGGAGGAGTCTGGTAAGCCTAGATGAGAATGGAGACCCCTACCTGTACAGGGGAACGCAGGAAATGCACATAAATTGTGAAATTTATTACATTTGAGTGTCATGTCCAATATAGTTTTAGTTTGAATAATTGTCCTGCATAATCTGATAGTTTAGGAACAAATAGCAAAAGGATCATGAAGTGGTGTCATTAATCTGTTCCATAACGATGATGGAAATGATGATCAATATTATTGTGTCTGCAGTGTTCTTGCAGTTAGCCTTTTGTTGACAGTCTCATGCCAAGCTCCAATGACAGACATAGCATTGGCATGCTGTCGTTTATTTGCTTGATAGGGAATGTGAATAACCATCATCGTATTTGTAACGTTGATTGCTGATGTTGATGTGAAAAGAATAATGACTTGAAAATCATTATCACAACACCAAACAAGGACTACACCAGCACCATGGTCACGATGGTCTTTCATGTTCTACGGAGTAGTTCCTAAAAACGGATGGATTTATCAGTTTGTTTGATATATTAACAAGCATTCTGGAGATTATTTATTTTGTTAAGTATGTGGTACTCCTTATCAGCCATCCTTCTCCGTATTACACTACTGCCTACTTACTGTTCGAGCAAACGACTGTAGGTAGAAGATAGAAGAGCACACCCGAGTAAATGAAAGATAGAGGCTAAAAACCTTCGGAACGATTTGAATCATTTATTATCTAGTAGAGTAAAGCACTACGTATTTTACTGAAGAGCAACAAGCAAGGCCATTGTGTTGATGGAAGTAAGACTTGACAATCTCGCCAAACAAAAATTAATTGTCAGTAGGTATTTCATTTTTTTGTTGGCGTTTTCATTTACTTACAGTTAGATTATTTCACTGACAGTTTTGCTCGCTGACAAGAGGCTCATTCAGTCGTGAGGAAGGAAGAAGAAACAAATTAACTGTAAATATCATAAAGAATGGCACATAACATAATTGGAAGTATTTTAGAATTTTTTAGAATATTTTCATACAATCGAATATGATATGACATTTTATGTTTTTTACCGCGATATGCCGTGCTAAATCAATACAAAAAACAACAGAAAATGTTATGAATTGTGTGGAAAAAATATATTCAATGTTATGTGGAAATGAGAAAATCTTCGAAGTAAATAATTCGTGGTATGACGTAATAGCTAGTCCAAGCAATATTCAACGAATCTTGCAGCAACCTTAACTCGGAAGCAATTTTCGTGTCTATAGTAGTAGTAGTCTAATGTGATTCGATCCAATCGCTGTTTTGTATCAACTGTCATCACCATACATACATTCTTCAATTAAACAGTAAATACTACGTACATTTTAGCGATGGCAATGGCCTTTTCTCTTCATGGCAAGCCTAAAAGGCAGGTGCTCTAGCTCTTGTATCGTTGTGGAGTTTGCCCCCATAATTTTCTCACAAAACATACTCGCCATTATTTAACTCCTTGCAAGAATGGTTCGAGCAGTTGAAGCGCCATGAAAAAGAGAGATCACACGCTGTAATTGTCCTTTACAAGCTTCGTGTAGACGACAAAATTGAAGAAAGAAGAACATCTACCACGACTGCCTGAGACGTCAGTTTGCAAAAAATACCTATGCTCAACGACGACTATGCGTAAACTAGCTTCTCTTCTGCCTTGTTCCAACAGCCATAAGAGTTGCGGAAAGGTAGTTGCTGCCCGTGTTCTTCAAATTGTAGTGAGACATCCTGCATGAAAATCATTTTTCAATCTAACAAGAGTGGTGTAAATGTCTATTCTGGTGGTGCTTCTCTTGCTTCGTCTATTGAAATAAAAAGTATGGTAAATCTAGGAAGTCTGTGGCTGGAACAAACATTAGAATGACTTCCTTTTCTTGATATGGCACAGATTACAAACGTAGTAAAATTGAAAATGGAAATCCACAATTTCAGATCTTCAACTTCACTGGTTCTTTTAAGTAAGCGAAAATGCGTGACATTAAAAGTAGTAGACATGAAACTTGAATTTGACTGTGATTTCCACACTTTACTCTAGTCGTTAGTGTATTTCCTGCATTCCCCAGCGTAAGCCTTCTTACAGTTAGTATTGTTAATGTATATGTATGCTCACACTCCTGAATTTGTAATTAGTGTACTTCATGGGATATACTAAGTATAGCGTCAAAGTTTACTGATAGAAATTGTGTGTAGGTCGTATTTTGATGACACGTTGCCTCACATGAGGACGAACACCAGTAGACTTCCTACTTGCTAGGTACCAGTAGTGTATAGTATTAGACACTTTAGGTACACGTCATATGATTTTCCGTGCGATGTAAAAGTAATAAATTTATAACTGAAGAACCTATTTGGCTGCTGCGTATCCACCAACGCATGGACCGCAGTAGTCTTTTGGATAGAATGCAAGTACATCTGAGTCAGGTTCTGGGACACAAAATGTTTTGTAACCATCCCTTGCAGAATAGTGGCAAACATGTACGTGGTTGCTGTTTTCACCACATGGGTAGTCATCAGCAACACAGAAGTGGACCTCCTTTCCAAGGTCCTCCAGAAGATCCTCTGCTCCTTCAAGAGCCTCAATAGAACCTTCAGAGTCGGCAATCTTGATTAACTCAATCTTTGACAGACGTCGAGTCTCGTCTTCAGGACAAGGATCATTGCAAGGAATCTTAAGAGTGAATTGGACAGTGGGAACTTGCTGCCATTGATCTGGGTAACAGCATCCGGGCACCTCGTCATTGTCAATTATGACACTGCCAGATCCCAAAGTTGAAGCAACCCAAATATTAACAACAGTAATTGGGACATTATGCATACACTCTGCTGTGTAGGTGTCGGCAACCTCTCCCTCATTCACACTCAATTCCTGCAGACATTCAACTTCACCATAGTTGCCAGTATGATACTGCGTGAATATGGTAGTAGTCTCCTTGAAAGTATTCTTGACAGTGAATGTCACGCTGGAAGTGTCCTGTGATATAATTTCAATTGGAAGTTCTGGATAGTCTGTCTCAACAAGCCCAAGAAGTTCTGGTTCTGAAGGCGGGCATTGTGGTGGTGGGGCATTGTTTCCTCCTTCTGGGTCAATACAGACACCAATATCTGAAACAATTCCATCTGTAGAAACAACCACTTTAGTAGTACCAGCAACCCCAACAGGGACAACCACACAATTTTCAGAGCCGGTCATAGTCACGCCTTCCATTGTGTAGGTTCCAGAAGCATCAGAGATACTTAGAGAACCATCAGTTGTTGCACCACAGATAGTCACAGTTTGAAACTCAATGGCCGGAGGAGTAAAGGCAAAGGCAATGCTCCCACCTACAACTGCCCCTTGAGTGTCAGCAACAACTAGACCCATATCACCAGATCCTGCAGTCACCTCAATGGCTGTTGTCAAAAGACTTCCTCCAAATGATGGTACAGTACCACCTGCAGAACTGGACTCAACAACAATGTTCAAACCAATTTCAGCATATGCTGCAGGACCAACAATGCCACTTAATTCATTGAAATCAATTGTTTCACCCTCACAGAGATCAGAAGATGGAACTTGGGATGTGGATGGAGGAATAAGAGTGGGTGAACCTGTAGGGCTTGCACAGTCAACTTCTTGCATACTGCACTCCACAGACAAAGAAATTGCAGAGAAACCATCACCAATGGGTTCACACTGGGCACATTCTTCAATTTCCTCTGGTGAGAGCTCAAGTTCGCTTGGATAGAGAATTAGATTAATTGCAGCAAAACCATCTACACAATATGCATTGAAGACATCTGAGGAACCACCATTTGGTACTGATGTTTCCAGTTCACACTCATTGCTCAGTGCTTCACCATTGTATCCAACAGCAATTATGGCCCCTTCTCCCACCACATTGTTGATAACAAAGGTGATTGATCCATCGTTGACTGAAGTGACAGTGATGAGATCAGATCCAGACACAACTATGTCAACACCATCACTTCCATATACTGATGCCTCAGGATTTGCGTAACAAATTGTTGGTGCCAACGGGACACTTGGGGCTGGAGTTTGTCCTCCAGTAGGGGAAGCATTTGGACTGGCAGTAGGTTCAGCTGTGGAAGAGACAGTGGGGGATGCAGTAGGGCTAGCAGTAGGTTCAGCTGTGGGAGAGGCAGTAGGGCTAGCAGTAGGTTCAGCTGTAGGTGAGACTGTGGGAGAGGCAGTAGGACTTCCAGTTGGTTCTGCGGTGGGCAAAACTGTGGGAGAGGCAGTAGGACCAGCAGTTGGTTCAGCCGTGGGGGTGGCAGTAGGACTTGCAGTGGGACTAGCTGTAGGTTCAGCTGTGGGAGATGGTGTTGGTGCTGGACTCACAGTAGGCACCTCACTTGGCATCTGACTGGGATAAAAACTTCCACTGGGGTTGGAGCTAGGACTAGCAGTAGGTTCAGCAGTGGGAGAGGCAGTAGGGCTAGCAGTTGGTTCAGCCGTGGGAGAGGCAGTGGGAGAGGCAGTAGGACTAGCAGTAGGTTCAGCTGTGGGAGAGACAGTGGGGGATGCAGTAGGGCTAGCAGTTGGTTCAGCTGTAGGTGAGACTGTGGGAGAGGCAGTAGGACTTGCAGTTGGTTCTGCCGTGGGCGAAACTGTGGGAGAGGCAGTAGGACCAGCAGTTGGTGCAGCCGTGGGGGTGGCAGTAGGACTTGCAGTGGGACTAGCTGTAGGTTCAGCTGTGGGAGATGGTGTTGGTGCTGGACTCACAGTAGGCACCTCACTTGGCATCTGACTGGGATAAAAACTTCCACTGGGGTTGGAGCTAGGACTAGCAGTTGGTTCAGCTGTGGGGGATGCAGTAGGACTAGCAGTAGGTTCAGCCGTGGGAGAGGCAGTAGGGCTAGCAGTAGGTTCAGCCGTGGGAGAGACAGTGGGAGGTGCAGTAGGTTCAGCTGTGGGAGAGACAGTGGGGGATGCAGTAGGACTAGCAGTAGGTTCAGCTGTGGGAGAGACAGTGGGTGATGCAGTAGGGCTAGCAGTTGGTTCAGCTGTAGGTGAGACTGTGGGAGAGGCAGTAGGACTTCCAGTTGGTTCTGCCGTGGGCAAAACTGTGGGAGAGGCAGTAGGACCAGCAGTTGGTTCAGCCGTGGGGGTGGCAGTAGGAATTGCAGTGGGACTAGCTGTAGGTTCAGCTGTGGGAGATGGTGTTGGTGCTGGACTCACAGTAGGCACCTCACTTGGCATCTGACTGGGATAAAAACTTCCACTGGGGTTGGAGCTAGGACTAGCAGTTGGTTCAGCTGTGGGGGATGCAGTAGGACTAGCAGTAGGTTCAGCCGTGGGAGAGGCAGTAGGGCTGGCAGTTGGTTCAGCCGTGGGAGAGACAGTGGGAGAGGCAGTAGGACTAGCAGTAGGTTCAGCTGTGGGAGAGACAGTGGGGGATGCAGTAGGACTAGCAGTAGGTTCAGCTGTGGGAGAGACAGTGGGGGATGCAGTAGGGCTAGCAGTTGGTTCAGCTGTGGGAGAGGCAGTAGGACTTGCAGTTGGTTCTGCCGTGGGCGAAACTGTGGGAGAGGCAGTAGGACCAGCAGTTGGTTCAGCTGTGGGGGTGGCAGTAGGACTTGCAGTGGGACTAGCTGTAGGTTCAGCTGTGGGAGATGGTGTTGGTGCTGGACTCACAGTAGGCACCTCACTTGGCATCTGACTGGGATAAAAACTTCCACTGGGGTTGGAGCTAGGACTAGCAGTTGGTTCAGCTGTGGGGGATGCAGTAGGACTAGCAGTAGGTTTAGCTGTGGGAGAGGAAGTTGGAATAGCAGTAGGGCTAGCAGTAGGTTCAGCCGTGGGAGAGACAGTGGGAGATGCAGTAGGACTTGCAGTTGGTTCTGCCGTGGGTGAAACTGTTGGAGATGCAGTAGGACTAGCAGTTGGTTCAACTGTGGGAGAGGCAGTAGGACTTGCAGTTGGTTCTGCCGTGGGTGAAACTGTTGGAGATGCAGTAGGACCAGCAGTTGGTTCAGCCGTGGGGGAGGCAGTAGGACTTGAGGTTGGGGATGTGGTTGGTCCTGCAGTTGGAGACACAGTGGGTGATCCAGTTGGAGAGCTTGTGGGACTGTCAGTACAAGAGAGCTCTGCACTACAGGGAAGCACAAACTCATAGGTACAAGTACCTCCTGGTTGTGTATTTGTGCAGGTCTTTGGGATAATGGTGGATTCATTTACAATGTCATCTGAATAAACAACAATTGCAACATCTGTCAAGCCATTTACACACGCAGCTGTAATTGGGCCAATTTGAAAGCCATCTCCCACTGAGCTGTATGTTGTGCATGTTGCTTCTCCATTTGTATCAGTGTAGGAAACCTGGACAGTGTCAATGGTAGTTGTCTCCACCCATGTGTCAGCCACTTGGAAGGTGACAGTGTCCCCATCCATGCTCATGGTAGAGACAGGATTCATGCCATAAATGCAGATGTCATCATGGGCAATGTCAGCAAGCTGGACAACAGGCTCATCGAGACACTCAGGTAGTGCTGGTTCACAGACAGGTGTGCAAGGGAAGCTTACTGTGTAGGCAACAGCATCAGCAGGCATGGTCATGGGGCAGCTAGAGATTCCATCTCCAACATAGATCTTCACCTCAGCAAAACCGTTTGAACACTCTGTTGTGAACTTTTCAGTTGAACCAAAAGCAACATCAGCAGTTGAAGTGCACTTGACAACCGAATCCTTGATTGTCAAAACAGCAAGTTCTGATATGGATGGATCACTCCAAACTTGGGAGACAGAGAAAGAAACTTCATCCACATGCTGCCCAACAATCAAAACAGCATCATTGAATGTGTACAAAGATCCCTCAGTGTCTTCCAAGAAAGGGCTTACAAGATGCGCACAATCACTTGAAAGAGGCGGCGTGGCTCCTGGAGGTACATCAATACTTTCAGTGGGGCCTTCGGTAGGAGCTACACTTGGATCTTCTGTCGGCTTGTTGGTTGGTGCAGTAGTGGGGATGGGAGTTGGAGCATCACTTGGCTTGTTGGTTGGTGCAGAAGTGGGGACGGGTGTGGGAGCTTCAGTTGGTTTGTTTGTCGGTGCAGAAGTGGGGATGGGTGTGGGAGCAGCAGTTGGCTTGTTTGTTGGGGCTGAAGTGGGGACCGGAGTGGGAGCAGCAGTTGGCTTAATCGTTGGGGCAGGAGTGGGAACGGCAGTTGGCGTTCTTGTGGGTGCAAGAGTGGGGGGAGGTGTTGGAAGGGCAACATTATTTTTGCAAGTGTCGAACGATCCGTCAAATTTGCAACCAACACCGTTGTCATAGCAGACGCGATGAGAGATCGATTTCCCTAATGGACATGATCCACCAAGATTCTTCGTCCTCATGTCCTGACACTCTTCAGCCGTCAACGGGATCAGGGTATCTCCTCCGATTGTAGATTGCCCGCACATCTCAGGGAGTCCTGGACAGTAATACACATCTGTACCACACTTCCAACTGGAAGCATTCGATACCGAGCAGGTGCACTGCTGTCCTGCGACGTCACTGAAACCACTGATCCAAAGGCCAATGGCCAAAAAAGAGGAGGTGAAACGCATGCTCGTAGGACGATACCTCGTTGGTTGTTTCGATTGTGATCAAGGTTGTGAGTTGATTGTTGTTTTAGTCGATTGGAGTTTTTCTTGGTGACCCCAATGTTGCTTATTTTGTTGGAGTACCTGTGTGAATAATCAAAAGGTTATGGTCGGTTTAGAAGTTGTGAGGAGCCCCCATTAATAATAACTGAGTAAATTTTGCATCTAGACTGTGGCCTGAAAGAAGAGGATTCTGAACCGAAACACGCACAGAAATTTAATGTAATCGTAAATGTGAGACAAATGACCTTTTCCTGTCTGTCGATGGAGTAATTTTTCCGTTGGGAAGATGGACATGGCAAGATCTCGTTACTATGGTTTCTTGGTTTTGCATCTTTTGAAATTTTCTATTTTGTTGTTGCCTTATATAAAATTTTCAAAGGTCATCGAATCAATGGACCCGCAGAAAATCTCTTACAATTTCAAGGAATTCCACGATTACATCTATGGCAACAGTTTCGTTTTCTCTTCTTGGCGTCTGTCTTTTTCAGAACAGGAGTGTCATGAATCCATTCTTCCTAGCTCGAATCGTTTAAACAAACACAACCACTCGATTTAACAGTTGCTACGCCAGCTTCACAACCGGCCGTATGATTTTACAGGCTACAAGACCCTCTAATTAATGAAGTTTAACAGGGACCACCAATCACGAACACCAAGATCTCCCTACGAAATTGTGGATGTAAACGAGAACCTCGGTCCGGTAGGTTGTTGTTAAATTCCGGCTCCACTACTACTGGTATTTCGATTTCCTACGCAGATTCTCAGTACCACGATTTTTGGAGTCGTTCCAAAGATTTCGTCAGCCATTGACGAAAATGGAACACACGTTAACTGTAAAAACGTGCACTTCCGGTACGTATGCTACGTCCCTTCGATCAAACACCTCTAAGGCTCGAGTTTTGAATCAACAGTCACGACGTCTTTTTTACAGTTAAACAGTGAAACGCAAACGAACGTATCTCTGCAAATCACACTTCCGCGTCAACTCCACAGTAAAAGTTATTGCCATGAACTCCACGTTGGCTTTGTCTACATAGCTATATTTGGATGTTTTTCATTTTTGTTTCCATACTACCACAGTATTCACTGTCAACTAATTGTGATGTATATGTAAGCCGTTTGGCTTTCTTGGTTCACATCGACTACCCCCACGGCGCCAGTACCAAAACTCCTGACATAATCTCGGTCAAAACCCCAATTAACGGCACTCTACTCACCCCTGGAGCGAAGAAGTTCTTACCCTAAACATGCCGAACCATTCAATCTCTAATCTCTGTAATCTCCGAACTGATTGTTCTTTTTGTTCTTGTGTAGGTTGTCTTCTCCAACTCTTCGTCTCCCCAGATGAGATTGTTTTTCAGTTCTCCAAACAATTGATCCAATTTACGGACAACTACGCCGCGGTAGTCATTGGGACAGAGTTGCCCGACGTCTACAACCCCTGGAACCAATGTTTCCCACACCCTCAAACACGCAATAGGCCCACAATTGTAATCATCATCCTGATTCAACATCCTGGTTCTGGTAACCGTCCATACTTTATCCCCTCTCACCAACACATCTAACTGCACCCCTTCATCCCGACCGACTTTGAAAGCAGGTTTGCAATCGAAGTCGAGTAGCTTGATCTTTCGGAGCAAATATGATATTTTTTCCGTCCAAGTTGTTACGTCATAATCCTTCCCGTCCCATACCTTGATTACCCTTTTTTTCACATCGACTTCCAGAACCACAAAGTGACCTTGACCGTGTACAACACTAATCACTGTTTTGACATAGCCAGGAAGGGAAGCAGTCATTTGTTCCTCTAGATTTTTAGAAAACAAGCAATGGACATAAAGTACTTTGTTGTGGTGGACAGAGTGTGCTAACATCGCACAGAAAGTTGCGACGAATTCTGTTTTCCACCACTTCTCTGGATGTAGCACTTTTTCTCTGAAACTTTGATCAAGTGTTAGTAGCCTCACTGGTTGATGAATCAGTGTGCATTCTTTGCAAAGCAAATAGGGTGGTCCCTTCCGAACAGTTGTATTGGAATTCCGCTCCATAGTATCCTCCTTAAATGTTGCCTGGCTTTCTTTGCCGCCTTTCTCCGTTTCGTCATTTTCCTGCCTGTTCGCTCCACTGCAGCTCGTGCAGAGATATTTCATGGAACCATTCTCACGACAGGTGTCGTTACGAAAGCCACTTCCTTTTTTTTTTCTGAACACAAGTGTAACATACTACTTTCTTGCATTCCAAACAGTGGTTCGCCACACTGACTACTGTCTTCCCCCCACACTCCAGGCACTCCCAGCCATGCAACCAATACGGAAATTGGTGTACCACATGAATCGGTACGATATATGGTACGCCATTTCGCATCAGTATGCCTTCATCGTTATGTGTAGCTGCACGCTGCACATGTAGCAGAGAGAAAAGCTTTTGAGCACCTCTCTCATATTGCTTGAATAGGCCTTTCATTATTGGCACCGTGGGATTTTTCTGTGTCTTGTACAGTACCTCCATTCCTGTGTCGCGCATCGGGATAAGCATGTCGACGTATGCGCAACTGTAGAATATTGAACAATACCAAAAGTAGTAGTAGTTGAACAAAGAAAGATTTGCGTCGCTGGCAAGCCGGACCGGATCTTCATTCCAAGTCTCTCCTGGCCAACTAATAACTCTGGCCACTATGGCTTGGTGTATTTGGCCTAAATAGTATTTCGTCAACCTGCGCCAAAGCCTTGCCTTTTCACCAGTACCCCTTATGACGGTTGCCTTTGCGTATTCAAAGCTAAAGAAGACTAGTCGGGGTGACGATGCGTCCAAACTGCCAGGCTTTGTTTTGGAAGAATGGAGGAATCTTTCGGCCTTGGTGAAAATCTTTTCGATTTTCTGCAGGAATTGTTCCTTCGTCGCACAATCTGCGATTGTGATGCAACGACTTTCAGTTGCGCCCCTTGATTTACCGTAGCCAAGAACCGACACAATGGACTTCAGGATGCTAAGGCGGATAGTCGGCTCAGTGGTCACCGGAACGTTTTTGACACATCTGTTGATTCTCCAGCCCCAAAAGATACATTTGTTGCCTCTCTCGTGGCTCACCAGATCACGCCCCAGCTCCAATGTAATATCCGGAAGGTCTGATAGCAGATCTACTTTCTCTCCCTTCCAAGGTTGAAAATATTTCCCACACCAAGGGCACTGATTGGTAAACGTTGTTAATTTTCTTTGGCAGATTAAGTTGCTTCCCAGCACATCTGTTGGGAGAAGCGTGAGCGTGTCCCGTTTTCCTTCTTCGTGGACATTATCATCGGCACACAGCTTGAAGTCGGTGCCACGAAAATATTGGGACGCCTCTGCCAAGACTTCAACGGTCTCACAAATACCTCCATCTCTGTTTCCGGCCCCGGAGTATCTGCTTTCGCTTTTTTTACGGTACGAAGCGTTGTTTGGTCTAAACCTGGAGCATAACACCTTTTACGCACGTACTTGCAAAAGAACCTGTCAGACTCACGGATCACGAAGCCATCTGGTGACAGGTGCCATGTCCCACAATTGTCGCACATGCACATTGTGTCCGTCTTTTTTTTGGTCATATAACTTGTAACATATTCCCCAAAAACCTGCACATTGCAGTCCTGTAATGTATCGCCGGAAGGTTTGGGGAATAGTTGCTTGCATGCCAAATACGCAATCCAACTACTAATTCTGGTTGATTCACTCAGGAAGATTGTTTCGGAGTCAACACTCACATACTGACGGGGGATGTCGTTTAATACTTCCATGAGGGCCACTTTCACTTCATGGAAATCGGTGTTCACAGGATAGACAGAACCTTCTTCGACGAACACCGTCGATTTGATGGTCACCGTGGGTGTATCCTCTCTCAAACAAGCGTGTGATACATGCAGTCGTTCCCACGTTCTTTCACGACACACAAAAATGAACATTTCCCAGGTCGAGAAATCCAAGCGTATTCTTTTTTAGGGAGGTCTTGTTAGTTGGTGATCGAGAGGATACAGTCATTGAATTCGCAACGGTAACTACAACTACCGGTGGGGCGGTTTCCTATTACCGGTGGGGCGGTCCTGTGGTGTAGCGCTGGTGTAGTGTAGGAGTCCGCCTTTCAAAAGTTTCGATCACGCCAAAAACACGTGTATCCCCACCGTCTTTCGAGATGATAGTCCATCAACACGACAGAACGTTTGCATGATGATAGCAAAAGGAAATCCCATCGTCCGTTCCATGCAACTTCGTATGGATGTCGCTTGGTAGAGCCACAAAGGATGTTTTCGACCCCCTCCCAAACGTTTTCGCGAGGACCAAAAGACATGTATCTCCGCCGTACTTCGAGATGATTATTTCTCCATACGAAATTATGTTTGTGAAGCGGTACCACACCCAAACTTCATCGTCCATTGGATGACATCTCGTAATTAACTTGCCTGAAAGAGTTCAGTTGGAATCCATGACAGCGGAAAAGACACCTGTAAAAAGTCATCAGAAATGACTTTTTTTCTGTTGTTGTTTGAAAGAGTCGACGCTCTTTACGGAGGCGAGGGCGACCAAAATCAAAGCACTCCGCCACGTCATAAAGGCCAGCTTCACCTGGGCGAGGTAACTTCTGCTTTGTTGCTTCCAAAATGCCGAGTTTGGCAATCTCTACTACGAAACGGAATAGGGCACGTATCACAATCTCGCCTTTCAAATGGGTGATGGCGTCTAGACACCGGTCCGCGAGACGATAGTATTTCCGGTTTCTGGCTTTCTCAGATGAGACTGGATCGAAGACAACCATCTGTAGAGTTACGGTGTTCAAATCCTCGGCAGCATCGCCACATAGAGCGGGGAATTCGAGTAAAGAGCAGGAGGTGCGAGAGTTTGTCTGAAATGCTGGCGCCGGGAAGTGAGGGGGGGCTGTGTTGTTGGTGCTCGAAATCTCGATCGTAGGTCTTCCTAAATTCATGGTATCGGCAGTAGCAGGTGGAGGCGACATGTTTTCGTCTCTCAGGGGCATGGAGTTCATCTCCCTTGTGACCCGGTCACGAACACCAGCTCCTCCGTGTTGTGGTGATGTTGTAGGAGTACGATTGGACGGAGGAGGAATTTGGTGGTTGATAGGCGAATTTGACGCAGCAATGGAAGCATTCAAGCAAATGTGAAACGCAGAAAGGAGCTGTGCATGAAGCTCGGGGGGTGCTATCTTGTGAAGATACTGTTCAAATTTGATCTCGGGGCGCACGTTTTTGGTATCCTTGTTGTAAGAACGTTCCAGAAGATACGATGGGGTGCGATAGTTGGGATTGGAGGAAGTCACACCCAACATGTCTTCAACAAAGACTCGGGCGGCATCTGCAAGCGTGGATACAGACAAGTGGGCAGGGTTGAACCTTTGGAGACGTTCGAGGTTTGCACCAGCTCTCTGTAAAAGTCGGCTCTCGAACGGCCAGATGTCCTGCGCCGCAGCAAGTATGGCGTTGCGTTTCACCTCGTCTCTAATTACTTTGGCGTCCTTGTAATACTTTCGCGCGGTGGGCTCGTGTTTGTGACGAGCGTTGCGCATCAACTCGCCGAAGTCCTCACTTCCTCCCAGGGCGGCAAACAAATAATAGGTAGCACGCAGTGAGTGCGTTCCGAATTTGTATGTTCCGTTAAGCGTGTTTCGGCAGTCGTTCTTGAGCCTGGTTTTGATCCACCCCAAACAGTCAGTATACGTAACAGGGTGGTTGTCGGACAGTGACGGGTTGCCAGCGTCAACGGGTACGGTGGTAGCTTCGTTGTAGTGGCAGACTTGGCTTGGGTAAAGGCATCCAACCCGATGGGAGGAACAGTGCACGTACACAAGGAGGTGGCGTAAAAAGCACATTTTTGGGTGGCGATGTTTGAACCCGATTTTCTACAGTTGGGGTTCTTTGTCATTCTTTTCCATCACACTTTGGACAAGATACTCAATGCCAACGTCATTGTATATCATCCACATGGAGCTGTGGTCTTCAAAAGTTGGAAAACAGAACCGACTGGAAACCAACGTAGCGCATGGCACCCTCCAAAGAATTCAGCATCATCACGTAGAACTTCAGAGATTGAAGATCATATTGCCTGCCCTTCAGGTAATGGTGGATATCAGATACATCGCTTGGCAGCAATGCTTGGCGCCTGACAGGATTGTACCCACGCAAATGGTTTTGCCTTTCGAGCCATGAAATGTATCCTTTTATGTGAACGGATCGAATAGGGTTGCCAGAAAAGGAGAAGTCTAGGTGGTGGCCGTGATGCAGACAAGGATTGCGGCTTCCCTGGGAGAAGTTGTCGTAACACGGTTGGCAAAACTCCCGGTACGACGCCTCTTGGTTACGGTGTCCGTGCAGAAAAGACAAAGCGCCGAATAGACTTTTCAACCACTTGTAGTTGTTCACAGTCCCCTCCGCAAGGACTCGTTTTCCGTTGATGTCCAGCAACGGGATGTTACTTAGTCCGTTGCATAGAGGAGTCTTCGCGGATAGGTAGCGATGATTACAGTATGATACAATGCTTTGGTGGTTAACACTGGGACAGTAACTTCGCGAGGCGTCCGGAACAAGCAGTAACAACATGCTGTCATAGTCGCCAATCACAGCTAGGAAATTCCAGAACATACGGCAATGTTTCTCGTAGTTGAGAGCAGTAGCCGGCGTAAGGCGGGAGTTGCAGGATAATCGGGGAGATTCACAAAGATGAAGGTGCTTCTCAAACTCAAAGTAGCTGTGAATTTCCGCGTCTGACATTCCGCAAATTGTCTTGGTGTCAAGCCATCTCTTGATTTGGTCTGAGTTGGGGTCCGCGATCATCTCGTAGTGGCCACCGTGACTATCCAGCCATTGTAAGGCTTCTGTTGGCAAGTCAATCTGGTATTTGGTGGCAGCTGAACGGATATTTTCGGGGACAGCGTGGAGGAACTTGGATTCAAGAGTCGGTGAGTTGCGAAAGTCGAGCGACCAATCGTAGGACGGGTCCCTGTGAAGTGGCAGCGGGGAGGGACCGCCCACGTTGGAAGGCGGTGAGCGGTTCTTCACGTTGTTGGAGACTTGACGAGATGACATCATGGCGAAGTTGTAGAAAGGTATGTGAAGATTGAAGAGTCGTCCTCTGGTGCAGTGTTCCGTGCATGTGTTTGAAAAACTTTGAGCAGACACGTTTGGTGAGAGTAGAAACTGCAGACCGAGACGCGAAGAAAATACACACACTTTTCGACAAGTAGTAAACTGGTAGGAAGTAAAATTGGCAAGGCCGGTGGACTACTTCCAGCACTACATGTCCAAACTTTTGGACATGTTGCCAATTTTGAGCAAGCAGAGTGTCGGTGATACATCTTTATTTCTTCTATACCAAAAACTACTACCGGAGCTACTACCGGTACTCCGGAGTAGGGAGGCGGGTTTGTGGTGCAACAGTTGTGTTGAATCAGTTTGGATCTTTCCTCATTGACGACTGAGGTTTCTCGTCTTTCCCATTTGGTGGGCCAAAGATTGCTTACTGGATGGAAAGTTGTTGCATGCTTAACCCCGATCCCCTTGCTGGGAGCCATGCGGGTGGGCTAGCTTCGCGGATGCTAGTTAGCCTTGAAAATAGATCTTCTATTTTGATCACTGTCAGTTCTTTCACCCACCGATCGAGACCTTAACGAGAGCTAGCTATTCAAGCCTCAAAGGAAGATCAATAACTTCATGCTCGCTTAAACTGTTGCCTGGAAATGGTCGTTAACGAGACGTTTCGATGTAAGGCCCTATCTAAATTTCGTTCTTTGTGTCTCTGAGAGGAACGAATGAGAATGAGCATCCTGTCACACTGTACGAATTTGAAGTATCGCAACCGCTCAACGAAATAGCGGCCATTCTCCAGGAATTTGAAAACCTCGGCAATATTTAGATCTTTCAGTCCAGCTCGCTCCTGAACGTACTAGCTCGAGCTGTGGCACGGACCATCCGTATGGTTGGGTATCCGCCGAAACCAGTCGTTGGAACGACTCGATGCAATTTTGCGGAATCTTCTTGTATTTGATACCGTTGCTGTATTTTTCGAAAAAGGTAAAACCAATACTCTTGAGCTGTCTGGATGTCTTGAAATTTGTATGTATTGGTCATGTTAACCCCACTCGAAACTAGCCACGGCTTGGAACGACCAGTAAAATGCTTGAAATCTCGGTAGGGTGCTAGTTTGGAGAAACCGCTACTGGCATATTTGAATGGTTTGGTAAACTCTGAAGAGATGCACCCAAAGGTTTTGAGCAATCCGACATTGACTTGACTTTTATTCCCTGACCAATTTTCGACGTTTGTCCCGATTATGATGGACACTTCCTTCTTGAAGTATTTCGTCCAGTAATACAACAACCCTTGGTCGGCGAAATTCCCATGCCAAGACCATTTGGTGGCATTGGGGCCTTCGCGTCCACCAGTGGAATGCCAGGCATCGGGGGGCGTAATGACATGCCCCCACCCTTTTGTTGTGTCAAACGTATGCCGAAACAATATTTGCTGTTCCTGCCGATGAATGATCTCTTGTAACAATTCATAATCGCCCTTTTTCGGAGCCAAGATGAATGCTCCTCCGTGTGCCGGCTCTATCCTCCATGCCAAAATGATGTTTTCTCTCAACACGGTTGTTGGTGTCGTATTTGTCTTGTTGTAGTGCTGTGTTGTCGCCGCTGCTGTTTTTGATAGCTCAAACATGTAATCCATGGAACAGAATGGCATGACGTCACCATCCAAATAGAAGACTCTCTCGTATTCGGTCATTTCCAAGATGCGAAACTTTTCCATTTGCATCGTGTAAAAGCTTTGTTTCGGTGGAATGTCCAAATAGTAGATGCGAATCTTTGCCCTGGTCAGTATATCTTCTTCGCGGGGCGTCAAACGACGGTGGGTAGAGTTGGCTGACATTTGGACCATAACGACAATGTCGGCAGTGCTGTTGCTATCTCGTAAAATGTGTGACGAGACGAGTATGTTGTAGAAAATGCCCAAATAGGATGGATGCTCCGTGTCGACACCGGCCATAAGATATGCGTAGGCCCATTGGGAGGTAGTAGTGCTTGACGTAAGATTCGTCTGCGGAAGAAATCCTGTGACTCTCGGTCGTTCATCAGTAGTAGTAGTAGTAGTAAGGTTTTTGGAAGAATGAGACGGCCGATCCTGGAAGGAAGAACGTGAGGTTTCGACAACATCAGTTTGATGGGAGATCACCATCCATTGACGACAGAAGGACAAGACACTAGCGGCGATAGAAATCATCAAGAAAGACAAACTCCTTGGTAGCTTCATCGTGTAATAGATGGTTCCCACTGATCATGGGATAGTGATAGTGCCGGATGAGATACCGTAGTACTACAGCAGGTAGATAAGATGATGATAATAATCTATCTGTTGCATGTCACTTGATAGAGAAATAATATAATAATGATGAATGATTGACTGTGAATGCATCGTTCCAATTGTCAACTGACCGTTGTTGGAATTTGCTTTGGTCGTGTCGTTCTCCTCTCTCTGTTGAGAACCTCGTGTGATTTGTGAGGGGCTATTTCATTCCTCTTCTTCAATGTCGGTGCGGTAGGTAGGTACTGCAGGACGGTACCATTAAGGTACCAGTATGACTGGAAAAGCAAACCGATTCACTTCTGTCTCACAAAAAATCATCATCTATGATACGCCGTGCAAAAAGTGAGGCTCCTCACTTTTATGGTTATACCACAAAACACTCTAGGGTTAAGCAGTTTTGGATTCACAGTCAGAAACGATCTCGAAAAGACACAACATTGACATTGTCACGATAGTTGGTTCGTGAATCAGCTATTACAAACAACTAACATGAAGTGACAGTGAGTTAGGTACTACTTTCTACTTTAGAAACCAGCCTTAGCTGCCATTCAACAATTTCAAAGTTAGGGTTAGGGTTACATTCAACAAAATATCAGCTGTGAAATACCACCACCAATAACTTCATCCATTTGTGGAAATACGTCCAAATCTTGGTTCAACAAGGATTCCAGGGATGTAATGTACTTCAGAGCATGTGACTTGAGTCCAATCAGTACTGCTAAGCAAGAGATCTGCTTGAGGAAATTGTTGATGAAGAAAGTCCAAAACCCAATGCTTCTGCAGATGATAGAAAGGGCCACTTTCCCTCAGGAAATTAGGCTGTCTGGACTGTATTTTTCCTAATGGAGGGTGGGAGTCTCATCCAGTTATAGATAGGCTTTGCTTTGCTCTGCTTCTGACGTCTGAAGTGGTGGTAAGTGGATATTGCCTGCATGTGACTCCTTGATTAGATAACCAGATGTTACCTGCTCTGCTGCCACATCTGGCGGTTCATTCTCCTCAATCGGTTCTTCTCAAAGTCCACCCCACATTTGCTCATCATCTGGAAGATATCTGGGCAGGTCTTCGTAACACAATCCAGGAAAACAACCTCTATGAAGGCAGCCTGTACCTTTTCTTGGTTCCAGGCATGAGAGTGCACCCTTGGAGCAGTAGCAACACAATCTACAATGGCCTCATGCTTCCTTCCAAGGGATTTAAGGAGGAGCGAGCAAAGTATGTAGTGTGACTCCAAGATCCTGGTGAATGTTGTCATAAATGCCTCATCACAGGACTCTGCAATCGTTGTCCTAGATTTGGACTTCTTGGTTCTGAAACCTGATCCAATATCACAGGCCTGTGTCCAGTCGGTAGTGTTGGCACCAAACTTTGCAAAGGCAATACTATTCTTGAGGTGCCTCACCATTTTAGCATATGATGTGATGCATGCTCTGTTCATCATGTCGGAGTCACAGTAGACCCTCGCCAGTTCTGGCTCAGAGAAATTACTCTCTGTGGAGAATCCGTGCCTCTTTCTAACTTCTTTGAAGTAGGGTATGAGAACTTTGTTATTGTACCATGTGTGGAATTTGGACATAGATGCACCATTTCTTTTAAAGACAACATACCCCACACTACTTGATCTTGCATCATGAATGGAGTTTACACTGAGGCCTGGCACTTCCAGGAAGAGGAAATCATCATCCTTTGGCAGGATGGCCACAACAGAACCTTCAAAGAGCTGTACAACGGGTAGGAGTAATCCACTGGCAGTACCGCAGTCAAGCCATTGCACTGTGATTCCATTACAGACTGACTCCTCGCCATCCTTCTTGATAGAAGTATGTTTTCTCAGACCCCTTTCCAAACTCTCCACCAAGACTCTGGACAAAGTGTCCCCTTCAGCACACTTACGACTAGTACAGTTTTCTAGATCCTCTCTACCTTCAGTCATTCCTACATTAACTAGGACATTTCCATTCAGGTCTGGTATGTTGTGAATTGAGATCAGGGGCCTCCTCCCCATTGCAGCTCCATCGTCTCCTGTAGAAGGAAGGATGAGGTCCCTTCTGTAGGAGGTGCATATCTTCTCCAGAGTTGACACTCCACAGACCAGCTTTCCAAGTAACTTGAGTACTGGTGCAACCTTTTTGGAAGAGGCAACTTCAAATGGCTGATACTTCAGGAATTTTGGGAACTTTTCCTTCTGCAAGTTGTGAGAGATAGCTCTTACTATCGTCTAGGGATCACTACAAGTGGGTAGGACTGTGCTACTCTACTAGCTAAGGGGCAGCACCAAAGCTATAGGTAGCTTTATAGTGTTTGTGATGGGAAGTTTTGATGTTGTGATCCATTTTTAAAGTATACGTCGTAGAATATATGGGTAAAAATGCACCCACCTGGCTCATCCAGAGACTTCCGCGCCCTCCTCACTTTTTGCACCTCCTCACTTTTTGCACGGCGTAGTCATCATGTTGTGATTTTATGTTTTATGACTGTGGATTAGGAACGGTGGTGTACTTCAGCACCCTCTGTGAAGTCCATTTGCTACTGTCTCGACAAGCCAGAGGATCAAAACAGGATGGCATACGTCGCAAGGGAATTGTAGCAGTTAGAAAGTTCTATGTTTCTTGCGAGTTGTTTACTGTCGTAATCAGAACGTGCCGTTTGTCACCTGAAAGGCCGTAAAAGAAGGATGACGTTATTGTACCGTTGTTGTCCTTACCGTCCTTATTCTTTGCGTTTCTGCAAGATGGGGATGGGAATCATTTTTGGTTTGTTCTATGTGCTGAGTGGTACCAAATACACGTCGTTGCGCTTGACGTCTTTTGACATGGAATTGCAAAGTCTCAAACCACATGATGATAGTGGTGGCGATGTTGTCATCATCAATGGCAAACCTAGCAGCAGCAACAACAACAACAGCACTTCTGCTGTTACGTCAACGAACGACTGTTTCTGGTATTCTGATAACCTTTACCATTTGACGTGTGCCGTCCTGACAGATCGTCCCATCCAATTTCATGTCTTGGCCAATCGCGTTCCAAAGATGCACCGAGAACTGTTTCAATTACTCGACGTGAAACGATGTACCAACAACCCCCAACAGAGTCAGCGACACAAAGGGGCCGGATGGGAAGATTTGGCACGAAATTTACCGCAAGTTCGAGAGAAGCTGTGGCATCTACAAGAACAGTGTCAAGCTACTTTAATGGGACAGTCACTTTCCTCCACCCATACTGAAAAGGAGAAGAAGAAGAAATGCCTTCATTTGGCTCGAAACTTCAATCGACGTCTTCTAAATTGTACAGACACTCTGGAACAATGCGATCGCGTCGTCTTTGACGATAGCATGTCGTTTTGTCAACTCTGGAATATTGTAGAAGACTATTCCACCATTGTGTCACCTCACGGCTTTCAACTTGTGCTTCCCATTGTGGCACATGCGGCCTTGCTGACCAACCCGAGTAACTCGTCGTTGATTGAAGTTCCGCAACGACAACAGCAACAACATCAATCTGCAACTATTACCACGGCAACTTCGGTGCACATTGTCGAAGTTCGATGGCTGGGATACGGAGATCGGTCGTACCACGAGTTGACGCGCATTTTTGGTATCAATCATACGCTGTTGTATGGAATGACCCCGAATGGCAAGCTCAACACGGCTGATGACAACGATTGTGTCAAACACATGGAATGTCGGAAATCGGAACGCAAACGAGATATACAATGCACCTCGGACACACAGCAACAATTGGCAAAAATATTACAACTATCCAGTAAAGAAGAATTTCCTAACTCCAACAGTATCAACGTCTAATAAGGATAAACTACAGTAGACATTAACGAGTTAACAGTAAATGCAGTATTGACTTGTTATATCTCAAGTAAATGATGCTTATGCTCCTAGGTCGCACAGTACGAACAACTACCAGCTGCTGCATGATCCCCAAAAGTGCCTCACGACAAATCATGTAGCTTTATTGTGGTCACTGGGCAACATGCTTTCCACCACTCAAAACTGGAGTGGTGCAAGTCCTGACGACGAAGGAAAAGATAGTGAAACCTCAGATAATGCTGGAAAGGCAGTAATGACCACATTGACACCCATAGGTCGAGATCTCTTACTCTTGCGACCCGGTTTTGTGTGTGCCTAACTGTAAATATAACCATCCCTAACTACAAGTAGCACCAGCATCACAAAATAGAGCCATCTCCATCATGTCTTTTCCGCCACAGAAATTTCAGTAACCATCACCATTGTATCAGAAAAACCAAGCAAAGTCATTCTCCTGCCTCTACCCCATTCTCCTGCCTCCCATCCTGCTAAATTAGAAAGACACAAGAACCATTCCAGTTGGACACTGGTTATGATTGATAACATCATGCTCAAGACAGTAGCAGCTTTTGCCACCGTTGGAACGTTCCCTTCTGTTGCAGATGGATTATTTGTGCATTCTTTTCAATTTCCTGCTTCCTGCTAGCCTTCTTGGAATCCACAATTTTCTACTAAATCACATCACCCCCCAAACACAATAGCTCCTTTCAAATCTGTCTCTGGAAAATCATAGTAAGATGTATTCAATTTCTATTAATCATCACAGTTCAGAAAGTTGCCTTAGAAAACCAACATGCCAAACCCATAGCCGTGAGAAGGCTCCTCCGGTTATTCCCTGTGCGATTAGACTAGTACATTGTTTTAGTGTTTGCATCTTCACTCTACTTGTACATAGAGAGATTGGCTAGGCGGGTGGGTCAACTTCTAACGGTAAACGGCCATATAAACTACAACTACGTACTCTGAGTAGTGGCATATATAAAACTCATTAGAATCTTCTTGGTCTATCTTCAGTCGTCGAAAAGATTGCATGGTTCGTGGTGAACAAGAGAATGTGATTTTGAAGAGTGCAATCATAGTCGTGACTGCACCTGAGTCTTACTCCCATGAAGGTGCAGGGTGCAACTTCAAATTGCCCAACGGATATTTTACGATTGATTATATTATTAGCTTTTTGAGGCCTGAGAACCTCTTTTCGAACCTCTGGCATTGTATGACAATGTTAGTGACAGTCTTATTAACAGGCTTCTCTACTACGGTAGTAGCTAGCTAGTAGAATCTACTCTCCAGTTGCTAGCTCTAACAGTGTAGAGAACCAGTTTTGTAGGTTTGCAGTTTTGCAGGTTTGTTCGGTGTACTTTACTACAATTCGTACTGTTCCAATTAAAAAGAACCACTCCTTACAGTTAGTAGAAGACGACACGTTTTACAACGCTCTGCATAGAAATGTAGCTACTACGTATGCTCATTACATCCTCTTTACTGTTGGCATAAGGCCTAATTGTCGTTGAGGAAGATTCTTCTCGGCCAACGTCTTGTAAATATTGCAGTCATATTATGACTGCGTCCGCAATCACCACGCAACTGAACCACTCTTCACGTCCTCATTGCAAAGGGCAATGTTGAGACGGACCGGGGGACAAAAGGAGAACCGGATTTCGTGGGCATTACGTTGACTCAATTTTCAGTGAAAAGGACCAACATCTGTTTCTTCTTCTACCTTGAAGGCAGTCTTGGATGAGTGTTATATCTTCATACTTATGCTCATTTGACGTTTCACTGTCAGACGAACGAATCAATATTTTAGAGTTATTTCTTGGTCGTAGAAATTCGATTTGGCTTATGCTGGTTTAGGATCTTCATGGTCCTGGTTCAAAACAACACTGGGGAACCGGAGTCTTCAGAGGAAACTTAGTCGTACTCTACTCTAAAGTCCAGAAAACCTTTACAGCTCATTAGCTAACGAATCCCGATGGTGAATTGTCGAATATCCTCAGGCTTGAGATAACGTAAAAAAAAACTGTCAATAGACCAACATAAACTCACAGTCAAACGACGTCCGTCGAGAAATCCCACAAGGCAACCGCAAAATCATTAATCTGTAGACCCAAATTCTAGAAAAGACCTGTTCAGAACAGTTCGTCATCAAGAACATGACTAATCTTACTAAATCAATAGCCCTTTTAGTGTCTTTGGCTATTCTTCCGGCGGTAAGTAGAATGATCAGAGTGCTGATTTGGAGTCGTATTACGATCTGATAGTGTAATCGTTTTCTGATGGAAATATCTTACAATTGTTCCTACAGAACACCGCAACCATTCGCGGAAACAACTCGCGGGAACTCCGACCAATCAATCCAGCGCATCAAAAGGGAGAAGACAACAGCAATCAGAAAGAAATAGCCTGCACTCTCTTCTTGAAAGAAATTCTCCTGGAGCCCGAAGTCCTAAGTGGTGATCCTGCCAAAGACTTTGCGAATGCTCGAACAGTCACATCATGGTCATGTGAAGTAGATGACAAGGAAGCCAATGGCAGTGCTTATGGAATCAACAACAACAAGAGAAAGAACTTCAAGCGCTTCCTTGATCTCAAAGGAGTTGACAAGACATATTTGGATGAGCATGCAAACAGCGGTAGCTCCATCTTGAGAGTCACAGGTGCAAATGCAAAACTCCAAGAACTAGAGATAACCAAGGATGCCACTCTTGTCATTGAGGACATCCCAGGGAGCCATCGACGCTTAGCCCCAAGTTTGGGAACTTTGAAGACAAAAGTTGTTCGTGTGTCAGGAAGCAATGGGGCTGCATCTCCAACGGCAACAGCAGCGCAGCTTAAAAATGATATTTTTGATGATGCTTCTTGCCTTAAATCACAATTCAATACATGTTCGAAGGGTGCTCTCACCATCACTGAAGGTCCAATAGAGGAAGTCACCATCGCCACAGATCCAAGTGGACCTGCTGATGTCACAAGAGGTTGGATGGAAGGCAATGCAACTGCCCTGGTAGCCAAAGCCGACTATCAGCTTGTTCTGTTTTGCCAGCCTCAAACAACTGGTGGATGGATAGCCTATGCATATATCAATGACTGGAGAAGTTACTACAACAACAACTGGTGTCAATATGTGTCTGCCCAGCTACACGAAGTTGGTCACAACTTGGTATGTTACCTGTAAGCAGACTTGATTGCTTTGTTATTCTTCTCACATCTTACCTTTGTTTCATCATCATTCATTTCTACGTTTCAGGGCTTGGCTCATGCTGGCGAAGCAAGGGTTGAGTATGGAGATCAGACAGGAATGATGGGGTACAGTTACAGCCAGGATGATCAGTACATGTGCTTCAATGCTGTCAACAACTACCAGCTTCAGTGGTTTCCTGGTCAATATGCTGATGTCATGGCAAGCACTTACATGGGGAATCAGACCTTTGTCTTTAACGGAGTGGAGTCTGCAGGGTCAATTGGTGCAGCAAATGGGAAGAAGATTGCTGTGAGAGTAAGAAATGTCCAACTTGATGACACCAACCTCTGTTGCATTAATCAACAATACTATTCAGGCTGGAGAACAAGAGATGTATATATTGGCTTCAACTATGATTCTGGTTCTGGAATCAATAGAAATTCAGCTGAATACAAGAATCGCGTGACAGTGCATCAAAAGAACAGCAATAATCCATCTGCTTATGCCCAATCTTGGCTACTTGCGGCACTGATAAAGGGCCAAGAATATGTCTTCCCCAATTTTGACGGTCTTGGTCAAGGACACACTTTGCACATCAAATTCATTGACCAAGTCAACGAAGATGCTTTTGTTGAAATGTTTGTCACTGGTCTGGAAATAACAGGGCCGTGCCTTCCTGTCACTGTTGACATAGTGACAGATAAATATCCTGGAGAGACATCTTGGGTCCTAACAAATGGAAATGCGCAAGTTCTTATGTCTGGTGGACCTTACACTGCTCAAAACACCCTTCACTCACTAACACAATGTGTGGAAGAAGGAAATCTTTCATTCACTATCAATGACTCTTATAGTGATGGATTGTGCTGTTCATATGGACAAGGTTCTTATGCTATCAAGAATGTAAAAGGTGCCATTTTGGCACAAGGAGGACAATTTGGTGCATCTGAAACCAGAATCATTGCCAACTTTCCTGACCCAACCAATGCACCTACCCAGCTCCCAACCAACTCACCAACAACAATTGCCCCAACAATGACACCAACCAATCACCCGACACCTGTACCTACACCTCCCCCCACACTAGCTCTAACAATGACACCAACTGACCAACCAACACCTGTACCTACTCCTTCCCCTACACCATTCCCAACATTAAGTCCCACCAAAAGCCCAACACTGGCCCCAACAATGACACCAACAATGACACCAACTGATCACCCAACACCTTTGCCTACCCATTTCCCTACAACAATACCAACATTGACTCCAACCAAAAGCCCAACACCTTTACCTACCCGTTTCCCTACACCAATCCCAACATTGACTTCAACCAAAAGCCCAACACCTTTGCCGACCAAAAGGCCTACACCAGTCCCAACAAAGGCACCAAACAAACTCCCCACACGTACCCCTACACCCCTTCCCACGCGAAATCCAACTCCCAGTCCTACTCAAAGAGCTCCTGTTTTGGAGACAACCATTTTTGCCAATCAAGACTTTGAAGTCAACTTTGGGACTGTCTTCATTAGTGGAGGAAAAGACTGTTCTCGTGTTCTGTATTCAAAACGTAACTGCATCCAGTTGAGAAACAATTCTGGTATTCCATCTTCTATGTACACAAAGGCCTGGTCAGTTACAGGGTACAATGCCCTGAGATTAGAGTTTGACTACTATTCCACATCTGCCTTTTTGGTAGAGTGGAGAGTGCCCAGTGGCAGCTGGCTGTCAGCAGCCTCAGTTGGTGTCTCCAAACAAGGATTTGTGCGGGCCAAAGTGAACTTTGATAGTTGGATTGGTCAAAGCAAGCCTGCTTCAATTGAACTTCGCATCAGATCAACTACAAACAAAGCTGTGACGTATGTGGACAATGTCATTTTTTTTGGAATAGCTTAATTGTGCCTAATGCAACATCATATCCACTCTCGACTTCTTTCTACTACTACCTAGCTAGTACACTACCAGGAACTACCAATGAAATGAGGTACTACTATCGGTAGTACGTTGGATGTACCAGCAGTATTTACAATTATTATACTACACTTCATTTCATATTTCACAGTACGAGGCAACGCCACGTCTCCCCCAATTAACAGCAACACTCCCACTAAATAATATAACTGTAAAATGATGTTGTTTGTACTTTAAAGCTTGAGAAGTCAACAAGTATAATAAAAAGAGCAACCTTTACGTAGTCTACTTCAATCAAAAGTGCTTTGGGAGTTAGACAACGCACTACTAAAAAGTATTTCTTCTTTTGTTTCATGAAGACGTTGCACAGGCCTGATCTGTTGGTCCAGCTCAGGACCAAAAAGTCCAAGTCCAGGACAACCTGGGCAGAATCTTGTGATGAAGCATCAATGACATCATTCACCAGGATCTTGGGAGTCACACTACGTCCCTGGCTTCAAACATCAATCGACAACTAATACAACGGGAACTTCGGTTCACATTGTCGAAGTCCGATGGCCAGGATACGGAGATCGGTCGTACCACGAGTTGACACGCATTTTTGGTATCAATCATACGCTGCTGTACGGAATGACTCCAAATGGCAAGCTCAACACGGCTGATGACAACGATTGTGTCAAACACATGGAATGTCGGAAATCGGAACGGAAACGAGATCTGCACTGCACTGTGGAAACGCAGCAGCAATTGGCAAAAATATTATCCAGTAACGAAGAACTTCCCAACTCCCACAGTACCAACGCCTAATAATGATGTACAACAGTGGACATTAACGACTTAAATGCAGCAAACGACTTGTTATATCTCAAGCTAGAGATACTTATGTTCCTAGGTCGTCCAGTACCAACAATTACCAGCTGCCGCATAATCCGCATCCAAGAAAATGTCTCACAACAAATAATCATGTAACTTCATTGTGTAAACGGGGGAACATGCTTTCCACCGCTCAAAACTGGATCGGAGATAGTCCTGTATACACTGAATGTATACCCAGTCGCCGCCTCGGCTTCCGCAACTCCTGTGGTGTGGATGTGCAATACGCACTACCGTAGTCTAGGAGGTCCTGGCGGACAACGCGCTAATCTTCGCTTTCTCGCGTTGTAACTAATCTAAGGATGCATCCAGATTCTTAGTTTCTACGAGTCAGCTGTTGTGAGGAAAGTACAAGACACACAACCACGGGGGGTTAGTTGGCAGGAAAAGCTAGTGAACTAGTACGGGGAACTACACGCTTAACTTGTGGGACCCAAGCCTGTGCAGTTGCCAGTACATACATCCTGCTTTTTTTGAAAATCTCATGGAGAATCACCACAGAGAAGCTTAGCGGCAGCAAAAAGTATTACGTTGTATGCTGCTAAGGCTGCTGCCAGTTATGCAGTGACCCAAGCAACCTAAGCAGCCATGGTACATCCCATACATTGGCTGCATCCTACCGGTAGACGGCTTGACGTAGTGACGACAAAGGAAAAAGATAGTGAAACATCATAGACAATTACTGCTGGACAGGCAGTAACTGTAAATGACTCCTGACAAATTGGGTACAGTAGTTTGAGAGATCTTTATTACTCTTGGCTGCAACCCTGTTGATTGTTTGCGTGACTACAACCATCAATAAATACAAGTAGGACCAGCATTAGAAACAGTGACGAAACCCAATGAAAATAACAGGAACAACCGGACAAAACTACTACTTCCTATCATGCCTTTTCCATAGAAGAAATTTCAGTGACCATCACAAAGTGCATCAGAAAAACCAAGCAAATTCATTCTCCCACTTCTATCTTAACCCTCCATCCTGCTCAAGAAGAGATACACAATCATTCCAGTGGGACAGTGGGACACTGGTTTTGCGTGATACCCATGCTCAATAACGCAGCAGCTTTTGACACCATTGAAGATCCCTTCCGTTACTTACCCAACCTTACTGTTAAAGCAACCACCACTCCTTTTGCTGTATCCTTTGATGAGGGCGTCTGTGTATCTCTCTCTCTGCCACATCATTTTGTTGCCTTTGTCCATGGTTGAAGATGTGTTGACCCCAGTCCAGAACCTGGATACAACTTACCGCTCTACTCAAGTTGCCATCTTCCAGGCGGGAATCCAAGAGTTCCATAGACAACATCCTAATAACTTTAAATATAAGGGCAGCTCTCTGTTCACGCGCACAGCTTGGTACATCAATGCTGTACTATCTTCTGTTCCTCGCTTCACAGTCAATGTTCTCCCATCAAGGGTTGGATCGGGTGAGTCAACTGCTTGAAGCCATAGGTACTATGATACAGAGTGATCGAGGACTTGCAGAATTCATCAGAATCTTCTTCTTCTCATCATCTAATCGTAACTGTAAGTTCGAAAATTATCAGAGCAGGATTGTCAAGAAAATCTCATCGGCCTTTATTCCAACTTAGAGCACAATGAGCCTAACAGTGAATTGCTAAATTACCAAACGGATGAGCTTCATGCAAACTTCAATACGAACCTTAAAGAAATGTTGCGTTGTAGTACAATTGGCAGTGAAAGATTGACGAGCCTCTCCTGATACCTGGTTCCAGTAGTAGAGAACCATTTTAGCAGGTTCGTTTGATCTCTGTAGAACCAGCGTCATAGGTTCGCTCGATGTAAAACCAATTCTGAAAAAGCAATACGGTACTTTTCACAAAAGTATGAAATTTTGATGCGCACATTCTGTGTAGTCATTTGAAAAGTTCTTCTCGAATAACTTATATTTCGTTTTGGAGTCTTTTTACGGCGACTAACTGTGAGTCGTACTGGCTGTGGCGTCCGCAAAACCAACTTGCAGCAGAATTAATCGTTCAGACGAGTCATACAATTCGTAAAGGGCATTGCTAACAGTAAAGACGAACCATTGGAATAAGTGGAGAACATGATTTTTTCGGCGACAAATCGAAGTCATCCTCAAGTAAAAGGACCAACATCTGTTTCTTTATTCTCAATTTACCTTTAAAGCAGTCTTGGATAATTAATGACTGTGAATTGCAATACTTATTTATTCCATTTCCAATATCTACATCGAAAGAGAATGTTGCGAATCAATATTTCTTGGTCGTAGAATTTCAAGTGGCTTATGTTATTTGTGGATCTTCATGGTCCTGGTTTGAAACAACGTTGTGGAACAGGAGTCTCTCTAGTAGCAACAGAATCCGACCAGATTACGAAACTTTTATGACCACTTCGTCATTTGCTAACGAATCTGATGGTGTGGTTTGACAACTATACCCAGGTTCAGGAGAGGTAAGGTGAAAGAAAAATAAGGAGAGCAACATAAAACTCAAACGACGTCCGTCGTAAAATCCCGCAAAATAATCGCACCATCGTCTAATCAGTCTCCCAAGTTTCTGAATAGCTGTTTACAACTGTGCGTCATCCAAAGAATGACTCATCTTACTAAAACAATAGTCTTTTTTTTGTCTTTGGCTAGTTTTGCGGCGGTAAGTGAAAAAATAGATTAATGGTTTGGGGTATTATTACAATTTGATTGATCTTCTAGTCATTCACTCAAAAAATCTCACTATAAAAATCGTTTCCCCACAGAGAGCCACTTCCATCCGCGGGAACACCAAGCGGAAACTCCGACCAATCAATCCAGATGATGGACGAGGAAAAGATAACAGCAATAAGAAAGAAATAGCCTGCACTCTCTTCTTGAAAGAAATTCTCCTGGAACCTGAGATCCCAACTGGTGATCCAGTCAAAGACTTCGCGAATGCTCGAACAGTCACCTCATGGTCGTGTGAAGTAGATGACAAGGAAGTTAATGGCAATACTTATGGAATCAACAACAACAAGAGAAAGAACTTCAAGCGGTTCCTTGACCTCAGAGGAGTTGACAAGTCATATTTGGATCAACATGCAAACAGTGGTAGCTCCATCTTGAGAGTCACAGGTGCAAATATGAAACTCGAAGAACTAGAGATCAGCAAGGATGCCACCTTTGTCGTTGAAGACATCCCAGAGAGCCATCGTCGCTTAGCTCCAAGTTTGGGAACTTTGAAGACAAAAGTTGTTCGTGTGTCAGGAAGCAATGGGGCTGCATCCCCAACTGCAACAGCAGCGCAGCTTAAAAATGACATCTTTGACGATGCTTCTTGCCTTAAATCACAATACAATGCATGTTCAAAGGGTGCCCTCACCATCACTGAAGGTCCAATAGAGGAAGTCACCATTGCCACAGATCCAAGTGGACCTGCTGATGTCACAAGAGGTTGGATGGAAGGCAATGCAACTGCCCTGGTAGCCAAAGCCGACTATCAGCTTGTTCTTTTCTGTCAGCCTCAAACAACTGGTGGATGGATAGCCTATGCATATATCAATGACTAGAGAAGTTACTATAACAATAACTGGTGTCAATTTGTGTCTGCCCAGCTGCATGAAGTTGGCCACAACTTGGTAAGTTACCTGATGAATAAGTTGCTTGCTTTGTCAATGTTCAAACACCTTACCTTTGTTTCATCCATTCTTTTCTGTGTTTCAGGGCTTGGCTCATGCTGGCGAAGCAAGGGTTGAGTATGGAGATCAGACAGGAATGATGGGGTACAGTTACAGCCAGGATGATCAGTACATGTGCTTCAATGCTGTCAACAACTACCAGCTTCAGTGGTTTCCTGGTCAATATGCTGATGTCATGGCAAGCACTTACATGGCAAGTCAGACCTTTGTTTTTAACGGAGTGGAGTCTGCAGGGTCAATTGGTGCAGCAAATGGGAAGAAGATTGCTGTAAGAGTAAGAAATGTCTATCTGGAGGACACCAATCTTTGTTGCACTAATCAACAGTACTATACAGGTTGGAGAACGAGAGACATATACATTGGCTTCAACTATGATTCTGGTTCTGGAATCAACAGAAACTCAGCTGAATACAAGAATCGCGTGACAGTTCATCAAAAGAACAGCAATAACCCATCAGCGTATGCCCAATCATGGCTGCTTACTGCACTGGTAAAGGGTCAAATATATTCCTTCCCCAACTTTGATGGTCTTGGTCAAGGACACACTCTTAACATCAAATTCATTGACCAAGTCAATGAAGATGCTTTTGTTGAAATGTTTGTCACTGGTCTGGAAATAACAGGGCCGTGCCTTCCTATCACTGTTGACATTGTGACAGATCGGTATCCTGGAGAGACATCTTGGGTCCTAACAAATGGAAATGCTCAAGTTCTCATGTTGGGAGGATCTTACACTGCTCAAAACACACTTCATTCACAAACAAAATGTGTTGAAGAAGGAAATCTCTCATTCACCATCAATGACACTTATAGTGATGGATTGTGCTGTTCATATGGACAAGGTTCTTATGCTGTCAAGAATGCTGAAGGTGTCATTTTAGCACAGGGAGCCCAATTTGGTGCATCTGAAACCAAAATCATTCCCAACTTTGGTGCAGTTGGTTCCCCAACCAACTCACCAACAACACCTGCCCCAACAATGACACCAACCAACCAACCAACACCAGTACCTACCCCTTCCCCTACACTTGCCCCAACAATGACACCAACCAACCAACCAACACCAGTACCTACCCCTTCCCCTACACCTGCCCCAACAATGACACCAACCAACCAACCAACACCAGTACCTCCCCCTCCCCCTACACTAGCCCCAACTATGACACCAACCAATCACCCAACACCAGTACCTACCCCTTCCCCTACAATTGCCCCAACAATGACACCGACCAAAAGTCCAACAACTTTCCCTACCCCTTTCCCTACACTAGCCCCAACAATGACTCCAACCAATGTCCCTACATCAGTCCCAACACTGGTACCAACCAAACGCCCAACAAATATGCCTACACCTCCCCCAACAACTATTTCTACACGAAATCCAACTCCCTCTCCTACTCGAGTAGCTCCAGTGTTGGAGACAACCATTTTTACCAATCAAGACTTTGAGGTCAACTTTGGTAGTGTCTTCATCAGTGGAGGAAAGGACTGTTCTCGTGTCTTGTATTCCAAGCGTAACTGCATCAGGTTGAGAAACAACTCTGGTATCGCATCTTCAATGTTCACTGCATCCTTGTCAGTTGCTGGGTACAATGCCTTGAGATTAGAATTTGACTACACCTCCACATCTGCCTTTTTGGTAGAGTGGAGAGTGCCCAATGGCAGTTGGATTTCAGCCTCGGTTGGTGTCTCCACACAAGGATTTGTTAGGGCCAAAGTGAACTTTGATAGCTGGATTGCTCAAGGCAAACCTGCTTCAATTGCACTTCGAATACGATCAATTACAAACAAAGCTGTGACCTATGTGGACAATGTCATTTTTTATGGACTAAAGTGACTCTGATGCAATTTTGCCAATTCAGGCACAAAGAAACTCTTTCTTGAAAACTTGCACCACCATCATCAAAATTGTCTTTTGTCAAGGATATACCAACTACTAGTTTGTCATCCAGGAAGTTGGCTCACCTGCATGGCCTGCAAGGGAGCAAGGTAAATCATGCAACAACTTCCATGCACGCAGCTCTCTGCTGCCCACTGCTGAGCAAGAAAGTCATAACGCCAATGCTGCATGGATACTTGCACTCTGCGAATTCCAAGCATTGGATTTGAGAAAATCAAGGTAGCAAATGTTTCGCAAATTAAGAAGTATTTCTGCAGTTACTTGAAAGTAGCTAACACGGATATTGGAACCTGCCTAAGGACATTCTTCTAGACCACACAACTCTGAATGCTCGTTAAGAAACCTCAAGGAACTTGATGCAGTAAGCCTATAGTGAAAACAGCCCAAAATGTATGCTTGAGATGCAGCTGTAAATATTGCGATCGTGCAAATATGCTGGCTGTCAGTACTGATTCCATGCTAGGCTTCTCTTTACAGTTGTCATGTTGTTGAAAGTCCGGTTGTTCTTTTCGTTGCCTGTTGCTCTAGTCATACTATGCGCTGTAGCCTCCAGAAGTTCACGCGGTGTCTAGAATAACACATGCGAGAAGTTGGCCTACCAACCTGCCCAAGCTGGTACTTGGCGTATGCTCAAAAATGTTTTTTTTTAGACCCATGGCACCAATTATCAACACTTATCACGCGCCGAGCTAGGAGCCCTGCTGGGGAGCCAACTCCTTAGGTAGATACAAAACTAACAGTAAGTACTATCTAATACGGAGTAGAAGTATTTGACAAAGCCATAAATAGACTTCTTGACAACACCTGTCCAGCACTTCAGTGGCTCATGGGAAAACCAGGACGTCTTATGGCCAAGAAAATTAGATCGCCACTTTGATTTGTGTTTGAAACAAAGCACAAGTATACTTTCGTCGTATGTTTTGAAGTCAAAACTCTGCAACAACAAACTCATCCCATGAAATTTGCTTTGGGATATGCACGCTACAACACCAATCACAGGACCATATATTCCAAGGAAAAAAGCGCTATTGTCAGTGGGATCTCAAATATCGTTTTACAAGTTCAAACGTAATCGACAGAAAGTTTTCGATCGTGAGATGATTTTTCAAGCAATCAGAAAGACACATTAAAGAACGAAGACATAATAAACATGCTAGATTTGACCACAACTACTGTATCGAATTCTCCTATTTTACATTTTTCACCTTTATGGATATCTATGATTCATCTTTCCCTGATTCCATCTTCACGACATTGAAACTTCTTCATTGGGAAGGGTTGTATAGGAGGAGCGATGTTTGTGTCGCTGTCGATGCAACGCAAGAACGACTGCGCCAATGAGCAAGCACGAGGCACCAACAATGAAAAAGGCTTCCAAGTTGTGATGAGTTGCCTTGGGTTCGATGATCGCATTCTTGTTCTTCTTCTTGCTTTTCGTTGACGGTGGTGGCAATAGAGTATCGTTCTTGTACACGTGGTGGAGTTCAGCAATCTCCCACGATCCATCCTTACAAGACTTGGGCGGATCTCGAGAATACTGGCATATTGTTTCATATATCCAGTCGGCATAGCCACTGACTCGGGCGTTAATAGATGGAACGTTGGGAAGCCCGCAGCCGATGCCGTCGTCGGTAATTGCTACTACGGTATTGTCGACAATGTAGGGATTGCCCGAATCGGAATCGCATCCGTCCTTACCACCCTCGACCGTTCCAGCGCACAGCTGAAACTTGTCTGACGCATTGGGATAGGTCTTCAAACATTCGCCGTATGGAAGTGCATAGACATCGACCGTTCGGAGCACTTGTGATACCGCGCCGCCTTCTTGGGTCGTTCCAAATCCCATAGTTGTCAATGGTTCGGTCATGGCCGACGGGAAGTCAGGATCTCGGTTGTAGTCAAAAGGCGTAGCGTCACTTGCATTCCACAATTGTACCATCATTATGTCGTTGATTGGATTACCGTTGACGTATTTGGGGTGCGGAATCACTCGCAGGATATCGAACACATGTCCAGTGTGGTCTTGATTGTCGATTTGATAGGCACCCAATTTGAGTTGCATCATATCGTAAAAGGCCCATTGACAGTGCGCCGCCGTCAAGACAAAGTCGTTGTGGACGAGAGCACCACCACATCCCCACCCACCCGAATTAATGCCGCTCCAGGCAAAGGCTGGGTACGCCGCCTTGGCGGAGGGGACGGGTTGGCCGCCCACTATCAAGGAGCGTCGGACATGTGATTCCGACGAAGATGCCATTGAAGTTTTCAAGTGGAGACAGAGCGACGCCAACAAAACGGAGTATTCAAGGCGCGCCATCGTCACAACGAAAAGAAGGGAGCAAAGGAAAGAAAGACTAGAATATGTCGTCGTCGTCGACTTTTTGTGAAAACGGATGTCAAACAATAATTTCATTTTACGACGCTTGTGGTGTTGGAGGGAGATGAGGCGATAGTCGGAGTTGCAAAAGAGCGAAAACTCAAAACTCACTCACCTCCACAAAGTGGTATCATTCACACGAAAAAGGTGAGTGTGAGTGGTGGATCGATGACGTGTATAACGGCTCTATTTATTGTACGAACGGTACTACTACCGGTACGTAGTACAAGTCCGTCGTACGTCTTGCATACGATTTCTTTAGAACTTAGTCGTGTATACTATCGTACTTGTATCACACACACGCACCAGTATACCAGTATAAAATAGCCGACAGTACGGCAAAGTACCGGTACCTGTATTGGTACCGGTATCTTGCCACGGTACATACGAACTACGGTACTCCGAGGGTAGGATCTTCCTTCCACGGTACTACGGTACGTAAGCAGCCCGGTACGATTTTAGAATACGGTGTATGATACATCGCTTGATGAATGAATGAACCGAAACCGAAAACAAAATCAAATGTTACTCTTAGTTAGACTAGTAGAGATGGTCGGTCCCGATTATGACCCACCAATCACCGCTGTTCTCTTTAGAACCATGATTGTCGCGAGTCTTGATCGAACGAAGACTGAATGGACAGAAACAGTATTGCAACTTCCAAGGCTACGTTCTTGGTATGAGCTTGGAATCATCGTATCTGTCTTCCATTACCTACGTTGTGCTACCTTGACCACCGCCTTTTTGCAGCCTCTTTCGCAGAGATCCTTTCATCAAAACATATTGTATTCCACAGTCATCCAAAATTCCTATAATCCGGTTCAAGACGATGGGAAATCCAAAACATTCTTGCAGTGGATGTACGATGTCAAGGATTGTCAGGGAGACATCGATGCTGTACAATTATTGACGAAAAATGGCTGCCGTGGCCTGTATGCCGCTCAAGATATAGATCAGGGCGACTACATTTTTGCCGTTCCATTCAGTTCTGCTCTGCTCATTGAAAAAGAGGAAACCTCCGATGTGGAACGAGGATACAAGTTCCTACAACTGGAGCAAGAACTGAAACAACACCCCGATTATACCCACGAATGGAAACCATATCTCGACATGTTGCCGTCCCGCAGTGATAGTGCCGTGTTCGATGCAACTCCCGACTTTTGGTCTCACGGTCAAATTGAACAATTGGAGTTGCCATTGTGCATTGACCAAATACTGGAAAAGAGAAAAAGCATCGAAACCATGGCCATTAAACGTGGGGTCGATGTTTCAGACCTGCAGTTTGCCACATGGCTGGTAAATTCGCGGGCAGTGACTATCATTGATAACGCTGACAATGAAAACATTGACGATGAAATGATAAACGAATACCTTGGATATGACACTACAATGGACGAGGAGGATGACGAGGATGATGATGAAGGGAGTGCTCTCTCCACAACTTGCGTCCTGGTTCCACTCATGGATATGATCAATCATTCGTCGAAAGACTTCAATACGATGCTATCCGTCATGGGCAACAGTGAGGATGAAAATCAAATCGATGATAAGGATGATAATGGAATTGAAGAACAGCTTTTCTATACGGTAGTTGCAAGTCGCGACATTGTCGAAGGAGAGGAGTTGTTGATTTCCTATGGTAGCCAAGAAGACTCGTCTTTGGAGCTGCTACTACACTACGGGTTTGTCCCCGAACACAATCCCTACGATGTTGACTTTATTGCATGGAGTGGAGCTGTCGACGAAATGCCCAGTTGTTGGAGTACATCGCTACAGGATGATGAGGAGAGACTCGAGCAATTGATTCTTTCAAATTCCAACTCCGTTGAACTGACGATCTTGAAGTTTCGAATCCGTATGAAAAAGGCTTTCGACGATTATCAAACACTTGTCGCGACTCGTCGAGGCCCATGATGGGACTGTTTTGGGGGTGTCGAAAGGGGCAAGGACGAAGCAAACATGGTGGTCTTGACAGCTGTTCCGTTGAAAATGTTTAAAAAGGTGTGCCCAACGACCGAATCAATGGACGTAGCCACATAACGACAAGTGATCGATGGAATAGAAGTGGGTGATGGGGGCTCTTATCCCAAACGACACAGTTAGGGTCTTCTGGTTTGAATGGGTCCGATCCTCTGGCTGAGAAAAAAATTTGAAATGAATTTTAAAAAGGCGTAATATAACTCAAATAGGGGAAGATGAAATAAAACTCCATTGCGTCAGTAAAATCAAGAACAAAATGCTATAATGATTGATCGATCGATCGTTAAAAGTTGGAAAAAAAGGGATGCAGTCGCTGTGCGAGCATTCGCTCCGCATTTTTCCGCTGACTAAGTGTTGCTTCAGTACGGCAATCGGTACTGCTGCCGCTCCTCTACCAACGGGGACATTGGTGAATTCCAAAGCGAACGGCAAGAGAAAAAAAACTTGGGACCCAACGGTGATTCCAACAAAATAGGTGCGACGAGAGATCAAAGTACAATCGCATCATTATTTCTTCATTCCACCTCCCCCCCCTAATATTTGTCCGAGAAAGCAGACAATGCGGGGGATAGTTGTTCTGTCTGAGCTGTAACCAAACTGATATCATCGTCGGCCAATTTCTGATAGGAACTTCTTCGGTGATGTTTTGAATGGTTCAATACGACCAAAGAGCTGGCAGCTCCAGCCAAAAAGGTTATTAGCAAACTGATGAAGTACGCTTCCAATCCGATGGACGGACCGCACATATTCTCCTTCTCCTGTACTTCGTCATCCGTGAAGGGATAGTTCAAACAAAAGGACGGTGGAAAGTCAGAAAGAGCACACAAACTCTCATCGATCCAGTCCGCATGTGTGCTAACTCGAGCATTGTATGCTGGTATATTTGGCCTACCGCAACCGACGCCATCGTTTGTGATTCCCACGATGGTATTTCCTACCAACAACGGTGTTCCAGAATCAGAATCACATCCATCCCGTCCGCCTTCTTTGGTTCCAGTACATAGATGCAAATCGTCTGAAATCTTGAAGCCCATCTTCTTCTTAAAAGTGTTATAACAGCTTTCGTAATCATATACATCCACATCGACTTCCTTCAACACTGGAGAGAGTTCTCCATCTTCTTCCGTCAATCCAAATCCCACCAACCCCACACTGTCCATCACAGCGGGAATGTCTCGTCGACGGTTGAGTTCGTACGGTGTATCGATGTTGGCATGTCTCAACGACACCAGCATAATGTCATTGTCTGGTTCCTTGTGGTGTGGATGGGGAAACAACACGCCCAACTTGTAAAAGGTGCCACCGCCATTGTCGGGTGTGGCGGTGTTGTGATGTAACGTTTCGTTGAGAAGATACGCACCCACAAAGACGCCGCCGGCTTGTTCAAAGGCCGACTGACAATGAGCCGCAGTCAGGAAGACGTCGGGGGCGATCATGGCTCCGCCACATCCCCATCCCATACCACGATCGCCGCTCCAGACGATGGCATCGTATTTGCCGCGAGGAGCAGGACCACCACCCACAATCAACGATCGATGGTCTTGTTGTTGTGGTTGATGATACGGTTGGGCAGTTGTGGGAGATGCACAGCAGAACAACAAGGATAAAAAAGATGCCAGTAACAGGGAGGTGCTACGGATGGAAGAATCGTCACTCTGTCGTCGATTGAATGGTGACGGTGATATTGAGACTTTCATTGTATAGAGATGTTGCTGAGGACAGTTAATAATTTTTGGCTCAAGAGTGTCAAACGGAATGAAAAAGAGTGGTGTTGACAGTGAATTATTCTACTAGCTCTACTAGAGACCTACTGTTGCTGCATGAAGGTTCGTTTCACTTTGCTGCTGCCGACACGACAGTATTTTTTTTATTATATGAGTGATGACAGTGAGTCAACTCTCCTCAGTGAATCTCCTCACAGTCAGTACAAAAAAGGGTGTGATGGCAAAGGTGTCAACAAGAGGAAACTACAACGATGTCGAATCTTTTGAAAACTTTTGTCAACAATCAATCAACAGAGTTGCAGGCGACCATCAAGTCTTGTAAATAACGTTTTGTGCCCTCGACAAGTTTTTTTTTGGCTCTATCAAGTTCGTCATCGACACACAAATCATGCGTTGACGCGTTCAAATCACCCGTCACACGCAGCCGGAGAGAGACTTTTCCGAAGGAATTTTTTCTTTTTTTTTTCTTCGTTCCACGTCATATCGGAATTTTCAAATTGCAAGAACAGAACAAAAACTACTACGTAGTAGACGAAGGTATCATACGTCGTATGATGATACTGTTAAGTTCGCCGTTTTAGTGTAAATAACCCCTCCTTAACCATCAACTTGAAAATTTCCAGCGTACGTATGTTTCCATCGTACGTATGTACATGATGTGTTTGAACATGACGACTGGGTAGCTACGTAGGACGACAGTTGTACCGGTACTTCGTAGTAGTAATACGTCGAAGAGGCAAAAACGCAGAAACACCCAACGCGGTCACAACAGTCAACGCTTGCGGCAAGGTTACTGTCAACAGTCAACAGCGCTATGCCTTCATTTCATCATTTTTTTCGTCGTACTCGAGGGTAGTACGTACTCGGAGGTATGAGTATAACGACCGGTAACAGCATCGTCCCAATTGTAGCATTGATAAATAATATTATAATACGACTACGGTAGTATTCATATTCATATTCAATATTATCATAGTTCCCTCTAAAATCTACGACTTCATATCTACGGCTTTTTACTTACGATTGGCCAGTCATCAACAGCTTCGTAATGGACTGTTTGGTTTCTTCGTAGGTTGCAAATTGAATGGCGCCACTCAAAATGGCTTTTCCTACTCGCGGAGCTGCACCAGCAAACAGACCATCCAGACCTTCCTCTTGGCCCAAACGAATCAAGTTCCTCAGATAATCGTTCGTCGTGTCGTCTTTTTGTTCGGCATGTTTGCCTGGGAGTTTCATCATAAGACGGTTCCGGACCACGTCGAGTGGTGTTGTTACCAGCTGGGCAATCGCCGTGGCCAACGCACCCGCTTCGGCTCCCTCCAATGGTGACAGGTCCTTGTTCCCCCCGGTAATCATCTCGTATACTACGAATTTCAAGACATCGGCCGGAAACGCGTACAATATGTTCTCCCAATATCCCGTGTACAAGTCTTGGACACCTTGCTCCTTCAGCGCCCGTGGTATGATTTCAAAAGCAGAGGATGTGTTGTTACCGTCGTACACGTTGGCCTGTTGTCGTACTTTGATGACTTCGGAAGGATTTCGTACGATCCAGTACGGTATCTGGGCAATCGCCACTGCCAAACACGTGGACAGCCAACGAGGAAGGAGGAGCATGTCGGAGGACTGTTTGAGTGCCCCCTTGACGGCATCCTTGACCGCAAAGAAAACGGCTCCCGCTGGTATGTTACATAGCAATGTTACAGTGACACCGTTGTAGCAATCTTGAAACAGATCCATCGGTGTTTGCTGGACGGAGGTGTTGTTGACTTGCTGCAATCGTACCGTTGCCGTATCAAGCGGGAACTTGACCAGAGTCTTGGTGGTGGTCAAGGCCGCTCCCGCTACAAACCCAGATATGCCTTCCTGCAGAGAGGTAGAGGTGGATAGTATTGATGCTGCTGCTGATGGTGTTGTTGTGGACGATTGTTTCGGCAACGTTGATGTAGGATCGGATGATATGGCACCAGACGTAGATGTCGACTGAGCATTCAGAGAAGCTATAGATATTTCCTTCGCTCCAACCAAGGAGGGAAAGGATGGTGCCAGAATTGATGTGATTGCAACGGATTGAAATATGGTCAAAAAGGATTGTCGAGAAATGGACTTGTCGAGGGGAGAAACGGTCGAACAATCGTCAGATACGTCGTGAGTTCTTGTTTGGAACAGGCGGTGCCTCCTCATTTGAGGTAAATGGGATGTCATATAGTATGCATGTGACCCACGGGTAGAACAGTGATGAAGAAATAGAAATATACTGATACTGAGACATTGGCCAAGCCAAAGTAGAGATACCGGTCGACTCGACCGTTGGTGTGACTGTTGTTTGGGGGTATTATGATATTTCATGCACTTTGACTCGCATCCTTGTAGGTCACTGTTTGTGACAGACCTTAGTTTTAGTGCTTGCTCTCGAGCGAATGGCGCCCTAAGCTTGAATCCTTTTCCATCCAGCATCCATAGTAGATGTTTGGATACTCTGGTTGGATGGGTATGATACGACATTGCCAACGTCAGATATTCCATGGCCACTTGCACGGCATTACACCAAGATTCTTCCTCCTTTTCTTCTTCTTCTTCTCCTTTTGGATTGTTCTCGTCATTATTTCTTGTGACATGAAACAGGGTCGGGTCCCTCAATATTCCTACTCCACTCATGACACCATCACACCCAGTCGCTTGCAAAATTTCGGTCAAGGCCCGTCGATTGGGGACGTTACCGTTGGCAATGACCGGTACCGGTACGGCCTGTTTGACCGCCCGAATGTGCGGCCACGACGCGAGACGTTCGTGGTCCTTTCCGGACGTTTTGGACCCACCCCCTTGATGCCGTGTTCGACCATGGACGGTTAAAATTCCAGCGCCAGCGTTGACAATCCGTTGGGCCAGATCAACCGTATCCTCGATACTTTCCAACACCCGCATCTTGACCAGAAGCGGCATATCCCGAGGCAACTCGGGACTGTTCCGAATGGTTTCAATGATATGGAGCAATGTGTGTTGTTGCGGTGGATCCAACAGGAATGATCCGTAGTTTCCCTTTTTGGCACATTGTTGAGGACAACCACAATTCAATTCAATGGCATCGACACGTTGTAGCGACACCGCCACCCGGATCGCCTCTAACAATTTGGGGATATGGGACGATCCCAATTGCAGCACCAACGGGCGGTCGATGGTATTGCTGCTGATGTTGATGTCTTGTTGGTCATCATCATCTCCTGCCAATGGTAGACCGAGTATTTGTGTTCGATAATATTCCGACCGAGCAAATCCACCGGGATCGGTCATTTCGGTGTGACACATATGAGCACCGTATCGACGACAGAGTACCCGAAACGACTTGTCACTCAACCCTACCAACGGTGCGACCCAATAGCGGGGACATCCATGTCCACGAAACCATCTCCAAGCATCAATCACGTGCTCTGGTAGATAATTACTGTTGGAATGGATGATGCCGTTGATGTTATTGTTGTTGCTGGTGTTGTCCTCGTCGTTGATTGGCAACAGCTGTAATTCGCTTTCGGATGCCATTGGTCGTTGTTGGTGGGACGGTTCCACTCGAATGTTGTCGTGAACATTATTTTCATCGTCACTACATGGTGCTGCCATTACAGTCGGGATGTTGCCACTACCGCAGGATGGAGAACAGTGCTTTGCTAACTCGCTCATTGGGAAAGTGAAGAAAATGGACAATCCATCATCGCCATGAATGATGATGACGATGATGATGATAGTAGTAGTAGTAGGAGTGATGACTGACTGTGAATGTAGGAATGATGATGATGTTGTTGTTGTGATGAACGATGCGTGAAGTTAACTGGTAAAAAGTACATACTATGAACTCGTACTATCGGTTGTACATACGAAGTAGTACATAATACCACCACACTACTGATACTATGTATAATAAGTACATGACATAGTTATGATGATTCACTGCAAATACTAACAGTAATAACAGTAACTGTAAGTAAACATCATCTCTCTCTTTCGTTTTCCACAATGGAGATCAACAAACGCAAACGTAACTTTTTGACAGAAGGAACCACCGACAGAAAACAAGCCATCTGATCAATCATCTTCTTCTTTCCTATCACTGCTCTTATTGGAACGATGACATACCCCAAGAGATGCCTTTTCTTGTTGTTTCTCCTTGTGAAACGAGCTGTGGTGGCATTTGTGCCGTTGGCGGCAACAAGAATCGGATACCAAAAAATGTCTAGCGACACCTTCGACCGTCGAATTCATCGTGATAACCACAACCATGTTACAACATCACAATCCACATTCGCTGTATTATCACATTCCACCTCGACAAGATCAAGGACAACAAGAACACGAACACGAACAAGAACAACAACAAACACAATAGTATTGTCATCGTTGGATTCTGTTGTCGAAAGCAACTTGACACTCTTACCAGACGTGACACCAATCTTGACGGCCGTGATCGCGTTGGTTCTCTTGATTGCCGCTCAATCTTTCATCAATCAACTATTGGATGGAGATCAAGGCTTGGGTGCCTTTTTGAAGGACGGGTCGGGATATAACAAGTCGGGATTTCGTACCGTACAACAAAACCAAAAACGACAACAAGAACAATCCAAAAAAGATCCGTTGCCATGGTTGAAATTGCCACAACTCGATTTCGTCGATGTGACGGGACAAGAAAAACCAACACCTACAAGAAAATCCATTGCTATCGTCGAAGAGGTAAAAGCAGGGGACGTCAAAGATTCCGTGTATCAAGAATTGGAACTGTTCAGGTTGCAAATGAATCGAGAGTTACAAGAAGAAAACTGGGAGGAAGCCAGTAGGATACGAACAAAATTGGAACGACTCATGAGAGAGAACTCTATCGAATACACGACGACCAAAGAGGAGGAAAAGGATGCCTTTCAATAGTAGTGTAGAGAAAAAAGATAACACGTGTTATTCGGCAGAGCCTATAGTAGACTATCTTCGTCTTCTTTGCCTGTTTCTGAACTTGTCCCAGGTTTGCTGTTGGTCTCATCGTCAATCGTGTCGTTATTATTATGAATCGTCACCTCCAGCATGGGATCACGAAGGAATTGAGTCATAGGATCCTCCTCCTCCTCTTCGGACGGTTCGGTCTCTTCAGTGATCGTCTCCTCCATCGGACACTTTCGTCGTGCCGTCGCAATTTGGGCCGCTCGAACAAAGATTTCGTCCTCCTCCTCTCCAACAGTCGACTCCTTCTTAGTCTCGACCGTTGCAGTACCGGTACTGGCACAGGCATCGCTTTGCGTGATCTCTGACTCCAAGTCACGTGTCATCAATGCCGAGACTTGGCTCAGGCGGCACAGCCACCCTCCTCCACTATCAGGGATTGGATCTTTACTGACCTGCTTTGAAGCAAGAAAGGCAAACATACCTCCGACGTTCTGACCAGTCGCATTATTGTCGTCCAAGACGGGAGCCGAGTGAGGTTTTTCGTCCATTTTCTTCCCAACAGGTTCATTCCCATCAACTTCGCCGGCCAACCCATCAATGGCGATGCGGACACTCCTCATTGATCGGCTAGAGAACCCCTCCCCCTTTTGGTACAGTTCCAGCATTTGCGTCCGTCTATCCAGACCTGCCCCGTGGCTGCTTTTATTATTACTCCTACTAGTAGTAGTTGTCCCTGTAGTATCGGCTTTTTCTTTCAATGGGCTCAGTTCTCCCGTCAGATCGTTGACTGCCGTGTGAATGCTCCGCAACGATCGGCTGGAGAAGCTTTGGCGGGTGCTGTCCAAGAAAAACGTGTCTCGTTTTCGATGCGAATCCAACGTTTGTCTGCCATGTTTTTGCGAACGAAACGGAGGATGGGGAAGAAGAGACTCCTCATGGAAACTAGTGTTCAAAAGCGACGCTTCTCTTCGCTCATGCTGTAATACGGTTCGTTCATTCTCCAACCAGAAGACATCTATTACTCTCTTGATCGTTTCCACATCATTCGGATGTTCCTCGTTTTCCAGTTGCTTCTGAAAAGATTCCCATAGCGTCGGTACCTGTTTGACACGTGATAGTTTTTGCTGCACAGGATCTTGGTGCAGTACGGCCTGGTCGTGGTACGACGACACCGGAGTCTGTCTCTCTTCATGATCAGAAATGGAAAAGTAGTTTTTCGGAAGACACCGGGCCGAAGCTTCCTCGTGAAAACTCACATTTAATTCAACGTGAATTCTGGAGGAAGCCTTCCGACGCTTTTCTTCCTCCAAGGCCGCGATACGAGCCTCCTCTGCTTCAACTTCATACTCGAGGATCTCTACCTCGTGCTTTCTGCAGAACTCTACCAAGGAAGAATGGTCTGCTGTTGGTATGTATGGAGTGTTGGCGGTGGTAGACTCTTCGCCACCATCTGTTTCCACTTTCACGTCGTCAGCGTCTCCAGTTAAGGTCTGTCGATAAAGACGCTCACTTTGGTACATCATCCATAAATGTGGGATCGACTGGAGTCTCGTGAGCTGACGTTGGGCATGATCCATTGGAAGAGTAATTGTTTTGTCAACACTCCCAAGTGTCGACCGACGTGGTGCTCTTGTGACGACGACTGCGTCTTCCTCATGGAAACTAGCAGAAGATGCCGAATGCTCTGATCCCAAGTCGACATTTCGGCGGTTTGCTTTGTCTTGACGGAGTGGGAGGCTGCTTCTTCGGGACGGAACGCGACGAGACGGTGATGCCAATGGAGGTAACTTCGATTTCTGGCGGAACGGAGAAAGTTCTTCGGCATGCAACGATCGATGTAAGGAATCTTTGAGGTTGTTGACCAAAGAAGAAGGCTTTCGAGGTCGAAGACGACGAGAAGGATCGGATCCAGGTTTCCAGGTCGTGTGGCTGACTCTGTTCATTTCATCTTTGTTGCCAAACGGAGGATTCGGTATCTTGAAAACATGTGGAACGCATTCTTGTTCGTTTTGCATCACCTTTTCGTGGCGATCCAAAAAGCCAATGAACACTCTTCGGATTGTTTCAGGATTTGTCGGCGATTGTTCTCTGAATAGCTCTTCTTTGTACTCTTTCCAGAGTTGAGGATACGACGTCATCAGATACCTCATCTTGTCCTGCAGTTCTGATGGTGTGTATTCTTTCTTTGGAGCCGACCTTGTGCTATCCGTCGATGGTCTAGCCAGAGGCTTCTTTGCTTCTTCCTTCTCTGCTCCCAATTCATCTGAAAAATCCTCACTGAATAATTGCATGGAAAGCGTTTGGAATGCACCTTTCCACGCACTGCCCCATGAAGGAGAATCCATCTTTTCTGAAGATGCTGTGATCAAATGCGCGCAACTCTCTCGACCTGTCGTTTTAGCCCAGGGCGCTCTTCTGGTTCTATCTATCCCAGGCAGTAGGCGGCCTCTCTCGAGTCCGAAAGTCTCCTGTTATGAATCAAAGCAGCAAAGGGGCCTTTGATATGGGGGGCTACCTTTTTTACTACGACAGTAATCGGAGTACGACGTACGGAGTAGTAGTACAGTACTACTACTTGTTGCTTGATGGTTATGACGATGATTGATGTGAAATCTACCTTCGTAGATAGTGCCGTTGTTCGTATTACGTATTACCACTACCGTACTACGACAATAAAGATACGGAGAGAGCAGTTAACAAATAATAATCTGCTTTTGTGGGCTTTTTTATTCAGGCCCAAAGCAATACGAGTGTATAAAAAAGGTCTTTTTCTTAGTCCCGGTCACAACTCAAATCACGGATTCGACTGTGACTTCCGGTATAATTTTTTTATGATACACGATACACTCTAGCTAGCTAGAGCTAGCTAGTAGTAGTACCTACTAGAGTATTAACTCGACGGAGGTCGTACTACCGGTAGGTACCCCCGTAGACCGTAGCTACCGGTAGGTGGTACCTACTGATAGCTATCTCCTCGAGGCAATTTTTTAGTTATGTCTAATAATTGAATTTTTTTACACGAAAATTCAATTCCTGTGCACAGCCACTTGACCGCAGCTACGGTAGCTATCGTTAGGCTTAGGTAGCTGAAGGTACCGGTAGATATGTACTGTAGTAGATACCTTTCGAACGGGACCTGAAGTACAATCGTACTACGTAGTAATAATACCTAACAGGAAGTCACTCACTGAACAAGTCCTAATATGATTTCACAGAGGTGGATTTACGACGGACTCCCTACACTTTTCCATTATTGCTAGTCTACTTTTTTAGTTTGTCGAACTCTGCCTTGATAGCCATCAACACTGAGTGAAGAGTTAGTATCGGGACAACTTCTGGAACTCCCTCTACCTCGTAATCCTTCGGGATTTTAGCCGAAAACTTAGCAGAGAGACCCTCCTTATAGAGAGCTTTGTATCGAGAAGAATTCAGCTTCACCAAACTGCGAAGTAGCTCAAACAAACGTTTTTCGACGGATTGTGCCACGTCGTTCATATTGTCAACCCACTCTTTCCGTCCTGGGATTTTGAGTGCAGCCTTCGCAGAATCCAGAGAAAACGATTCGCGAGTGTCCAAACAGCATCCTACTGCCACTTTGAGACCTTCTTCTCCAGGAGCTGTGGCGTAAATAGAAGCCAAATCCAGACAAATGAGGCAGAAAGAAGTTTCGTTTCCTCGCAAATGTGTGAAGTAGTACATGAAGGCAGAGCGATAGTGTGTGACAGCTGGAGAAAGTTTCTGTTGAGCCTTAATTTTGTCGTCTTGGGCTAGAAAAAGCCTGAAAAACGTCTGTGCAAGTTGGTAGTGGCTGGCTGCTTCTTGAGACGCATTCCCGCATTGCTGGTAAATCTTCAAAGCTCGTTCCAGTGGATCCAAAATCGATTTCTCTTCCCCTGGTGTTAGCCTTTTCGAGGAAACAACAATTTGAGAATCACTCCCCCCAAGAAGAGTACGACGTCTTCGAGTACCCAATACAATTAACACGTTGGCTAGATCTTCACTGACCAAATCCCATCTGCGAGGATCCGCATCTCTCCTGTCAAGATTGTTGTGGGCTTTCACGAGCTCATCGGCAGCCTTCTGGAGACAAATCTCTGCATGCTTGTGACCTGAATCCCCTTCAGAAAATGTCTTATTGGCCTCAATTTTGTATGCAGAGCCAATATTGCACCGCACAAGTGTCAAGTTGGTAATATCTTCACAATTTTCAAAAGCTTCCACCGCAATCGAAAACCAGAACTTGGCTGAAAGAAGGAGTTGTTCACAAGTTGTCTGAAAATCAACATCATTCTTCCCAGGGTTCGCCCCAAGAAAACTCTTTAAAGACTCCAACAGTATCCGTCCTGTCTCGTTGCATGCGTCCCCCAGCCACTTCTGGAGCATATCTAGCATCCGCGGGCGACCGTCTTTGTACAAATTCTCCGTTTCTTTCTTTAGCACTTCCATTAAAACTCGAAACGCAGATACAGCCCGACTGTAGAAAACACTCGAGGCAACCAAAACTCTCCTCTTTTCCCGTTGTAGTACCTTCTCCTGTTCAAGCACGTCTTGAGCCCCTTTCAATCCTCTATCTCTTTTTATTTGGAAGGATTCCTTTAATGCTATAACTCCGGAGAGTTCACTCAAGCTTGCACTACCAAACGACCTCTTTCGTAACTCATCGAATTCTGATAGGCGATCAAACGAAAAAATATCACTGTCACTGTTACCGAGCACGGTCAAAAGTGCGGCCTCGACGTCCCTCAGAACGGAAATTACATCTTCTCCAGACGCATGGCCTTGGTCCCTCCACTTCTCGTCAAAGGCAAAGGATCTTCCGAAATATCCGCAGTATTGAAGCAACAGGACATACTGCAGCAGAAGTGATCGCTCTTTCTCTTGCATTTCGCGCCTTGAAGATTCCGAAGAATTTTCTGTCGCCAACAGCTCCTTTCGATAGTAGTTCATGAGGTCAACAGCTTCCGCTAAACGACGACCAGATGTCCGGAGAGCTTGCATCGCGCTGGACGAGTAGTAATTCTTCAAATGATGATCCGCCAACCGCAAAGAGACGTGGACAAGCTTATGATTCATTCCAAACATTTGCATCACTGTGCCCGGTGAGAGAGGTAAGTACGCTTTTTTCTCTCCTCCCTTAGTTTTATCAGCACTCTTCACACCTCCTGTTTTCCCGGGTCTCCGTCGGCGTCGATGAGCTGGTGGTTTCCCATCCTCTTCCCCATACTTGTAGGCTTTGATTTTCCCGAAAAGGGGAGCAAGAGATTTGATTCCGTGGATTAGATGATCCTGGGCTTTGTTCAATGCGTCAACTGATACGTTGCCGTATATACTTTCAAAACCAGCAGCAGCAGCAACTGAGTCGCGAGGTTGAAACGACCTTGGTTGTGATTCTCCCACGTTTGAAGAATAGGGAATGGATGAAGAGAGAACGGAAGATGAATCACGCAAGTCATTTGGGTGAAGCGATTGCATCATTTGTTCTATGTGCTCCCTCGAAACCTCTGATCCCAAAAAAGTATCTGCCATGTGCTCCCGAACAGATGCTACCAACGATTCGTGAGCATTTCCATCCATATCCATCAGATCCTGTAACAAATCCAAGGTCTGTTGAAATAGACTTCGTTCTCGATCCCGAATCGTACGTTTCTGAGATTCCGACAGGGAATTTGTTGCGGTAGAGGCAATTTCTAGATGCCGTAAACGAAGAGCAAAGCGATGAGACATGGTAGCAAGCCACCAAATCCATTTCTTTTGTCCCTGCATTGACAATGAAGAGATGTCGTAAAGTTGGATGTTTTGTTGTTGTGAACAACTTTCATCTGCAGTAGGAGGTCGGTGTCTCAAAAGGTACGTTGTATTGTTGCGAGTACAGTTTGCCTTGAGGAATCTGAGCAATGCACTTGCATTCATTTCCATGATTTGCGGTGAAAACATGTCATCCAACGGATTCGATGATTTTCCTGTCTTTTTGTTCTTTGGAAAAGGATCTCTGCTAGGTGTAGTCATACCCAAGGTTGACGGGTGTATCATCATGGATGGTATTTCCTCCGTTTGCAAAAATTTGATGCTTTGTACAAGCCCCTTCTCTTGAAGACACAGAGCGAGTTGTGGGACGTTGGCCATGAGATTGTCCAAGTAGGCATCTAGCACTATCGATAGAGCAGGGTTGGTACTAGCAGGAACGCCTGGATCGGCCGAGGGACCATCCTCTTGTATCTGAGGGGTGACGTCCGTACTTGATCGCATTTTTGAAGATGACTCGATCAGGAATTGGCCACCAAATGGCCCTGATGACGGCATGATACATGTTTGCATAGGAACTTCGAAAGGAAAATCCTCTGAAGTGGGAGCAATCTTGTCCTTTGATGCTTCGGTCCCGATTACCTTTTTCGGATTTTGTGAAAGAGCTTGTGCATACGATGGTTGTGATTGCAGCAGAAGTTGTTGCTTGCGCTGAAATGAGTGCCATGCGGCACGCAAATCGTCGATTTCTTCCACTCGAACGGCTACGCCAGCAGAGTTTGATGTTGTGTCGGGAGGATCAGCCTGGCTATTGTTTGATCGAACAACCAGAGCATCAGTACCGACAAGCAGGTTCATATCCTGAAACTTCCACTCCACGTATTCTCTTGGTGCGAGGGGCGGTGCAAGTAGATTCGAATCATTCATGTCATGACTTTGAGAACATTTCGTTTCCTTCGATCCCTTCATAACTTCGGCAAGCAATGACAAGGCTTCTGAATCAACATGTCTGTCCTTTTGAGACAAGGCCAAGGTCAGAGATTCGGTCGAATGTGGCAAAAGAATTGTTGGGTTTGGTGTGATAATTGGTGAAACAGTGGCATCGTTGGTCCTGTGAAAGTAGTTTTCTTCGTCTTCAGCATGATCGATGATGAGAGTCCCGTCAAAATTATGAATCGCTAAACAGACTGGTTTCTGCTTCGAGGAGGTACCGTCCACCGTCGATGGATCAGATTCTCTAAATGGAATCGAAAAAAGGGATTTGACGGCTTTGCCAGTGGTAATGAAATCTAGAGACCCTTGGACTTTGTCGGAGGCCGTGCAAGACAACGGCTTTCCGTCTGCCAAAGGCAGGGATTCATCGGCCGTCGTAACATTTCGTACAGACGGACCGCCGATCACAGAAGTTGTAGTCGTGGTAGTGGCCGCTATTTCGGAGGTGGCGACTACCGATAACTGTTGTTGTTGTTCCTCATCTTTCATCTCTTTCTTTTGTTTGCTCGGCATGTTTGTCTATCGTTTCAGCATCCAACCGTAGAAGGCGTCGTTGATCATTATTTGTGGCTGTGTGGCCAATCCCACATGGAAGACATGGGGGGGGGGCGTCGATCTTGTTTGTCGAAGCGGACGATGATCATCGAAGAGAAAATCGAAAGGAGTCGAAGTAGTTGTACTCCGAGTGTATGAAGTATCGACCGTGAATGATCGTTGTTCGTAGTCGAAGCGGGGAAAAGCGTGCTTGAATGTGAGAAGAAGTTGATTCACGAATACTGTGTCATCCAATCTTCTAGTCCCGAATGTGACGAGTCCCGTGACGACTACAACAACAGCATCATATGATACGGTACAAGGATTGAAGATCTTCATGGTTTTACAGTTAGTCACATCTGTTCACAGTCAAGACAACTCGGAAGAGGCACTACTCCTGTGATCCATGACCAGCTCACTTCTTTGACGCAATTTGCTGACGTTTGCCGCTAGCTAGAATCGAATTTTCTGTGTATTGCGTGATCGTTTCTTCTTATTGAAGAACAGCGTGAAAACGATGATCCGCCCGTTCTCTGTAAAGGGGGAGAAAGACAGACAGAGATACCAATTTGGTACAGCTGACCCAAACAAACTCGTCATCATCGCAACTGTAACCATTCTGTTTTTGGCATCGGCTGGTGTTCACGGGTTCCTACTAGTACCGAAAGCAATACAGGTATCTCGCGGACATGTTGATTTCATCCGAAAAACACCTTTCGACGCAACGTCTCATTTGGCCGCCACCACCAAATCACGTCCAGTGGAAAAGACGGACCAAGAATGGCAACAGATCTTAACGCCCGATCAGTACTACGTGTTGAGGAAAGAAGGAACCGAGACACCGGGAGCATCCGAGCTCAATTACGTCAAGGAGCCAGGGACTTTTGTCTGTGCGGGGTGCGGTGCTCCGCTGTTCGTCACGGACGCAAAATTCGACAGCGGCACGGGATGGCCAAGCTTTTTCGCCCCCATATCCTCGTCCGCTATTGATTTGGATACCGATTTCAAACTTCTCTTACCACGGACAGAATGTTCCTGTTCGCAATGTGGTGGTCATCTGGGACATGTCTTTGAAGGTGCGTTTGGGATCATAAATAAAATAATCAGAATCATGTATGGTGTGTTCATTGGATGGAATTCACCACACAGACTCACTCACTGTCCTCAGATGGCCCCGAGCCAACTGGCCAACGATATTGTATGAATGGAGTGGCCATGAAATTCTTTTCAGACCAAGAACGGCCGGATCTAGTCGAGAGAGTAAAACAACTGCAAATAAACGATCCCTTTCGACTCTCGCCGTCACAACTTCTACCAGGTGCGGTTGTCAATGGTATCATCTCCGCCTTCTTTGTTGGTTCCTTTCTGTCAAGTCAACAGACGACACCCATAGAGTATCTCACACTTTTACCGGCTCTCTACTACGGATTCGTGTCTGCCAAGAATATCGCCAAGATGCTGTAATGTCGCAAAACAAAATGCTAGACTACATAAACATTACGAATAAACGCCAGTTCAATTTCAATCCACCCAAACAAAGCTGCTTTCTTCTTGTTGAAACTCTTTCTCAGATAGTTGCATTTGCATAACAACATCGCCATCCAGAACTCCATTTTCTTCCAAAATCTCTCTTTTTGGTTCCAAGGCGTCAAACGAGTCACGTTCATGCGGATGTTTGTATACCAAATTCAGTTTCTCGAAAATCTCTTCCTCTGTCGACGCTTCCATTACTCGTTTCAGGCCATTATTAAGATCGAAGAGACCATGGTCATTTAGTCTCCAGCTGAAAACTCGTTTGGCCCAAAGTCTCATGCTTCGATTGAGAAATCCATTTCCTGTGAAATACACAGTGGCAAACGCTCGTTCTCTGTACGGATAAAACTTGATATCCACTCTCCGTCGAGTCGTCTTATGGATGGGAGAATAGAAGCAGCCCATCCAAAATGAGTTGTGTTCCGTTGTGTAATGCTTTCTATGTTTGGCACTCTTCCATGCCGATGGGGGGACAAACACAGAATGTCGCTCAAAATCTTCGACTCGCATCCCCCTTGACATTCCATTGACGACTGTCAAGTGATATGCGATATGACCTTGATTCCACAGTACATCTATAATACAAAACAAAGCCAGAGTATGTGACTGTCGTTTCCGGTTACAAAAATGATCGCCTTTTCACAAGTCCGAACAAGACGTACCAATGATTTTTCCGAGCGCTTGATCTGGAATTTCCTCATGAAACGATCGATGGGTTATATGAATGTCCACATCGCCACATGTTCGCTTTCCTCTTCTGTAGGACCCTTGAACGGTGACCTCTCCACCTGGAAATAATCGTTGCACCGCCTTCTCCACGGCCTCCTTGATCTGCTCCACTTCGTCTCGATTCATCCGACTGAGGATATCTTCGTAACAGTCCACTCCCACCAGTTGATTCCGATCCAGCTGCATTTTGGAAATCCCACTTTCTCTTTTGAGACCACTTCGCACATCATGGATATCATGGTATCCCAATGCCATGAGATCCTTGGCTTTGACGCGCCCTACCCCCCAAATATCGGTAAGGTTCTTCATAGCAAGACGTTCGGGATGTTGTTGAAACTCCTGTATGCGAGATACCGTTCCCGTTTTTAAAATTTCTTCAATTTTGTCTACCACACTTTTGCCAAAGCCCTTGATACCACGCAATCGAAGCAACGTGGCCGGGTCCGAGTCAACTTCAAAATCTAGATGTAAGAGTCGTCCAGCTGCAATTCGAAAACAGTACGATTTCCATTGATCCATATCCAAGAGTGGCATGTCCTGATGCAAGTTCGATAATTGTTTGAAGACTTCCGCGCATTTGACATTGCGAGGAAATGGTTTACGGGACGACTGTTCGGAGAGTCGCTGTCGTTTGTTGTTGGATGTGTCTGCCTTTTTGTCGTCGTCTCGTTTGCGAGGAGGCGACGCGTTGGATCGAAAATGAGGGCTCACGTGTTTTCTTCCGGGCGGCAATAACAACTGCTTGGACGATATACAGTCATCGGCCCATGACGGTAAAAGGCATTGCACGGTCTTATGTTTCTCCAGATGCTTTTGCAATTTGGAATCCAAGACTTTGCAATGCTTCGCCACTATGGCTATTGATCTGACCGAGCCACTAATGACAATTAAATCTGCATCCCAAATCTTTTTGACAAAGACAGCTCCGAGCTCTTCGAGCTTTTGTTGTAATATCTGTCGTCGATGGGCATAAAAGTCATGACCGGACGGAACAAAGAAAACGTTGGTAGGAAACTCTTTCTTCGACTCTGCCAGCATGGCCTCGTCTGGCAGAGCGTCGACTTTGCTTTCGCGATTTGTGTTGGAGGTAGAATTCTCGGATTTTTCAGACTGTAATGTTTTTTCTTTTGTTGTGACGGTTACCACATTTTTGTGTGTCAATTGGTGGGAAGTTTCATCTGACTTGTAGTCATGTCGTGGCGTCACAAACTGGACCGGAACCACAGTGAATTCGATACATCCATTTCCAGACCGCGGACGGATCTGTAGCATATCACCCCTACGTAGATTTATTGGTGGTTGACTCCAATCACCACCCCCATTATTATTATCATTATCATCATCATCACCCTTTTCTGACGTGATGGAACTGTAAATCGATGTTCCATTCACGGACACAATCGCATGCTTTCCTCGCACTTGCAAGACCGTGCCCTTGTTTTGCAGCCGAAGCATTCGACGGGACAAGGCATGAGAGGTCCAATGAAACATATCACGACAGTCTTGACATCGTTTGGAAGATATAATGTCTGTACGAATGCCAGTGCTGCTGCCATTCCTTGTTTTGTGTGGTTGTTGATGTTGCGAAGTCTCGTCTTGTTGATCGTCGTCGTTGTTGGTGTCACATCCACAGGCAGCTAAAAGAGACGACAAGAGTTGCATCCGTCCAACGATAACTTCATCATCGTTTTCATCGTCCATCTTCTCAGATGAAGGATCTTTGATTGGGGTTTTCCCGAGCAAGATAACGTTGGAACAACAACAAGATGAAGACTTGATGTCGATTTCGTCAATCTTCGATCCATTGGTCTGTTTGGTATGTTTGCTTTTGCCATTGTGTATCACCGGACGAAGCCCCAAGCAGTCAAAGGACGATGACGGCATTTTTCAAACCTCATGCGACAGTCCGTTGGAATTCAAAGGTGTATGTATCAATAGACAAACATCAGGATGGAGCAGCAGCAGCTCTGGTTGCCACTCTTTCCACATTGTGTGATTGTTTCATCGACAGTGAAACATACTGTTGGAAGCTTGCCGGCGTTCTCCCGTCTCGCCCCATCTTTTGAATCTTTTTCTCCTAAAAGGGGGAAAATAGGTGTGTTGATTGGGAGTTGATCCCCCGTTTGGCACGTCATCCGCGCAAATGTCGTTGCGCACATTCGAACATATTATGGATGGAAACTTGCAACCGTGAAGTCACGGTCGGATGGCTGTATTTGTGATAACTGTAAATGTGAATGATGATGTGTTGACTGTGAGCTCAGACGGACAACAACCATCATTTGTTCACGGTTCACGGGGTTGGTTAGACCAGACCTGCCATGGGATCCACCGCTGGACGACTGTAACGCTCTGGATAGGGTATACCTTGTACACATCATCAAAACACCAAGAGACTGTAACATGTCGTTGCTTTCCATCGGGAGGATTCAAACTTTGGCTGCCGGGAGGTTCAGTCGGAGTTTCGCAACGTTGCGTTTCGATCCAAAATCCTCGCCGTCCATCGTCATCTCCTCATCGCAACCCAACCAACAACGGCAACGAACTCTCTCCCATCTCAACCGACCACAACCGTTTTCGTATCAACGCCGTACCATGGCTGGACACAACAAGTGGAGCAAAATTCGACACAAAAAGGGTGCCAAAGATGTCAAACGGGCCAATATCTTTGGCAAGGCCTCCAAGAGCCTGACCGCCGCCTCGCGTGACTGCAATGGCGATGTCACCAATTTGCGACTACAGGCCGCGATCGCTCATGCCAAGGCCGTGCAATTACCCAAGGACAAGTTGGAAGAGGCCATCGAAAAGGGAACTACGGTATACCGTACCAAAAAGGGTGCCGGGGCCGATTTGGAAAACTTACGGTTTGACGCAATGATGCGGATCTCATCGTCGTCCGAAGAGAAAACAACAGACGATTCGGATTCGGCTCAGGTAGCGTGTATCATTTTGGCATTGTCCGATAATCGCAATCGCACCACGCAACAAATACGGCATTTGGTCACGAAAACGGGAGGAGAACTATTGCCAACCGACAATTTAAATTATCTGTTTCATCAGGTCGGCGTCATTCTCGTGGAACAGCCATCCATAAAGGACGAGAAGTCCACCGAAGAATTTGAAGAAGAGTTGTTGGAAGCTGCCTTGGAGGCTGGGGCCATTAATGTGGAGGAGCTGCCGCTCCACCAACAAGAAGAGGAGTCCGAGAACGACGAAGCTTCAAATGATGAAAAGGCCAACGAATCCCTGGCTACATTTGTCGTTACCACCGAAGAGCGGGACTTGTGGCAAGTAGTCCAAGCACTGCAATCAAATGGCTATCAAATATCTCAATTTCAGCATCGCTACGTCCTACAGGATGAAGAGCACGGTGGAGTGGATCTTTCCCCGGACACCTGGAAGCAATTCGAGGAGTTTATCGACAAACTGGAGGATCTAGAAGACGTCAACCACGTGTATCACAATGCAAACTAAAGGTAGTATCCAATGGTAGGATATAAGAATCTTTTGGCCTTCGCGAATCGTTCCTATCGTCTACTACGGAGTAGCTACGATAGCTATCTATCGTACGACTACGGCAGTAGCATAGAGATGTTGCCGGACACGCTTCTAATTGGTATTCACAGTCAGGAAGCAAACATGCGAGCTAGCAGGTAAGACAGAGCCGAAAAAAGGCGGGTATCTTTTCGCAGTGTTAAGATGAGTGTAGACCGGTCATGGAAAGATTGCTTATAAGAAATTAGGCGTGAAGTATTGGGAACTATCGAGATCTAGTTTTGAGTTGAAAGGAATTGCGAAAGATTGTTAAAGATTGTGTGATCATGAAATTGAACAGGAAAAGATGCTTTCGTTCGGGTTTTGTCATGAGAAAAGAAGAAAGTGATTCTTTCTTCAAGTTTGACAGAACAAGAAGAAAGATAACCAATCATCCGAGAGATATCATCTGTAAAAGACGACATCATCCAGAGTGAAGCTTCGCCGGCTGATGACAGATGTCAGCGAACTTTGACTTGTTAGACTATGGTGTGACGGACAGACTTCGTCAGACCGTCTCACCTTGACACTCCCTCTCAAGCGAAGAGCAAGAAGGAATGAACAGAAAAAAGATTGTTGATGAGAGTTTCTTCTGGAACGAGCTTGCCATGAAAAACAATGTGAGGCAATGTTAAGAGTTGATGAGAAAATGATAGAAGGGCAACAGCTCGGTTGCTGATGATATATAGCTTCTGTTGTGGGGCGACTATCCCCAGAAGCGTCAATGATCAGATTGACTAGGCAACTTGCGACACTCGCCGCAAATTCCGCTTCAGACGTAGAGACAATCCATCTCTTTGAAATAACGACCGATTGATAGATTAGGCCATGTCGACAACAATCGATGTCGTGTGTCTCACTCGGGCGTAGCAACAATTCATCCGAAATTGTTCTTTGGAATAACGACCGATTTGAACGAGTTAGTTTCGTGAGTGTCTCATGTCTCACTCGGGCGTAGCAACAATTACAATATTGTTCTTTGAATAACGACCGATTTGATTGAGAGTAAATTTCGTGAGCTTGATGAGAGTGAAGGCCTCGCTGCGCTGGCAGCAAAATGAATAACCGGACGGTTTTGATTTGAAAGAAAAAGAAAGAGAGAAAGAAACCCAAGCGTCCCGTAACGCTTGTAGGTATGAACAATCCGTCCGTTGATTCTTTGAAGTGATGAAACACAGAAATACGAATTTCTGGTTCGTGCTCCATCCGAAGAGCACTGAAAAAGAAGTGCACAAAATCCACATGTTGAGTCTCCCTCTGAAAAGAAAGATGAAATAGAATTGGAAATCCTCGTTGAGCAGAGACTAAGAAAAATAAGTAGCATCTCCCTCTGAAACGGATGTGATGATGTGTGGTTTGTGTTGATATTGACTGATGTAGGCTCCCTCTGGAGCTTTAGAATTGAAATGAGTTAGATCTCCCTCTGTGGCGTAAGGACGTAGTGAGAAAGATTGAGCAACTGTCTAAACGAACAGGGATGATAGTGTGTCCAAGCGAGTTGAGATGTTGACATTCGATAGGTGCTCCACTTCTGACGGAGGCTGAGCGCTTGAGAAAGTGACAAGTCCGACTTGTCTATAATGGTTTCTTGATAATGGTATGCTGATAGATGTATCGAGAATAACAGGATCGAAAAGATTCTTGAACAATCGAAAGAACAAAGTGTTGAGATTGATCAGCATGTTCGAGATGAATGTAAGAATGGAGCTGTGATGTGTCTTCTCCTGAACTTGATGAAAAGTATCAAATGGCTTGTGGAAGAGGATGAGGGGATCATCGACGTCAAAATGAAACTCCCAAGGAAGATAAAACAAAGAAAATATGTCACGTATTGCTTGATAAGATCTTCGGGCTTGGCTGAGTACTAGATGCCAAGGCGGTACTGTTGGAGGTGCTAGACCGCAAGAGAGCTCCCAAGATAGAGCTGCAGCTGAAAGAGGATGTTGCGATGGATTGTGATAAGGACTGGCGTATAGGAGTAACAGTGAAACGCTATCCATGAGGACAGACGAAGGACAAGAAGATGGCCACACAAAGCTCAGGGCCAAGAGAACGAAGAGATGCCACATATTATTCTTCTCCCTCTCAAAACATTGCAACGACCTCGGGATTGACAGTTACTTCAGAGTAGTTACTTCGAGGTCAGTTGATGACTGATAGATAAAGGAAAGTTAAAAGGTGCGAAGAAAACTTTCGCTCATCCAGTACATCAAGTACAGAACTGGGTTGAAAGCAACTTTACGAACCGTTGAGACAAAGAACGATATAAGTCGCGGATGATCGTTACCGAAGCGATCGAGTCGACGGATAAGATCGATGCAGAGGTAGACTTGGGCTCGCAACCTGTTAAGATGAGTGTAGACCGGTCATGGAAAGATTGCTTATAAGAAATTAGGCGTGAAGTATTGGGAACTATCGAGATCTAGTTTTGAGTTGAAAGGAATTGCGAAAGATTGTTAAAGATTGTGTGATCATGAAATTGAACAGGAAAAGATGCTTTCGTTCGGGTTTTGTCATGAGAAAAGAAGAAAGTGATTCTTTCTTCAAGTTTGACAGAACAAGAAGAAAGATAACCAATCATCCGAGAGATATCATCTGTAAAAGACGACATCATCCAGAGTGAAGCTTCGCCGGCTGATGACAGATGTCAGCGAACTTTGACTTGTTAGACTATGGTGTGACGGACAGACTTCGTCAGACCGTCTCACCTTGACACGCAGTACATGTGCGAAGACGTTGAATGATGCTCATTTTTCTTGCCCACCCGACTGGCAAGTCGTAAAGGTGGTGGCGCAAGGCTATGAAATCGTCCAATGATGGGAACTCACACAAAAAAGACTACAGTAGGAATGCTACTTCTACTACTGCTGCAGTCGTAGAGTTTCTACGAACGAAGGCATCAAAAGTTTGATCTTAAAATTGCCTCATCTTTTTGTCCATCACAACATGAACATAACATGTGGTGCAAGGAGTACAATAGGTGCTTTAACTTCCCGAATTCTTCCAGTGTCACTCCATGATAAAAAAGGGTAATCCGAACAAAAGTGATATAAAGTCCTACTACTAATACCCCCCCCCCCCACGGAGGTCAAGACAAGAAACATTGAACCTAAAAAGTTGTTTGGTCGTTGTGTCGTTGTTCTAGCAAAATCCGGATTGATTGATTTTTGGTTGGTTGATCGATTCATCCGTCGGGTATCTCAGTACAGTCGTAGCCATGAATCGTCGTCGTCCTTCTCGAGACAGCGTCCGGAATGACCCCATCGATATCCTCCCATCTATCTCCGACATTGATGTTGTGGATAACGTTGAAGTAGTTTTGGCACCCAACTTCGATTCAGACAATCCTTTCGAGGTGCTGGGATGTTCGTCCGGGGCCGATCCGGAGCAACTGGACCGGGCCTATCGCGATTTGAGTCGAAAATATCATCCCGAGAACACACAACAATATTGTCATCATGACGATTCCAGTGACAGCAACAGTACCGCTCGCAATTTGCTCATTTTTCAAAAGATCAGTCAGGCCTATGCCCAAGCAACAGGCAAGGAAGAAATCCCGAGATCTCAAGAAGCCGCGGAGCGAGCGTACGAAAACAAGTTTGGCAAGTACCGCGAGCTGTACTACAACGAAGGAGGATTGATTGGAATACCCTATCCCAGTGACCTCAATGACACATTGATTTCAACCGAACATTATCGAAAATTTCTGTCATTACCCCTGTGTCGTCTGGGAGAGTCCAAGTTGCAAATTGTCTTCTTTCGAACTTGGCTCATCAAGAAGGAATTGAGTATTTGGTTCTGTCTTGCAGAAATATTCTTGACCTGGACAGTCATTGCTCTTTGTAAGTGCGGTCCCCAAAAGAATTTTCTTGTTGTATTGGCAGTTGCGAACCACTCATCTCTGAGTTGCTTTTCTGTACAGGTGCATTAACCTTTTTGCTCGAACAGGATCCGGATATCTGGCCCGTCATGAGTGAAAGTGAAGGACAAATTTTGGACATCGCTGGAGGGATAGCTCTCATGTTTGCACAATTCATTCTTTGCTTTTGGTACGGCTTTTGCCGGTATCCCGCGGGTGGTTGGGACTATTTCGATTGGCTATACCATCGAAGAGGACAAAGAGAAGAGAACTCCACCATGATTGATGAAGACATGGAAGAAATCCGGGATGTCTGCTCTCGATGTTTGCATGGCGATGACAAGAATCGATTTAGCCCATGTATAGTGTGGATGTGTTTCCCGGTTGTCATTGGTGAACAGCTTGCGGCTTGCTGTACTTCATGGATTGCCTCAGCTTGCTGCATCTTGACTTCTGACGAAGAGAATCGGTCGTATGGACAACACTTGTCGAAGTCGATTGCTGGGTTGATCGTTGTCATGGGATACTATTTGCTATGGATGTATGGGAATATCTATTGCAAACTGGCAGGTGCAGCTGCTCTTGTGCTTTCCCAGAAACTGTACAGCGCCATCCTCTTTGAAAAGGGAATTTTCGAGTTTTTGCAGTCGTTTTTCTTTTGCGACGTCATGCTCGTAACACTTCAAGAGAAACCAAGACGCTCCAAGCCATTCGACAAGTCTAAGAGACAGCTGGAAGAAGAAGAGGCTAAAGACCGAACCTTGAGTGTGGACGATGAAGAGAGATTTGGAGTAGTTTCCATGGCCACAGATCGACTAGATGTGCAGTCCAGCCATAGAAATGGGCAGCGGGTAGCTCGCATCCTTCCAACAGGCGAGATTACAGAAGAGGCCGGCACCCTTGCGGCCATGAAACAAGCAGCGTGGAGTGAGAACACAATATACGCAAAAAAGTTGTCGTTCAATTCATCATCCAAAACAAGATCCCTTAGCTCCTTTAGACCGCTGGCGATGTTGAAAAGTTCAACGTTTCCCTTGAACCGGGAATCGACATCCACACCACCTGGTGATGCAGACAACGATAATGTGTCACTGGACTTGAGCCATATTGATCATGGGGAGATTGAAACATTTGTTGAAGTCGGGGCTGCACGCAATCATAGCAGGATTATCAACAAAAGCGAGGAATCGGATGGTATTGTTGATTTTGATGACGATGAGACGGATGACGACGATAGTTACCAGAATACCACAAGTGAAGGTTTGAATGCTCAAGAAATTTTGGAGGATCTTGCGGAGGTTGAAAGCAGCAACTCGGACGTTCTCTCGGAAGCAAATCAAATACTATCCGTCTATAAAGCCACCAAACGCCGCATCGAAGAAGCCTTTTTCGCTTCGACGCGGGTACACGTAGTGGGAAATGCGAACTCGGATGACAGCAGCGACTCCAATGTCAGTTCATCAAATATGAGGGTGGCTTCGTTGCCATCCAGGACACGCACCATTGACAGTTATGACTTTACGTTTGAAAAGGACGATGACAGCGATGCACAAAGACAGGAAGGCTCATTGTCACCCGTACTGCGAGTCTTTGATGACTGCGAAGATTCGGATCACGCCAACGATGTTGAGGTTGATGGCAACGGACAAATCCTGGGCGAGGACACGGTAAAGCGTCTGCAAAATCATGGAAAAGACCAGAGTCAGATGCTTTCCGGAAAAAGAGCTGGAAAATTAATTTGGAATATTTGACGGTGGGGATGCAGTATGGACAACGGCTACCATCCTCCCTAAGAGCATGTCTTCGTCACCAACCTAGTTGGCCATCCACGAAGTCTCGACGAGGAGCCTACTAGGAGTGGATAGTGGGATTCTGTTGTCAAATGAAACATGCAACAAGACCACGAACATGCAGGAAGGCGAAGATCTTCCCGTCTGTCTTGAAGAGGAAGTCTGCTATTCTGAAGTCCTCCTTCCAATACCTGGGTTGATGGAATTCGGTACCAAAACTAGCGAACGAACCACCTCCAAAGAGTAGTACTGTAGTAGATCGAAACTTCTGACGCTTTACGTGGGACAAGACGCTCCACGAGAAAATACGAATTTCAAATATTTAGTGTAGACTCTCTATCTAGCTAGTAGAGAGAGCAGAGAGTGTTACAGTTAACGAAAATTTTCTCCGAAGGTCGGAGTTCGCCGCTATTTAATTTGTTTTTTATGTACATACGATTCCTACAGCTACCGGTAGCTACCTATTAGATCGTATAGAATAATCGGATTGGTTTCGATCGATTTCTTTGATATTTCCTTCACTTTTTTGACTTCCTTGAATGACAGTGAGCGTATTGACGATTCCTGCCCACAACTTCACGATTCAGTCAGAAAACATACAGGCACTCACTGTCAACTTCCTTCGAGACTGCTACTATTACAAACTATTTCCAACCAGCGACTGCATCTTCATAAAAATCAACGATCGCAGTAACAACACCACGTCCTCTATTTCAGGAATTAAATTTCACAGTGCATTTGGTGTCAAATATGCTAAAATTAACTACGACAGCAGCATCAGCCTTTCTTCTGTGGAGAACATGCGGTGGATTTGAAATCAGACCGCCCTCGACCATGACGAAACTTCCAACTCTCACCACTACCACAAACTTGCTGCAGCGATCCATTTCGTTCACATCTACCTCTTTGCAATACCAGAATGGCGACGAATACTCTGATATTGCCAATGCCCACGTCCAAAAATCCAGCCAGAAACTCCTACCGCTGGTGATTTCCCCAGAAGGAACAAAGTTAAAAGACCTGCTTGTTGAGAAAATATCAGAGTTTCGAGAGATCAAGGAGCGAGATCAAACGACACATTCAAAAAGGCGGAGATCTTCATCGCAGGGCCCGCAAAAGATTGATTTCTATTCGGTTTCCACGGATTTGGGCAACAAGGCCGATGAAATTGTTGAGTTATGCAACAAAATTGCTACATATAACCCCACTATTGAGCCCACCAAGTTCGTGGGAGACAAAGAACTGGGAGATTCTTCTCCGTTGCAAGGGGCTTGGAGATCCTTGTTCACTACGGCCGCAGATGCCAATTTCCCTCAAAAAGGAGGTCAAAAAGCACCGAAAGTCCAGAATGTGGTAAATGCTAAAGGAGGTACAATCACAAACATAGTGGAGTTTGCTCCCAAGCAGGATGGCACTGACCCAGTTCTCAAAAAGTTGGATGTCGTCATAAAGGCAAAACCAACATCATCCAACAGAGTGGAGCTACAATTCAAATATGCCAAGGCGGTCTTGACTAAGCTGCTATGGTTCAACTTTTCTTGGACTCTGTACATTCCAGTACCTCCACCGTTTATTGTCAGAAGTATTGTCTTTGTATCAAGACTTTTTAAGTTTGGGAGAAAAGGCGCAAAACGAGTCCCAAATGGGTATTTTGACATCTTGTACTTGGATAATGACTTGAGAATTCACAAAACTGGAGAAGACAACTACTTCGTCCAAGCACGGGAGTCTTGGGACAAAATTAAGCCTCTGCTGCAGTAAACAATGCGATTTCACCACAAAATATGGCAGTAAATAGGCTAATTCTGGCCAAATTGATATTCAATTTAGTAGTATAGGGTATGAAAGCAGTAATCATCGCGTTTTCTTTGACCAAACTTGATGTGGCAGATGTTCACCAGAATGGTTTGTGCACTGGCGGAATACAAAGAGACCAAAACAGTCAACAAACTGCAACGTGAGGGCTTTTCCCTGCAATGCTGTTCAACGATACAACCCCTCAGAAACAACGGAAACGAACTTTTTCCTTCGATGGATGTTCACAATTTCTCCGCAGTTACAGAGGAATATGTTAGGCGATGTAAAGGAAGCAGCAACTGCTTGGAGAACTGGCAGAATACAATGCTTTCAGTGGCTAGCACAGCTTTGGCCAATATGACCGATGTATGCCATCGCTAGCGTCAATTCATGGGGAAGAAAACACTCCATTCGTGTCGATCGATGCAAAGCATCGAGAGCATTGCCGAGCTCTACTCGTGACACTGTTGGTACTCGTACAACCTCTTCTACGTGAACATCAAGCGTAGGAATGAAGATTCGACGATGCGAGTGAAGCATTTACAGTTAACTGTCTCGGTATCCATCAGTCTTGCTCCGCACTACCGAACTTCGAAGCACTTGGTAGTGCTGGGTACGGAAGCACGAATCGGTGGACACTGGATAGTACCTTTGACAATATTAATAATGTTACTTCCAGTTAATTATTCGAGAACAAGAGAGCAGACTGCCGCTACCACACACTGAAATTTTCAACTGCCAATGAATATATTCGAGCGTGCAACTCTCATCGCATCGCTCATCGCCATCAAAAAGACATTCTAATCTCTACTTTACCGTAGCTAGAGAGAGTAGAGAGAGTCACAGGTAGTCCTCTACGAGCTACAGTGATTAAAAAAGTGATAGTTGTATAATACACACGAAGAGCATTTATTATACACTACTACCGGCAGGTTCAAGTACCGTAGTACTCACTACTTGGGACTTGGGAAGAGTTCCACCATGACCAAGATCCACTGGATTCTCATCCTGCTCCTGAAGCTTAGCCTCGCGGTCGAAAATGGCCGACCTGCTTCCAGTCGTGACGCCGACCTGGATGGATTGGCCATGGTGGACTGGCTGGTACAGAAGCATGGTGGGATGGTTTCCGAGAAGATCGAACTGCGGAAAGTGCCGCGAGGTTTCGGTGGATGGGATTTTGGAATGTTTGTGACACAAGATGTGGAGGAAGACGAGATTTTGATGACGATTCCACTTTCCTCCATGATATCATCTGCAAAACGGATCATAAGGAAATCAGATGATGGCGAAGAGACGACAACTGAAGTAGCTCCTCAGTCAAATGGGAGACGAGAATGCGAAACAATTCACAATATGGTGTTAGAGTATCAAAGAGGCGAAAGCTCCAACTATTTTCCATACATGCGATACGTTTTTGAGGGATACGGCAATCTATGGGGAGAAGCTCTCAACACGTGGTCCAATAAAGGAAAGGCAGTATTGTTGGATACAGTGATTGGCAGGGAACTTGCTCCAAACCGTGAGTTTGTCGAACGATTTTCCTATACTGAAGACTGTGAGAGTCGCCCAGAAAATGAGGATGACGACGACGACGACGATGAGGAGGAGATTGAGGAGAAGATGGAACGCTCCTCACGACCACCCGAAACCCCCGTCGACGAGGAGACAAGACGCATGTTGGATCGAGCCTATGTTTATTTCTTGGCTCGCAGCAGAGGCGACGCCATCATACCGCTCTACGATATGATCACCCATCGAAACGGCGAGTGGCTCAATGCCGTTGCCCAATTGATTCCGGAAGATCGGGTGGTTGCCGTTTATGCTGATCGGGATATTCAAAAGGGTGAACGGCTCTATACATGGAGGAATGAATGCGAGCATTTGGGGTGTGACGATCTGGCTGATTTCTCCGTCACACAGTACACATTCTCGCTTTATGGGGTTGTAGATGACTATCCTCGACGATGGCTACTTGTAACAGACGTGGATGTGCAAGAATTTGATATGTTTTTGGAATTGGATCAGAAAATAATGCCAGACGGGTCCAAAAAATTATTGTCGCGTTGGCTCACTCCTCCCCCAAATACGTACCAAATCAACTGGATACAAGCCCAATTGCACCGATTGCTGAAGATCAATGACATCGTTTATGAACAAGTTCAAACGGTGGAGATACCCCATGAGCGAGATGTGATTATTCACTATTACGAAGCCTACAAGGAGGCGCTTCAAGTTGCATGGGAGAATCGCAAACGCAACGCCAATGAGGAGGGCGACACACAAACAGAACAAAAGTACGACTCTTTACAGCACACGAAGCGGGACGATTTAATCCCTCCATACGGATTTTCAGTTTGCACGACAGCTATCTCACAGGCGATTGAAGACGGACGGCGACAAGTTGGGTGGTACCAATCCCACTATCAACCCATTCAATTCACCTACACTGAAGCAATCGATGTAACCACACTGTCCCTCAATGGATGGCTCCAAACAGCTACCAATTTTCGGCCACATTATCATGAGCCAGTAGTTCATGTTGCTGCGCAATATGTCAAAGAAGTTAAGAGAGTAATCTTTTTCGGAGGTGGTGATAATATGCTTCTCCATGAGATCATGAAATACAAGAACTTGGAGCTTGTGGTTGGAATAGAGCTTGATCAAACAGTGTCGAGGACATCATTCAAGCACTTTGGCAACTCTCCTTACTTTGATGATCCAAGAATGCAATGGTGGTTTGGAGATGCCAGCAAAGCTATCAATGTGCTGCCAAATGATTATTTTGGGAGCTTTGACATTGTTATCGTTGACTTGCTGACATACATTGCAGAAACAATCAAGGTCAAAAAAGCTCTGTCGATCATCGATGCCGCATCCTTGCTCATGAAGAAAGATGGTGGAGTCATTGTGAGGAATGAGGATTTTTCAGTAAGAAGCAATACTGCTTTTGTCAAGTACACTGTGGATTTGGACTATCTGGATATGCCTTTCCTCTGTGAGCAATCGATTACTCTTGGGAGTGATTCAGTTGACTTCATCAAAGCTGAACCGATCGACCATGGTATCGATGTACTTGCTCGACCGTTGTTCTCTCCTGATCGAAAGAAGCCGTTCAGCGCGCCTCCCTTCGATGCATGGAAGAAATATCGTCAAACGATTCCCAATGGTTGTGAAGCAAGCGAAATAGACGAGGACCTCAACACATGCGACGACGACACTGGGAAGGATCGATATGGTGTTCTGACAATCATTGAAGCTGAGAATGTGGCGATTGCCTCAGAAGCAATGTCCGTATTGCAAAGCAAAGTTGCAGGTGTTCCCTCCAAGTTCGGCATGCTTGACGGGTCGATCGTATCTTCGAAGACAAGACCAAATATCTTCACCGTAATTTTCGAGCAAGGGTATATCACTACACGGGTGTACACGGAGCAAAGTTATGTATCGTTCGATTTAGCAATCTGGGAAAACTTCAACAGCGTCGATGCCATAGTTGACGCTCTCGTGGCAGCTGTTGGAGGCAACTCGTCCGAATCCCCGACGATCTTTAAGGTTGTAACTACTGGCATGCCCGTCCTTCGGGATGCGTGCCGGAATAACTTCTTGGATACCATTTCATCCAGCAGGGAGCAAGGCAAGTGTCAAGACGAAGTCTATGATATTCAAAACCTCGCAGTTGAGTCGACTGAGGAAGATCCATTGGTTTACAGCGAGTTGTTGAAGGCCATGATTCCTCATGAAAATCGGACGGAATTTTCAGTTGCAGTCATTTGTGGCAAGAATGGAATGCCATGCAGCGGCTTGATGTCTGTCGAAGCAGCTAAATCCAACACCACAGGAAACGTTCTCCCCATTTTCTCCTGTGATTCCTTTGAGGACATGCGGAAGTGTGAATTTGAAACGTTGGGCATGATAAGTGCCTTTGTTCTGGATCACAACAAAACTTTGAATGCTATCATTCTAGATGAAAACATGTCTTTGCACATGGGACAAATCATTCATAAGATTTTCAACGAGACCAAAAATTTCGACAATTTCCTGGAAAGAGATGTTCTAGTGATTACCAAGTCTGCGAGAGAATCGCTATGGAGACAAGAACTAGTAGATAGGTTCCGTACGGAGATGGTCATGTTCGATCCAGCGTTTCAAAGTGATTTTGCCTTGACGACAACCGACGGTCGGTCGGTAAGATGGAGCTTATTCTCATCAGTCAGCGACGGCTTTTTCCATAGATTAACCCAGGGTTTGTCGGCTGTGATTAGAAACTCCAAATATGATTCGTTCACGATCCTCGGAGTCGAGAATGGGATGAAACGAATGATTGCCGATTTCCAACCAACTTCCGCCAACATTCGGGACAGTGACTATGACAAGACTGATGCTGCAAAACGGTGGAAGAAGCAAGTCCCAATTGCGTATCAAGCAATCATACAAATGACGGTAGCAACATCCCAAGCTCCTTTGGACGAGGGCGAAACCATCCTTTATGAAACCGAAGACGATGGCAATCCATTTTCCAAGACGTATAAGGTGGGGGAAGTCACACGAGTACTAAGTGACACGAGATACTACGTGAAAGGAACGGACGAAAGGGAAAAGCAAAATGAGGAAACGGAACGACCACACGTTGTTGAACGATTCAAGATTCGCAAGATGTCTGCAGCTGATACCGGTACGAATAGAACCTATCACGTGGGAGATGTCGTGTTGTACGAGGAGCAAAAAGGTCTGTGGACAACTGGTGCTATTGAAGCTGTCACAGGTAACAACGTTTATTCCATCTATCTACTGGACTACCACAAGACACAACTACGCAATGTTCCCGGTGAAAGATTGCTGCTACAAGCAGAAAGCGAGGAATATAAGCAGAAAGACCCTCCTTTGCACCATCCCAGTCTTGTATCTGCCTTTCGTAATGCTGTCCTAGAAATATTGGACGGCAAAGACCTTTCCATTGTTGACAATGAATCGTTTCAGTTTGAAGGTGGCGGCGCCTTGGAGTTGGCATTCTGGCCACAGGGCCAAGCCATTATGAAATTTGACGGCTCGACAGGCGTCGAAATCAATTTGTTTCTAGATAACGGTGACTTTCCCGAACAGGACCGTTTCCGGAAAGTTTTCGTTGGTAAAGTGCCGAGTTTGATAGTGCCGATGCTTGATGAATTCCCCCGTGGATATGGCAGCGTGGTGAATTTGAAAAATGATCTGAAGGATCCACCAACTTGGTTATCCAAGTATGACGTATGAGAATGTTATAATATATGTATTATTATCTGTTGTAAAACTATTGTACATAATAATAGAGCGTTATTCCTTGTTGAAAATATCTTGGGAGTGCTTTTCCCCCGAGTAAAACGTACTAGGTAGATTCATGCTCAATATTTCCGCATAATGGTATGGATTTCAGGCTCGTCCCAGTATGGCACTTGATCATTTTCCGCCGGATTGAGATTGTCGATGTATCCCTCCAAAATGAAAAATCCCGTCATGTAGGCGATCAATGCCCCCGTGGCGAGAAAAATGCCTAGCGCTACCAGCGGTCGTCGATTCAAAAGTCGAAAGGTCAGTTTTTCGATGTTTTTAAAACTGGAGCGGGAAGACTTCAACACAGAGTTGATGGTATTCTCGGCCATCCTTTGAGCTTCTGGGTTTGATGGAAGATGTCGTTGTGAAGATAATTTCTGTGAATCGTTGTTGTAGTTGTTGTTGTTCCCACCGCCAGTCAATTCACTGAAACTGTAGGTATCTTGTTGTTGCATATTCTGTAAGCTCTTGTAGTACTCTTGATTGCGTCGTCGATAAAATTCAGCATCCCGATCGTATTCATTGTAACTAGTGGATGATCCCAATGGGAATGCATTGGGTGAATCGTTGCTATCGCGGTCGCCGTCTTGATAGAAAAAGGCGGTTGGTATTTCTTCTCGATCGAAGCTCTGTCGCATATACAGTCCTTTTGCAGTCGATTGAGCCTGGGAATAACAATAACAAAGATTCCTGTTGGGTTGAAACCCTTCGCAGTGGTTGATAATTGCAAAAGATCCCACCACAAAAATCATTGCCGAAGTCATGAACGATACTCGATCCATCCTAGGCCATTCTTCATTCTGCACCATCATTCTTCTTCTCATTATCTTGTCTTTCTCCACCGGCCGTTGATGCAATCCTTTCTGTGGAGGAATCACACGAGACAATTCAGAACATCGACCTTCCGCTTTTTGCTGAAGTTCTTTACGATCAATGGTGAGGGAAGGAAAACAACAATCAACCGCGGCCCCGTTTTGATTCTTCCGTGTCAAACGGAGGTGGTTGTGAATTGATGAAGGAAGACCTCAAGTGCGACGAAGAATTCACAGTCACGACACATCGCATTGACTGTGAATTTATCAATAAGTAAATTGTTTCACTTTTTTGATCGCAGAACGACGTGGCACAGGTCGACGTGTATTGTTCTGTCTTACAGTTAACAGTCCCGGACACCATCACTGGCATTTGATATCATAACTTCTCAACGGAAGGTGGCCAAAAAATTTGGCTTCCTTTCTTGTATCACGTTTTTTGTAAGGTATCTGATTGGATTGTAACGAGTTTGCGATCGTATTTGTCTTCCAAGAGTAATCCCCTCTTTTCCTCGTTGAGCACCATCCGTGATTGCGAGTCACGAATAAAATTCTCCATTCATTTCGAAGGACCGCATTTTATGACAAAGGAGTCCAACGATGATTACTCGACAAGCACAAAGGTAACACAAGTTCCCATTATACCAATCGAAAGAGCATTCAAAGACGGAGAGGATCTCAGATTTTCGGCCAGATCGGCCGTCAATTACACAGGAGGGAGGGTACAGAAAGTTCAGGCATATCTCGCGAAGAATTTGGAGGTCCTTTCACAGATGAAAAACCATGTAACAAATCAACTAAAAGGCTGTGCAATCGACGAAAACCTCTCTCTAATAGTAATTAAAAGGGGCTTGCTGATCCAGGAAACTCATCTCCAGCAATGTGCCAAGAAAAAAAAGAGACAACAAAGGCAACATGATCCGCCATCAAAAAACTGCCATTGCCAAACAAGTATGTGCCGAATCTGGCATAGGAAACTCACAATACAGCAAGATTGTAACATCCTACATCACGCAAAACTCGCGACAAAGGGTGGTGTATGGTACAGCAGGGCGTGGGTTGAAGCCTGGCAACGCTACAGCAAAAGAAATGAGAATTCCGCTGACCGTTGAAAACCGACTTCTGACGCACCTCTTTATACTTTATACGACAGAAAAGGGCAAACAAAGAGCGGGTTACAGCACGACAAGTGGTTAACTTTCTTGTTGAGAAAGGGCGACTGCATATCGAAAGAGATGACAATGGAGCATTCGAAAAGAACGGAATTGAGACGGCGTGTAGGGCAGTACGACGATTCGTGGATGCTCTTAGATTCGTCAGAGGCAGGAGAAGCGGCAACCTTGTACAGAAGATTAGTGTTTCCTTCAAAAGGAGCATTATCTGTGTGCATTCATTGCAAACAGAGAAGCCACCGCAGAGGATAGGCTCTGGGAAGAATACCTGGACGAAAATTATATCCACGAACACAACCACAGGAACGACGACAGTCTTTGGGATCCCAACGCCGATCAAGATATTCAATTCGGCAAGGCACCAGCAAAAGGCAAACGATATCAAAGAATCGATTCCAATGGATGGTGTCAAAGCAGCTGAAGAAATAGGACACAAGGTTTTGTTTGTCCGTATCACAGTATCACAGTGACCTGCAACCAATTGAACTTGTTTGGGCTCTTGTGAAAGGCAACGTGGGTCGCCAATACAGCAAGAGCACAACCATGAAACTTGTTTATGAGAGATTGATAGCAGAGCTTCATAAACTTGAACAGGACGGACATCAGTTGATTGAAAAGATGGTGGACAAGTGCGCTTCCCTGACAAAGACGATTTATGAAGAGATTTTGGAGGCAGATGACAATGAGGACTACTCATCTACGTATTCCAAAGGATGCCGAAGTAGTTGAGGAGGTTCAGGATGATGAAGAAGCAGTATATGTATGTAGGATAGGACAAGTATAGCCATTTTTCTATGATTCAAACGTGTTTAGATCCGGGTGACTATGTCTTCTTTCAACGCCAGTTTAGAATGCTTGGAAAGTGGTGCTTCCTTCGGACTTTCTACCAATCGTTTCCTTTCGATTGAAGAAAGGGGTTTGCAAAGTATGAAAGGGAGTTTTGCCGAACCTAGTGATGGTGTCCGGGACTGTAAGGCAACAGCGCGGGAGGATCAAATCAATTTCAGAGTCAATGAGGTACATACGAGTACAGTAGACTACCGGTCTACGGTAGAGAGACTATGAATTGTACGACTCTAGCTAGAAGCAACATGAATACGAACGTTCCATGAATCCCGAGCGTTTTTCTATTTGGGAAAATAGCGCGGTGCTATCATGGCTAACTTAAATATTTTTTTACTCAACAGCAAAGTATAGTATTTACATAGGTGAGACCTTATTTTGAAGCTCTAATCAAGAGCTGTTGATTAAGCAAATAAAATCGTGTGCCAGAACTGCATGAGCTCTTTCCTACCAAGCTCAAGTATGTGCCAACCTGCCATCACGGAATACGGAGTGTAGTAGGCGGAAAACGAAGACACAATTCATTTGAACGATATGGTATGAGCTACCCTCGTCAATGGCGCCGAATGGAAGGATACTGAAGCTCTGCAGGGACTCCAAAGCACCAAGGACAAGACAGGAGAAAGAAGAGCTGAACTCAATTGGCTGTGTTCTGGGCCATTTCTCCAAACTACCTGTTGGACGCTACCGAAGGCTGCTGTCCTCGCGGAAGAAACAAACACGGATGAAGAACAAGGAAAGCATCAACAAACCACCACCAAGAAGAAAAAGAAGAAGAACAAGAGGAAGGTTCCTCTTGAGAATGACAGCAGTTGTGCAGCCAAGGAGCTGTCTCGAACCAACCGGAAAACAGCTGAAAACTTCCCTTTGCTACGAGATGCCGTGCTATAGGCTGCATGGACACACACCAAAAGCCAACAAATTATCTGGCCATAGCAGGACCTGCTACAACTCTCAAGGACAACATCAAAGCCTTTGATATGAAGACATTGCTATGGAGGATGTAGCTCGTAGTAGTTTTGAATAAGGAGACATCATCCCTCCACGTGAACCACTCTTCAAGAATTCAACTCAGAAGGAGCTCTTTGATCTTTTGTGCAATAGAGCTTGTGAATTGTCTTGGGAGAAAAGCAACAGGGAGGTGAGCCAATACTTGAATGTGGATATGTCTAAGAAGCAACAGAAACTTGTCAACCCTTCCTGCAGGCATGTTTTGATGGGTTTTAAGTGCTATGATCTTAGAGAAGGAGGAGTCAAGCAGAAGCTTGCTCAGAGGAGGCTCAACATGGTGGAAGGCAATGTCAACAGCTATGCTCCATGCCTGAACAATCAAAAGAGACTGTCTGCCATGAGGGAAATGGATCAGTTGATTGCTGCTATAGCTCAAGTCACTGCTGATCAAGAAACGGACAAGGTAGAGAGGAAGGAAGTGGCTGCTGCCAAGGCCAAAGAGAGGAAGAAGAAGCAGGCTGAAAAGGCTGCTGCAGAGACAAAAGAAGAGAGATGAGCTGAAGCCTGCTTTGGAAGCAACCATGACCAAGTTTGTTCGTGGAGAGAAAACTGCTCCAAAAGATGCTGAAGAGCCAGCTTGTCAACATACTAAAGTACTTCTATGATGAGAAACCCAGGGGTCTTGCCACAATGGGCAAGAACAAGCTTGTTGCCCATGTTATGGAGTTCTACGATCCATCTCACAGTGCCTAAGAGTACTGTTTTACTGTGCAAAATAATTAATTTGGAAAACTACTAGTAATTACTAGTAACGGTAATGTCAGGAAAGCCCCATTTGGGGGCTAAACTCAAGATTTAGAAGAGCCACTATAGGTCAACAGTCAAGATGGTAACACTAGAATGCAATAGCTCATAAGGTATCATAGAGCTCGGAGTCTCTATCATATGAGCCATTAAACATGCATTTTAGACAGCATCTTATTTCATAATAATTTTTACCGTAGAACGGAGTCGATAGCATCATGTTTATTCTAGCTAGCTAGTAGAATTCATGAATTCACAGAGTCCAAAACAAAACTTCGTGCTCCGGGCCTAGTAGGTATCGTGGAACTGGTATGAACAGTAAGTAACTCACTGTTATTTACAGTTAGTACCGAGACTTTTTTTCTCTACTCTCTAGTGCGGTAGTAGAGAGGTACGACTAGCTAGTAGGTACCTAATTATGTCCCCGTAGCAAACAACCGGTACGAATTAACTCCCGTAACCGGTAGGTACCGTAGTTTACGACGATTACATACTAAGTATTACTCTATAAATAATTTTTTGGCTTGATACACGACTGTGGCATTGATACACGACAGAAGGAACCAAGATTTTTGGAAGTACCCGTACCCGTACGATAATGGATTTACGACGTAGTATCCATCGTCCAAAGTAGAGATCTTTTCCTCTGACTGTGAAGAGAGATGTACAGGGCGGATGCCGTTCTTTCTTTCGGCGACACAAAAGCTCCATATGAAAAGACCAGCTGATTGGTCTTGCTCTCAGTTGTCCTACAAGTCCTATCATAATCATATGCACACGAAACTGACGCCATGATCGAACTTCCGTGATCTAAAACATCCTCACAGTCAACTCAAACGTCTAATAGGTGATCCATTAAAATGGGACAGCAATTGCGGTTACAGATTGGCCGTCGTGGAAAATCTAGCAATCAATTTAGGTGTATCATTGTTGTAATCACATTGTTTGGGATTGGAGTGGTGCTTTACAATCGGCTGGGGGTGGAACTCGGCAGCGTCGGGGGAGATATTTCACTAGTACGAATGTACGGAAACTCATGGGCAAACGAGACAAACATGAGAGGGAACACGACCGGAATGATATCATTTCTCAATATGGGCTCTACGAAAAAGTCCGTCGAGAATTTGAATCGCGGTACCATGCGGAGCTTGCAGGAAGATAATCCATCTCAGCAACCAAGCGGTTCTCCTGGTTCAATGCCAATTGTTAAAGGTAGTTCTGCTCCAAATGATGAACGATCCAATGTTTTTTCAGTGTCACCAAATACGCTACCTTCTCCTGAATCATCTAGGCTTCCATCAAGTTCATCTGCCGAAAGTACTACTCCTTTCTACAATCCATCACTGCAACTAAGTTCCCTTAAAAGTCTGTCACATCGACCATCTGTAATTTCTTCTTCACAGTCGATTCTATCATCAGGGTTATATTCAATTCCAAGGAGTCAACCGGTTTTGCCATCAACTCCTACAGGCATCAGAACTGCACGACCAACAAGTGAAACGGATCCTACCAGTGTACAGCCATCACAACGTACATCTGCAGCTCCGTCCAGAAAACCGATTATAGTATTATCAGTTGTTAACACTCCAGGACCGATGCCACCTGTTACTGTTCCATTTCCAGATCCCGTTGGCCACACAAGCGGCGCGCAGAGCCCTGTCTCAGCAGACCCGCCAATGTCGTCGCAAACAAAAACTGTCGAAGAAACATCGCAGCAAGATCTAAACAACCAATTCCGCCAGGATACTCCATCGGAGGCACCAACACCTGAAACTCCACCACCAAGGACAACGGCACCAACCACTCAAGATGGAGACGCGAGTGAAGAACCATCTGAATCACCCACTAACCCCACAGATGCAACTTCGAGACCCTCCCGAAGTGATTTCACTCAAGCACCATCTAGAAATCCAGAGCAAACAAGTAGCCCAACGACAAATGATACCGCCAGTCCGTCAACAAGTCAGCCCTCCGTGGTCGAAACTACACCGTCACCAACCACCGAACAAACAACGCAGCGACCGGTAGATGACACTACCGAGCCACCCTCCGGTCTAGACACAGATTCGCCAGGAAACGAACCAACAATGGACCCCACAAGTGCACCAGTAAATGAACCTACAGAGGCACCCTTCAGTCGAGAAACAGTTGTTCCGACAGAAGAGCCCACAGTAGCACCCACCGGGGACCCCATAATTGCCCCAGTAAATGAACCAACAGAGACACCCTCCAGTCGAGAAACAGTTGTTCCAACAGAAGTGCCCACAACAGCACCCACCGGGGACCCCACAAGTGCCCCAGTAAATGAACCTACCGATGCACCCTTCATTCGAGAAACAGTTGTTCCAACAGAAGAGCCCACAGCAGCGCCCACCTGGGACCCCACAAGTGCACCAGTAAATGAACCTACAGAGGCACCCTTCAGTCGAGAAACAGATGTTCCAACAAATGAGCCCACAGTAGCACTCACCGGGGACCCCAACAAGTGCCCCAGTAAATGAACCTACCGAGGAACCCTTCAGTCGAGAAACTGCAGCTCCAGGAAAGGAACCCACGACCGAACCCACCGAAGCTCCATCATCGCGACAAACCCTACTACCAATTACTGACCCCACATACGAACCATCGTCATTGCAGCCTACTTCATCGTCAACTCCCACGCCGTCGATCATTACACGAAGTCCGGCGACAGCACTAACTCCAACTGTTAGACCGGTTGATTTTCGGCCGACGATCCCTCCCTTTTCTCGACCATCATCGCGCCCTCGTCTCCCACCGGCTCCAACGCTTGTGCCCAACGCATCATCACCCAGCGTACCAGCAACAACCCAACCATCCCGAGATCCCACAGTTGTTGTTCATCCCACGGTCCCATTCATCATTCGACCGACTCGTGGTCCAACTTCTCCCGGGGAAGTTCCGCCCTTTGCAAGACCAACAGTCTCCGGTCCAACGATGGGAATCAATGAGATGACTGCTGCCACCAGAATTCCTTCCTATAATGGTCCTCCTATAAAGCAGCCGACGAGACCACCTTCTTTGCAATCGCGTCCAACCTCTTCTCCTCTTTCCAGCCCGCCACCAACTCGACCGCAGATTCCAACCGGCTTTTCGCCATTGTTTCCGCCAACTGTCGCTCCAATTCCCACACCATTCTCAGTGTTGCCTGCACCAGCACCAGCTTCTAATTCAAATGCACCTGTCATAGATTCCAGTCCCACGTTTAGTCCCACCAAATCCCCAAAACCACCCACTCCGTTGCAAACGTCGGAGGATGAAACTCTCCAAGTGTCCGATGCATGTCTTAATGAAACCTCAGGTCTTTTGGAAATAAAATCCCTATCTTCCAAACTTCAAATCCAAAGAGAGCTAGCGGCATCAAACAGCAATTGTGCCTCCGATACAGAGAATAGGCAGCGCTGCACGGTTGATTACACTTCTCTCCCAGGAGATCCCAACGCACAAATCCGTGATGAATGTGGAAGGTTGAATGCGCAATATGTGGAGATTTCGTATGGAGCAAAATGCGTCAGTTCTTTGGACGGCAACACCACCGGATTGCACTTCGGGAGCAATAGTGGTTCTTGTATGGTTCTGTCGTGCATGGACAATGAGAGCATCCCGCTGTTCAGATTTCTCTTGGGGCAAGATTTTGATGATCGCATTGAATCGACGGAATTACCACAGGAGTGTGTTGTTCGAACTGTTTGGGTCGTGACTCCTCAGATGTCGTCCGAGAATATCGCGACGCCTAGTGCTCATTCGTTACCAAAAAATCATTCTCCGAGAATCGGTGACTTCCTTCCGCAATCTGGCTCTCAACAATTGACGAAGCCTCGAAAGCATACAAGACAACAGGCTCCACAAATGCCTCCGGACATTTTGGAAAGATCGGCACCGATTCCAGGGGTGGAAACCCCAAAGGACGCTTCTTTTATTGAATACGGAATAGGTAAGCAGGATGACGGCAATCCGAACAATGGCGCATCCAAAGTGAAAGCCTTGGGATTCGCCCCATTCAGAAATATTTTTCTCCGTGGAACCACCATGCAAAATGGAGAATGATGAGTGGACTGATAAAGAAGGTAGTAGATGGAAGAGCTGAAGGCAAAAATTTTAGACTTTTTACTACTAGTAGAGAGCTACCTGCCGATATTGATGAAGTAGCAAGGTGTGAAACATTGCCCGATTTCGATTTTTCACAGTTTACTGACGGTGAATCATTTTTTTTGTTCTCGCGGTTATATTTAACGTGTATATCAATTTGTTATTATCTCTCTTGAAAGATGTTGATCGCGCTTCCCTCCACCATCTTCAAATCAATCTTGATGCTCCCGCATGATCTAACAATCAAACGACTGTTCAGGGTTCTTGGCGTTGTGCTACTCTGCATTCCCTTACCTTTCAAGAAATAATTCGAAGAAGAATTCATGTACCGCCATCATCTACAGTCCGAGCCGAGCCTGTAGACGCATTTGTCGCCATTACACGACTGCTACTGCAGGACGGTACAACAACGATTGACCCACTGTTCTATCCATCCTCAATCCGTTATCAAGCATTATTTTTTTTATGTAAGCCGTCTACTACCCAATCCTGTTTTTTTTGTGTGTTGGTGAAATAGTAGTTGATCCAGCAATCGTTTCTGCTAATCCAACGTCGTCATTCTTGGTGAAATGGCTGAAAAAGGACGTGCATAGTGCGACTGCGATTGCAATTGCTGATCCCCGATCAAATGCTACTCTAACCATAGCTGTGCTTGTATGCATTGTTGTCTATGATGCTACTTCCATTTACTTTATGTTTTATTGATTTGGTTCCATATTTCCAACCAAATCTCGTGCCTGGATTTTGTACCAATTGTTTCTTATTCCATTGCACTGTCTCCTTTGTTCGGTCCAGTCTTCCTGAAACCTTCCAGTCCGCAAACTCCGTATCCTTGACAATTTCATAATCATGTACGGAGACGACGACCGTTATCAGATCACTCTTCGCGCCGAGAATATTCCAAACGTAAGGCTGTTTGGAAAAGCATGTCCCTATGCCAAAGTGAAGGTGACAACAGGACCGCAGAAGGGAAAGCTTGTCGGCCAAACGGAGCCTTGCATGCGATATCTTTCTCCCAACTGGACCAAGATTATTTTTGTGGAATTTTCTCCTTCCGAAGTGACAGAACTGGAGGTCGCCATTTACGATTATCACAAGGGACAACATCACAAGTGGATGGGCGAGGCAACCTTCGAAGCGACAAGTGTCTTTCAATCACCTGGCAAGGTGCAATCCAAACAAATAGGAAGACGAGAGGACAGTCGGTAAGTCAAACATAAACTACTAGTCGTATAGGTACAGAGAAGTTATTTGCGTTGTGATTGCATCTCTGGTAGATCTCTCATTTTCTTTCTTCTTTGGTGTAATATTCTTCTCCAGCCTGTACATCAGCATTGAAAAGAGTGTCAAAGGTCCAGCTCGAGGCCATTTGCAACTTCACTTGCGTGGGTTGGACATGAAAAATGTCGAGCCAGGACTGTTTGGACTAGGTCGCTCTGATCCTTTTTTTGAAGTGGCCAAAAAGGATGCCGACTATTCCGTGGGTCAAGTCAAATGGAATACTGTGTATCGATCAGAACACATCGACAACAACCTCAATCCGTATTGGCGTCCAACAAACATTGGGTTGGAGGAACTATGTTATGGGGATCTCGAATGGCCCCTGAAAGTTAGCGTCTTTGATTACGAGAACAGCGGAAAGCATCGATTGATCGGAGAATTCGAAACGACCATTGCTGATTTGCAAAATCGTAAGGCCATCCGAGGAAATGCAGATCGAGAACAAGCCATTATTTTGTCAGTTGAAGAGAAATTCAAAACGTATGGTCTACTCTGTGTACTGAAGGCAGAACTTTCCGAAGTAGTGCTTGCTCAGTGAGTTGGACGTCCGTTGAAATCATTTGCATTGCATTGTAATTGAGTATCCTACCCATGTCTATTGGTGTTCTATACTAGTCGTATTCTATACTAATTTTAGTGATATGGTACCGGAACTCAGATAGTAGTACTACGGAATAGGTCAAAAACAATTCTGTTGTTGATGAATACTTCCGAGTAGCAGTAGACTAACGGTAGTAGTCTACTTCCTGTTCGGAGTAGTCTCTCTACTACTCTCTCTCTCTCTAGCTAGAGAGAGTCAAATCCCCTCCATACTTCACATTCATCATGTCTTCTACGTAGAATAGTAGAACGACTGCCGAATGCCGAATCATAGACTATCGTGCTACCACAGGACGCGTAGAAACGTAGTAAAGTATCAAGCTCGAAAAATTGAGAGCTCGCACCCACTCTCGAATTTCACCGACTACCGTACTTCGTGTATGATACTTATGTACTGTTAGAACTTGTCCTTGTATTCCTGACTCACCGCCCACGTCAGTCACGATCGCAAGCAAGAGAGAGGAAAACCCAAACGACACGAATTCGACGAACAAATACCACCACAGCAAATGCATCATCGACTCTTTGATGATTGATCAACTCAAAGTTACCGAAAGCCGCAGCAGTGTCTTCTCCATCCCCACTACCAAAAGTTTCATCCTTTCGGATGCCATTTGAGATTGATGCAGTTGAAATAAGAAGGCTCCTACCACATTGCCACCAACATCATGACAGGAAAGACATGCTCGAAACGATCGCCAACACGAATGCTTTTCGCGGTATTGGTTGTGGTGACATATAGCAGTATCGATAATGCAATGTCCTTCATCCCATCGCATCAGCATTCTACTACACGGGCAGCAACAAGAACGCTATCAACATCCATACATGGATCTCCGACGGACTTTCTTGATACTTTGATTGCTTCGGTTCCAACAGAATTGCAGACATCCGCGCAGAATCTCCTGACGGAGACAAGCAAGCTGCTAAGCGTAAACAATGTGGATATGAGCGCTTTCTCATCCATCGATAGCTTGGACGCTTTTACCGCAAGCTTGGCACAGATGATGAACCGCATGATGGAGTTTCTATCCGTGGACGCTGCTATGCCTGCTGGGATCGATACTGCTGCTTTATCGACATTGTGGTCCTCCGTCATTACAAATGCCTTCTTGTCGAATCCATGGCACACGGCCGCCATTGTGGTCTTTTCGCTAGGAACATGGTTACAGCTGGCGGTCCTGCAGTCGCCGATTGATTTCACGAATGGCGACACACCCTTTCCTCCCGGGGCCGACACCTACAGTCCAGAACGAGCCGAAGAATTTTACGATCAACGTCGCGGGCTTGTTTTGAAGCGTGTCATCCAGTTGGCGTTTTTGACGAGTAGCTTTACCACTGGAATTCTGTTTGATTGGTTGGTATTGGGGAAACTGCTGGGTGACCAAGACTACACCGCACTCAAGAGAAATGAACCTCGACGCGCCAAGGTAGCCTTATCGCTAGCAGAGTCCCTCGGCCCGACCTTTATCAAGTTGGGTCAAGCTTTGTCGATTCGTACCGATTTGATTCCCGAAGCGTATGCATTGGAATTGCGAGCGTTGCAAGATCAAGTATCTCCGTTTGATAATGAACAGGCCAAAGAAATTTTGAAGCAAGAGTTCGGTGTGTCTGATTTATCTTTAATCTTCAGTGAATTGACCGAAAAACCAGTGGCAAGTGCATCAGTAGGGCAGGTTTACAAGGGTGTGTTGGCTGTCAATGGCAAAGAAGTGGCCGTCAAAGTCCAGCGACCAGGCATCCTTGCAGAGATTGCCTTGGATTTGTATATTTTGCGACTCTTCACCCCCATTCAAACACGACTCCAAAATGCGGCCAATGGTGTGGAGACGTCGCAAGAAGACGTTGACTTGGCGGTAGCCTTAGTGGATGAATGGGGCCGAGGCTTTGTTGCGGAAACCGATTATCGGCTGGAGGCACAAAATACAATGGACTTTCAAGCGGCCATGGAAAAGCGAAACTTGGACGCCGTGTGTGCTCCAACTGTTGTTCCTGAGTTGGTGAGAGACAAGGTCCTTGTAACCGAATGGGTCCAGGGAACGCGATTAGATTTGGATGCCAGCCCGGATGTCCCTCGTCTGTGTGGCGTGGCCATTAACGTGAGTTTCGATGGCTGGAGACACCTTTTTGGTAGTTGGAAGACTTCATTCTCACTCACCGCCTTTCTTTTAGGCCTATTTGACCATGTTGTTGGACACAGGGGTTCTTCACTGTGATCCTCATAAAGGAAATCTTTTGAGAACAACGGATGGGAAACTATGCATTCTTGATTGGGGAATGACCCTTAGCGTCCCGAAAGATCTGCAGTATTCGCTTCTTGAGTTTATCGCGCACATCAATGTGGAGGATTATGATGCCATCCCACAAGATTTTATCAACTTAGGCTTTTCCGATGCAACACCAGAGCGACTGCAAGCTTCTGGTATCACAGAAGGATTGTCATTTGCGTTTCGGCAGCTTGCGGCCGGTGGTGGCCCGAAGAAGATTCAAGAACGTGTAAAAGCTGAATTTAAAGACAGATACGGGGCGGATCTGTCGGACGAAGAACTTCGAACTGCCGCGCGTGCCGAAATGATGCAGCGCATGGAGGATCAGTTGGCGGCCGAAGGAGTCGATGTTAAAGGGGTCACCAATATTATGGAGGAAGTCTCTCGAAGGAACCGCGAACTTTTTGCTTTACCTCCTTACGTTCTGTATTTGGCAAGAGCATTTTCGACGCTAGGTAAGTTTCATCCAGTGGTAGTCTACCTTTGAGACTTTCGCCGTTCTATCTCACTTTTCTTTCTCAACAATTTTCCAGAGGGTATCGGACTGAGCATAGACGAGAACTACTCAATCATTCAAGAGTGTTACCCTTACCTCGCAAGCCGCTTATTTACTGATCGCAACCCACGAGCTAAAAAAGCTTTGAAAGCTATGCTAGGATTGCAAGACGAGGAATTACACGCTATTGATCCAAATTCTGCCCTTGCATTAGTACAGCAAGCTACTATTGAGTCAGTGAATAAAGATAATAGAAAGCTCAAAGGCTTTTCTCCCGCAAAATTGGCTGAGATGACTGAAGGGTTCGCATCGTACACCTCTGCAACAGGTGATGTCGATAGAGAGAAAGGGCAGCTGAAAGCGGCAAAAGAATTCAGCAAACTATTCCTGGATCCAAAAGGCTCGACCCTACAAGATATCTTTGTTGACGAGACCGCCAAATATGGAGACGCTATGACACGAAGAGCTCTACGTGGAATTCTCGTCGACAACGCTGCGGCAAAGGTAGCAGCGAGTATATTGAAAGGACCCAAACAAGCTTTGGAGCAAAACCAGCAGCTCCTTGGAAATTCGAATTTCTTCTTTCCGTCTCCTCTCAAAACTCTCCTGATCGATCGTCCGGCTGAGCTTCCAGATCTCATTGAATCTCTTCTCGTAACGACGGAAGAAGACGAAAAAGTTATACAGACAGTGGAGGAGTTGAGGGAAGTTGTCGGTCAATCTCTTAACACAGACACAGGGAGTGGACTTTCTTTACAGTTAGATAGAGTATCTATCAGCTCCCCGGTATCGGTCGCTTCCGCCGTTTCTGACTTGCTCTCGGATGAGGAAATGAGAGCTACGATTGCTGAACAATTGCCTGGTGTTGCAGCGCTGTCTCGACGATTGGGGGCTGGTTTGTTGCGACGGGCGGCACTGCGAACTGAAAGTGCCCATCAATTGCCAGAGGATGCCCGACGGAGAATAACTGAAGTAAACCGACTTCTCGCTGATGCAATCGAGCCAATCACTGTGGAGGATGATACGAGTGACATTTAATATAAATACAACGTGTGAGATCATATGATGAATTTGATTTTCCTTTCACCTGTCCGATTTGAACAACGTCTAGTCTATCTGAAAGGTAGACAGGATATTCACCTGTGTTAATACAATGAAAAAGTGTCACGGTTAGTCTTACCCAGTTGTCTCCACCAAACACCTTGGAGCAGGAGTCACACTTAAAAAGCTCCGACCTCTCCGAGTCCAAGCATGCTGATGACGCTCCGATGGTGAATGAAGATGTGTTGGGCACCTGCCAGTGCTCTGTAGAGCTTTTCTCCACTCATTCACTGGAACTATCATGATGCAATCTTGTGAAAACCAGCAGAAACTTTCAACAATTCTTTGGAGCACATCCACCTGCTCATGGACCTTTGATCCAGCCAATCAAGCTCATTTTTGTGTTCCAGTTGTTTTTAGATTCCTTGGGCTCATTTGGCTATATGATAATCCATCACCTATGATCAATAAAGTTATCAGCAAAGCATAGTGTAACCATGGATAGCCAGAGAGATAAAGACTGTGGCTGCTGCTGTGGACATTCACATAGTATTTCCTGACCTTTAAGTCAGGCCTCCAAATTTTCAAGAAGCCAGCACCGAACAACTTCCAAATAATCCACGCAAGACTGTAACAGGTCTGAGGTGTATCCAATGGGTCGGACTTTCTGTCCCTAGTTGCAAAAAGGATAACGAAGTAGAATGGCTAATGTTTCCGTGAGATGTTCATGTACACATATATCTATCCTCACGACTTACGATGCGTCGTTGGAAGAAGGTGATAGAGCCGACTCATTTGACTACGACTGTGTCGTGCAACATGCTACTAGCGAGTATGCAGGTACTGTTAGGCCAATCCTTATAACCGACGCGCCCGAGCCCGAGACTGCACTCAGTCTCGTGCGCGCAAAAAAATCATTTTTTTTCGACTTATAACACGAACGAGAGTGATTGTGGTATTAAGGTATGTATAATATAGTAACAACGAATCCTTATACGGTATGAATGCGAGCATTTTGGCGGGCTTCGCTGTTTTTTTGCCGCCGTCTTTTGTACAATCGATGCACAATCAATTGTGTTGCACAATCGATTGCACACATTGCACCACATTTATCGATTGAACATGTCCAACCAGAGTAAAAGTAGCAAGTCTCCGAATATGCCAAGGAGTGGAAAGGATGATCCAATTGAGTTTTCAGCTGGTTTTTGGGTGATGAAAGAATTTCAGTCGGTCATTGCATTCAGAGCTTATGAATCTGTGGTCACCTCTGGTGAAAGTCGATCGGTGAAACAACTCCAGAACATGGCTTTTGAAAAATATCATGGCGATTTAAACAATGCTGACAGCCTTGGTCTAGCAAAGAAGTTCATGTTAGGTTTGGAAATGTTTGACGGAATTTACGACACGGAAGATGATCCTGCGACTGGCAAGTCAAAGAAAGTGTTAAAATATATTCTTCATCTTAATGCCAAAGCAACTATTGTTTCAGACCCCAACCCACAAGCCAACGGCATTAATATGTTGACGTTGTCAGCAAACAAGAAGTCTGATCGAAGCATCATCAGCGGAAGGACTATATGGGACATGGGAAAGAAGGTTGAAATGCATGGCCGAAAAGTGTTAGCATATGTGATGAAGTCGAAATACAAGAGTGGTAAAATTCCCTCTGGTGAACGGTGGGAGGACTACTTGAAGTTTTGTCGTTACAAGATGTATCAGGATAGCATCCAAGCTAAGAACAAGAACAAACGCAAAGCAACAGATGATGATTCTTCGCTCGGTGTTGATGCGGAAAAATGTGATGACGAGAATGAGGAATCTTCTGTTTCCTTGCCTTCTGGTCCCATAACACAAGATGAAGAAGATCAAATCATTAAAGATTGGGACAATGACTTCACATTCCCAGGGTATATGGCATGGGCCCTGTGGGGTTTCATTCCAATGGAAGGTCTGGAGGCCTACAAAGCATGCTGCTTCTCTACTGGAGACAATATGATTGGTAAAAAAGATAGCAGTTCGGGAAGACGGGCAGTAATGAATCAATCTCTTCAGAGAAAATCTTCCGCAGCCAAACAGAAACCAGAAACATTCACCATTACAAAAGAGGATGTGTCCGCCATCAGTGATGTCCTACAAAATACTGTGCAAACCAGCAAGCATGAATTTGGTATTCAGATTTTTGAACGAATGCTCGATGAGGTCAATAAAGAAGAAGAAACTTGGAAAGCCCTCGTTCTTGCACGCCCAGAAGTATTTGATGATCCAACTGCCTTTGCAGATTGGTATCCTTTCCAACGGTGGAAGGCTGCTGAAAAAAAGAAGGAAAACATATTAAAAGAAATGCACGGTTTTGGCAAAAATTTCTTGCATGGAGAAACTGCTGCTTCCGCTGCTCCATCCACCCAGAAACCTAGCGGATCACTGTCCTTCACCATGGACGATGATGTTCATGTTCCAGTTTCAACCGTAAATGTACAAGAGGAAAGTGAGAATGCAGCTGAGGATGCCTCAGTGGAGAGTATTAGTGTGGGCGTGTTAAGCAGTCCCTAAACCAAACAGGTACTTCAGCAACAAATACTAAATCCATTGTTTCATAAAATTTCATATGTTTTACTCCATATTGGGTTCTCTCCCTAGTCTTGCTGTTGGCCAGCACAGTTCCTTCCTTTTGAAAGCAATATCAAAGTGAACAACCAATCGTCGACGAAACTGTTCTGTAGACATTTCTCGGACTATGATTGCACCCGTGTCGTCCCTAATGACTCTACCATGATGAATTGCCACATCCTCGTCACCCTCGTGTGGTTGAGGATGATTCCCCTGACCCATTCCACTTGTGTCATAGTTTACCGTGCTCATGTTGTTGAGCGTAAGAAGGGTTTGAAGTGCGTTTGGCATATTGTGTTCATTTAATTCTCCAAGATTGCCAGACCAATCTGAATTCCAACCGTCATCTAAACCATCTGCTTCGAGTAACCAATTGTGAAGTGCAGCACATGTCTTCCAAATTCGGTCACCCTTGTCCGTTCCGTGGACTCTTATGCCGGATTTCAAGACTCTCCATCTTCCTTTCATTATTCCAAAGGTGCACTCAACATCTTTCCTCATAGACTCCAGCCACTTGGAGAACCTCCACTCACTAGTTGTATTTGCCTCTTTTATTGGAGGTATTGTCACTCCCCAGTTCAGATAACCGTTGTCCACCAGCAACCAACCCCCTTTATACTTTTCTTTCCGGACACGTCCAGTTGATGGATCATATTCATATAATTCAAACTCAATGTTACACAAAGGACTGGTTCCATCATGCAAACCTGTAGCTAACTCATCATATCGAACGAGTGTCTTGTCATTCCACCTAGAGGGATGGCCATCAGTGGTGCTGAAGATTCTTCTCCTGTGGTTTGTGATGAGGTTATAAGCCCTGGCGGGGAAAGGAAGCTTAAACGATAAATGTGCCTGCCTATTCCTGAAGCTGATGCGGCTATGCTCGACATGGGTTGCATCCATGGATCCACAACAACCTGGAAATCCTGCAGCAGTGTACTCCTCACAGCACATTACCATTGCTTCTTCTGCTGAGGTTGGTGGCCGCACCCATTCTTTGAAAAGGACATCAGCTCCAAATGAGCAAAACTGATGAAAGAAAGTCCGAATTACTTCCTCACTGATTGCAGTGGCTTCGGTCAAGTCATCAAATGTCCATCCGCGGCCAAGATAACGAAGGGAGGTAAGCACCAACAATTCCAAGGGGGCGGCAGGTTTTCCACCAGCAGCTTGATTGCCCGGTCGCCACCTTTTGAAGTAACCATCTGGTTTGTTGGAATCATCAGTGCATCTCTTTACCAATTCAAGAAAGTTACTGTAAGGTAGTCTGAACCTGTTTCTAAACTTTCGATGAAAGTTTGGAAGGAGATTTGGTGATTCTTCTTTGCAATATAGAATGTACCAGGGAGACATTGTTGGGGGCAACACAGAAAGTGTGCCTGCGCTATCTTTGTACTTAACACGTCCGTGCTGATAACGGCGCTTCTTTGGGGGGGGACGTGCATTAGTATGCACAAGAGAAGGCAATGATTTCGCAATTAAACATGCAGCCTCCATCATCATCTGTCTCCGGAGCTTCCATCTTGCTTTTTGCTGATCCCGACGCTGCTTCCTCGAGCTGCCTGAACCGACCATTTTAGAGGTGTTCCTTTCGCTGTGGAGGTATGCGTTTCGCTGTGGAGGTGCCCGTTTTAATGTCCTTTTTGCTGTGGAGACTTCCGTTTTGTTGCTGCAGAGTTATTTTATTGACTGTGATTACATGTTGTGCCTTCTTTTTGTGGCTGTAGTTCAAAAACTGTTGCAGTACTTCAGTCTCGTTGGTGCCCGAGACTGAGGCTTCGGGCTCGTCGAAAAACGTACGAAAACAGACGTTGACGAGACTGTGTACAGTCTCGTGACCCTTATAAGGGGATAAATTTGATGAGCGCGCGAGACTGAGTGCAGTCTCGGGCTCGGGCGCGTTGGCTATAAGGATTGGCCTTAGTACATACGAGTAGGTAGTATTTCGTCGCAATGCTATGCGATGCGGCGCGCCACAAAAGAGTGTTTCAAGTTCGGAGTTTGGAAAATGGACAGGGGAAGATCTCATCAACAATTCAAAAACATCATCCAAAAAAAAAAACAAGAGCAACCATCCAAAATGCAGCGTCTCTCTCAAGAAGACACCGCCAACAACGACACGACAATTCCATCTCAAGATTGGAGGGAAACTCTGAATGCAACCTGCAATCGCCTGTCGACCCAATACTTGAATTTGCTTCGCGCCGCGAGTTCTGTCATGGCGTTGGAGTCCTCCAGTGGAAAGATGGATCCACGTTCCGGTGGGGGTGGAAATATGCAAACGATACAAGACCCGCCCCGCCCCGCCTTGGCGGCCGATATTGCCTCCAGCAGCCTGCAATGTCAATTGGCGGTAGAAAATATCGCCGTCGCAGCCAGCCAGTTACTGAGCTTGATTCGTACGCTTCGTCTTTCCATTTTACTCATGGATGAAGAAACCATTCAAGCAGAGGAAGAGTGGCAAGTGGTTCAATTGCAAGAGTCGACGCGACAGGCCATGGAACAAGCACAGGAATGGGAACAAACCTGGATGGCACTGAGGAACAAGAACAACGATGATTCGAAGGGGTGAATCGTATTGATCACTCATGAGACATTAGACTATTGGCAATCACGGGGAGAAAACCCAAATCGGAAGGAATTTTATAGTTTGTGGCCTTTTGTGACTTTTTTCTCTTTTTCGAATGACTGGGATTGCAACCGAGTTGGTCGCAAACAGAATAGCATTTCTACACAGTGTTTGGGCGTTAACTTTTGAGGGTCGAGCAACATAGTATATTAATTGTAGCATTATAACAATGATCGCTACTATTTCCAGGTTTTAGCTGCTTCCTAATCATTTGATTTGACAGCATAAACGAAATAAGTCACGATGAATTGAGGTCGGGTTTGCGGGAAGAGATTCTGAAGGTCTTGGTTCGGAAAGAAAGTTTACCGAGATGTTCAAATGTCCTGTATTACCACTACCTTAGTACCGGTAGGAAACGTACGGTAGTACTGTCGTACACCGTATTACTTACTGTTACGAACCAGTATGATAGTACACTGAGACTGAGTCTCGTGCCAAGTTTGACATAACCGAGTCCATCATTCAATTTTCTTCTCGTCTTTTGTCCCACCCATCGTACGATATTTGGAAAAGAGGGAACGACAACTTATTGTCGCCAAATGAAAGCGATGAATATTTCGCCTTTGGTAGAAGCTTCTCTATGGTCCTTTCTTTCCAAGTCGGTAAACGTTTATTACCCAGTTCCAAATAAGTATTGTTTAGACTGCCGCAGTAAAACATTTTTCAACGACGGCAGGGGAAAGAACGGCAGTTTCGCTTTGTCGTCGTCGAATGGATGTCGCACCCTAATGATGACGAGGTTTGTGGATGGTATCTCATCGTATGGTCTGTGGGATCGACCGGCGGTTCTTTGGGATGATTCCTTGCTGGAATCTCTAACAAGCAGCAATGGAGGATGTTGCTACTGGACTCATGAAATTTTGGAGTTGTTGAAAAGAGAATCACTGGAAGAACTACCATCAACAACTGCCTCCAAAGGAAATAACGCGCAAAACGAAAAGCTCTTTGGGATTTCTTACAAAACCCTGTTCTTATTGGCAGCTGCCATGTCACATCAAATACAACAGGAGTATTTCCAGAACGATGACAGAATCCAAACATTAAGTCAGCAAGATACAGAAAATGGTGTCGAATTACGTGCCGTTCGGATCGCAACGGCAATTCCGGAGGGACCATTACTCCCTCTTGCGATATTGGTCGTCCATGCGCTCAATGTCGACTTGGGGCGACGTAAAAGATCCAATGGAACATCGCAACAATACGCAGTTTTTATACCAATCGAACCTAGTGAAGCCAAAGAGCGCAATATTCATATCCTACAAGACGCTCGACCGGCTTTGATATTGGCAGTTCCTGGGATGGATATGGATCGGATGAAGGAACTGGAACAGCGCATGGATAAGGAGAGCGATATTTTGGAAGATGCTACTGATAGAAATGCTGTGATAGACTTTGTTGCCATTGCCAAAAAAGCCAAACAGTCATTAGAAATGTTGGAAACAAGTCGTTTGGATGCTGTCTTGGACTTTTTGAGCACAAAGGAAGGCCAATCTATGACACTGCAAGATTTGGTCATCTTTATGTCCAGGCAACTCTTTGACTCGACATCACAGCTAGAATATTACTCTGGTCCCCTCCCAACACAAAACCGGGTTTCGCATGTCGTTTACACTTCTGGGACCACCGGCCGCCCAAAAGGTTGTGTATCATCCATCAACTCGCTGCGCTGGTACTTGGCAGCCAAGAACAAAGCGCATGACATTTCCAGCCGCTCCACGGTCTTACTAGCATCATCGCTTTCGTTTGATCCTTGCTTGTCAGACATTCTTGCTACTTTTCATGCCGGGGCGACATTAGCGATTGCTCCTCGCAGTTCGTTGCTCAGTGATCTTCGGAATATCTTGAAGCGTTTGAGGGTGACGCATGTTCTATGCACTCCCACTCTCTGGAGCCTAGCAACTGTCCATGATTCAAATGATAGTGTTCGGGAGTGTTTTCCCTATCTGGAACGCGTGGCTTTAGGTGGTGAACCGATCCCAAAACGCCTTGTGCAGATGTGGGCGAGAGAATCACCCGAACAAAATGACACAAAATGTCGAATCCTCGCGACCTACGGTGTGACGGAAGCTTGTGTGTATCAAACATGCGGGGAGGTCTTTTCTGGCGCAAGTGCTACGAACAACGGCCAATGTGTGGGACTTCCTTTGGAAGGCACCGGAATTCGAATTTGCAAAGAAGAGATCCAGGATGCTCTGGTTGATGTTGAAACCATAGGGAAGATCGGAGAAGTTGTGATTTACGGCAAGCAAGTGGACGAGCTTACGGGATACTTGAATCGGTTGGAATTAAAAGGCAAGTTTGTGGCGGAGCAATATCCACAAGAAAAGGATATCAGATATCATTACAGGTCAGGTGACCGAGGAATGATTGATCCTTTGGATGGTTCACTCAAGATTCTAGGAAGAATCGTAGGCGAAGAAGGGATGATCAAAATCAACGGGGTGAGGGTGGAACTAGGGGAAATAGAATCTGCGGTCGTTGACACTATTGGGGAAGAGAAGTTGAGCGAACCGTCTATTGTTCTAGACTGTCTCGCAGTTCTCTCAAGAGAAAATGATTGCCAACCCTCAATACTAGCTTATTGCATTTTGAGCACCAATGTCTGTCAGGAACTGGGTTTAGTCGACCCAAGGATTAGGGGCACTTCATTCATTATCAACGGAAATCCGCTTTGGACGCTGCTGAGGTGGCGTTGTACGAACCGCCTCAAGGCGGCTTGCGTTCCTTCTGCTTTCGTTGCGATTCCATGTCTGCCTCTCTCTCCGACGGGGAAGCGGGATCGTTCTAAATTGCCCAAATTAGAGACGTGCCAGGTAATTCCCACTGATCTTCAAATGACCGAGCCTTTGAAGGCATATGGGGCAAGTGGAGAGATTGTATCCAAAACTATCATTGAAGTTTTGAACTTGCAACCGTGCCAACAGCAGCTTCTCACAAAGTCGGCATCGTTTGCCATGATGGGAGGCGATTCCTTATCGGCCACACTTGTTGCTCGAACATTGTACGCCCACCATTTACAGGTCGAAAACTCACGTTTTTTGGGAGGCGAACGTGGACAGCTACCAGAGCCTTTCACTGTTGTAAATCTGATCAACGCAAGATCTCTCGGTGACTATGTTGACATGTTGGACAAAAAGGGTTTCTATACCACGGTGAACCCAACGTCACAGAAAAAGTTGGAAAACAGTCCCGAGTCCTCCCAAGCTTGTGAACCCGAATCTTCCCAAGCCAGTGACACTACTTGCTCTGAAGGAGACGCATTGTACGAAGCGCTGCTACAAGCTACGACTCTAGGACAGACAACCATAGCCATAGAACTGTTAAAGATCGGAGCCGATCCCGATTTCGGAGCTCACGGTGGGAGAATAGGTAAGACGTCGGGTCGGCTGCAACAACGAGCAATATTCAAGGCTAATCCGCTCCATTTGGCATGCACCAAAGGAGATCATCGTCTTGTACATTCGCTGTTACAAAGTGGAGCAAACTTTAAATCTCCCAATACAAATGGGGTGTTCCCCATTCATTTGGCAGCAGGGACGTTTCTGAACCAAGCCGCCGACGCTAAAGCAGAATCTTGGCGTCGATTGGAGTGTGTGAAGATGCTTCTTGATGCTGGATGCCCTCTTTTGATGCGTGATGCCAACAAGCAGAGCATACTCCATGCCGCCGCACGAGCTGGGCACAGTGCAATCATTGAATTTTGTATCGAAGAGTACTATGCACAATTTGAACAAGGCGAGTCAAGGGAAACTTTCGCGAGCATACCACCGTCCCACTTTATCAACTGGTACGATCATTGGTATCGAACTGCTGTTCATTGGGCGACGCTGAATGGACGAGTACAAGCGCTCCGCGTGTTACTAGAAAGAGGGTGCAATCCTTCACCAACCCAACCAAATCCAAACAAGTACACTAGTATGGCGAAGGAGACACCGTTGGAAATGTGCCAAAGAGTTCACGGAGGAACGGACATCGGATTCGAAATGGATCGTCTACTGCTCCAGGCTATAGAGAATCAAAATAAATGGAACAACAAAGCTAACGAATAGGTACAATTCATCACGAAAGTGTCCTTTCACGTCTAATTTATCTATTTTACTAAAAAAAATCTATACAGAGACTCGCTCGGCCCGTATCAACTTGCTTCCCTGCATGGTGATGCGATAGACCCGAATTTCACAATTGTCAAACTGCGTTGCCTCGGGATGGCCAAACGGACCGCGTTCTAGTTCTCGCAAATACCCCTTGTGGGTCACTACTGCCACACTAAAGGAATTGGCTTCACAAAGCAAGGCAAATAATGTTTCCGTTCGAGCCCTGAGTTGTTCCTTGTCTTCTTCAGAAAATTGCGGATCGCTTTGGTCGGCGCCATCGAAGAGTTCGTCCAACATGAAAAATATTTCGGGCTGACTGAGGGATTGAGTTAAAGGCTCGGTTTGTTTGGATTGTTGTTGGGGTTCGTCGCCTGAAGAACATCGTCGTTTCAATCGATCCTTTTGTTCGTTATTCTTGCTCATCACAGACTCTTGTAGTTGGGCCATGCTGAATCGTCTAAAGGAAGGACGAAGAGACAGCCAATGGATAGAAGACCTTGTATCGGGTGGTTTCCCGGTCCGTCGCTCGCTGATTTCCTCCCGAACGTGGATGTTATCACTGTCGGGAAAAAGGATATCGCACGTCTCTAAGGTTCTCGTAAGCGGGCTCACTAGGACGTAATCCGGCTTCACCAATCCATTGTCATCCTCGATGAGTCGTTGAAGTTTGTCACGCGCTTCCTCTGCCTCTTTTCTGCCTTTGTCCGAGAGCTTGGCATCTCGCAACGTGACATCGTTGAGGACGGCCTTGCGTGCTTCTTCCATTAGATCCTTGACTCGAGGATCGTGTGGTGAAAGACCTTCTTCCTCAATTGCGAAACGCCGTCTTTCTTCCATGGCTTTCTTTTCTTCAATGTTGTGTTCGGCTTCCCCATGCCGTATCAAATACAATAGAATTTCTTGTTCTTCGTTAGACGAGGCGAAGATTTCGTTGTCCATATCCTCCTCTTCGTCCTCCTCAAGGCGTACGAGCTGCCCATAAGAGCTGCAAAAACTGATACGGTGGTCATTCGTCATCGTCGTAACAGAGGGCATCCACTCTCCGGAGGAAATGGCCTCTGCAAGGAATCCACCCATAGATGGAGCCCAGGTCTTCCTTTGTGATGAAGGCGAGGAGGAGGAGGGTGAGGCAATCATACTGGTTTTCGTTATCAGCTTCATGTTTTTGTGTAGGTTGAGTTAACTGTAAAGTAGTTTTGTGTCAGGAATCGGAGTTGAGACGTATTTGTCACGAGATTATTAGTGAAGCATGACTTTAGGTTGCAAATCGGCATGGGAAAATCTGTCCCGAAGAGAGACTCGTTCCTGAAAGTTCATCCGAAAGAACGAAGGTGTCAAGTACGACGTATCATTTCAATCACGGTGATGTTTTGGAAGGTGACGTCGCACAACACAATTGCGGATTTTATCGTCGATTATGACAACAGATGGGTCCCCTGTCGCGCGCACACACCACTACAAATACCAAATATCACTCTGTCAAGGAGAGACCATGCCATGTTCTTGCTCGATTACGACAACTCCAACAATGATGATAACAATATATTAGTCTCTTGACTGTGAGAACAAAGAAAACGTCAAACCAAAAATACCTTCTCCAAAAGAAGAGAATCAAAAAGGTTCTTTGAATGTAGGAGATTGTCTTTTTTCCCTTTCATCTGCTCTTTGTGCTGTGCTTGAATTAGATAGTCCAATTTCTTGTTCCAATCCTGTATTACCGTAACCATCCAGTTCAGTGTCTGCGGGAGTGATTGGAGGAGTCGATGTTTCCAATCGTGTTAGGACTCATAGTAAACGGTGCTGTTGCCTCAGTCCTTTTTCAGAACCAGATGTCAGAGAAGATATCCATTCACCTAGTCACATCGATGCTTCTAGAAGAGTAATTCTGTTGCAAAAGGCTATTTGCCATTTCTCCCATAGAACTGCCATGAGGAATCATGCAAAGGCATTCTTCCTTCTCTCCCATAATCCATTCGTACACTAGTTATGCCCGATGCCATGCAAAAGACAGCAGTAGCTTGTACCACCATTGGGACGATCTCTTCCATTGCAGTGATAAATCTTCTATGGATTCTTGGTTTCAGGGCTCTGAGAAACCTGGGTTGAGCCCCCCTACCACGACAAGGTGATCCACTTAAGGGGTACCTATCATATCTACAGATATACTTCAGTGAATTATACATATAATGGTACTCTATTAAATTCTTAGTAGGACGTAGTAGTGAGGCTGTTATATGGAGTTTCTAAAGCCTTAGAAGAAAGTGTCTTTAATGAAAATATATGAAAGAAGTCGACTAGTGGAAGATGATACATTTCGAGCAGTTACACTATATTCCATTGAAACATGGCATTGTCTACACAGGTCACAGCTTTGTTGGTAGTTGATCTGATGGGAAGGGTGGAGTACATTGATGCTTCTACTGGTAGTAGATTAGCGTTTAGTGCTTCCATGAACAATGGAAGGTGACCGAGATGAGATAAGACATTGCCTTTCTGTGAAAAAGACAGGCTTCGTGAGGTTGACATGGGCTTGCGGTGCGAATTCATACTGCTAAAGGCTGTTACTTGTTAATCCTCTAGCTACGCCGAAGTAGTATGCAGAACGTCTGTTGTTCTTTTAGTTCAAAGTAGTTAGATTGACGTCATATTCAATAGGGGACCAAAAACATCTACTTGAAATTCTTGTCATCACTTGGAATCGGTCCCTCCAAAGAGCTTTGTAGAGGGTACGTTTAGTGGCACCGCATTACCTTTAGCTCTTTGAAAATTTGCGACTGTGCTTCAACATGGATATCTCCAGCTAATACAGAATAAAAAAATAATCTTCATTTCTGAGCACTTCAAGGATTTTGTAATGATTCATTAAGAGCATAGAAGCAGTCTTGATCTTCCAGCCAGCAGTCTTCTATTCCTTTGACAGCAGCATAAAGGTGGACCGGTGTGAGGCATCAATTTTATGTTGCTTCGGGTGGATGACTTTGGAGAGTGTATAATGACTTTATAGCCAACGCTGGGCCTTAGTATACGCTTCGCAGGGGTGAAAAGTGACTTTGGCAAGTGGAGAATGGAACTACTGCTGCTCTTGGCTAGTTTTTGTACTGATGTTTGAAATACTCTACCAAATCGAAATCTTTGCAATTATCTGGGAGTACATCCAAAATTTGCACAAGCATGATTTGGTGTTGGAGATGAATCTGCAGTTCACCATTGTCTAATGCTGAGATCTTCTCTCAATTTGGCATTATATTGCTTGTGTACTATTCAATGTTCTTGTTGATACAGTGAGCATAAGCTCAAAGGACTGTCCTGCCCGCTCATTGGCTAAAACAAGTCGCTCATTGGCCTCTTTGACTTTGTTTGTATTCTCTCTTTGCCTTGTCGTGAAGCTCTTCAATTTCTTTTTATCCTTCTGTAGGAAGGTGATCAAATTTCCACAGCAAACTTAGGCTCTGTTTCCAACTTCATCTTGAGTTCTCTGCCTCGTTTCAAGGCGGTCATTGAGCTCTTTGGTACGGTATTTGTGATGAACTTTTGGCTTCAGCAAGCTGTTCTTTGAGCTCTGCAAGGCGATTTTTAAACTTCTCACTCCGTACACTCTTGTTTGGCAGACTACTCAGCTTCTTCCATTTAAGCCTTGGGTTGTGACTTAGACGCCTGCTATTCTTGTTCCAATTGACATTTGGCAGCCAGATTGATTTGCTCTTTCCTCCTTTAATCTGCCTCCTTGCTGGCGGCCGTCTTAGCAATCACAGGTTGTACCCAACATCGAAGGACATAAAAAGGGATAATTTGCGGTTGTTTCATCTTCCATTGATTCTCAATCAAAAGATAAATCTACGTGCTGTGGCTTGAATTTTAACAGCATGCCTATCAAGTGCAGCACTGCAATGTGATTCCAGGAACTCCAACACACCTGATTTAAAATAGGAACAAGTTTTTCCTACAACAAAGATTGTGTATGGTTTTCCGGTCGTTGGGTTGATCTCCTTGAGAGGCTTCAAAGCAAAAGTTAAAATAGCTTCAGAATCGCATCTGGCTTTTTCAGTTGCTTGCATAATGGAGGTTGCCTTGGAGGGGGAGGAATCAGGATCCCACAACTGCCAGAACTTGAAACAAACAACTGAGTTGTTCAGGCGGTTTGGGAAGGCAGAACGGGAGAGAGCAGCCACAGCAACGACACCAGCACAACGGAGCTGCTTAATAGTGCACATGTGCTCCATAATAACTGGTGTCTTTACCTTGTTGGGCTTGATACAGCAAATGTATCGCGCATTAGTCTGTTGCAACATGTTCATTATGGCCATAAGCTGGCCCTTGTATTTGCTCCATACTGTAGGATCCACCATGTGGGACTTTCCTCTTTTGGGACCTCCTTTCCTTGCCTCGTTAGATGGAGCCTTGCTAGTGAAGTTCATGCATGAATCATTCTTCATGTGCTTAGCCGAAATTTCGTTCGAAGACAAGAGAGCTACATCAGCCAAGTCTGGTGGAAGAGTATCTCTATTACTGCCAACAAATCCTTTCACATTATACGTGACTTTTCCGGCATAATGATGGATTCCAAATCTCATTCGACTGGTCTTATCCGGAAAGATGCCAGGGAAAAAACGGTTCGCACAAAGTGCCATTGTAAGAAAGGCTGCATCATTTCCCTTGGGACGTACACATTCACCGTCAAGCTGAGTAAGAAGACCCATCTTTCCTTCAATAAGATTGAGGACATCAGTATTGTCATCATACTTGATCTCATCCAGAGGGATGCCCTCTCTTTCATACTCAAGTTGTACAGAACGAAAGATATCTTGTGTGAACTTTTGCTGTAACTTCTCATCGCAGTAGTTGATGCAAAGCTGTTCAAATCTGTTGTTAACAAATGATTCAAATCCAAAGATATTAAGGAGACCAAGAATACCAAAGTCTGACATTGTTCCTGCCTTGTAATTAATTTCAGCAGCTGTTGCGTCATTGATGCATCGGACAAGCCACAAGAAAGCATGGCAATAAATCTCCTTGGCAAAGGACTCAGTTGCCTCCATGGCTATGGCTGGATTCGATGGAACTTTGTAAGTTTCATTTCTGATCTTTAAGGTACGTTCAGTTAGAGCAACCTCCATGGTGGCTTCTGGAATGTACATCAGTTCACACAAATCTGAGAACTCCTTTTGAGAAGCAATTACTGAGACATAATCATCCCTGGGATCAGGAACAAAAAGGATGTTACCAAGCTGCATGACAATGATCATTGCCTGCATCAAAGTCATCAAACGGTTTCCAGATACTCCAATTTCTGCAAGAACGCGGACAGTATTTTCAAAGTTTTCCGCATCTTTCATACCCTCAATGGTATCCGTGCCTGTCTTTCCAACAAAGCGAAAAGACTCGTATGTGGTTCCAGCCAGCTTGTTCCAGTACTTGCTCTTGTCCTTGGAAGCAATAATTTGGTAGAAGATGTGAAAGGTCCCCTCAGCTGCCTCATGGCTGACAACACGGTTTTTCTCCAACAGGAATGCCTCGCACTTGGAGCCAACCAAGACACATGTAGCCATTTCACGAGAATAGAATTCTCGTTGACCCTTATTGCCCTTGTCATACTGAAGTTGGATGTACTTTCCAAACCGACTGGAGTTGTCATTCCTGACAGTCTTGGCATTACCAAAAGCCTCGAGGAGAGGGATGGATTCCAAAATGCGTTGGACAACTGGCGACATTTTGTTAGAGCTAGCTTGCGGTCCTTGTTGACAACTGGCGATGTGATTCATGCAGATCTTCACAGTTTCAGTCTTTCCAGCTCCAGATTCACCCAAAACAAGGATAGATTGGTCATCACCATCGAATGCAAGGCTCTTGTAGGACAAGGCCGAAGTCTCATAGACATGAGGTTCAACCTGTCTTCGTGGATCTCCTTCAGTATTCTCCCAGACAAGGACACGCGCGTAATGGCTTCGAACTTGTTCAGTGTAAATCTCGTTGAACCACTGGAAAGGATTCACCGCAATGATAATGTCACCTGTGCGGGTGTATGGCTTTCCCTTGCGATGACGGTCCTTCAAGTTGTAGAGGATACCAGCCTGATATTGTAGATGATGACAAAGATGTGAGTCACATGATAGAGAAGACAATCAACGTTATATCATACTTCGAGTAGTTAGTAGTGAAAGTCATTGACCGGGCACGAGCCTCATGCAAGAACGTCAGGTTCACCATATCGGGGAAGGCTTTCAAGTTACCACTGGCATCGACATTTTGCATAGGGAAGACACCCTTACTGAAATCGGTCAGTGGGACCTCAACCTCTTTCCATCCTTTTGCGGTTTCCCCCCCATCACAAACAATAGATTGCTCATCCTTGTACTGCGGCACCTTCACTTGGGCGTGAGTATCGTTGTTTCCCTCCTTGATGGCTGGCAGCCACACAAATTCAGGGTCACGGATGAAACAATATTCTGTCTTTCTTTCCGTCATCGATGAATCAATTTTCTGTCAGGAGTCCGAGGGTGACAGCAATAGCAGTAGTGGAAAGATAGTTCGAGTTGAATTCGCAGTCGGAAGCGCTGAGTGGGAGCAAGATCGATACCTGAAAAAAATCAAAAGCAACAATAAAAACGAGAGACTCGTCGCTCGTGCGCAAGTAGCGGTCGAGGTCGTCACAACAACCACCACCTGCGACTCAGGAGTAGAATGTATCCGAAATACTTTCTGTTATAGTACTTTCGTTCATCTTTTCAGTTTAAGGTTTTACTACTCTACGGTAGAGAGTTGGACGAAGGATGATACTTTGGCGTCATATTCATTCCGTTATATTGTCAATAATTGAATACATGGGACATGGGACATCAACAAAATCAAAAATTCGCAGTCAGGATCGATCATCATCTTCTCTCTACCGTTACTACCGGTAGAGTACCGGTAGCTACTAGAGATACTACAGTACCTCTACTATCGTAGGTAGCAGCCTAATAAGAGTTTCGAATGAGAACTGGCTCCGAAACTACTACTACTTTACTGTTAATGTCTTCATATTTTTGACGTCACATTGACTGTGATTACGCAGTACAGTCTTGGTAACACAAAAAAATTCTCTATTGTATCTTACCTACCACCATCTATTATTCCACATTTCGAATAATTAATTCTATCGACTGCGTAGTAGTAGTAGTACACAACACCGTCTCTACTCTAGCTTTGGCCTGTCTTTCTGTTCAACGTTTCCATGATTGCACATGAAGAGAGCGATTCAGAAGAAGAAGAGACATCGTCCCTTGGTGAAGAAGAAGAAGAAGAAACGAACGACAATGCAACGAGGAACGAATCCTCGTCGGATCAACCTCTCGCCGCTGCAAGGGATCATTCGTATTTGAACGCATCTCATCCTCTCTTGCCGGAAGATTCCACTTTATGTCGTGATTACAAACGACCGAGATCGTCTATGGATGCTGTTACCAATGACCACGATGCGGCTTCGAACAATTTGCGCAGTCGAGAGTCGTTCGAACTTCCCGTTTTGGTGTTGCATGGGGTAGTGTTGTTTCCAGGGTCGACCATTCCCATCAAACTTCGGAACCGATCCATGATTCAGTATTTAGGACGACAAATTCAGAAGTGTCGAACACATCCCGAGTTGCAACCCAAAGTGGAGTTGGGAATACTTACCTTTTGTAGCGAACAACGTTCTTGGACTCAAAGAAACGACGACGACGACGATCTCGGTCTGCCTCGCTGGCGACGTAGTACTGCTGCTCGAGCAAATCAGCATCGCCCGCCGCCACAACATCCACGGTACAGAGAAAACAATGGCGAAGATGGACTTGCTATCCGGAATCCTTACATTGGAAGAATCGGAACTATTGCAACCATCAGTCATACACATGAACGCACCAGTAGTGGACTTCAGACGGGGAACAACGAGGTGAATAGCAACAGCAGTGGCACAGTCTGGGATCAATACGAGACAACAAACGAATTGGTTGTGACATCTGTTGGGACAAGTCGGTTTCGAATCATCGACATCATAGATGAGCATAGAACGATCTTCTTGGTGGAGGAATTGGTAGACGATTCCATGGCAAGGCCGTACAGCCAACGATTGTTTTCATCGAGTCCAAAAGAATCAACGGGACTTTCGGTTGTCGGGCAAGATCAAGTCGCTTGGAACGTCGCTCAGGTTACTCCTTTGCCGTACTTTGTTCACAGGATTTTTTCTCCGTGGTGCATGATGGAGAGGATACGAGGGGTATTGATGACAAATGCCGGTGGCAACAATCTACCGTCATTGGGAGAAGACGAAATTGGCCAAAAATATTTGGAACGTAAGTTTACTGATACATCCCGAATCAAATAATGCTTTTCGACATGATATTATTATTGTCTACTCAGTTCGTTCTCTGTTCATCGCTTGTCCATAGCAACACAATTTTCTTTCTGGATTGCCAATAATCTACCGTTGAAGGAATCACAGCGACTGCGTCTATTGGAACTTCATTCCACCTTGGAGCGATTGAGAATTGTATGGAAAGAAATTCAGCGTATGCTTGAGAGACCGTCAGTGATTCGGTGCGCCGACTGCGGCTCGACCTTGTCCTTCACTAACGACGTTTTTACTGTAGGCGGAGCAGAAGGATCGACATCGACCTATGTCAACGGTGGAGGATATATTCACCAAATAACCACATTGCGAAAGCTCATTGACGAGAACAAGGTCGTCTTTGAGGGTTATCCCAGCACTGAAAATAGGTAGGTGACTGGAGAAGTGAAGCATTTTCCACTGCGGTCCACATCGTTTGTCTCACTTTTTTTTATACACCACATTGCGTGAGCAGCTATTTCCCTGGTTATAGCTGGCATATCACAAGATGCCGTCGCTGCGCTGCCTTGTTAGGATGGAAATTCCGTCAAGTGGATGGCAGAAATTCAACGTCGGCTGAACGACCGGAGACATTTTTTGGATTCATGTCTTCCATTGTGACCACCCATAGATAAGTTAATGATTTGGTCGTTAGAACGAAAAATCTGGTTCCGATTTAAACGGTACAGGTGTCATATTTCATTTTGGGTATGTTCATTTGAATGGACATCGAAATCGCCGGAGGGCATCCATGCATACATTTGATCGCCTTCAAGTCGAAACCCGAAAAGAAGTTTTCTATCGACGGGAGGTCATTTGCTGACAAAAGTCTTTTCTGCGGTGCCCCACTCCGTAGTTTGGCTTGCCAATTCGCAACGAAATGCATGAAATATCTGCTGTCTCATTCATTAGTTTTTCTGCGTGCTCGTGGATCGACCTTTTAGTTGAGAAGCAATTCCTTCCATCTACGACTACCTAGTATGAAATGTGATGACGTAGTAGAATGTGTATTTCGTTTTGCTGACTTTGAGAGACGGAGGAAAGGCGAAGTCAACATCATGTACTACAGCTCGAATTCAAAAAAAAAATGCCCCTCTCTAGAGAGTAGAGCTACTAGCTAGGGTGAGTCAACTTTGTAGACTTCGAAGATTCAGATACGGAATTGGCTACCGGCAGCAGTTGGCCTACCGGTACTCTCTCTACTCTAGCTACATACCTACCTAGTAGAGAGAGAGAGCGAAGAGAAAAAATAGAATGAGGTGCATGTCGATGAGTATTACGTTAGTACGTTATTACAGTATCCTATTATGTACGAAACATCTGACTCAACCCTCAACTCGTATCATAGAGTGCTCTACCAGGATCTTCTACCTACCGTACTTTTGCATTCACATTCGGTGCGGCATCGTGTGTTGACGTGCTGATTGTGATGAGGTGTACGGTCCGTCCTGTGACTCACTGTGAGGTGTATCACACTATCACACTACGGTATCATACGTACCGTATTCTCTGCGCAGACTCATGTTAGAAGGTTGTTGTTGTTGTAACGTCTACTACCGGTAGTGCATTCGATCTCCAGCGCTGGTTGGAGGATAATATTGTTATACATCTCCACGAACGCCTTGTGTACCATTTCCAGTCACATCCTTTCCTTCTCATCATGCATAGGGCAGCTGCTGCAACAACGGCAGCGGCGTTGACAACATCCAGTCGAGTTGTCGCGCGAGCAAATCCATCCACACGATTGGCACCATCATCAGCGCTAGCAGCGTCGTCGATTGGACATCTATTGGCCACCAACTCGAATAACGTTCACACGGGACTGTTTGCATCGGCATCACAGACATCACCGAAACGTCATTTGAGTTATGTCCTTGACGGCTGGGGCAGTGGTCGGGGTGGTGGTGGTGGAGGGACATGGCAATGGCCCGTGACGAAACCAAACACCATTTTCAATATCGTCCCCCAGGGACACAAATACGTCGTGGAACGATTTGGAAAGTTGCATTCCGTGGAAGATTCTGGTTGGTTTTTGGCCATTCCTCTGGTCGATCAAATTGCCTATGTCATTGATATAAGGGAACGGGCCATGGACATCCCACCACAATCTGCCATTACTCGTGATAACGTGTCCGTCGAAGTGTCCGGTAACTTGTTCATCAAATTCCAAGATCCCGTGGCTGCCGCATACGGAGCATTGAATCCGCTGTACAGTGTTACACAGGTACGAAAGAAAAAGGAGGGGAAGAAAAGAGAGAGAAAAGGATGAAAGCGATTCATGGAAGCTTTGTTTTCGTTTCACAGTTGTACGACCCAAAAAAACTGACAACGACATTGGTTTCGCTTCTTCTCTCTGTTTTTTTTTCACACTAGCACGCGCAATCCGCCATGAGATCCGCAATTGGTGAAATGGAACTCGACGAAATTTTGCATGGACGTGCCCGATTGAATTCTCTCATCAAGGGATCCCTGCAAGAAGCCGCCCTACCGTGGGGACTGGAAATTAGAAGGTACGAGATTACTGAAATCACACCCGATCATCAAATTCGGATTGCCATGGACAAACAGGCAGCGGCAGAACGAGACAGGCGTGAGCATGTCTTGAGAGCAGAGGGAGACAAGCAACGTGTGCAGTTGACGTCCGAGGGAGTCAAGATTAGTCTCACCAACGAGTCGGAAGGTATGCTGATTAAGATCAAGAACGAAGCGGAGGCGTCCAAACAACGGATGTTGTTGGAAGCTCAAGGTCAGGCAGAGGCCATACGACTGACGGCCCGAGCCCAAGCCGAAGCCTTGCAAATGATCTCCGAACAAATCAACAAGGAGGGTGGCAGTGAGGCAGCACGGTTGGCGTTGGCGCGGGAATATGTCGCCATGTATGGTGAAATGGGTGCCAAATCGAACACCATCATGTTCAATGATCGACCGGCAGATGTGAACGCCCTATTATCTCAAGCGGTAGTTGCTATGAAGACGGCTAGCGAGAATGTGACATTGCCCGCCAAAGCCATCGAAGGTGCTGGAAGTGAACCAGCGAAAACACCAGAGGAAGATGCACCAATCAAGGCAGCTTAATTAGTAAAACAACCAAAGTAATTAAAAAAAAGTATTGAAAGCACCAAGACGTTATCCGTCGCGATTGTGTAGCAGTTGTTCCGCAGTAGATGCTCCAAAAAAAATCCGTAAGAAAGCCCAGGTGGTCTGTATTGTACGCGCATAGAGGTTATAGGGCGGGAACTCGTTCCTCCTGTTCACTATTTTTCCTATATCTTCTCCCTTTCCACACGATCCACCCCGATCAAGTGCAAGAGATACTTTTCGTAGTAAGGATCTGTATCGCCTGTTTGAATCTTGAACAGAAAGTACTTTTCAAAGGCCATTTTGGCCATGGTGCCGATTTTGCCTTCAATCGTCAAATCGGTTCGTCGAGGTGGCATCTGTGGCAAGGTAAGAAAAATGGCGCCTTCGTCTCCAAAATCAGTGATACAAAGCCCATTCAATATCGGAACATGAAACGATGGCCTAGTATGTTCAGCAGTCGCCGATCTTTCGGCTTGCAAACTGTCGCTTTCGTCCATCAAAGCACGTATATTTCGTACACAAGCCGTTCCCATAAATTCGATCATGTATCCAGTTTTCGGGGGTCCGGTCGGTATTAGAGTCTTCTCAACCGGGTCCAAGTGCACACAAACCCCCACTCCGAAAATATTTGGGTAAGATATCGATTGTTGGTGTTGGTCCACGAGTATCATTCCTTTGTCATCTGTTAGTCCAGGGGTTTGCTGCCATAACTTCACGCCTCGGAAGGGAGGAATCAACATGGTCAATTTACTTGGAAGGAACTTCGTCTTGATTCCTGTCATCATGTTTGGACTGTCCGACGTTTCCATCTGTTCCTCTTCGTGAAATTCAATCTTCACGCCATCCTTGTTGACCTCGCTCACTTTGCAATTGGTATACCAGTCAATATTATTTTTCTCGAGCAATTTGGTTAAGATTTCCTTTGATTGCCCTGCTCCCTGTAAACCCAAATGGCCGATGTACGGCTCCGACGTTACAACGGAAATCGGACATTGCTCCTTTAGTGCAGCGCTGCCTTTCTTATGCAAATAGTATTTTAGAAGAAGAGCATATTCGTAGAGAGGCCCAAAACTGGATGCACCTTGGACAGCTCCAACAACAATTGGTCCCGGATTTTGGATCAGTCGATCTATTGCTTGTGCGGCATGCATGGCATGATCCGTCTCACAAATACTCGCGACGATGTTTTCATCATGCAACAGATCATGATTCTCCAGACGAAGCTCATTAAGTCCAGGGATTTCTTCAAATGCCAGTCTCGGTCCAGTGGCAATCACTAGATAGTCGTACTGAAGTTTTCGGTTGCCGTCGCCAGTGTCACTTTCTACCGTCAAAAGATTTTCCTCGGTGTCGAGACGAGTCGCTTTGGCATGCACAAAGTCAATGTTATGATGAGGCAGAATTGCTTCTAGATTTAGGCGAATTTCTTGAGGTGTTCGTTTGTGGATGGCCACCCATGGATTGCTGGGTGTGAATTCAAAATGGGGTCGATCTGAGACTACAGTGATTTTGTCGTCTTTGTGTAAAATGTGACGAGCATCAAAAGCGGTCGACAATCCACCAATTCCACCTCCGACAATTACAACGTGCTTTGGCGAGTGCCCGGCCTTCCTAGTGTCACCTTCGGATGTCGCTGTCAATTTCGTCGTTGGTGGGTATTTCGACACAAATTTCGTGCCTACAAGAAATCCATCTACGACCGATACTTCGATGCCGAGGACTAGAATGATGAAGAGTGAAAGTATTGAAGGCATCTTTTAGTTTATTTTAATATTTTATTTTCAGTTGATGCGAACTCTTTCGAGAGATAATAATATGATATCGTTTTGATTTTTTATTGACTGTGAAGTGATTTTTACGAGTTCGGGTCAGAAAAAAAAGAATTGATGATCGATCATCATCCGATTCTACGACTCGAAAAGCCCGCAACGGTGTCATTGTGCGAACACTACGACTGCAAGACAATCGGACACTCTACTTCGGACTTTACGGGGTACTTCGTAGTATTTCGCTCAACGAAACAGGCCGTTTTACTTATCAGCTTTTGGAAAGAGCCTCGAGCCTATTAAGTGCGCACAAGCTCCTTCACAGTCAATTCACAGTCAAATCTTTTTCTTGATCGAATCTTTTTCTTGACATCTCGGAGTAGAACAACGTCGAAAACTGCTGCAGCCAAAAGAAAATTTCGGCATCTGCGTCCCTCTCTCCTTAGTTTGCTTGTACGAGTATCCTTCCAGCCCACGATCGCATGGCAAAATAAAATCTAACTGGAGTCTTTTTCTCTCTTACAGTCAGCGATGCAGTCTTTGCGCCTGCTCAGATCGTCAAGTCAGTAGCCACAGGCCTCGCACAGTTCTACTGTGTCATTACGTCATTACGACTTCCTCGGAGTAGTAGACCAAACAGATCAAGCCATCTTTCGATGGTTCTTGTACAGAGGAGCTCAAGCGCGGAGGTGTTGCTATTTTGGGACGTTGCATGAAAAAAATAACGGCTGAAAAATTAGAAGCAGTGGTCCTCGTATGGTCACATGTTGTTCTTCTCCTTCGCATTTCCATATTATACGACGTATGTTGCTAGATACCTCACTGCATATGCTGGAGTTGGTTTGCCTTCCTTAAAGAATTTGCTTGCTGGTTGGACATGCTGGGTTCATCCTGTTCAAGAGATGAAATCACTAAAAGTTCTTGCTGCTTTCAAGGCCAAAACTCTTATCAATTAACAACAATACAGGATCGTTCATTCCTTTTATGGAGAATCATGCAACAACAAAGTCCTGGAAAATATAGAACGCGAACCGTTGGAACTACCGAAGATTGTACAACTTCAAGATGTTGCCATTGTCAACGACTATGTTGTCGCTAAAACCTACGACGCATTGTCTAACTTCACAAAAATCTAGATGTACGACCGTGACCTCCGCTATGCAGACATTCAACTCATTTCTTCTCAAAAGCTTTCATTGTCCATTTGGGTGCCTTTTTCTTGTCCTCTAATGTTCCGCCTCCAATGATTGGCAACGTTGGATTCTTGTCATCGAGCAAAAGATACCCGCCATGGCCCCAACCAGCCGACGCAACTACCAACGTGGTATCGGAAAAGCCGTCATCCATGTCCCATTCTTCACGCCGCCCGAACGAATTGGCGGTACATGTTAGTTGACCCAACAAGCTTTGTCCGGCCCATCGCCTATTGTATTGATTTTGCAGTCCGTACACGCTTTTTCGTTTCCACACCCCAAAAATACATCGCTCGTTCAAAACACTAGACAAAACCAGGGTAGAGTCATTGTTCGGGGCTACCGACAAGTACTTGCCAGAGGATTGGTGTTGAATCCATGCCGTCATCACAAATTCTGCTTTTTCCTGGACCCACGCTTTCTTTTGAATAAGTCGATCGGCACGTCGGGTGACCATTTTCGTCTTGAATAGCATAGAATCATTCTTTTCATCCAACGAATCCAGTGTCTCGCTGTGTTTGGCCAGAGACAGGTTAAGATGTCCCGCTAGCGAACCTAGTTCTTGTAAGTGTTTCGCCATGGAATCCAAATGCTCTTCTTGCTGCATTTTTATCTGATCCAGCGGTGACGTATGTGCTGCTTGATTAGTATTTTGCTTAGAATCACTGAATAGTTTGACCTTGTCGACTTTTTCTACGGGTGTTTCAGTGCCTGTCAAGCCGCGTCGCATTTGCTGCAAGGCAAGTTGCCGTCCCCTCAGGGTTTCGATATCGGATTGCAAACGAGCGGCAAAATTCTTGCTGACAGCATCAATAACGTCGCTCTTGTTTCTAACAGTGTCCACTTCCTTGACGGCGTGTTCGTGCATATTGTCGCAAATCAATTTGCAAGTGGCGATTTGCTCGTCCGTCTCGCAGTCCTCCAGCACTTGAAGATTGGCATGGTAATTTTGTATGGCTTGCGCCGCACCACTGCAAGATTTAGGAACTTCCTCATACACTTTGGGTGGTCCCAAAATGCTTCTCGTTTCTCTGGAAATGGTGCCATCGGCATTGTACGTGGGTGGTTCGACGTCGCGACTAAATTTGTTGGACAACCACCCGGCCCAAGTCATCCCCTTGAGGAGTCGATTGGCCTTGTCAAGTTTGTATTCTGTTTCGTCGGCCAAGTTTTCGGCATTTTGTAACTGTTCTCCCTGTCGAACTGCCGTCTCGAGTGTCTCGCGGCCTATAGAGATTGCCTCGACGGCAGCTCGTTGGGCATCCCGATACTCTTCGTCACGATTGTAGGAAACGAGTTGCTCTTGTTGCTGCGTCGATTCGAGTTGTTGCTGCTGCTGCTGCTGTTGTTGTTGTTGTTGCTGTTTTGGTCCTTCCTTTCTCCCAGCAAATAATATGGAAGTGTCCATACTATTTGTAGGTGTACCGTTATTCGTCACAACGGATTATTGTTCCAAGACAGGAATGAAAGTATGGAACGTCGGTTCTTCTCTCCGTCAAAACTGGCAATCGCAGTGACAAAAACAATTTGTAGGGGTTTAGTGTTGTGGTTGTCTCGATCAAACAGTTTTAAGGTCTTCGATAGATTTTTGATGAATCAACAATAGTAGTAGTGAGAACAGGATCAACACCAACTTGGATTTTTCTCAGGATTAAAAAAATACTACTGTTACCGGTAGTACGATGTTGCGCATCGACCAAGTCGTGTACCAGTCGTAGATGAAGAATTTTTCAAAGAAAATCCGTCGAGTTGTTGAGGTTCCTCGTGCTGTCCTTGCATGAAATAAAAATGCCGGCGCGAGGCAGGCACGCTTTCCCTGCGAAGTGCCTACCACTGAAGAAGTGCTTCTTAACTGTATGATACGTAGTACGACGTAAACCAACTACGGTAGGTAACCCTCTATGATATAGAGTACGACATATGATACAGTGTGAACCGCCATTGAGATTGAAAATGTAACTATATAACAAATCAACTCATAGCACGTAGATTTTATGATGAGTGTTTATCACTCCAGATTTCAGGACAGGTTGAATCTTTATCAGGCACTACAGAAGAAGGTTTTTATGCAAGCTTCTTCTTGCTCAGTGGCACATCCTCCAGGGACTTGTAATATTGAATGCCCTCATCGCTCTCTACGTAATGACAAGTGTGAGCGATCTTCCACATGGCTTGGTACCAGGGTGTAGGGTCGTAGTTGTACAATCCCTTGGGTTCCAAAAAGGCCTTGATGGCCTGGGTGGCCTCCAGGGCGTTGTAATGAGGCATTTCATGGAACAAGTGGTGTGCCACGTGTGTCGAGCCGATGCGGTGATGGAAAAAATCAAAAATGCCATACGGACGGTCGATGGTACTGAGGGCACCACGAACCCAGGTCCATTCGCCTTCGCCGTAATGAGGAATGGAGGGGTCGGTGTGTTGCAACCATGTGTACAGTACCAACCAGGCATTGACAAAAAAGTAAGGATTCCAGTACCACAACAGGACGGGCAAGAAACCATATTTGGTCGCACTAATGTAGAACAACCCAGCCACGGATGCTATCGTAGTGGCCGTCGACAAGAAAATCTTGAAGGAGATCTTGTCGGGGAACATGGGCGAGCTAGGTCGGAAATGATCGGCGACGCGTCCGTCCAACGGGTTGCCATTCACATCTAGCTTTCCAGTGGAGGCCAGTCCCAACAAGTAGAGGGGCCAGCCGACCGCCAAGTGAGTCCAAACTTGAAAGGCGGCAAAGGCGCCATCACCCATGGCTTCGTGCCATGCCGCATAAAAACCCAATCGTTCGTTGTTCTCCGACAAGCCGTTGTCGAGCTTGGTCGAGGGAACGTGTGATTCACCATCTGTAAGGTGGTTGGTACGACGATGGTGCTTGGCATGTGTGTATTGCCATGCAAAGTACGGTACCAACAGGGCTTGATGAACGACGAAGCCGACAATGTCGTTCCAGGTTTGGTTGGGAGAAAAGGCACCATGTCCACATTCATGGGCCACAACCCATGGACCCGTCAGAATCGTACCCATCCAAAAGGCATAAAAGGACCATCCGGCAACCCAAGTCGCGACTGCGACAGGATCCGCCAAGGACGGAAGATCCGTCGACAACACTTGGCTGGTTCCGTACGCAAAGGCAGCTGCGATTATCAAATCACGGATCAGATAGGCCATGCCCCAAATGTAGGATCGTTGGAAGCAATGCTCTGGGATGGCAGCCTTGATCTCACCCTTGGTGGGGAGCTTGGGAGCATTGGGATCCAGAGGATTGTAGGACGACTTCCATTCGGCAGAATCCGAAGCCTGCTTGGTAGCAGCGGGCGCCGGTTTGGATTTGATTTCGGCACGACCTCCCTTTCCCATGATGACAATAACAGATAGATTTTGTAGAGGGAGAATATGAATGAAAGTGAAATGACTAATGAAGTCGAGATTGTTTGTGGGGGTCAAATTCCAAGACGACAAAAAAAAAGAGAAGGATGTTGTCGTCCGAAGTCTAAACAGTGAATAATGTACACGTATAGAAATGGATGATTATTGATGATAACAGATTCGATGGAGACGAGAGCAACCAAAGACGAATGGTGTTTCGCCGTATTGTGTAGAATACTACCGGACTACCAGTGTAGTGGTCGGAATAGAATTGCCTCACATTTTGCGTTTCTTCAGGCCACGCACTGTTTTGCGTCCCGTCGACTTTCTGCTGACTCGACACACTCGTTTTTATCCGCTTCTCTTCATCATCACCACCTGCTTCAACGCGACAAATTCGGATTCAGTATCCACGTCTCGATGATTCCAATCGACGTGTGGTGATTTCGTCGGCAATCGTTGAGAGCATCATCATTCGTTTCATAGCTTTAACTTTAAAGGGTATCTTACTCTTTCGACTCGATGGACCAAAAAATGAATTATTTGACGTTGCGACGTCTGTCTGTCCCTCAGTGTGTCCGTCCTTCGATCATCATTCGAGACAGAAATCCATGCGTCCAAGCCCCATCTTATTCACAGTCATGTCGAAGAACGGATCAATCATCATCATCCCCGCAAACACTGCTCACACTGAACATTAACTGAAACCACACTTTGTTGGCTGGCAGGTCCCTCCTTGATGATCCTCAGGGGATTTGTTCTACTATATTTTAATTATTTGGAAACTCCAAAAGAAAAGCAATCATGGCCGACGACGCAAAAGGACCTTCGAAGAACGAACTGAAAAAGTTGGCTAAAAAGGCCGAAAAGGCTGCCAAAAAGCAAACTGCCAAGGGTCAAGGAGAGAGTGGTGACCAGCCACCTCCGGCTGCTGCCAAGGGAGGCCCACCTCCAACTGCTGCCGGAAAAACTTCTGCCCCATCTGCAGATGCTCAACTTCCACCGTCTCCCAAAGTCTTATTGTATCAAGCCTCGGAGGACGATCCAGCAACCCTCAAGGCAGTGTGGGCGGCGTTACAATTCAACGTCGATGTGGGTGTGGCCAAACGCAAGGATCTGCCGCCTGGATGCAATAAATCCACCAAAAAGCCGGTCTTGATTTATGGAAGCAACGATTATGTGTTGGGTGGTGGCGGTAACGCCATGTGTAAGGCAATTTCTTTGATGGGAGGTCAACCACTTTCCTACCAAGCCGATGAACTTTGTGAATTGGAGCGAACGACGCTCCGAGTGGCCGATGCAACACAACTCAAATTGGATGCCTTGGCAACGGCCTTGGAACATTCTACCACAGGAATTCACTTGGTGGGAAGTTCGGATACCATGGCGGATATTTGTATCATGGTATCCCTTTCCAAGTTTGCCAAAGGTCACCTTGATTCGTGGCCAGCATCCGTTCAAAAGTTTTACAACTGCCATGTCACTGCTTTGGAAAAGGCCAAGGCGGCCGTCCCAAAATACCTTCCCGCCCCACCTGTGGATTTGAATGATCCAAGCACTTTGAAGGTACTGTCGTCGATCTTTGCAGCTCAATTTGAAGAAGTTGCTCCGGATGCCATCCTCCCGGCGTCCATCATCAAGAGATGCGACAACCCCAAATTTGGAGACTTTCAGTGCAGTGCAGCCATGCCAGCATTTGCCAGTCTCAAAAATTCTGGCAAGCCCATGCCTCCTGGAATCAATGGCCCGCCCCAGCTGGCGCAGGCTGTCATTGACTCTTTGGGGAAAGATCATCCCGTCGTTCAGGATCTACGCTTGCAAGGCCCGGGTTTCATCATGTGCAAGATCACACCCGCCTATCTGCAACGTCAAGTACAGTCCATATTGGATCAAAAGTGTCTTCCCAAACCAAATGTCAAGCCTGTCACTTGTTTGGTGGACTTTTCGAGTCCGAACATTGCCAGTACGTTTGAAATTAATGAAAAGAGAAATGTGGCGACGTGTTTTTTTTTCCCCTTTGTTTTCCGTGTCTCACCTGTTGAATGTATTCGCTTCATCTTCCAGAGGAGATGCATGTGGGACACTTGCGGTCGACCATCATTGGAGAGTCAGTGTGTCGCATTTTAGAGTTTACGGGTTGCAAGGTCGAGCGTGTCAATCACGTCGGAGATTGGGGAACGCAATTCGGCATGCTGATTCAGTACCTCAAGGAAGAATACCCCGACTTTGCCGACAATACTCCCAACATTACAGATCTGACGGCATTCTACAAGAATGCCAAGGCAAAGTTCGACGAAGATGCCGACTTCAAGAAAGCGTCCCAATTAAATGTTGGGAAGTTGCAATCGGGTGACGAAGAGTACATGGCTATTTGGAAGTTGCTTTGTGATGTTTCGCGGATGGAATTCCAAAAAGTATACGATCGATTGGACGTGACGGTCTACGAATATGGAGAGTCCTTTTACAATGCCATGATTCCTCCTGTCATTGAAGAATTTGAAAAGGCAGGCAAACTCTCGATCGAAGAAGGAGGTGCGAAGTGTGTCTGGGTGGAAAAGTTCCCCATTCCACTCATGCTGCAAAAATCCGACGGAGGATTTGGTTACGACAGTACCGATATGGCTGCTTTGAAATATCGTCTCCACACTGTCAAAGCCCAGAGGATAATTGTCATCACGGACTTTTCGCAAGGTGATCACTTTGCCATGTGCAACCAAGCGGCGAAAGACATCGGATGGGTAGACAACGGTCAACAGCTGCAACATATTGGTTTTGGTACTGTGCAAGGTGAAGATGGAAAACGGTTCAAAACTCGTTCGGGTGATACTGTCCGCCTAGTAGATCTTTTGGACGAGGCAGTTTCGAGGATGGAAGCTTCCTTGAATGAGCGTATTGACCAGGGCAAGGCTAACATCTCAAAGGAAGAGGTACACGAAGTCGCAGAAGCTATCGGTTACGGTGCGGTCAAATACTTTGATTTGCGCCGGAATCCCACTTCCAACTACAAATTCTCTTACGATGCCATGTTGGATACCAAGGGTGATACGGCCGTGTACCTCTTGTATGCTCGTGTCCGATTCGAAAGTATTATGGCCAAGGCCAAAACTGAGCACAGTGTGGACGTCGAAGATCTCATTAAAAATGGAGAGAAGATTGTCATTGACCACGAGTCAGAACGTAAACTGGCACTGCAACTTGCCTCCTTTACCGACGTGATGGAAGCCACTCTTGATGATCTTTTCCCTTATCATATCTGTGATTTCGTTTACCAGCTCTCTATTGCGGCATCAGACTTTGTGACCCAATGCCGTGTTTTGGGTAGTCCAGAAATGAATAGCCGGCTGTTACTGTGTTATGTAACAACCATGGCCATGCAGCAGTGCTTTGATTTGCTTGGAATCCGCAAGGTCAAGCGGATTTAGGGCGGCAATTAATACTAATAGTTGTATGGACGTTTGAAATGGAAATGCAAGTAAAAATTCTAACAACAGAGGACAATATTGCTACAACGGCTAATTGACGTTAGTAGGTCGTTTTGTTGAAATCTAGGCATGATGGATCTCTAAGTCTAATTTATGATCGTCTATTGAAAATGGAAAGACAAGGCATGTACCGCACACTTCATGGATTTCGGTCACCCATGAAGACGAATCTGCCGAAAGAGAATCTTGAATTAGTGCTAGCGTCGTCTAGCAACAACTCCTCCTCCAAGCCACCATTTTGCCCTGATTCGCTGCTATTTTCGTCAGGCAAAGACTCACCCTCCAACTCAGCGTTTTGCCCCGTCCGTCCAAAGATTTGCAGTGTTATACTCCTCGTACCTTCTGGAACAATGAAGAAAGCATCCGTCACACGATACCATTGGTTCAGCTGGAATTCTTGGTCGTAACCAAAAAGTAGTTCACGTGCCTGGCTCCATGTTTCCTTGCCATCGAGGGAGTATCGAACAATGATGGACTGATCGCTCCGTAGTTCGGAAGCTTTGAACCAGAAAAAGACACTCAAAATGGTGTTGCCATTCAGATTAATGTCCGTCTCAAGCCGAGGAGGCTTACTGGTATCGTCCAATTCAAATGTTGCGACATTCATGTCATCTTCGTATTCCCTTGAAATTCTCTCGCCTAAAGCAGTGAAAGAACCCATGTCCATAGAGAAATCCTCACTGAGTAATAGTTCTGGTGTCCCAGTGCCCTGAAATGACACCGGCGTTGGAGTTGGCACAGGCGATGGCTCTGGGGTTGGTACAGGCGTTGGCTCAGGGGTTAGTACTCGTACTGGTGAGAGCGTGGGATTCGTCGGCGTGCGCAGTGTAGTCGAGCTCAAGCACATGGCTCCCCTACAACACGTTGGGAACACACAGTCTCCGTAGCTGATGGCAATTAGTGCTTGGTCTGTTGTGGAATCAGTCAATAAGAACTGAATTGTCAAATCTTTGGCTTCGGTGCCGAATGTTGAGAAAGTCGTTGAACCACCGACAGATAGAGTTTCAAGCAACGTAGATTCGCTGTATCCCTCCCCCGCACTGACTACGGTGATCATATTTTGCGCTATTCTTGTTTCTTGGTTGTAGCCTTTCGCCCTATTGTATCCAATATGAATACTTTCGCGCCTGGTATGCTTGATTTTCACAACGACGAAGTCTTCGTAGTTCTTACCATAATCTTCCACCCCAACAAGAGTACCAATAAATGTTCCATCGTTAGGATTCCATTCAATAGCCTGATCATCGTACCATCCAAGCTGCCAGTTTTTTGCCGGGTTAAAACACATACGTGGACCGAAGAATTCGTTGTAACTGAATCCCATTATACAGTGTTTGTCATGGTATGACCCTTCTCCGCTACCAGAGTGCGCAAGGTTGAGATTATGACCAACTTCTAAAATAGGAAATAAAGTGAACACAAGATGAGACTCTTGCAAGATTCAAAAGAGGAGAGCTAAGACACCTGGTACAGGACTTACCGTGAACCAGAGTGCTCAACTTTTCGCACCACCGATCGTTGAATACAGATATAAGACCGTTCACTGGAATTTAAAATACAGAATGAGGAGTGACATCAGTTTCATTTTAATCAAACTTGTTTTCAATCGAAAATTCACGTACCGTATGCATACGCCACCCATCCTCCGGATGTTCCAGGGGGGAGACACAAAATCACATGATCAAATTGTTGTTCGAGATCTCCAACCATGTTTTCAGCGGCACTGGTAAGACCCTCTTCGGCCACAAATCTATTTAGCCCTCGAAAGTCTCTGTTGATGTCAACTGTAATAATACCATCCGTCACTTGATTTCCCTTATGCGTCGTTCCTTCGAATGGTGTGAAATCAATTTTGTTGTGTGAACATCCAAGGTATTGCGATCGCAGGCTGATGGGATTTCCGAATGTTCCAAAGATTGCGTCAACGATGTCATCTCTTTCACTAAATGTATCACCTCCGCTTGTAGTGGCGCGGACAACTAATACTTTCTTAGTTCCTTTCGAATTGGAAAGGCGACGCCGAGTTTCTATCGTTCCAAAGTACACTTTTGCTCCCGCAGGTGCAGTATACGCCCCGTCGGCAATGATCGCCCCTTCGACTTCCAACGTAGTCTCTCCGCTCGTTACATTTATGAGTTCAACTGTATCGACTCCATGAATGTCGACAAAATGTCGTCCAGCGGCCTCTCTGTCGGCGGGATGGAGAGCACACTTGAATTCAACTTCTGGTTCTGATGCCGACAAGAACTCTGGTGAATTTTCATCATACTTCGTTTCAACACGGATTATAGTACAAGGATGCTGAGGTCGGAGCTCTCTACGTGCGCTGCCTCGAAGTGCTGAAGTCTGAGACAAGTCACGGAGGAACAGAAATTAATTCGTTTGTCCAACATCCCAAGCAAATGACTGTGGACCACAACCCAAACCAGACCAAATCTCAACGTACCTCGCCATCGACACCACTCGCATAATGTGGCATGGCTATAGCCAACACAGCGAGCGAAATAGAAAAAGATCTCATGGTGCTAGCTCACGAAAAGATGGGAGAAACAGTCGGTTTTTGCTGGCATGAACGAAAGCCAACAAATGACGTTGTGAGAACTGAACTAGCAGGTATCAGCTTCGATCGTATCTTTCGGAACGAGAACATGCGGATAGGTGTTACACGAAAGACTCGCCCAAAACAATCGAAAACTTGTGTTGCTTCAACAATCCCGCGAAGTTTTCGCCGAAATTACTGCTTCGCGAGCAGAAACATTGTATAGCCCCAAGGTCGCGATGAAAGAAGTGATTACATGATTGTTCAATTGGAAAGGCCAAAAAATGAGGTCCCTTGAAGGACTCCAGCATGTGTAGCCATCAACCTCAAGAGTGGATGTTTTGGAACATGGTGGTTGTCAATCTTATTCCATTCAATAACTCGCCTTTTTCTGCACAGACGTAAGATTGATGGAATTCGGTCGGATTCTTTCAGGCTACGTAATCCGCTTGTGCAAGATAATAATTGGGTAGAAAGAATGTTGGAAGAACAGAATAAACATGTGCTACTAATGCAAGGGCGTGCGTTGGATAACGAATGGAAAAGACCAACATCCGGGAAAAGACGAACCTGTTATCGTCTGTTTGCCGTTGCCACGCTTCAGTCACATCAACATTACGATGTATCAGTTAGCTGGCTACAGAGGAGCCGATAGAGAAGGACACAATTAGTTGACGTGAAAATGAAACGCTTGTTCATATGTTGATATGTTCACTTGTTAGTCTTCCACTGTCAGCGAACAAGGCAACGAAATCTTGTTGACTCAAATCCTTTTAGGAGTGCCTTCTACCTCTGCTTGCTGTCGGGAACAGTTCTGTTGATTGCTTGCTCTCTATAGAAACCATAATGACACCAAAAGCGACAACAGCGTTACAACTGCCAAATTCGTCACTCCCAGTCTACCTTCTGCTTCACTTGCATGTCCATTGATAATGAAAGAATTTCCTCTGGGCATCTTGCAATGCACTATGGGACTCCCACATTCTACTGTGTACATGCGATGTCTGGTTTCTTCTGTCACTCCTGGAGTACATTGATCCAAGGGACGTCTGTATGTCGGTGCTAGTACTCCATCTTGGGTGCTACATGACGTGTCGGAATAAAATGTGACGACATGAGAATTGTCGGATTGGCAGGCCGAAACGATGCTCCCGGGTCCGTAAGAGCCATCGGACATTGGAATGTTGGTGGCGACACATATTTGATCCGATCCCAATCGCAAATCTTCCACCGTCGGGGGATCTTTCCGAGTGCAATTGGTCGCTGATCTATGGGTTGTCGAATAGACAAACGGATAAACGAATTCTCTGGTGGGTAACGATGATTCAACACAGTAATCTCGGAACAACTCGTACTGCAGCCATCCATCGACACATCGTTCGCTCAGTCCACAATCTTCTGATATTATACCGGTGCATGTCGGATCGTTATATCTTGTCACACACAATCCAAAGTCTGCTGAAAATAGATAACGAACCCAGACCCCATCGTCTTCTGCCAAGCATTGCCCCCCAACGATGAAATCGCGGGTCGCAGCGCACCCGTCAGCCTCGCTGCCTCGACATCCTCCTTTACAAACAAAAGATTCTGCATTCGCGGTTAGGTTGGCGTATCTTGTCAACAATATCAAATCTTGCGTCGTATGTTCATTGGCTTGCGTTGTTGAACACAGCAAGTACAGTGTAGCAGCAAAAGTAGTAATTCTCATGGTTCGTGAAAGAAGTTAAAGGAAATAATGAAAATCGACGGTGGGGCGGTTCCCATTGCGTAGATCATTGACGTGGTATAAACTACGGGTAGTAGGAGAGGGAAGGAAGAAGGGATCCATCTTTGAAATTTTCGTTCCGATGAAACGTGATTCGTTTCCGTTGGTTGGCGCCCCATTGACTGTGAGATGAAGGACAAGGAACCGTTAATTAAGTTTACTTTTTACTGTCGTCGTACTCGTATCATATTCCTACGACTTACTCGAATTCCCGATGTACATTTACAGTTTACAGTTAGTAGGGACGCTGGAGTACCCGTACTACTCTAAGGTACGGTAATTACCACGCTACCGGTAGTAGCGGTAGTGTACGCTACCGTACTCCGTGCACGTAGGACTGCAATACCTAGAAATACTGGGTAGTCGTAATGTTCGATGATGAGGCCTGATGATGTTGGTGTTGTTGTTTTGACTCTCCCAATTGTTGTGTGACTCTCGACTCCCGACAATACTGCCGGTACTTCCCTACCGTAGACTACGACGTGTACATATTATTATTTTCTCGAAATTTCGCTCCGGCCGAAATCTACTGTGTACTTCCGAACTTCTCTGTTTGTCCGACATTGCTTTGTCAAAATACCATTTTTCAACCAAGGTTTACGGTTTCTTTCTGTGAATCTAAGTAGTTTGCGACATTTTGAATCATTATTCATGTACAACGAAAAACTGGGAAGAACACCTTCATTTCACGTCGTGTAGCACGTACCGCCTTCCGTGACGACATTCCAGATTCCAGAAACCCACCAAAAGAAAAAAAGCGATTATTTTTTGGTCCATATTTGACCATGTCCTTCCCCGACCAATCTCCACCGTCGCACTATGGACGCGGCGATCCATACGGCCGATTCGACGGCAACAAGGGAAACGACGATCATGACGACAATAATACCTTTTTCAGCTCCATCCTTCCCAATCTTGGCGTCATAACGTTGCGAGCGACCTTGGGCATGACCGTTGTTTTATACATACTCAATCAGCAACATTTGTTGCCCCGTCCATTATCCTCGGTTGTCAGCAAGGCCTTGTTTTGGCCTACCTTGCCCATCACCGCCTCGAAGCGAATCGGCAAATGGATGACCAAGATAGACGATACCGTTGTCATGGGAGGGGCTCCGTTCGGGTTTTTGGGATATCCTCAGACTCTGCGGGAGAAATTCGGCGTGAAGGGCGTTATTAATCTTTGCGAAGAGTACCGCGGGCCTCTGAAACAATACAAAGAATTGGGGATGGAAGAGCTGTACTTGCCGACCACGGATCACTTTGAACCGTCTCGCGAGGACATGTTGAGTGCACTGTCGTTTCTGAAACGACACGAGGCCATGGGGAACAAGGTATATGTGCATTGTCGCGCTGGACATGGACGATCGGGAGCGGTCGTCTTTGCTTGGATGTTGTTGAAGGATCCGAACGTGGATCCACAACAGCTCAATGTTGACTTTTGCAAGATGCGTCATGTCCGGAAATCTCTATGGAAACAGCCCAATGTGCAAGCACTGCATCGTCGATTCCGGGAAACTGGAGGATCATTTGTCAATGCCCAAGATACCTTTTTTCAAAAGGAAAAGGACGACGACCAACAAACCGATCCCGTTGCAGATGAGGTTGACAAAAAGGAATTGTAGAGGCTGCGGAACTGTTGTAGATCTTTCAACAACCTCATAGAATTCAGCATGACAAACTACCCATAGCATCTCTTGAACGACTTCAGTTCCACTGGCTATAGAGTATGTACCAGCATATTGTATTTCATGTTCAATCTACGTCGTATGGGTCTTTTCCCGGCGTTTCTGATTCCCCCAATAAAGTCTCCTCCCCCCGAATTCAATATTCCCCCCTTTCAACGAACCTTGGATCGAACTTCTTTCTCATTGATGGATCATCGATGTAACTGTAAACAGCAACCATACATACATCATCTTGGCATTGTGCAAAAAGTTGCTTTGGTGGTCCAAATTTCTTCAACATTTCTTGAATTCACAGGAAAATGAAGAGTAGCACTCAAGGGAACAACAGCATTGAGGCCGATGGCAAGTCTGTGGCTGGGCCAGCGGCGGCAGAATCATCCGACGTTGTTGACAACAACACCAACAAAGATCGACCTTCCACATCCACCACGGCCAATGCGGGATCGGCATTGCCACCGTCTCTTAAGCGTCCTTTGCCTATAGAAAGGGACAGCATTGAGATGACGCCTTCTGACAAGAAAAAGGCGGCCGTTGATATGAGCAACAACAACAAACAGCCGACGAAATCAGCGTATCGACCAGAACCCAACTGCATTGATGGGTGTATGCTCACGCCCCAAAACCCCATCAAAATCTTTGCCACACACCAAGACGAACAAAAACGCAAGTCCATGAGAACAGATCTAGACAAAGAACGTCATTACACCTTCGAACATTGTTGGACATTGCGGGAAATGATGGGATTGGATCGTTTCTCTGGTATTTGTCACGAGGGGTTGACGATGGAGCAACTCACAAAGCGAGTAAGTGTCCCAATTCGACATTAATACATGGTAGCTTATTTCATGCGCCCGAAGCTCACGGAATCTTACTTGACCTTAGAATGCCACCATTGGTATTGATTTTGTCCTTGTGGCAACTTACATCTTGAATGTTGATTGTTTGTATTCGGAATTACCCGAGTTGACCCATGTTCCGAACGTCGTTGTCATTTACGAATACAAGGATCCCGATGAAAGTGGCAGCGAAGAAATGTGGAGATCACAAGCTCTGCGAGATGGACACAATTTGCTATTCATCCAGCGATCTCCCAAGGCAGAACCCCGCACCAAGTTCAACAAGGACAACCACGACTCGGCCAACCCTCTCTACTGTTTGATGGAATATGGATGCCATCACACCAAAATGTTCTTGGTCAAGTATGCTTCTGGCAGACTTCGTGTCAACATTCACACGTCCAACTTGCGTGACGAAGATATTCATCTCAAATGTCAGGGGGCCTTTATTCAAGATTTTCTTCCCAAGACACAAGAGCAATTGGATATGTTTGAATCGTCTGACTTTGAAGAAACCTTGGTGACCTACATGGAATCGTACCACATTCTAGATTCCGTCTCGTGGACACATTCGTCTTCTACCATGGCTCCACCCAACAATCTTCACCCACAAACCTTGGTTCAGCATTTACAGACGTACGACTTTTCTACCGCCGTCGGTGTTTTGATTCCTTCTATTCCTGGGTATCATAGTATCAGTGGGATTGAGAAGTTTGGTTACGTCAAAGTCGAACAGTGTGTGCAGAAATATTGCCAGAAAAAGAATGGCTCTGGCACTAGCAATCCAGTGGGTGGTCCGATCGTTTGCCAATGCTCGTCCATTGGAGCTCTCTCCGTCCCCTACTTGTCCAAGTTGTTTGTGGCATGGAATGTCACTTATGCTGGAAAGGGTTGCCCACCTCCCAAAGGAATCACCGGGACCTTGTTCAAGATTGTTTGGCCGACGCTCCAAGAAATTGCCGCCAGTGTGGAAGGTGTCAATGGAGGTGGGACGGTTCCCGGACGGATCCGCAATCTCGTCAAACCATATGTGCGAATGCTTCTCCACAAATGGACGGACAAGTCGCCTCCTCGGATTTATTCCAACGTTGGCCGAGGCGGAGGAATTACAAGTCGCAACAACACTCTGGACAAGGGATGCAATGTACCTCACATCAAGACTTACTACCAAATGTCCCGTCGAGATCCCCAGGGAGACGAGGAGATGGAATGGTTTGTCTTGTCGTCTCACAACCTGTCAAAGGCAGCCTGGGGTGAAATTCAAAATCGCCGTCTAGAAGGAGAGGTTTTGACGGTACAGCATTGGGAACTAGGAGTATTTGTGTCTCCCGAAACATTGGGAGTTGATCACATGGGACCATTGCCGGAAACAACAATGTCGAGTGTGGCAGAACTTGCTGCCACGCGAGAAACGAATGACAAACGCCGGACCATCATTCCACTTCCCTACAAGTTCCGCCCCGACGCTTATGATGAGGAAGATCAATTTTGGGCTACGGATTTGCTTGGAGGATGAAGATACAAGCGGGGATATCTTGAAATACAATAAAAAGGCGTTTAGAAAGATTTATGTTTACGTAGATGCATTGGAAACGTCATTGCGGTCCTGCCAAGCTCGATTGATTAAAGCATGGCCGAACGCTTGAAAAAGCACGTTTTCTAAATTTTGAAATTATACTTCACAGGATATACGATATACGATATACGAATACTCTCGGCACTATACACGATACTCTCGGCACTATACACCGCACCGGACCCAAAGTCTCCCCCGACAATTAATGATGATGTATCGAAACCGGACAGACTCTTTCCATACATTGGTGACTCCCGTTAGTCTTGCACTTCCATGATTTCCAATATTTGATTGGCCTCCTTCATGCCATGTTCTTGCAAATACTTGCGTCGCATTTCTTCTTCGTGCTCTTGTTGTTGCCGCACTCGTTCTTCGTACTGTCGGCGTTGATATTCCCGATAGGCACGGTCGTCGTCGTCCGTCAAAGCACCAAAGGCCAATCCGGCGGCACAGCAATTGAACAGAGAGGGTGTTTCGGCATGCTGCTGAACTTTGGTATGGTACGATCGATTGACAGCCTTGCGACGGCGCTTGCGATTGCGAATGGCGCTAGTGGAAAGTCCCCGTTGTTCGAGATTCTTCATGACCATGTTTCTGCGATGAACCGACTGGATTTTCGTTGCTGCCGCGTATTCCTGATGAGAGACGCCAACAGAGAACAGGGAATCAATGACAAATGAGGATGAAGAAGCAATTGCAGATTTCGCTCCCATCATCGTTTATAAGAGCACACTTACGATATCAATCCAATCGAAACGTGGCGGTCCGTGGAAGGCCGACTGACGAGCGGACGGAGGTAGGGCCGCTGGATTAACCTTTTTAGAGGGATGGGCCGAATGCACAATAGTCGAATTTTCATTCGAAACTTCGGTAATCTTGGATTGAATCACCGACGGATGAAAGTCGTTGGGAGCGTGTGGTGTGAAAGTCGGCGGCGGTCCCTTCAGTTCCTTTGGAAATTGATCAAGTGCTTCGGCTTCCGAACCGTCGGTCGACCTATCCTCTTCGTCCGCCTTTTTCTTGCGAGAAAACAAGCCTCCCAGGATTCCCTTGTTGCGGCGAGGACTGTTGCTACCACTGTTGGAATGCTGTTGTCGTTGTGACGAACTCGTGGAGCGGGCGTTGGTGGCAGAAATGTCATTGAAATCATTCTTGTCGCCGTCATCATCGCCGGTTCCATGTTGATGCTTGCGGCGGCAGCAACATAGTAGACACATGATGGCAGTAGAAACACTGAAACAATAAAAAATTGTTCTTTGCAAGGATCTCTACGACTTACAAGGAACGCTGGAAGAGGTCAACCAGAAATCTGACAGGTGGTTGTATCTCTCGTAACAACAACAGGAGAACATGGAAGTACCAACCAACAACAGTTCTGTCGACTGACTCTTGTTCCCGTCCTGTAGCGATCTGTTTGTTGGAGTTGCTTCGGCATGTGAGTGCACTTAATGAGACAGAAATAACGCTTTTAGCGACGGCCCGCCAAAATTTGATCGCAAGGAAATTGACTGTGAGCGTCGGCATCAACAACTATGCACGTCTGAAAATCGATCGTCATTCTTACACAAACTTACGTTGGTACCTATTAGTAGTACATACGACAGTGTCCATGGCCATCTGCCGTAGTAGATACAGTTTTACTCTCTACCGTAGTAGAGACTACTTCGAGTACGAGAGTAGAGATAATGATGTACTAGCTCTAGCTAGCTAGCTAGAGTATACTGTATATTATTATTATTATTATCTTGCACGTATCATACATTCTCTGTTTTCAAAATCGTTGCCTCATTTTTAACAGTAAGTAGATAAGATGAAATCGACCGCTTCCACAATTGATGGACATACCCGAAATACAGCAGACATTGAACCGCTCATTTTTGATTGATCCTCCTCTTCCTCCTCGTGAGATGCCAAACTTGTGATTTTACTTTCGTCTCCCGGTAGGTACTTTCCCGTTTGTACCAAAATAGTCGTTCCGATGCCTACCGCTCGCGCTCCCTGGATATCTGCCAAGATGTCGTCACCAATCATGCACGTCTCTTCCACTGGCACATCGTCCCACAGAGCGCTGGAAAAGAATTCTCGACTCGGTTTGCCCATGACTTTGGCGGTATCACAACCCGATGAGGTCTCCAGGGCAGCAACAAAGGCGCCGGGTCCCAAACTCAGCTCACTCGATGAGGAAGAATCACGAACGTAATTGGCCCTATGAATAGCAATCAAATTGTTCGAATGTTGCAAAAGGATGCGAAAGGCCATGTTGAGCTGAGCGTAATGAAATTGGGTGGGTGCCAAGCCAACTACTACGGAATCAAAGGAAGTCGTCGACGGGACGGTTGTGGCGCGAAGCGCGTCGTTCTTGGGTTGGATATCTTGAACATCAGTCGGCATATCGGAGACATCCTCCATCAAGCACAGCGGTTTCAATTTGTGTCTTTTCACATAGGTCGCCGTCGCCAGGACGCTCGTAGTCAGATCATCTCGAGAAATGTCGAATTGCAAGTTGGGTCCGTTCAATTGCTCCAACAGCTGCGTGGTGGATTTGGCCGAAGTGTTGGTCAAGAAACGAATCCGACGTCCACTTTGCCGCAGTCGTTGCAACGCTTCTCGGGCACCAGGAATTGGCTGATCACCCACGTGTAGTGTTCCCGACAGGTCAATCAAGACGGCCTTGATCGTGGGCGATGTCATGGTCCGGCAAGGAGCATAGGTTTCAATAGTGTATCAAGTAGGGATGACGGAAGGAAGATTCTTGTCCATCACTGAAGATCCTTCAGAGGGAAAAAGCATTGAAAACCATCGTGTGTTTCCATTGCGACGTCGAAAAAGTTACTACCGGTACTGGCTAACATCACATACCGTAGAATACTCCGGACTCCGGAGTACCGGTATGATAGAAGGTATGGTGGTAGCAGAGATAGTATCCTCGACTTGTTCGACTCACCATCCAGTTGAATGTCACTGCCACGGTCGTGCACAAAACGATAGAGGGGAAAAGGTTCAAAAATAAAACGAGAAGGGAAACGGGCGCTTTGTACGACAAGTACGACAGTAGTGAAGAAGAGATAAAATAATTATTGTGGGAAGAGTTTCGAAGTTCTTCGGTCGTACAAAACCGTCATCATCATCGACGTTGTAAAAAAGTGCAACACAATGGTTTACTTTGTTCGCTCAGAAAAGAAAACCAGTAAAATAATATAACTGTAAATAATAATGGTACACAAAGAGAACATGACTACTTGTTTATCTGTTCAGTCATCATTTTGTCTCCAATTTTTGGAACTTCTCTCCTCCACAATTCAAGTTAGTTGAAATTTTCAACAAGAAGAACCCTGACGTCAAAAATCAGATTCACTGTCAGAAACCAACCCATGATATTTCGTGCAAAGAACACTAACAGTAAATATAACAAAGGCAAACACCACAAAAACAAAAACAGTCAAAATAGTATCACCACCACGACTCTCATGACCGGAGTCTTTGTCTGTAATAATAGCGATCCATCAAAGAAAACCAACTGCAAGGAGGATTTGTTTCCATCTTCCTCGTATCCCGACGCCATGACTGAGACACCCACTCTGTCGGATGTCACAGAAGATGATGATGTTATCAGGCGTCCCGACATTTCGGTAGAACGGGCTCTCCGCAACGCAGCAGACGGAGTACAAGATTTGGCCACCGTCAAGTCCAAAAGTCGTCTAGTACAATCTGAACATTGGCATCAAGTGTATACCGATCCTGAAAACCTATCCACGATGGAACAGGGTGGGGCCATCTTTTCCTTTGTTTGCAATCATGAGTTGACCAACTACGAAGCCTCCATGGTCGACGCAGTCATCAACTTGAGTGCATTCGAGGATGAACAAGCCGAGAATGGTGTGCCTTACTTTGAATATGCTGAATATGAGAAACAACGTCGTCAAATCGAAGCCGAAAAAGACCGCTCCAAGAGGAAATCTGAGTACAGCAATTCGTCGTCGCCATCGTCTTCATCATCATCCTCGCTCTCCAAACATTTATCGAAGACACATCCCAATTACACCTTTCTATTGGCGCGGTGCAGCTACTTGTTGACAGGCTTTTCATTGGACGACTTATTGGCCAATCCCCAAATCATCGCCACGTTCGACTACCAACAATCGTGCCAACCATCTGGCACCAAGATTTGGGATGATTTCGACAAGATGGATACCGACACCTTTCGCATGACCAAACCAATCATCCCGTACATTTACAGCTTTACGGTACAGTTCCATGTCAGTCGCGTCCACGACCCCAAGGAGTTACAGGAGCTCTCAAGAGTCTTGCACATTCCTGTGGACGGCGTCATTGTCTTGGAGCGTACCAAACGATCCAAACCGCCCAAGGAAGACGCCACCCGTAAAATCAAATCCGTCTTGGTATATACCGATCTGGGAGACGGCGTGGTGTTGGTGACGCATCTTACGATTTTGCTCCAAGTGGGTCTACCCGAAGTCATTGAGCGCATCATCGGTACGATTGGTCAGTGGGGATTGGGCGAAACGGCCGAAACAGCTTGGCGGACGCGTCACTACCTCCAAACGAGATTGCCCTACGCCTCCGACAGCTTTTTGGATGCCAATCAGCAAGAATTGAAGATGGTAATGACCGAAAAAACAGTGGAGCACAAGGATTCGTTGTCGTTCGACGACGAGGACGATGATTTCTTTGATGCAATGGACGATGGCGGAGCCCACGATGTGGTGTCGGGAGTGGCCAATCTGGTCGTGAACTAAAAAGAAAAAATTTACCATAGCGCTCGCCATGGATTCTCAACGTCTTGAACAGAGCAGTTTCAAAGATGTGTTGCGTGGAAAGGGTCAACTATAGTTAGACCCGCAGTTACGAAGATACAAGAAATGTATGTAATTTGATGTTTGTGGTTTCGATCATGCACATTTGCAGCAGAATCAACTTGTGAATTGAATAACGAATTCGTCGCAGTATCGACTTGGGTTATTATTTCTGTAGAGCTACTTCCGCTTGCGACACGGCCAAGTTTTGGACCACGGTAGCAATATTCTGCACTGCAGTTTTGTTGGCAGTGCCCATGTGATTAAAGTAGGCCTCCACCGTAACTCGTTCGCTCGGTACTCTAGCCTGCTCCAATCCTGCCTTCCACTCGTTGACCAGTTGGCCGTTCCCAATCAGATGATAATGAGTGTTTTGAACGCTGCAAATATTATCCTTTTGGGGTTTCAACAACGCCTCGAGCGTGTCTACGGAACCCGACAAGCGTCCTTGTTGGCTAGTGATGATGGGCTTCCAGTGAAATCGCATCGGGTACTTTTCGACAAGCCGGTCTAAGTCTTCTTTCATGGCTATTTCTTCCGGCGTACGAAAGCTGGCTAGTAGCTCTATTGGCCCATCAAACGTATCGATACTTTGCAAAAGCACTTCACTCGCACCAATACAGGGCCCAATGCCCACTCCGGTCGAGATCATGACGACACGCTTCGTGCTGGGGACGTCCTCACGTTGCAAGTGAGTTAGAATACCTTCGACAATGGGGACTTTGAACTTGCCTCCATAACGGACCGGTGTGTTGACACTTGCAGTGGCCATGACATCGGATTTGTAGCCTACTCGTTTGATCAAAATATCAAAACTGTTTGATCCACAACGAGACACGGTGTATGGACCCCGCATCCATCCGTCGTTGGCCTCCAAATCCTTTTGTGTCTTTTCGGTCATGACAAAAAACGTGTTGTCGTCTTCTTCCTGAACCTGTGCCTTTGAGGGTGGCTGAATTTCTAGCGCCAGGACATTTCCAGGTTCATAATCTAGAGGCGTATCTTCGTTGACCTTGATGTGAAGCAGAAAGTTGTCCTTTCCCACTTCCTCCACACGCTCCAAGATGGCATTTTGTTTGTCGTACTGCGGGGCGTTCGCAAACAACCGTGTGCCAGTTCCTCGTTGAATAGTTCTTTGACTGTGAATTATCCCCAATGAGAGTGATGATGGGGAAAAGGCATCGCTACCGGCGAGTAGCAGCAGAAACGTTGTTATAGGACGCTTCATCGTTAGCTTTTCTATTCATACCTCAGTGATTGTATGAGACCACGGACCATTCTACTCCGGGATACAAGAGGCGCACCGTAGAAGTGTGTCGGACTACCAGCATTGAAACGAGTTGCTGATTCATTCAGTCATCGTTTTCTTGGTCCTTCGATCGGCATCTCATTTTTGAGGGATTGATGAAGGTGGTGTGAAGTTTCGAAGTTTTCAACTGCCACGCAAAAAGTGCTAGCCAAACTAGAGGGGGGGGATAAATGTATTGCCCCTACCATTGTCAAACACGTGGAACGTTCAACAAGGTCAAGATCATTTTCTACTACTAACTGTAAGTACTAGTAGGCAAGGGGGAAGCTTTTGTTCCTGCTGTTGAATGCCTGACTAACCCCAACAGGACATGACTGCAATCATTGTGGAAGTTGTGACCAGTGTCACGGCAGAGTGGCTTCCTCGTGAACACAAAAGAAACCATTCACTGTGAAGTGAGCGAGGTGAAGGTCGAGGATGATGAAATAATGCATTTGCATGATTCCTGATAGAGTTTTAGTGGACACTGCCATTCTGCGGAGGAAACAAAATTGTAACTCAGCCAAGTTTGAAGTGTATGGTACGATATTATTTCATCAGAAATGCTGCTGGTGCTTTATATGGAAGGTTTCTTTTACATTGACAATCAACACATTTTGGGTTGCAACAGGTAGAATTTATCAACACATCCGACCTATTAATGAGGTTATTGCTGCCTTCCTAGCATTGTTTTGGAATATCGTGTCATATCTGACATTTTTAGTGGTTTGGATGTTTCCTCCATTGTGCGGATGGAAATTTGCTACATGGCTTGCCTTAGCCTATTGGAGACAAGCCAACCTCTTGGATCTGGAATTGGTGGCAGCTGGTACCGGTAGTTGGATAGCCTCTAATTACTTACTCGTTACATCTGAATTTGATTATTTTTCCCCCATACCTTTTCAATTTATAATGCATCTGCAATCTATTCTTGTGCGGAAAAACGGTGCTTTTAGTACTCAATCCAATGTTTCTATCGTGATTGAAATGGTACTTCATATCATTTGCTTGGAATGATATTCAAAGCAGTTGACGAAGACATTCAGAGTGTCTATTTGGATGTACGACTAGTAGATAGTAGTCTACCGGGAGTTGCTGGCTCAAGTTGTCATATGATTGATGTCGATGGCCTGGCTGGCTGGGAAGGCGCGAATGTGCGCACACTTCACACAATGAAATTTGACGCCACCCCTTCCTGCTGGAGTACATGCTTTTTAACTCCCATCGAAAAAGCTGCGTGGTTTTTAATCCTGTCGTTCGGCTTGCCAAAGCTGCTGGTGTTCATTTTTCTCTGGCCAACGACAAACAATCTTATTATAGCTCCCGACCACACTTCATTCTACCCTACTCATCATACCGTGTAAGTATTCTAAGGAGTGTCTGGGTCAGGAGGAAGGAATCGGTTGTTTCAGTGGTCGGGTGGAGACTGCAGAGGTCAACGCAGCCACCTTCAAAAAGGCTTCCTTAGAGAGAGCTAGTTCGGATAACTTCGATTTACGATTGGTGGAAGTGAATGCATGCAACTCATCTCATTGCCTTGTTGTTCATTTTTTCTCTTTCTCCTTCACGAACTTTGTTGCGCGCTTTTTTAATGTATGTAGAAAAAAGACAAATCAACGAACGAACACTATCTCGAGGTACGCCATGGATGTGGACGACAGCGCTTCAACAGAAGAGTTCGTGGTCGGTTCGACTGTCACCATTTCTGGATTGACCAGTGACAGAGGGAAGCGATTGAACGGCGGCCACGCAATGGTTGCACAAAATCCAGTAACTGCCAATGGCACCACACGGTATCCTGTGTGGGTCTATGCCTTGGCTAGCAACAATTGCGATGGCTACACAATCCTTTCCACGCCCGAAACAGTCTCTGTGAAAGGCTCCAATTTGCAACTTGATATCGGGTATAACGATAGTCCCCAACGACTCCAGTGGACTGAGAAGGTACGCAAACACAACCAAACCCCGTTACGAATGGCACGTGATCTTGCCGCAAGTATGATCCAAAACGTACGATCGGAAGATTTATTAGACCCCAATACCAGTATCAAGGATGTTCCTCAATCAATAACGAATCAGCACACAGACAATTTTGGGACTCCCGAGCAACAAGGGACGTCTCCCGTACAAGAAGATTTTTGGACACCTCGACAAATTGAAATTCATGTGGTGTCTTCCAGCGAAAGTGAAAGCAGGGATAGATCCAGCCCAAGCGCCGATGGGAGTACTAGAACAGCCAGCCACAATTTTTTGGTCCCATCAAACAGTGTTGGTGCCGTTCAGGAATCAAACGATCCGGAGCAATCGATTTATCAACCGAACAATCACGAAGTAATTTCATCATCTATGGACTATGGTCTAGAAATCAAAGAGGGAAACACCCCATCAGCTGCGGACTTGTTCGATGATCCAGTTCCCAAACATCATGATCTTGCCATGAAAAGAGTTTCTACTTATGACGCTACTCCCATACAAGAGATATCTCGGAAACGACCGCGAGTTCTAGATGGTTCTGTCGAATCGACCGAATTGGAGTACCAAGGGAAATATCGAGATAACTTTCCATCAACCCAATCGCCAGATCAGAGTTTGGAGGAGGACGAGACCAAAAGGTACATTCCTGGGGCCAACTCCGTCGAAGAATCAAATGACAAGCAGGAATCATACAAGGAGCCACCGCTACTGTCAAATCGTTTGTTCTGGAAGGATCGGTTTTCACAGAAAAAGCTGAGAAGCGCGGACATGGACTTTTTTGAAACAGTTGACAATAGCAATACTGAGGGATGGATCCAAACTAACAGTAAAGACGAAAAAGTGGATTCTATATTGTTGGATATGGAACCAAGTGCGGCGTTTACTCTCAGATTGAACAGGGAACGGCATGACTTGACGTCAAAAGCTGTGCAAGATACAGCATTTGGGAGTGCACTAAAATATTGTACACAAAGTGCAGGTTCGTCAATGCCGGTCGAGGTGCCAACTCCGACCAGCTTATTTAAAGAGCCAGCCATAGTTTCCCCCTCTGCAATGGAACTGGTGGTGGAAGTCAAAGATGAAGCGTATAAAGAAGCAGAAGTTCCCGATGACATCGTCGTGACTGCCCAACAGTGTTTGCCGGTTATTCCTGCCTTGAGCAAGCGATACATGTTTCAAGGCCGCCCAGCATATAGACTGGCAGTACGAAGTGTTGACTCGGATGGTACGTTTCGGGCCTTATTGAGTTGCAAGACCGTTACAAAAATTGATTACCCACTTATGACTTTTCAATTGGTCAGAAATTATTTACAAATTCCAAGTGGATACTGGGCCATCTTGGATAGAAAATGCAGGGAACGGTGCTTTTTTAACTTATCTTGGAGCTCGGAAACGGAAGGAAACGAGAGAAGATTGCCAAGATCGCCCAGAACCAATTAAATACCTACAGGGAATAATTCACGACAGGCCTATTTCTCTGGAGCTCAAGGGAGATGGATTGGATGCATGTCGGCAGAATGCATGGAATGGCAGTGAAATCAAGAACAGGAGGGTTCAAGATGACAAAAGAATGAGCAGTGGTGACCGTGCAAGTGAACGGTGGGACGAGGAATCCCATAAGGAAACCGATGATAGCGATGAAGAGGAGGAACAGCAAAGCGATCCATCTTCGAAGCAGCAACAATGGCTCACAACATTGCCGCCGCTTTTTCCGGATCAGAGTATTGCGGTGGAGTATTCTCCTGATCAACTTGGCCTTGGCCATGGGTCTAGCCTTGACGATTACATCACAAGTGACCATATCAGCTTTTCAAGCGAAGAAATGGGATGTATCGACTTGGGCCTCTATGCCCCATTCATGCGCTCGGACAAAAAGAATCAGTCCCTTTCTGACATCAAGAATTTTATTTGGAGTGGACTGCCTTCAAGTTATCAATTCGAATTCGATGGTACTCAGGATGTCATTCGTAACAGGAAAAAAGTCGCGGATATCACCGAGGACATCACAGGTTCTCCACATGGAATAGCGCGCTCGAACGTTGCAATGTATATAAACGAAACGGGGGGAGATAGGAACCTGAAACAAAGTGTCTGGGCTAATGACTTTGGGGTTGACGGTATTCACTACCTCTTTCATACCAAGAACATCGGAGAAATGAAAAAAGGTGACACGATCGAGCTTCTCATCTCATACAGCGAGTCCTATGACGACGTACGGAGTAGACAAGGATATGGGCAGAACGATTCGATAAAAAGTGATGCTCATTTGCCGACTTACCTTGAACGTCAGTTTGTGGAGCGCTTCAACATGACGGAAGAGATCATGGTACGTACCCGGGAATGCTTTTGATTTTTTTACTCGTCAAACTCGTTCTTACCATCATGAATTTCCTCTTTTTGGCTTCTTTTTAGAATGAAATGGCCGATGTTGATATTCACGCGTTATGCGAGCTATTGATGAAGGTTGAAGAACAAGTCAGCGAGGTGGTGGATGCATTCTTTCAAGACATGAAAGAGCGGGGATCCAGCGAAAAAATACCCAGCTCTCATCTACTTATAGCATTACGTCGAATACATTGGCTCAAGCCAATTCTCGAGCATAAGGCTTCCAACATGGTGGGAAAGTGGGGTAACGATGCAAGCTGGCAGCATGTGTTGAATCATAGCATGGGAAGTGTGAAACTACTGGGAAGGAAGGATTGGCCAGAGATTTTGAATTTGTTGGAAGATTTTTCAAATCAAGGCGAGGCTTTAAAACTTTTATGGGATTCAGTACGACGTGAGGTTATAGACGAGATGTGCTACAAAATACATCCTCACTTGAAGTTACCATGCAGTGAAGATGTTTTTTGTAGCCTTGCCATCAACCTGATCTATGATTTATCCCTGTCGGTGGCCAAACACGAGTGGAGATGGGGGAGAGCACAGCGGCTTGATTTTCTTTTTGAAGCTTTCATGCAACTCGCTACAAGAGCTACTGCAGACATCCGCCACCCTGTTGATGTCAGCAAGCTGACACTGGCACACAACTGCTGGAAACGATACTCTCTTGAAAACAGGTCTATGCTGAAGGATCAGCCCGAAGGAACTCGGTGTATTCTTACTCGTAGGGTAGGGGAAGAAGGAGATTTGGGGAACGACGACCCGGAACCTCTTGTTGTACTTGACGAAATGATCGGCGATCCCAAGCTGTTGAGTGTCGTACACCTCGATTTTTACCTATGCCGGCAAGTCATTTTTGGTAAGCTGGAAATTGGGTTGGCATAGTTCGCCTCTGAACTTACATACATGGTCTCACGCTTTTCTATTGTATTGATAGTTGTCGACGCTTTTGCGAAACGATATTTAGCGGACATGCCATCCTACTCTCTAGAAGTTCTCTGCAAGCAATGCGGCATTTGTGTCCATAAAGCGTCTAGTTATACAAATCGAAGGCTTCATATTGACAGCAACGATGTGCACCCGTTTTTTGGTAGCGTTGAATATCTTCAATACCTAAGGGGACACCATTTAAGAAACCCAGCAGAATCGACCGCAGCTCCGTCGATACCTTACACCCACACTGCATTTCCATCCCAATTGAAGAAGCCTAAGAAACAAACGGTGAACAAACTTATATTCTGGCGTATCGTGTGGGTCGGCCTCCAAGAACTCGGGTGGACGATGGTAAGTACTACTATTCAACCTATTGTATTCATGTATGTAGTTCTCAACGATTTTCGATCGTACACTTCCTGTAGGACCGTGGAAATAGACCGGGCGATTGGTACATTTGCCCTCCAGGGGTGGTGAGAGGTCAAGGTGCTTCCCCGAGGAAGGACTTTTTTGACAGTATTCCGTTAGTCCGAAATTGCCTAGTGTCTGACGAACGTTACTGCTTTCAACCTGAAATCAAGAAGATCGTCAGATTGTTCCAGGAATGTGAGAAAGAACTGCAGGCACTAAAAAGCGGGGAAAAGCAAGGGTTTGTCGTAAAGTTTGCTCAAATCGATGATTTGATATCTTATGTGAAGAACAGGGCAGGGGAAAAAATAGATGGGGCCTCCCTGATATCCTGTTAATTTTCCATGGTTGATCCACTTGCTGCAAGAGTGGACGTAGATCCGTACGTGAACAATTCTTTCGATATCCACCGCGAATCTAGTGAAGAATGGCTGTCTGTCAGGGAGAGTGACCCATAGGACCGACTTTCAAATAAAGCCAAGAAATTCTACTCGGAGTATTTTGGTGGATTCTGTGAAGGCGTTGTATCTGATTCCTGGCCAAATGGTGGTTATTCATGATACAAACCGATACATCAAACTGGCTGTTTGCATACAATAATGTCATATCTACTACGGTAGTATGTTTTGAGGAGATAGAGAATCTTTTTCACAAAGCATTCAAGCTTCAGTTCGTTGCGTCCCTGGGCAATATACGAAGGTGGGAATATCATCTCTTTCACACCGTGTTCGGCACAAACCAACAAACGATAGAAACAGTGTCCACACCGCGTACATACTAAAACGGAGTACCGACCTTTAAGAAGTACTACCCTACTACTGGTAGCTACTACCGGTAACCGTAGAGAGTAGGTACCGTATTCCCGGTGCTGTGGACTGTAGTACCGGTAGTGGTACGGTAGTGTGGTAGACTACCGGTACTACAGTACCGTAACTGTAAGCACGGTAGTAACAGGAACTACCGTACTACGAAAGTAGGTACCTAATAAAAGGTCTGACGTGAGTTCGAGTACCGGTAGTAGTAAAAGAAACTAACTGTAAAACCAACTCGAAAACCATCATCATTCATAAAACAACACCATCTCTTCAATCATGGAAGACATCAGTAACTTGCACCACCAATGAGACGATCTCCATTGTGATTGAGTTTCAAAGGCTCTAAACAAATGTCCTGCTTCTTCTGGCATAGCTGATGCCATGTTGATTGGAGGTTGTGGGTTCCGCTGGAAAAACAAATACTCTGTACTACGAAGCAAATTGTGTCAAGGAAGGACTCTGGTCTTCACCTATGCTTTTATCAAGTGAATTTCAAACTACAGTAGGAATTACTAATGCAGCGTTTCATACGAGTCGCAATGTGAATAGTGCTTTTCCCTCGGAGGGCATCATAAAAAAATGCACACTCAGTCCAAGCAGTTTTACGGACGAGTTACAGCAAAATACATTGCCCAGGCGCGAGAAAGTCCACCGTCAAGCGTCACTTTACTGAGTTGATCCATCGCGTTTGCTTTATTGACAACGGCATAATTTGCAAACAAGAGGGACTGCCAGGAATTGTTTCGGTGGTTTTCCGGATCAGCAATCAAATCCAAGTTTTGAAGAACTGCTACCCATTCTTCCGTTACAAATGTTGAAGTGCGCAAGAATTCATTAACGGGAGACACAGGAATCATCTGAATCCCATGCATGTACTCTCGTTTGTTGCCGAACCAAGTGGTGTAATCCACCTTGTTCTCAAACAAGATACCAGCAACCTTGTTCCCAACGATTTGGGGGTGAATTTTGTTCGAACTTTCTAACAGAAGGTATTGACCCATACTCCGCTTCCCAACTTTCATCATCAAGTTACCAAGTGTTACCAGATCCGAGTCATTAGAAACTGCACCCCACAGGGATAGACTGTAATAAAAGTTCATGGCTTCAGATGTGCTCTCCTGATCTTTTCCGTCAAAAACTGGAACTAATCCATGAGACGACGAATGCCCGGCGAACCAATCGAAGTGGCGAAACAGAGGAAAATGAGGATCCTTCAAAATGTCAGCGTTGGCAGTATCTCGAATGAGCGATGTGATCAGAAGGTTTAGCTCTGGCATTCTGTCCCATCCAGGATCGAGATGCTTAAGAACCGCTGCTGTAAAGATCCAATACTAGAGTGAACGTGATTAAAAAGAGCTATCAGTGAGTTTTAAAGTAAATCTGCCACGGATAATTCCTTTCGTTCACAGCAACTTACTCCATAATGAAAGTGATGGTCATTGTACACTGTATTTCCAAAGTCTACATTGACGTCTCCTCTAACAATGCCTTCAGAGGAAATGACCCCTCTATAAACATCATCGTAGACAAGTGGGTATGAAAATGCATTGCGTAAGAATGCATCCAATGCGTCTTTCAGCTTGTTGAGACAAGAGTCTGCAAGGGTAACATTCGTATTGACACTGGGCTCTGTTGCCAGAAGACACATCGTGGCATATTTTTGAGCGGATTTGCCGGTAAAATAGTAGCTTCCTCCGGTGAGCAGGAAATTTGTGTCGAGGATTTCCTCTTCGAGTATGTCTCCGACTTGGTGTAGCTGCAGTAATCCTTGGTCAGGACTCCTGGGAGCAAAAAATCCATTCACAGGAATGGATTCTACTTCGTTCATGGTCCACAAAGTGGAAGATCCCTCAGTGACGTAAGCTTTCATGTTGCCACGCGTTGCTGAAACGAGAGAAAAACCGGCTTCTGCAACCTGCTCCTTGTCCAACACTTCGTCATGATGTGGAAAGCCCAAATGAAGCAACCCGCTAGAGCAGTCCCCTTTAGTGTTCCAAATAATGCCATAGCTTCGGTCGTTGTAAATTTCCAGTGCTCCTCCTGTCACGATACATGTCCAGTATGGATCAAAGCTGGTTTCGGACACGCCGTCGGGGATCAGTGCAATTCTGATTGTGATGTCGTCGAAAGGAGAAGACGCCCCCAAGCTTGTCAATGCAACAGTAAATTCGATTTCCGTTGATGTGTAAATAACCCATTTTTGTCCCTTGTTGTTGGTGACGAGAAACTTTGTGCCAGAAATGGTTGTGCCTGTAGCAACAGCTTGGTTGTTCACCGTCAAAATTTGGTGTACGGACGATAGCTTAGGAGTCAAACCTTGGTACTGTGCACTAACAAATGGCATTCCTGTAACGAGATCTGTGGTAATGACTCCATCACCGCCTGCTTCTTCGATCTTTACAGTCACTCCGAAAGCATAGTCGTCCCAGTCCACAATAGTATATGTTGGCTCAGTAACAAAATCGACAGCACTGAAGACAAAATCGGAGCCGTAGCCATGTGTATATCCTCTGGGAACTCCATTTTCGCTATCATCAAGAAAAATGCGATAATCACTTGAGTAGCAAACATGCAAACCAAAGTCCTTGTCTCGATAGTAGTTGAAAGTTAGCCGATACGGGTGAGAGTAGACTGGAAAGTTGACATCGCTATTCGGATTGAAAGGATCTGCGGCGATCATGTTTGTCCACCACTGAAAGTAATGTGAATGATTGTGAGGTGAATCGTCTCTACAGACATTTTTGAATCAAGAACAATCTTCTTACCTTGCTCGTGGGAATAGCGCGTGTATAGATGAGGGATTGGTGAATGTGCTTGGGTGGCAGCAAGGTCGCCATACCATCAGTCCGCTCCATAAGGACGCCAAAGTCAAAGGAATTCATGGAGTAGCGGGGAGTAGCTGCACTTGTAGGCACCGGAGTTGGGATGCGAGTAGAAATTAGGGTTGGTGCAGATGTAGGTTTCTTTTTACTCTTCCGTGTAGGAATGGGAGTAGGATTCTGAGTGGGTTGAGGTATTGGTGCGGGGGTGACGGCATTTGTTGGTTCAGATGTTGCTATTAGAGTGCCTCCATTACAAGCGCAGGCACCACATAATTGTGGAAATTGGGTTGCACCAACTTCCAAGCACGCTTCTTCTTCCGTGTATGGCTGTGCCAGGGAGCTGCTGGTTTGTAACCACGTTATTCTCGCCCCACACGAGTACCCACCTGCCACCGCATCCCACACTGTCTCACATTCTTGGCAGCCACAACGTGGGGTATCCCGCAATGGACATTGCTTTGGGTTACAGGCCCCGCATTCCCCTCGAAATTGCACATTAGCTACGAGCTCACAGGCGGCTTTTTCGGACATTCCACTTGCTTGCAACCATTGAATCCTTTCTCCACACGATGGACCTCCTGCTATTGTGTCCCAGGCATCCGAGTCGCAACTTTTGCATCCACAGTGAGCCCCAGGAGATGTAGGGAGTGGTGTGCACACATCGGGGTTGCATTCCCTGCAGGCGTTTGGAAATCTGGATGTAAGGTGAAGGAGAAATTCGTTAGATTTGTTCCCTTGGTGGACTTTTCGGCTCTATCTCTCCCTAGCTAGAAGACTTACTGGTCTCCTCCCACTGCTCGGCATGCTTCCTCTTCCGTGAAGGTCTGTTGTAATGTTGTAGACGTTTGCAACCACGTAATACGTGCACCGCATGTGTGGTCATCAGCGTCGGCCTCCCAAATGTCGTCACAATACGGACATCCACACCGTGGCGATGTTCTGGGTGTACATTGAATGGGACTGCAACTGCCACATTCGGAAGGAAACTCGTTTTGTCCGACTTGGACACAGGCCTGTTCTTCCGTCATGCCGCTCTCGTACACCAAATACGCGATGCGTGCCCCACACGTGAAGGCACCATTGCTGTCAACTGCTAGAGTGTGCCACGCATTGTAGTCGCATTCCATGCACCCGCAGTGTATCCCTGCGTCTGCGGAGACACGGCGAAGGCGTTGGTGGTTGTCTTTGGATCGCAACATTTGGACGGCATTGACTGCCGATGAAAAAATCCCGACTAAAACCAATGCATTCATGCCTAGATTTGTTGCTAACAGTAAGGTGGCGATGAGTCCAGACCCAATTCTCTTCAACATCTTGACAAGCTAAGTGGTTTCGTTTCAGAACAAGTTGAAGTACGTGTGGCAAAACAAGAGCTCTAATCGCTTATAGTTTGCTGTGGACAAAAGAAAATGACATCGGCATGAGTGGGAAGACACTAGAAATTTGGATGAAGAGGACAACCGAGACCCACCAGCTACTAAAAAATCTTCTTGAGAATCGAATCATTTTCCGAGGAAGTTGTGCCTGTCTGGAATATTTGAAGGGTGCCACCGCTTGTGGAGACGTGCTTCATCTTTCTCCCACTTTTTGGAAAAATGAGGCTTTATTATGGTGATGACAAGTGACAAGGCGTAGTGGCGGACGAAAATCAGGCCGAACGGTCAATCCACATTTTATTGGAGTCGAGCGGTTAAATGTAGTACTGCGTATTCCCCGGGGTAGCAGACTCACAGTCAATGGTCGAGTCACTTCTACTAGTAGGATGGCATCCGAAATTTCTTCAGCAGATCCATGCACGACAAGAAAAAGTCGTTCAAAAACATGTTGTTGTTGTTGAAATAACAATGGTAGCAGTCGTTAGGGTTCTATTAGAGAAAACCTTATGAATCATAACCTAACTAACTGTAAAATATTTTCAAAGGAAATCGCAGCAATTTCTCCGTGGCTTCTGATAAGCATGATCGATGATCACAGTCTTATTTGGACCTCGAATCCCATATTTTCCTCCGTCTCGTTTGTATCCGTGTCAAAATTGGCATTAGTCACACTGTGGTGAACCTGAGCGAAACTACCCGTTCTAGCTTTTCGAGCCGACGTCCCATAAAATGCCTGGCGTTGCACATCACTTCTAGCGTTGCTTCCGTTACAAAGTTGGGTGGACGAAGAAGGAGCCGTGGCAGCATGGTGCAGTGGGACCACTCCAGAAGGTGTCACACTTCGGTGTTCTGGATTCTTCGGTGGCGGTGGATGCAGCAATAAAGATTTAGATGTCTGGAATTTTTCTGGAAGTACACAACGTCGGTCGTCATCGCTCCTTTCGACTGACAAGGAATGAAAGGAAATTTCGTCTGAAATGTATGTCACAACTTCAACAGCGCTATCGTATCCGAACGATGTAGTTGGTGGATCGGCCCCAAAATTGGAACTACATATATCAAGTCCAGAAACATCCGAAGACTCTTCAAATACATAGGAATCTACGTCATCGTACTCGGCTTCATCGTCCATGTAATCATCATCACCCTCTGATCCAACGGCTCCATCTTTGTCAAAGCCTTCATACTCTTGCCACTCGTGCTTGTACTTGGAAATATACGCAAGATATTCCTCATGCTCGTCTAGAATCATGTTTTCTACCACTTCATCTTCATCATGGTACACCTTCTCTTCTTCAATATGTCTTAACCACGAAGCTCGTAGGGATATCATGACCATGACGCAAATGGATACAATCAGGAATAATATAAAACCATTGACTGTGCCGGTAAGTGCATTAGTACAGATGGCTTGGTGAGCTGCTTCGACATAGATGGGGTTGATTTTATCGCACTTGAGAGAACGTTCAGCGATAGACAAGGATCTTCGGATGGCAGTGAGCAGTCTTGCTAGGTTTCTTGCAGCTGAAAGCATGCTGGTGAAAGTCTCTTCGTCACCGCACTTGGCAATGACTGTGGAGCGACCCAAGGAGTCGATTAGAGACATTTGTCTCCAAATGTTGTCAATGTGGCCCTGTATTTCCTGGACCAAAGTATCAATTTGTTCCACTGGGTCAGGGCCTTGGCACTGATTCGTATACGCCGACACAAGTTGGAAGGTAGTATCATTTGCAGAGAGATGGAGCGAAAGAATTTCTTGAATGGTCTGATCGGGAGATCCTGTCCGTGAACTAGATAAACAAAGATCTGCAATGAAGAGGTGCGATCAAGAAAAGTGAGAATGACGTGTTGATGGAAAGAAACTTCTTGCCAGCGAAGTAGGTTGTCGGCTCACCAGTGCCAACCATGGAGCCCATCGACGCAAACACGACCACCATCCAGCAAGCGATCGAGGCAAGGATCAACAATGGGAGCACAATCCAGGACATGGTTCGTTGGAACCGAAAGTCAGATTTTTCTTTCCAGGCCATGACAACTCCAAGTATGGAAACAGCAGAAAGAACACCAATTGCAAATAGAAGAGCTGGGATCGCCCACATATATTTTTCTGTCGTGTCGACTGACGCCTCAAAGTTGGTGACACTAGTATCGACCCTGTCAACCAAATTGTTGCCCGCGGCAAGTTGACTGGTGACTTCCTCTTTCAATCCATTGTATTCGTCCGCCACACTTCTCACAATGTTGCTCAAGTCTACTCCGAGATCTGCCTCAAAGGCATGTGCTGGTACTAACGGGCAAATTACGGCAAGATCTGTAGGGGTGGAATCCAAAATCTCGGCAGCGCTCCTTGAAGCTGTCTCAATAGAATTCAAAGATGCCTCAACTTGATCCATGGAGTCTCGAATGCTCTAAGGAAACATAGCAACAAATGAGCACAGTTGATAGGTTCATGGTCGTTAAATCTTCCTACTAGAGTCTTTGCTATCCAACTTACCAAAATAAGCTGTTCGGATCCATCGGTGGCTTCTTTCATTGGACCATAGGAAAATATTAGTATCAGCGGTACACAGAGCAAAGCAATCGATGCAAAGATTACAAAGCAAATACGAGTTCGATTTTCTCGTGGATTGATTTTTGCAGCTACTCGTTGACTTTCCAGGGAGCGAAGCTCGTTCCCATCTCCGTCGCTATAGGACTTCGATATCCAACCACTACTTCTACTCAGGCTCCCCGTGGACTGTTCGTCATCGGGGTCTGTCACTGAGGCTACAAGGTTCATTTCGTCGTCGTCGTCCTTGATTTTGGGTTGCCGTCTCTTTTCGCGACTGAATTTGCTGTCTTGTCGTGAGAAATCAGTAAAGAATGGTTTGCTGCTGTTAGATTCCACACCCGACGACTCCGACGTCGAACTAATATCATCTCGTGTATCACCGAATTGCTTTTCGCCTTCATCGTCGGATCGGGCCGTTACAAAGGCCCTTCCTGAGGCGCAACCCACTTGCTTTCCCTTAAACTTCAGTACCAACAATACAAAGGCCCAAAACACCCAGACAATTACGAATACTGAAGCAACCGCCATGACACCATTCACATATTCTACTTGTTCTTCTCTTTCGGGAGAAAAGACATACGAAAAGTTTCCATGGTGTCGAATGTTACGTGGGGCACGAAGAATGGCACCAATGGTTGCCGCCGGTGGAGGCTAATTGATGCACCGGAGCCGCGAAAAAAAGAAGTAGGATGAGAGAATGAAACAAGCATCTTCCCAGATGAATATGTCATCACTTACCGATTGGTATATTGGTGCGAGATAAGATGAAGGTAATGACATGGTGCGATTTGTACTTTACTTTGTTCTTGAATAAAAGTATCTGCAAACGGTGGACTTCACAGAGAATGAGGATCAATGAAGGCCTCCTGAAAGTATGTTGGAAATGCACGTCGATCGAGGAGTCGTTCCTGTTGACGTTGACAACACACTACTGGAAACAGAATGCCTCCAAAAATACGGAAGCCTGCTGCTGGTGGTTGGTTGTAGTTGTCGAATACCCACCTCCACTAGCGAGTGAAGATTCGACTCCTACCTACGGAGTAAACGGGGATGCGTGAGGAGGAACGAAAATCCATCCAGCAATTTTTTTTCCTTGACTGGGTTTTCGAAGCTGGTGATCGCCGATTCCAAAATGTGGGACGATTTTCGCATAGTTTGAAATGTGGACTGCATTCGCAACGAATTCGTTATTTTATACATACTACGATGGATCGCGCGCTCCCGTCAATGTTTTCAAAGCAAAGCTGCGAATCCATGAAGATGCACGACTGGGAACCTCGATCTGATAGCGTCTTACGTCTTATCACTGTAAACTATCGATCGGTAAAACTTCCATACTACCGTAACACCGTACGTAGAACTATCTACCGGTACCTAGGTACTAAACTCACTGTCAATTCTTCCTGTAGTAGACTACGTAGACTACCTCGTACAGATCAAAGTCGGACGTTTCTTTATTACTGGAGTAGTATAATGCCTTCAAACCTTCTGTATCTACGGTACTTGTTACGGTTGTTACTCCCCACCTTCGGTAGTATTCGGACCAGTAACCAGTACAACTTATAACTATGGTAGACTCTTTGCTTACGATAGACGGGAGAGCAAAGGACAATTTTGAAGTATTGGAAATGTCACAGATTTCAATTAAAAATTCGAATAATCGCATCGTCGTTACAACATCATCATCACAGTCAATACTTATTACTACGTATTATTCAAAAATCCCACCTGTGGCTGAACGGGGAGACGAGTCATCGTTGTCGTCCTCTCGGCTTGAGACACTATCATTCAAGACGGGCGCATTCATTTGGCCTGTCGTTGGTGTCTTTAGTGCATCTTCGCTCAAGTAAAACCTGGCAACCGGTTCAGGACGGGCATCTTCGCCCAAATCAATACCAAAGAAGATGATGCCCTGAACGTAGATTATGCGTTTTTGTGAGCGTCTGTCATCCAATGGAATGAACTGCTCTTGAATGGTGCCAATGTAGGTCCGTTTATCCTCGTGACTCAGCCCTAATCCTTCGCTATAGACGGATCCCGGAGCTGATCGACCGGCACCAAATAAGGAGACTTGCATCGAAAGTTCATAGTCCCCCTCACTCGATGTTTGAACTTGAAATCGACCTCGCAAAATCTTGTTTACTCCCATGGCACTGAAAGTATTGTTGGGAAAAAAGGTAACGGGCATGGAGCGAATGTCAACAGGTTGATTGCATGTTTGGTCTTTTATCTTTTTAGATTGCAGGAGAGGCTCAATCATCAGAATAAACTTCTTGTCCCAAAAATCCGAACTTTGAATTTTGGATGCTGATGATTCACTTTCCATGCTGTCACGACGTTCGCCAAGAATGGAGTACGTCGACAGAGACTGTTCCATGTGGAACTGTCCTACTATTTCACGATTGGAGAACGAGGGGTGTCCTCGTGGATGAAGATACTTGCCTTTTTGCACATTTCCTAGGAGGGCCAACAGCCGATTGGTCTCTCCTCCCGGTTCTGCGTTGCCATTAAACGTTTGCCCCCCGTCGTCATAATATCTTAGACACCCTTCCAGGACTAAATCAAATTGTGGTCCAAAATATTGACGATTCATGGCCAACACGACCTTGGTACCGTTGGAACTGCTGCTGTCGTCCATGAGCCTCCAGATGCCTGAAATCCATTTACCTTCTTTGTATCCCTCGTTGCATTGCTTAAAGGTACCGTCCGGATTGAGCTTGAGTAAAATTTCGACGTCTTTATTTGTATTCTGTTTCTGATTTTTGTCTCCTGCCAGCAATCTTTGTAGTCGCGACCGAATATCCGGCACGTTGGGCAAAGACTCCGTCCGCAATTTCCATATTCCAGGCAACCGCTGTGACAGTTCCGGCGAGAAAGAGAGTGAGGTGTGGTAGCATAAAAGTAAGAGCAAGAGAAAACTCAGCACGGGCACTCTTCTTTGGTGTAGCAGTAATTGATGGAACATTCTATGGAAGTTAAATCTCCTGTCTCTTTCGAAAGATTGCTCTTGGGGATGGCGGTTACGATTTCTGAGAGTTGTCGTCGCATCAGGACAGCACTCTTTTGTTGCTTCGTTAGATCCTTGATGCGGCCAGAAATTTCACGTCTACAAAGATTCTTGCTGTTGCTGTGATTTGAAGAATGAGAAATATTACGTTGCATCTGTCTTGCGAACGATTTCGGATGAAAACAACAACAACGACAGTATCCGCATCGTATTCAATTCTTGTGTGTTTTTTTTTGACGCAACAGGTTCCATTCCATTCACAACAGTCATCAATCAGTCCTATGCGGGGGAATTATCAAGATGATACGGAGTAATAATATTATTACAGTTATTATTTATTAATATAACAGTAATATATTATTCGGACATGTTCGACTCCTTCGACCGTTTGTCGGACATGTTCGACTCCTTCGACTCCTGCGACACTAGCCATGTTCGCCCTGCCACGTATTTTCAATTTTTCCGGTGCGAGTTCAAAACTTCTTTTGGCGAGGAGGAAGATCTTTTACTACTATTGGTACCTGTACGTAGAATGTACGGCATTACTACGAAGTCGTTCACAGTCAAGTACCGTACATACGAAATACCGGTGTAGTCAACTGTTTTTGCAGGGAAAATGCCTCATTAGGTGAACGAGAGTATTTCATTGACTGTGAAGAGAGTACCGGTAGTCTCTCTACTACCGGTATGATAGAGAGAAGCTGCCTTGATGAATATTACCGAAGAAGTATTGACATGTGAGTGTATTGACTGTGAGCAACAACTCCTCTGTTTATCTCACGAACTCTTGTGAATACAATTGGATGTATGATTTACGAAAAAGAGAGGATGAATTCAATTGTCATTACTCCCGTACTATTAGCTGTCCTCATCTTCCTTCAAACCTCTACCGACATTAATCTCAAGGCACGGTAGCAACAGAAAGGGTGGTGAGTGATGAGATCTCTATCAAGCAGCGATAAACCAACCTTGACCTTGGAAGGTCCGAATTGGAGATCCTTGTTGGAGATGGAACCTGAGGACGAAGATCCTTCAAAAGAAGATTTACATTTCCGGAGTTGTCACAGAGAGCAGTGCGACCTTCTAGCTGCAGTTAAGCAATCGGGTAGTAACGAAAGGTCGAATCGAAAAAGTCGGCGGACAAACTTGCGAATATCTTTCGGCAACGTTCATGTGGTGCACTTCTGGCCTCGGTTAGGGGATCATCCATACGTATCGGCAGGTTGTCCCATCGCTCTAGGAGATCCCATCCACAGCAATGGCAGCAAAACCGTCGTCCTAGATGTCGAATCGTACGAGCAGCGACGACCCTCTCATCAACGACGGCCGTCGCGACAGTTGCGAATTCCTCCCCAGGAACGCCTCAACATGTTGCTGACCATGGGGCATTCTGAAGGCGAAATCATGGGGTACCTACGGGACATTCAAATCCAGAGGAGATCCTTGCGACAACTAACACATAAAAAATTACTTGACGATTACTATGGAGCTTTGGCTTTGGCAAAACCAATCGATACTCAAAAGTCTCTACAAATCTCGAGCAACGACAGTTTTCTCAATCTCCACATGCACAAAGAGCAAACTATATAATAATTGATGCATTACAAATATAAAGCTAAATTTGATGCCCGTTTTGGCTTCCCTCAACAATCTCGGAGAACTATGTTGCCGTATCACTCTCGTGCTCAGCCACTGTGACGTCGGCTTTCCTTTCTGCGCTTGTCTTCTTTCTCCATCTTCTGCAAAAAACCAGCCACGATGTCCTTGCCCCTGGCTTCCCATTCTTTGCGGTTCTGCTCGGCATATGTCAAGTACTCTGCAGAAGATACTCCAAAAACACCACAATCTTTCAATTTTTTGGCCAGAGGAATAATGTAGAAGTCAAAAAAACCAATCTCACCCTGATACCAATTTTCAGAGGGGTCCTTTTCAGCCCTGCCACCTCTATAGGCAGCCATACATTCAAAGAAGAATCGTTCATTCCACTTGACATACACATTCCAATGTTGCATGGTGTGAGCCACATCACTGGCTTGAATGAGGTGCTCCAACACGATGGTAGCTTTTCTATTGACATTTTCATCTAAAGAGGATTCCAAAACAGCTTCGTTGGCAAAGGCTTTGCTCCAGCGTTCCTTACGGAGCAAAGCAAGATCCTTGTCCATGATGTCTGTAGCTAGGACAATATTCACCAGCAGTTGACGGAAACGGAATAATTCAGCTTCGGTAGAATAGATGGCTCTACGTAAGTCTTGGAACCTGCCATCCATCAACAGGGTCCAGGCAAGATCTAGAGAGTTCAATTCTGCAGTAGAACAGCTATACATTGCTGTGAGAGGGTCCCTTTCCTTGACCAACTGAGCATTGGGTACACCTGGATGGTCAACATCATGAATCTGTTAACAAGTTGGGGGGCAGAAAAGAAGGTCAGCATCAACTAATGGTGCAACGCAATCATTGAAAGTCGTTGGAAGTCTTACCAAAGCACTTAGCAGAACTGCGAACTGAGTCAAGGGATCTGAAGTGATCCCAAAGGTGTAGTCATGTAAATCTTCACCAAGGGAAGGATTTGACAGATCGTTATTTGTGGCAACATTGTCAGGGGCAACAATGCGGCTCAGGAGTTTCACAACAGACATGGTAACATGGGTTGCATGTTGGAAGTTGTGAAAAGGATTTTCGTTGTATAGCGCAGCAAGGTTGAAGATATATTCTCGGAGCTGTTCGGTGATCTTTGCATCCAACTCCACCTTGGTGAGCTGGTGAGGTGACACCTTGGCATACTTTGGGAGACTGACAATTTCTTTGACTTCATTCAGAGAGGTTCCTCCAGCTAAGAACTCTTGTTCCAGGTCTAACATGTGCTGCAGGGATGCAACTTTCACTTTTTGCAATTCACGGTTTGCTACAACCTTGACCAACGCACTCTTCATGATGTTGAGATTCCATTCAACAAGCCGTAGGGTCTCATCATCAGTCCGGTTCACTTCTACTTGATTTGTATGGATGTGTTTATCCCCAAGGCCAGAACTTACTGTGCTGGCAGTGTCGGTAGGGGTGGAACCTGTACGACTACTTTCATGTAAGTCAGCGGCTGTAATTTGCAGCCAATATGTGTTGAGGATGCCTTTTCCCTTGGCAAGAACCTTTTCCTCACGGATTGTGACCCAATGAGACTTGCCTGAATCAAGCAAAAGATCAACAGTCTCTTGTGACATGTGAACTTGATCAGGAAGACCAGTGGATTCCATTCTTGCAGCAGTGTTGACAGTATCCCCAAAAAGTTGAAAGCGCCCTCTTTCACCACGGAGAACTCCGGCAGTGACAGGGCCAGAATGCAAACCAGTTCTTAACCTCAAGTCTCCTGTCCCTGGTCCTAGTTCGTATTCCAACTCCTTAACCAAAACCTTGAAGGTGTTGAGACATGCAACTGCAAACTTTGCGATTACCACTGAATGATCATCTCTCTTTTCAGGAAGTCCGCACACAGCAACATAACAGTCTCCGACTGTCTCAACTTTGAACACACCCATGCGTTTAGCCACTCTGTGCAAGGAACATGTGAGAATCACAGCATATCAAAACATCTGGGTCTGATTCCTTCTGTGCTTACCTATCAAACCGTCTGTAGATATTTTCCAGGAGAGAAAAGACCTGAGTAGGTTCTCTGGTTGAACTCCAAGCTGTAAATCCAACAATGTCGGCAAATGAAATCGTTGCTCCAGGAAACAAATCAGCAATGGGAGCACTTGAGGTTTTCGGTGTTTTCTTTGTACAGTCTCCTCTCATGTAGTTGTTCCATTCATCCTTGGTAAATGTTTGTTCTTCTGGATCCTCAGCCTCGTTTTCCTCTTCAGATGTACTGTGTTCTGCTTCTTCTTCAATTTGTTGCATGATACGGTCATGAACTTGTTGTGGGAAAAGGGATGCCACAAGCTTGTTTGCTCTGCTGGCAGTCTTCTTTTGATGTTCCATTTGTTGGGAGATTGTCTGCATTTGTTGATCGATATCTTGGAGATGTTCTTTGTTCTGAAGCTCTTCCCTCTTTTTACCAATCCAGCAAAAACAGACCCCCAAACAAGGAATACCTACAATGGCCAAGATCAAAATTATGAAGTATGGTGTTTGGTAGAACTTCAGTTCTTCCATCTTTGGTTTGCAGAAGTATTGACCATGCTCCGTACATTCCATGTCACTTGGACAGGCATCACACGTTGCAGGGAGAGCATCCGCAAAATACTCCACCATCACATAGTAGCTGTTGCCATTGTCACGGAATCGCGATGAGAAGGCAATCTTGGTTCGTGCACCGCCAGAACTTTGAGCCCAAGAGTATTCGATCCAGTGGCCACCTCGATCGATTTGTCCAACGAGGCGGTCGTGCAGATCGCGTCCACGAATGGAGGTGATGTTTTGAACATCAAGGATTTCTTGCCAAGTCAGACCAACGTATGACAAATTCGCTCCATGAGCGACACAACAGCCAGACTCATCGCGATGAGTACTCAGTTTTTCGGATGAGTTGTAGCACTGCGACTGGTCTAAAGCAAAAACCATAATATGGAAGTCGTTGACTTGGTACAAATCATTTCCTGCTGAAATACTTGAGAAAACGTCATGGATGCTCACATTTAATGGTGATAGATTCGAAAGTTGGACCTTGGTCTCACTGGAGGCGAGGACAAGGTCACCAAGCCCTTGTCCGAGGATTGCTTGTGAGTTTATCTCACTGCACCTGGATCCATATTGGCTGGAGCAAGGGATTGGGTCTCCATTCTGCTGGCTACCAGTGTCAAGCTCGCGTTGAAGTGGAGCTCGTTCGTGAGTCAACCCGACGCCTCCATAGAAACTTCTACCATCCCTGGTCAATTGAAAGATGAAAGCAACTTTCTGGAAGAGCTCGTCATCAACTCCGGGATCAGTCCAGTCATATAAGACGTAACCTCCGCCCATTTGGGCAGCTTGTCGGAATTTGTCATGCAATTCCCCTCCATCAATTTGCATAACTCCTGCCGCAACAAGAATCTCACTCGCGTTCATACCTACAAACTCAGGAACTCCACCATGGGCGACACACGTTCCATTGAAATCGTACATGAAAGCATATCCCCATCCACCAACTTTGAATTGCGGGTCATTGGTGATGCCATCAAAGACTCCAACAAGATCCATGGATGAAGAGAGCCCGTGAGAAAGTGTATGACTAGTAAGCTGTAGGGTATTTCCGAAGGAACAGGGAAGATTGTATCCAGGACAAGACATATTCTTTGCTCCGGCAACTGCTCGATTCGCAAGATCCGTGGCATAATCCCCAGGAACTATATCGCCCATGATGAAGTTATAACCACTACCCACAAAGTATTCCTCTCCTTGGAAAACAATCTTGACAACGAAGGCAATCTTGATGTATTCAGGCTCATCGACCGTGTTCTTCCAAGGATATTGGACCCAGCCATCTCCGGCACCCTCAGCAGCATTTCGGAGAGCCGTGTGCAGGTCTGCTCCTTCTTGAGGATCACGGTTGAGCTGGGGAAAGATGTACGTCAAGTCTTCTCCAGCAAATCGACTCAAGTGAGCGTGGGCCTTCAAACGTCCATCGTAGTGGTACATGAAGAGGTAGTGCCCTCCCTCCACCACGAATTCCTCTTCATTGAAAGAGATTTCGTAAAGTGCTTCTTCGAATTGCTCGATCGACAACGCCTTATTGAGACGTGTCTCGGCCTTTCCTACGAGAGAGAGGACATTGTTGATGCTACACCAAGAATCGTACTTGTCTGTGCAGGGCAGTTCCAGTGGTAGCTGCAAGTCTGCATAGCCAACTCCAATGTAGTATCGGTCCAACATACCAGTTACAAAGGCAATCTTGTTAGAAATTTCAGCATCTGCCTCCTCGCGCCACATATACTGAACCCAATCGCCGCCGTTGTCGGCAGCTGCCATGAAGCGATTGTGTAAATCACTAGAAAGAGAAAAACCGATTCCCATTTCCCGGTAGATCTCTTCGAGAGATTTGCCAACAAAGTCAGGATTTGCTCCGTGCGCCATGCATTTTCCAGTCAAACGATCAAAAATGAATGGATAGAACCCCGTTTCCATGTCATACTTTCCCCCGTTGACTTCTGGAAAGGCATCGTTAGGGGCTAAGATAAGCTTCTGGGCGATTTTCTTGGCCGATTCGGTCGCCAACCATTGCGAGTTGACTCGAGAGCAAGGAGCATCATGGGAGGCGTCGCAGGAGGTACGAGCAGGGCCCGTAATCTCACGAGCCAGCGCTGTTGTTACGCAAAGAGCCAACAGCAGGAGACAAGAAGGGGCGGGGGATTTCATTCCCTTCATTTGTTGTCAAGGTTGTAATTTCAAGTCGTTGGATGTCTTCAGAACCCAAGCGTTCCAAAATAATGTCCAATAATATTGGTCCCGGTTTGTTGTAGAAGTCTCAGTTCACTGTGATCGGTATTGATGAAGTCATGAAACGACAGTCATACCATGAGAAGGATCGTTTCGGTCTGGTTCGAACGAAAGAGTCACAAAAGTGCTCACCTAAGGTGTGGAAACGTTTCAAATCTTCACTGGAGCCTCTTCCCCGGTTAAATCAAAATTTCTTATTTGATTGTTGAATAAGGCGTACGATGACCGGATTGACTGGTTTGAAATGGCACGAAAGTCAAGAAATGGGGCAGATTGTGACTTGATACTGAAGAAATATATGCCTGCAAGTTGTGCAGCGATTGGCAATTTACTGTTAAAAAAATGGAAGTCGTGAAAACGTCGATGAGAAGGATCCGGTACGATAGAGAGAAATGGATTGATCGATTTGACAGCGTTTTCGAAGTGTGGGGAAAAGATCGACCGAAGTGCCTGCATAAACGATCCCTTCTTCTCTTCGACGTATTTCATTTAAAAATCGCGATGACCAATAGGACTTTTCCGATTCTATCATATTTGTGAAAACAATTAAGTTTTCGATTAATGATCTCCCAGTTCTTTCGCAAGCCTCTAAGTTTTTATTCTGTGCCAGAAAATGACTCCACGACTTCCTAAGCCCCTGAAATACATCCCTGGTAGCTGCAGGCTAATTCACAGTCACAATTCATAAAAGCTCTTTTTTTACTGTGAGAGCTACCGGTATTTTCTCAGCTCTCTTAACAGTAAGCTTTACTACTACCGGTAGCTAGAGAGCTACGGTATCTCTCTACCGTATGTACTCTCTACTAGCTACCTAGAGTAGGTACCGGTACCACTAACAGTAAGCTACGGTAGCTACTAACTGTAAGTCGTGGGATAAAATAAAAAATAGAGAAAACAAAACCCCAAATTATCAATTAATTCAGTTGTTTTCTTTTCTCCGTCTGCCATCATTTTTTATTAGGGGAAATTGCAATCTCGACACCGAAGCCTTATCTCGACACGGGCATTACTATCTCGACACGGGCATTATTATCTCGACACCGTGCCACTATTATCTCGACACGGGCATTATTAGCTCGACACCGTGCCACTATTATCTCGACACCATAAATTCCCCTCTGTTATTTCGACACCATGTACGTCATTATTTCGACACCGAAAAAAACCCTCTTGTTATTTCGACACCGTAAGAACCCCTCTATTGTTACTTCGACACCGTAAAAACCCCAATTTTTTATTTCGACACCGTGGCCACTGTTTTCTCGACACCATCCTTTTTACCTTTTTACTATATCGACACCATAGCACTACTACTTTTACTACGTTTCTACCACAGAGTAGTTACCGAAACTGTTACAGCCACTACAACTGTTACTGCTACTACCACCAAACCATAGGTAATACTGAAATCTTATTATAGTAGTGACAGTTATATATTGTTCAAGAAAGATCAAGCCCAGCTGGATGTTGTTTCTCAAGTTGCTCTCTTGCAACACATGTTTTAACGTTGTGGCCTCTCTTCTTGCATCTGCTACAAACAATGGGTGATTTGTCTGGATCATGGGCGAAACGAGATTGTTTCCTGATCTTTTTTTTTCCTTGGTCGTCCACTTGACCTTATTGTGCGATTTGGTGGCAATGTAACTCCATCCTGGTCCAATATATCCAAAGAAACAGGAACAATGTTTTCCTTCAAAAGTTCGTTAACTGTTTCGTACTTATAGTGTTCACTGACATGATTGCCCATTATATATTGTAGTGTTTGCGTCTCAAACAACCTGTAGTAGGCAACTGCATCAATGTAGTTCTCCTCCCGAAGGCTGCAGATCCTGTTCAACATTTTTCTGACAATGTCGTTGGTACACTCTAGCCAGCTTCCATCTCTTGCATCTCCAACCAATGAGTTTACAGACTCTGACATGTTTGTTGTCACAATGCCGAACCTGGGTGGAAGGGTTGGGTCGTCCACCCAAGCAGTGCTCCTCCACTGATTGGCGCTAATGCCCTCAAAATATTTCTTTCCGCGGGCGGAAATTGCATTAACTGTAAGTTTCGCCATCAATTCGTCCGATTCACGTTTGGAGAATGTGGCAGACAGAGCATGGACATGCTTTGCTACCTGTTTTCCAACCTCCTTTTCAACATTCCTTGCTATGTGGACAGAGCAAAAGCAATGATGATTGTCTGGAAACACCTGCTGCAATGCCTGGATGAGTCCCTTTTGCCTGCAACGATTATCTGGGTGCTGCATTTTCAGCAAAGGGATGGCCTGAACCAGCAGCTCCAGGAACCACTTCCATCCCTCCGCATCCTCGCCGTCCTTCATAATGGCAAAGGAAACGGGATAGATGTTACTGCACGTGGTCTGCACCGAAGCAATGTGCAGGGTTCCCTTCCATTTTGACAAGAGGTGAGCCCCATCGAGAGACAGGACCGGCATCACATGCTGCAAAGAGCGCCGCACGATCCCAGGACAGATGCCTAGGCGCCGCAAACGCTGGTCAGCATCACTCTCAGCTTTGACAGTGGAGTCTTCGTTTCGCAACTGGAAGTGCTTCAAGTACGACATGATTAGTCCAAAACTGGCCTGGTGTTTCTCTCTTGGGCCATTCGCCACTGCACGGCCGATGGCACGGTACGCCTGGTTGTAGGAGGCTCTCAAACTTTGAATGTTGGCAGCTGCCTTAATTACATCCTTCGATACTGGCGTGCCGTCCTTCACCTCGATGACGTGGTACACACTCTCTTCCAATTTGTCCCTCACCTTTTTTTGGGTGCACGGCCTTTTGTTTTGGGTGGGACAGGTTCGCCGCAGTGGAATGGATTGGACAATTCCTGTTTGTAGATAATGGGCAACGTCCCCCTTTCTCTGCCAAATTTGGCCCGGAAGCAACAGCCCATATGGGAAGCACAAAAATAAAGCCTCGATCCAGTGCCTCGTGACCTGGCAATGACTAGTCTGACCCCGGAAGATTCCTCGTAATCATCAATGGCCAGGTCAACTTTGGACATATCTTCAAATTCCTTCGGTACTTAAATGAATTGGGTTGTGAAATAGTTGTCCCTGTGTCTTGTTCGTCCGGGTTGTGGATCAGCCCCAAGTCGTGGATGGAGTGGCACAGCGTCTAGTTTGATGGGGGGAGCCTTGCCAGGAACATCTGGTGCAGCATCAATGGAAAAAATGAAGACAGGAACGAAGAGGAAAGAAGTTCCCGTGGATTGGGAACATCTGTTCCAATGTCAGTGACGGTAAACACTGCATGGAGAGACTCCCTGAGCTTTGAAATGTGCTGCTGGTTGAAAATGTCAGCTGACATATCCAACCCCTTGAGAAGGGGGAGGACACATCCAAATGCAAACAAACCACAGTCAAATCCGTTCTGTTGCAAGGGACACGATCTGTAGACAGCCTTCTCCACAATGTGGTCAGGATTGGCAAGCAGCACTTCACATTTGGGGTTCCCAAACAAACAAAAGTTTGCAATGAATTGCTGAAATGGTCGGAGGTACTTGGCAGGAGGAGAATTACGGTGTACCGAATTGTTGCGGCGACCACCTTTGATCAAGGAGTCGTATACAGAATTCTCGTGAAAGATGTCAGGTGATCGATGATCGAAGACAATCTTCACGACAACAAAATGGTGGTCAATGCAGAAGGGAGAGAGGAACTCAAATTTGTTGTCCTTGTAATGAGAACACCTCTGCCGAATATATTCTCTACACTCTTTGCGACGTTGGGATCAGAAGAAGCAGTAGCTATCTTCGCGTTGACTTGATTAAAGAAATGGAGGGAGTTGGCAGAACCAACAAGTGTGGTGTCTTGCAAGTCAGTTGGCTGTAGTGACCGTTGTAGGAGATAATCCACCAAAGCAGTGGACAGTTGGTTGTCACCTGATAAGGGTGCAACTGCGTCATCATCCACAAGAAGAGCCCGATCATCACGAAAAAGATCTTCTGCAATCCAGAGTGGGCCATTGGCAGCAACCAAAGGTTTTGTACGGCGTCTCAACATTGTCGACAGACGGCTGGCAGTGGTGATGGAGTGTTACAGTGCCTGTAGTCGGTAGCAGTGGCTGAAATCCTCCTGTAATCACCGGCGGTAACTGCAACACGACGGGAGAGTAGTTGCAACACGATAGAAGCGGTGTTTTGGTGTCGAAATAGTTAAGAGGTAAGAGGTTTTTACGGTGTCGAAACAAAAAATAGGTTTTTTTACGGTGTCGAAGTAACAAGCGACGGTGTCGAAGTAACATGAGAGGGTTTTTTTCGGTGTCGAGATAACAAGAGGGGTTTTTTCGGTGTCGAGAAGTTTTTTCGGTGTCGAGATAATAGTGGCTCAGTGTCGAGACAACATTTACAGTTAGCACCGTTATGTGGAGAAAACCCACATAAAAGGAGAAGTGCCCGTGTCGAGATAAAAGGCTTCGGTGTCGACATAGCAATTTCCCCTTTTTATTATTATTATTCTGTTTATTCATAGTATTGTTTTTGTTATTTTACAGACGCTTACGTACCGTCGATGTTTCCTTCTTCTACCCACTACGACCATTATTACCATTATTTGCTTCGAGCGACGTGATCGTAATTGGAGTAATTACTCCGAACTCCGGAGTATCGTAGTACTACAGTACCACTTGCATCTTTGTTTGGACGCGCTCGGACTGGCAGTCTCTGTTTGGAGTGACTCGAACGGGACGACTATTCACACGGAACAAGACCAACACCATGAATGATGATCTTACCACAGTAGTAGTAGTAGTAGTAGTAGTAGTAGTAGTAGTAGTAGTAGTAGTAGTAGTAGTAGTAGTAGTAGTAGTAGTAGTACCAGTAGTAGTAGTACCGTAGTAGTAGTAGTAGTAGTAGTAGTAGTAGTAGTAGTAGTAGTAGTGGTAGTAGTAGTAGTAGTAGTAGTAGTAGTAGTAGTAGTAGTAGTAGTAGTAGTAGTAGTAGTAGTAGTAGTAGTAGTAGTAGTAGTAGTAGTAGTAGTAGTAGTAGTAGTAGTAGTAGTAGTAGTAGTACGGTAGTAGGGTAGTAGTAGTAGTAGTAGTACTGTTCGAGTTCCCAACCGACTTTTGTTAGCTATGTTCGCCCGACAATCTATCCATCAAAGCTCATACACACACGTCAAGGGTTCAAGGACGTGTGGCGTCATTTTTACACTAAAATGTTAAAGCAAAGGATCAGGACGAAACAAACATCGTACAACAGTGGATGGAGATGCTTTTTTGAGATACGTGAGGCGCTGGTGAAGCAGTTCTAACCCCTCAGAAAGAAAAAAAAAAGTTGCAATACCGGCATGGGCTTACAACGTCGCAAATTTATACAAAGTAACACTAACAGTAAATACACAATCAACAAAGTGTCAAATAAGTGTGTTTGTTGCCATCAAGGAAGCGGTCCACTGAACGTCAAAAAAAAACCTCTGCGCTATCTATGATTCAAGTACCGAGATGCATCTCTCACTCCTTTCCGAATGGTAGGCTTGGTACAATAATCATTGCCGGTACTGAACCTCGGATATTTCCGATGTGGTGACGGCTACAATATACATCTGATGAGTGGCTTTGACAAAGCAGACCAACCGATCGCTTACGACGAGTATTTCAGACGGATTTTGTCGCTGCTGCCAAGGGACACGAATGTCCATCTTCTGTCATGGATTAGATTTCATCCGAGTGCATGGGTTTATTACACACTGAAGATGGCAACGAAACTGAAACTCCAGAGAACCCACTTACGAAGCAAAAAGAAAAAGAAATAGGTACATCGGAACATTCGAGCACTCTACAACGTATGACCTTTCAAGCCCATTTGCTTGATTCCTCCGAGCCCAATGCCAGTACGCGAAAAGACGTTGGAAACCTGGAAAACCGGGTTGAACAGGATGCTATACTCCTTCATGATATTTGTGTCGTCGTCGTCCCCACCCTATCGACGAAATCCTCCGCCCGATAGAGGGAATACAGCTCCAGACTCCAGACAATGCGTTACCAACAACACCAGTATTGAAAAACGCCGCCACCAAAGACCAAGTCAAAAACAATAATACGGCAGCAATTCCTCTCATCTGATCCTTTGCTCGACCAGATGGAATGTTCTATATACCACAATCAACTCCCTGCAGAGGCCTCCGGTCACTCCCTGCATTGCCTTGTCCCTAGTGGGGCCAGGCGGGTGAGCCAACCTCTTAGATACGGAACTACCGGTAGGCGGTGGCTGCTACAATAGTAGAAAATAACTGCACGGACCGTTGTACTAGTAGAACTTTACGAGGAAGATAAGTCCTATTGAAGTAGAGACAACATATGGAGGCAAGGGCATAAAGCAAAATCATAGTCGCTCTAGTTATTTTCAAGAGAGAATGATCTTGACGGAGGAAAATGAAATCAACACAAGAACTGTAGTTGCTGACGATTACACTTAGAAATACGACATCATTCTTCGTTCGGGTAATTGAAGTCAATCAGGTCTTAGGGCTCTCCTTCGAACTAGACTCAATTCTTAATATAAAGATTGAACTTCAAATGCACGAACGATGTTGTTTGAAATTGCTGGGAATATTTATTTCAGCATTCACGGTTTATGCTTTCTCAAAATTTGAACCATCTGATCCATTGGGTGCATGTACCAGTGTCGCAATGAATTCTTTGTCCCGTGACAGTACTGTTGTTCCAGCCAGAAAGCAGCCTCCATTTGCAGAGCTTCTTCAAGAGTTTCAAACATCAGTCCTCCTCCTCCTGGAATCTTATAGATAGATGGACTTTTGACATGAGGTGGGACACACTTTTGTGCGTCCTCGATTTCCGAGGGACGTCCCCGTTGCTTTTTGATCCAGGTTGGTAGCTTGTTCTTCCCTCTTCCTACAACTGGTAGAAACGGGATCTCGCTGTGAACGAATCGAGCGAAATACCAAGACTCCCCAGATTCATTTTTTCGTAACCGAATAATGTCCCAATGACTGGAATCCAAAGAAATAACGGGGCGACGTCCGTTTTGAACGATAGAATCGTCCAAAATCAGCTCACGATACAGCTGAAACAAGAGAGCAAGAATGTTTGTCGAAGGAAACGAGGGGAGACTTTCACCTGCACAAAGCTTTGTGGAGAACCAATCTTTCGATTTGGCGAGAACCTCCTTTTTGAAATGTCGAATAGGATGCTGCTCCAGTTTCGGCACTTTCTTGGGCGCTACTGCAATTCTATCAGAGGTATTTTCATTCTTCTGATGAAGAATTGCACGCTGGCCTGATGTTTCCGGTTGCTTCCCTTGGCACGGCGATCGGCCAAGCGTTTCGCATGTTTTGGTACTATGTTGCCGAGTCTCCGACAATATTGACTTTGCCTCCCTTCTCCAAGTTTCCAAGTTCTCGTGTGTAAGTGCCTCATCCATGAGGGTGTCCCAGGGCGACAGTGAATTCCCATCTACACAGTCAAACAAATCACATAACTGAGCGATTTTTTCTGGAAAGCAAACAAGCGACTCTCCCATCCCCATTGCGTCCTCGTGAAAAAGCACAGCCATATTGACTCGATTCTTAATCTCATCCTTCTTCCAAACAATTGGAACTTCCTTAAAGTCCTGGTCAAGGCGCATGCCTATCACTAAGAAATCGCTCGCAGCTTTTCCGTTGGTCTGCCCGACGCATTGAGTCAACCAAGCATAAGCCTTGTTCACTCTTTTGCTGGCGCTCGATTCCTTGCCGTCGTTATCAAAGTCGTCGATCCATGACGCTGATGATCCTACTTCAAGTCCAAAGGAGAGAAAGGACAGCAAAAGGAATAGAGGCGTCGGGGGCAAGAGCGTAAGGCCTTCCACTCGAAGTCCCCCCCTCTGCAGCTCCAGAGCATTAGCCGCAACAGCGTAAAGAGGTGAAGCGGTTTGGATAGCTGTTGCTGGAACGGACTCGTCAACGTAAACCAGCTTGTCACTCCCTAATCGGCGCCATCTCTTTAGGACGTTTACCTCTTCTTCCAGTACAAAATCAACAGTCGCTTCGAGATCATCTCCCGAATTGACCGGGAACTTCAGCATACTTTTGCCTCTTCGCTGGCTTGACGCTAAGAGCGCCAAAATTCTTGCGCTTTCGGGTGCGTCGAGGAGCAAAGGCTCGACATGACCTGTTACGCTTCTTGGCTCGCTGGAGATGGCCTTGGTTCTTTGTAAGAACAATAATTGGCTCGAATTTTGGCGATTCGTTGAGATCGTGGTAGTCTTCCTTCCCATCAAATCCTGCATGTCCTGTTTCGTGAGGGCCGCACGCCCTCCCCGCACTGACAAATAAAAGGCTTGAGACTTGGTGGATTTCTTTGACTTCTTACTTCTTTCTTGCCTTGTAAATTCCCATTTCATAAAAGACTTCACGTCTGAAAAGAACAGTTCGTGTATAGTGCATGAAATAATGTCATCAAAGCTGGAGCAATCTTTCCTAAACAAATGAATCCTTTGAAACCGTTTTTGGCTCGAGAACTCTCCTTGAGACTCAGGGAAATTTTGAATAGACCACAAGCCAGCGGCTCTTTCCTGAAAACCACGCCGCTTCTTGTCAACATACTTGAAGGCATGGCGATGATCCGAGGATATGTGCGGAGCGAAAGGATCGAAAATTTTGTTGAGTTTGCTAGTTGCTCCACTTGTTTCATCGATGTACAAGTAGCATTCGTCGTCGCAATGGCAAAGTACAATCTCAAAGTTTTTTTCACTGGCGTACGATAGTAAGCGATGCTCAAAATCCGGCATGAATTTGCCCAATGTAAAGTCGCTTTCTTCTTCAAAAACCCCATTTTGGTCAGATTCGTGGAACTCGTTGACAGAAAAAGGGTGCCTTTTGGGATCAAGAACTTGACAAAGCATGTCACTTGTCAGCTTTGTTGTTGTTTTGCTCTTCAGAGAGAAAACTAGCGAGCCATCTGCCTCGAATTTCAAGCTAGGTTTGGGACATTCAATGATGGAGTTCGAAAACACCCAAACTTTCAGGAGTCGCAATATGAGAATCTTTTCTTTTGGCATGTGTTTTGGGGGTAGCTGAAGCTGTAACCTATCTTCATTTATCCCCAGAAAGGATGCTACGCGCTTTCGTAGGCTATTTCTTGATGAAACGACTTGTTGCCAACGTTTGACAGCAATTCTATTTTTGTAGCACCACGTATTTTTTTGTGATGACGAAGAATAGTCCCAAAGTGCATTCATCAGAGCCATTGGCTCCGAGTATACACCATTGTCCATATCGCACTTTGCAATGTACGTCTGCGAAGCTGTTTCGTTGAAAACTGCGGGGGTCATCCATGTTGGGCTAGCCATTTGGAATGGGCTTTTTGGTAAAGACATCATCGCAGCCATTTCGATCGCTTCAGCAGCGACACCGAGTTGGATACCAAGACCAATGAATGAGCCCAGGGATAAGTCGATTCCGAGAGAAGAGACAAAGGCCCCAAGCGTCGTGATGTCTGCTTTATCGTCCGGTTCTGTAATGAAATTCCAACGATGCAAACTCTTGAAGGAGCGATCAATCGTTTCCAACGGGGGAGGTTCAAGGCAGTCTTGGAACACTGGTTTGACTTCTTCGTGCAGGATTTGTTTGAGCATCAAGATGACACTGTCAAGCGGAATGCGGACCATTTCACCAGGTTCAAATTCTTCCATATATTTATTGTATGCTTGTTGCGTGTAGAGCCTGTAGACACTGCCCGGTCGAATTCGTCCAGTGCGACCAGCTCTTTGCTTGGCGCTTGCCTGGGAGATCCACGCTGGTGTCAACATTTGACGGTGGCTTGCTTGGTTGTAAATGATTTGACGGCACAAGCCGAGGCAGATCACATGGTCGACGTTAGGAAGAGTAACGGAGCTTTCTGCAGCATTAGTCGCAATTATCACTTTCACCTCATCTTCAGCTGGCTCGTCAAATGCCCCCATTTGCTCCTCAAAGGGGATGTCACCATGGATAGGAAAGCACGTGTACTTTATGCCCACCATATGGTAGCTCTCGATGTATTCGGATATTGTAATGATCTCAGCCATACCGGGTACAAAAATGAGAACGCTCGCTCCAGGCTGACCAACTATGGTGGCCAAGCGAGCGCTCAATTGTAACCTCTTGGAAAGCTCAGCGCTTGTTGGGGCAACTCTGCACTTTTTCGACTCGATTTCTTTTTCAATAGCAGCAACTGCAGTCATTTCTTGACTAGGAAGTCTGATTTTCTTCAAATCTTCCAAAAAGAACTCTGTTATAGGAAATCGTCGAACCCCCACATGAATCGGTTCTGTTGACACTTCAAAATATTCTCTGTACATTTTTGTTGCTAGTGTTGCTGACATCAGCACCAATCGAATGTGCGCATTTGAAGCTAGCAATCGACGGCAAAGAAGGCAAAGAATATCAGTATCCACCGATCGCTCGTGAACTTCATCGATCACAAGATGAGTGCAATCGTCAAAACGCTCGGGGTGGTTGGCTAACAACCGAACCAGGTATCCAGTCGTCACAAAGTATACTTGCGTGGAGCTCGACTCGTATTCCTTCCATCCGTGGCCCATCCGAAGCGCAAACTTATCTCGAAGCTCTGGTTCGCATTGTCGAACTCGTTCCACCAACGCCTTCGCAGCTATTCGGCGGGGTTGAGAAATGAAAAATTTGACTTTTCTCAAACTACCATCGGGCGCAGGCGCCTTCAGGAGCATGACGGGAACCCTGCTACTTTTACCACATCCAGTTTCTCCGTGAATAATGGTCACGCGATTGTTCTGGATATTTTCGATGATGGTTGATTCATGCTCGTCAATGGGAAGTGACATTGGTTCAGGGACAGCTGGTGTTGCTTCGTGTTGACTGACTCGCGATGCCGCTGGTTCTTCGGCAATATTTTTTTCTTGACGGAAAGCTGCCAATATACTATGGAACTTCAATCGATGTATGGCTGTGCTCGGTGGTGTCATTTTGGTCAAGATGGAATTGGGAGAGGAATGGTAAAGCTGTCGGATACAGCTTTCGATGAAAAACCCTGCCTTCATTTCTTCCCACGATGGCCTGATATTCTTTCCACGAGTGGCAGTAAGCAATTCATTGGATTCATTACCGACGGAACCAACGGGGTCCGTAGCCTTCGAGTAGGCCTCCAACACCTCCAGAGTGATCAGAGAGACAGACTCGTCCCCGCGTACCTGGTCAAGTTGGCTCTTCAGACAGCGTATCACTCCATCTCGTATTGTTGCATCTTCGGGCAGCAAGAGCACGGAGCTTGTGTTCGACTCAGAGACGTCACTTGTCAAACAAATGTCGTCTTCGGCCATTGATCCATCCAATTGAGGAACGAAATCCCCACAATCTAAATTTTCCAAGTTGTACAGTGCCCGGACAAAGTCCACTGCTGCTTTGGAGGCGTCATCATCCTTTGCCATAACTTCAAACTCGTCGTTGCATTGTAAGTGGAACACCCACTCTTGGGGGCTTTTGTACTGTCGCTGCGATTCGTCAGGCAGTTTCAAATGGAGTGTAGGATCGACATAGTCATTCCCCATCAGGAGCGCCAGATCCACCATACGTGTCGACTCGTCGTCGTCTAGTCCCAACAACCGTGCCAATTCTGTACGGGTAGCACAAAAGGCGTAAAGACCGGATGGCTGAATGGATATTTCGTTCAACGGAATGTATTGGACGTTACGAAAAAAGAAAAAATCGGAATCGAAGCCCAGAATGTAGGCATTTGGATCGCCATGGGCCTTGAGTGCCAATTCCACATCGGCTTCTTCGGTGCATTCTACCATACCAATGTTTAGTTCTTGCAACGCATGTCTGATAGAAAGCAAAAATAGTTTGGAGAAGGGAAATACGTCCTTCCATTGACAAGTGAAGCGCAAGTGTTTCGACGCTGGCATCAATCCGTAGCGACAGAACAGTTCCAGGTTTGATTCGTTTTGCATTCTGTACCGGAGACGTTCGTCATCCGTCCGAGCCTTGTGTCGTCGTAAGGGACCGTCCCAATATACTTCCATTTGCATGTTGTGTTGCTTCAAGGTATTCACAAACTCCTGGGTAACGTCTCGCAAAAAAGAGAGTGGCATCATGCACGGTAAGGCTTGCACGATCGAAGATTCCGAGGAGGAGGCGATGGTTTGGATCCTCGGACAGCATGACGACAATGTGTCTGTGTTGAATGAACGTAAGTAACGAGAATAGGCAATGGAATGAAGGTAAAAGGCCAATCCATTGCCATCAATCAGAAACAAAGATTGAGGTGGGATCCGTTGCAGCGGTGGAACGTTTTGATTGCCCAAAAAGGCATCCGAGGCGTTCCATTCTTTCCACAACCGTGTAGTGCAATTGCACGACAAAGCAGACAGCGGTGATGGGTTCGGTTTGGGATTGGAAGCATCGTCCGAAGTAGCGTAATCGTTGGTGTTTGAGTTTCCAGGTCCAACATCATCGGCATTACCAAATCTTTCATTTTCCCATGATGGGTACCATCCGATACTTCTCAACAAGGCTTTGATGCCCTTGACACCCATGGTAGCACTGTATGGTTTGATGTTTTTGAAACTTCAATGCACTCCTTTGTTTTATGATAATGAGCGGTGTACGACGTAGACACAACCACCGTTGCCATCATCATCGAGGAACGAAAGTTGTTCGTTTGTTTTTCTTCTCGCCACGAAGAAAACGATGAATGAGGTGATGATGAATGAAGGGGCGATCATTCAGAGGCGAGGACCGGACTGACAGTGATAATATGTGAGATTTTTTGCAGGCCGTCGAATCGGAAAAGATGCAAATAGATGAAGAACTGTTCTTGAAATGCATCTCTTTGATCATCGACTCGTAGAGTTTTGAAACTTTTTTGTTCCGTTCCACCACTACTACATACATACCGGTACCGGTACCGTAGCTAGCTAGCAAGCAATTCCTCCTCTACTACTGGTAGAAGAGCTAGCTCCGACTGGAAGCTTGCGGTTTCGCAATTCACGTCAGTTTCTGTTCAATAATCTAATAACACGTAGTAGTAGAGTAAGGACCAAAGCTAGAATATGACTTTCTCTTTCATTGATACTGGCGAGTATGTACTATGCACTCTAATACGAAGTAATAATCTTACGTGTATACCTAAAGATGAACTCCAGGGGCAGCAATAGCCGAATCATCATCCGAAGAGTGTTCTTCCTCCTCCTCGTCGTCCTCCCAAAGCTCGCCGTTGATAACACTATCGGTACTGACGCTTCGTCGCAACAGGTACGTTGATAATGTCAAATCACGAAGACTGACTTCGGCGACATCATTTCTTGATGGCATGGGTTGTGGTGTAATTGGGGACCGTTGCTGATGTGAACTGCCCGTGCTATTGCGGCCGATGGTGCCGCCACTCGTGGAAAGGCTAGACCGGCGGATTTCTTGCAATGTTTTCAAATCCGATTCTCGAATGGTACTGCGCATATTGAGGCGCACCGAATCCAACGAATCTCGAAAGCAAGGATGCTCCACCTCGAAGCGGAACCAGGATTCGGCAGTGTTGATGTCAAAGGCGACGTAACAATCCCACAGAGCTCTCCACAACCACGTTTCCAATCCGGTATTGTGATTGCCATGACGTGGACGGCCACCACCTTTCATTTCCCATCGTTGCAAGCAAAAGGCGGCATCCGAAAGCAATTGTAGAGTTACGTATTGTAACAACAACCATCGCAACCCATGGTCACCATCAAATAGATTGTTAATGACACCATCCAATGCTACTTCAAACGCATCGTAGGCCTCTTCGAGAAGTTCCTTAGTTTCCGGCGTCAAGGCTAATTTAGGACCTTCTACCACGAATCTTCGTATCCACTCGCCGTTTTCGTCCTCTTGCATACCAAGAGTATGGAAAAAGGAGAAGAGAAATTTGGTCATGAAACCTGGCAATGATTGAAGTGTTGGTTCTCCCAAATCAAAAAAGTACAGCTCGTCTTCGCTGACAAACAAATTGTGAATGCCAGCATCTGCCAACCCCGAATTCCAGATTCGTTTCAAAGCATTCGGGCTCATACTTTTGCGATTGTCTACAGCCCGAGCCAACAAGTTTCTCCAAAAGTGTTCATGAGGTTGCATCATGGTGGGTTCTGTCGAGGCATCGACGAAGGTATCCGACATCAACGCACCGCTCAGCATCAAATTGCCAAGATGCTTGGCAGGTATCTTTTCCTCGGACGTCAAAATGAGATTATACTCTCGGAAATCTTTGCAGACACGTCGAAAAAATCGTAACCGTCCTTTGGTGGGATGAAAGTTCTTTTTGATGGCATTGCCACAGAATTGATCGGCCATTGCTGATATCTTGTCCGCTTGAGGATTGGAACTATCATCATTTTCGAGGCGTTGGACTTCTCGACGGATATCCTCCACAACGTCAAGTTCCTCCGGCAAGGTCAATTTCTGTAGATTGCGCACCATGGCGCAAAATTGTGTCACCAAGTTCTTGAGGAGTTTCCCCGTCAGTTTCTTTTCGTACAGCCACTGGTTTCCCGTTTTGGCGTTGGGTCCGCCAATCCGTTGCTGCGCCAGCGTAAACTTGAAGAGATTGTCCGTCATGATAGGCAACAGCTCGTTGTATATTTGTTTCAAAAACTCGTATTCTCTCAAACCAACCAATTCCATGGTACTGGTCCGTAAGAAGTGCATTGACTCGTGGCCAAGGACAAACGCCAAGGATGGCTTGCGCTGTTGCGTATCGTCGTCCAGCACAATTCTAAGATCATCGTAGACCGATCTTTTGCTAGAATTTTGGCCGGCCGTGCTTCTTTCGTATATTCGAATGCTCCTGCCGGGTGTCAAGAAGAGCGTGTCGTCATCTAGCGAAATACTCTTGGAGTTGGCCATTTGTTCGAGGGCATTGAATTTGAGCAAGTTGCCGATGCGAATCACCTTTTTAAGTCGCGTCCAGTAATCTTGATTCTTCTTCAGCAAGATGTGCTGTGGACTGATGTAAATCATTTCAAAGGAAGGCAAACAGTCTTGCATCTTCTTGGCGCAGTCAGGATGATTTGTCCTTTCTCCCCGTCGCTTCAAATCTTCGGCGATGGTAGCCAAGGCAAAGAGTTCGGTCAAGTCCTTGAATCCGCCATGTTTCATGACAATATCGCCCAGTTCGGGATGGGTACCGCAAAACACAGCCACGCCACTGCCACCACCACCCACCTTGACCACATTTTGTAAAGAGGAGGGCGCAAAGACGTTGGGATGAATGTTTCGTAAGTTCGAGTCGTAGCAATATCCCAGTCGAACGTGTCCGTCCTTGAGGTATATTTGCAATCCAGCTTCGCCGGTGGTGGTACTGGCAGTCGAAAGCGACGTGGCATCTTCCGACGACGTCGACATGGATCTGTCCGATGATGAATGCTGTGGCAGCATCTCGTCAAGTTGGTCGGAAATGTTGGACGACGATCGCAGGAGTCTCATTTTGCGATGAGGACCCCGGGTGCATGAGGGAGTGTTAACTTCTTGAGAGGATTCATCGCCATCCATGTCGTCCTCCGTCCTGGAAAGGTGTCGGGAGGCTTCCCTCTGAGCCGCTTGGGCAGCGTTCTTGGCTATTCCAAACATGTTCCAAAATGGATTGTGGCGATGTTGACGATTGTTGTTCCCTTCGTTCTTTCGAGCCGATCGGAGAGTAATCGAATGATGCGATCGCGAGATTTCTACTTCGTGGATTGGCACCAAAATCGGCAGCGAAGAGTCGGAAGAGAAACTTGTGGGGGATCTCTTCTCGGCTTGTCGATTGTTATTATTATTAGGAATGCTATTATTATGAAAACGCGCCACCGAAAAGGGATGATGCCGTTTCCCTGAGTCTGAGCGAGGAATACTAGTCTCTGATACAGGTTCCTCAGCGTCTACACAGTGGCATTTACTAGTTGAAGATTTGGATGCTGGCACTGTGAGATTCATTATTTTGTTTGGTAGTTCTCACAGAGATCCCGTCAGCATCCTTTCAGGCTTCTCTTTCTCATTGATTATTTTTGTTGATGTGTTTGGGGAGAGAAGACAAGCTGATTTATCTTGCAACAAATAAAAAAAAAATCACCATGAACGGACAGAAAACTCAGCGCGTTCCTGCTTGTTCTGAGATCACTTGATTCATTCGACCCCAACGACGCTTCGCTTCCGTTGAGGTATGATACGGTACACGGAATGACGATGAATCTCTGTCGTTGACATGTGAATAGTTTACAGTTTAAGCGCTTTTTAGCGTTTTAGACAGACCAAATTCCTCTTCTGACGGACGACGGACTACCTTCAGAATTCAGAACCTATGCATAGCTAGAAAGTACCATCTCGTACTTGGACTACTACCTTGTATCCCGCCCTGCCTTGATTTGCACCAGATTTTGTTTCTATCTACTAGAGAGAGAGAGAGAGTACAATGAATCGAAACAAAGATCATTTTCTAACGCAGGAAGTTTAGCCCAAACATGTTGTCAAAAGAAAGAAATCATAATGTGTAATTATTTTTTTAAGTGTCAATTGTCACACATGGCCCATCGAATCCTTGTGCTGTCAACCCACCATCCACTCCGAGTATTTGTCCTGTAATGTAGCTGGAGGCAGGTAAACACAAGAAAACAATTGGATCTGCAACTTCCTCTGCACTGGCCAGACGATGCATTGGAGTCCATGCATTGGCCTTATCCAGTTGCGATGGATTCTTTTTGATTGCTTCTTCTAGCATGGGTGTCATTGTCATCCAAGGAGTCACAGCATTAACCCGGACTTTACGAGAAGAAGCCCATTCACAGGCCAAAATTTTTGTCAAGTGATTGAGAGCAGCTTTGGACATGCCATAGGCAGCCCCAGTACCGCTGGACTGAACTCCTGCCGCTGATGAAACGTTGACAATGGTAGCAGTCCCATCTGTCACAAACACATCAGCAAACAAACGGCACAAAAAGTAGACTGCATCCATATTGGTTTTCATCATGGTGTGGTATTCATCTGGTGTTTGCTCAAGGATGGGCTTTCTCACATTCACTCCAACGTTGTTGATGAGGCCGTGTACACATCCATTTGAATTGCTTACATCTCCAAAAGCAGCCTTGGCCTCTTGCAACAACTTCCCTTGACCTACCTCCGTTGAAACATCACATTGTGCGTGGACAATTTTTGCAGATGAGCTGAATTGCTTCAGGGAAGTGATCAAGTCCACGTCAAGCTCCGACCGGGAGCAAAAGAGCACGCCAGCAGCGTTGTGCGATAGCAAAGCTTTGACAGTGGCCAATCCAATTCCATTGGTGCCACCTGTCACCACATAATTCCTGCCTTTCAGGTTCCACCGGTCCAAAATTTGACTTTTCAAATTGCTCATGATTATTGTTTCCTGGCCAATATACTTTCAGTGATGTGCCTTGAAAAAGAAATTTATAATGAAAATGAAACTAAAAGGCCCTGACAACCATGGGAGTGACAGTTCCAGAAAGAGAGAAGGGAATTAGATGAGGGATGCATTATTGCTCAAAAAAGTATGAAACACTTCGTCAGGTCATGCATCATTGCATCACACGTCGTAGCAGGTCTGGCTTGGACCAACTTGCAATGAGAGAAAGAACATCAATATATTTTTGTCACAAGTACTTCCACTCCATTTGCTTCTGCACAACGGGAATTGCACCATTTTTTTTGAACAAACAGAAATGATTCAAATAATGTGAATGGTGACAAAGTCTGTACATGACAAAAGATACCTTCAGGTAGTCAGTAGATCGTACAGATTGGATCCAATCCAGCCCTGGCAGAAAGGAGCCCTACTTCCAAAACCAAGCTCAGAACCTTGACTTTAATAGGACCTGTCAATCTAATAAATATTTATGCAGCAATCAAGGTAGTGCATCCAAAATCAATTTGAGCTCGTTCTTGTTGGCCTGCAGTGATCAATTCATCCACATCGCGATCTGTTTGAACATAGCAGCTAACATCACAATTTGATCTGACTTCGACCTTCATGGACCGAAGTATGATTCAGCCTTGTATTGCTTCTTCGTACATCCTGAACATTTGGATTGCTGTGAAGCAAGTCATCCATCCATGGCATGGAGAAAGCGTACCAATAATCACTGTTGATGCGATGATGCCGCATGTGATTGTCGCGAATCTGAATCCAGAAGCGACTGCCCCATCCCCGAAAGCGTACTTTGGTATGCACAATATAGTGGGCCCACTCGTAGAACAAGCCTGCCACACTATAGCCCAAGGTGGCCGACAAGGCTAGAGGCAGTGGCAACCACCATCGAAACAAAAGGAAATGTGCAATCGTCATCCATCCCACCAACAAGATAGCGGGATCAACACTGACATGATAATATTCCTTGTTGTGGTGGCCCTGATGAATGTATTTGCCGATCCAATCCACTTTGGAATGTAAGACTTTGCTGTGCAAAAAATATTCTTGAAACCACCAAAACACTACCGAAGCACAAAAGAAGGCCACGTCCATGGAACTCAAGGCTGTAGTTGTGGCCAATTGCACCCGCCAGTGCGTAATTCCCAATAGCATCAATAAAATGACGGTAGGTCCAAAGTCTCCCGATAGAAAAAATACCCGCAATGCATCCGACATGGTGGTGGGGACCGATGCTGATAGTGCTAGCGTTGACAGTGCGATAGGTGCGGTTGATGAAGATGGCAAAACAGAATCTTGGACGACGATGTTCTGGATTTTTGCCGTCGTATCCTCATCTTGGATTGTCACAGATTGATAAAGCGCTGATTCTCGTAGGCCATTACTGTTGCTGCAGTTCATTGCTTTTCGTGTCGACACGCGGTCGGGGTCTCTCAAGTGTCGCACCGACAAGGTCGGACGTTGATCAACATGAAGCCATTCTTTCTGTGTTGATCGAGTTGTTGGTGTTCTTGTTTGGAATCCCAAGACCTTCTGCTGTCGCGGGAGACTTAAAAGAAACAGTGACAGCATGACCGTGGTGGTGGTATGTAAAACGGACCGAGTCGTCATTGTGCCAGGCTGCTGTAGTGTTGCAGAAAAATTCGAAAATTTCGAATCAGAATTCAACGTACCTTCAAGCTAGGAATGGCGAATGTAGGTGTTCCTCAGGCCGGACGGAAAGATGAAAAGTAAGCCACGGCAACATCGAGCTCTTGGTCATCACACTGGATCACATTCTACTTACTGTCGTAGTAGTCAAGTACGTCTTATGTGATCACGAGCTACTGGTACATACCTATGTCGTTTTGGATATCACGAATCACGACGTATGAGGCCTGAATGATAATGTTGTTGATGATGCGAAGATCGCTACCGGAAGTTCAACTTCTCTAACAGTAAATTTGAACTCTAATGTGGAACTCTCATGTTGCAAGAAAAGTGTGTTACTTTTAGAGTTATACAGTTTTGAAGTTACGTAAAATCCAGAACAAAAATCTGGGTTAACCGAGGGGTTCCGGCTACCGGCATTTCGTCCATGAGGCGATATTCACGACGTGTTCCTCTTACATTAAATCTTAGTTAGGTTACCTGCTTTGATGCATAGATTGTGTGCATTGGTGCATCAATGTTTGGATCCTTATTAGAGAGTTAGTCCAGTCGAAGACCGTAGGGTTACCTGTCAAAGTTACTCAAGCTACTAGGTAGCTAGCTACGGGAAATAGTGAATAATCTCACACCCAAATTTCAAAAATTACATCCTCAGTATGGAGTGCCTCTTTTTTCCGATCCCATTTTTCTCTTCTCAATCTCAGCAAATAAAGACCCACTCAATTTAAGATCAAAATGAACATTACGAAAAGGCATAAATAACAGGCAGCACTTTCTTCCTTGCTCAATCAGACCTCTGTAGCTATCATCGACTCTACTAGTGGTTACCCGCAGCGACGCTATGATACTATATAGTACCCAAACACAACATGTTTCTGCATTTTTTAAAACGTCTGAAAAATCCCAAAATTAAAACAAACCAGACCATCTAAAAGAGCAGGAGCTGAGCATTCCAAAACATATTTTAAAAACAATTTTAGTCTGTTGTAGCAAAAGTTATACTCATATTGGTTTCGGATACTATTTGTTGTACATCACTGTTAAAAAGCAACACTACCTACACTTAATCACAAATAAAATGTACGAAACCTCCTCCATACACTTACTTTCTGCTGCTGCGTCTTGGATGTAACGATAACTGCTCCTCCTTTGGGAACTGCTCCTTCTGACCATGCATTTTACCGCAACAAATAACACTATTGTGGCTTGCATAATAGTGCGCATCGACGCAAGTTAGATGTCGACTTCCCGGCGGACCGAATTCTTCGTCTTTTGATCTATCAGTTCTGCACAAGGGCATGTGGCATTTGCTACACCAGAAGGATGTCTGATTGTTGATTTGCTTCCCCTTTTTGGAAAGGTATCCTCTGCATACGAAACAGTTCCGCACATATGCATTGCCAATGTTCCTTCCTTGCTGCTCCTGCTGTTTAGTGGGTGGCTTGGTTCTTTCCCCATCCTTACCATAAATCCTTGTTAGGCGTCCATCTCCTTTCCCATCTTCATTTCCAACGATGAGAAAGTGTTGCTTTGGTTTAGGCCACTGTTTCAAGCCACCACACATCATGTCGGTAAACTTGAGAATTCTAATCGAATCAACTTTCGATGGCGAAACACCCTTTTCAATCATACGGTTTCTGAAACAGCGATACATATCGACTGTACATTGTCCAAGTAGGGTGGTAACATTCCTGAACCAAACGTCCTTTGTAAGCCAAACCTTCTCCAGAGCGAGAATGTTCTGCCGCTGCTTGTTGTGTTCGTCGATCAATGGCAAGTACTCGTACAGGAAATGAGCTAGCTTTGGCCTGTTAATGAGCTTGAACGATGTGTTACCCCAAGCGTCTTCGAACTTGGACTCGTACTTGATTGGACTAACCTCGGTACTTCCGCAGGTACTGATGAAATACGACACTCAATTCTGACTCCATGCGTACGCCATTGCAATCAAGGGGACTCCGCTGAATGTCGTTGTCATCGTCACCCAGTGACCAGCCGGTCGATCACCGTGCCTTGCTGTCAATACCGCATGAAGGGCTTTCATCGGAAAGAAGTCTTGATTGTTCTTCACAATAAACGTAGAGTTCACCGAAAATCTCTTGAACACTTCAACTGATGTCGCAACTGAGCCAAACCAAGCATCCCCTCCAACCCAGCCTCCGGGAATGACACCAGATTCCTCTACTTGACGAAGGACTTCTACAGTGTGAACTGGCATGACGGGATGACCGGGTAATGAAGTTGTCTCTCGACGCGATGAGTCGTCTTCAGTGTTGTAGTATTTTTTTCGAGTTCGAACCTCCGCGTCCATTGCAATGTCCTGATGAACTAGAATCCCAGTTACGCAGTCAACAGAGTTCCTTAGCATTGTACCGAGAGGAACTGGCTTTCGAGGTTCGAAGGTTATGTTTGGTAATCCACCTCTCTTGGATGTCTTGGGTCTCCATCCAATCATAGATTCATCCATCATCAAACAGATGACCTTAATCAGCTTCTTCCTTTTGGCGTTGAAACTGTCCATTGCAGGAGCAAAGATATCCCACGGCTTATTATGTTTCTCCTGGTACCAATATTTCTTGGGTGACCACATGTATCCAGCGGCAGATTGGAAGGCTACGAACCAATTGCGGGGCAGATACTGTCCAAAATCGGGATAGTCGCGGCGTCCTCCAGTAGGTCCCCGTTTCCAGAGGTTCTCTACGCCAACTTCACTCTCTGTTGCTGCTGCTACCATCATTAGGTAACACTGTTTTACAATCCAGTCAGGGTCTTCATTGTCTGGATCGTGAAAAATGATGTTGTCGTTTTGAACGGTGGTAAACATTGGGCTCCTAGGGTCGCTATGGAAGTCGTCGATCCATTGGGCTTTCCCCACTACGTCTGGAAAGAAGTGCTCAAAGAAGATTTCCTTTAAATCCTCGTAATGATCCACTTCGCCAAAGTCAATGTCAACGCTGAACGACGCTTCCTTTGGATACGCAACCATTGGATCGTCGTCCTCTTTGGTGTATCCGTTGTCGGGAAGTATTTTCCAGCGTACTTTCTCCTCCGAATGTTCGTCGTGACGGATGTCGAGAGTCTTCGCATCCACGATGACTTCTTCATCCAAAGTACAGAACTCGTCGATGGAGGCTTGTATTGTACTTTTCTTGGATCTATTCTCTCTTTGTATGGTCTCCAACACCTCGGGATTGTCAGTGTTTTTGTCATACGGTGTTTCCTCATTGCCACTACCAACAGCCGTCAACTTCTTTCTCTTGACGAAGGCTTCCTTATCTTCGTACGGCAAGTTATCAAATGCTACCCTGTACCCAGCGGCAGCATTACCACTTTTGATTGTTCCGTAGCAATTGTAATTTTGATTGAATCCCTTCAACGATTCTTTCTGCTGGTCTGTTACTAACAAATGGAACAGATTCTTCTTCTGGATTTTGACACGGCAACCAATCTTAATTCTCTCCTCTGCTTTCGTCTTCTTTCTCTGTTGCCTTGCTGTAGTAACAGGGGAAGCTTTCCTCTTCTTCATTCCTCCTGTGGAGGAGTCTGATGTTGGGGCAGTGTTGGTCATGGTTGGACTGCCAAAACCAGCTTGATTGTTGCTCGCACGAATGGCGGCTTGGTTTGCAGCTAATTCTTCCTGCGTTAGTGGGATGGATACAGTGGGATCACCATGGGCTGGGGGGGGGGGGGGAAGCAAGAAGATCCTCTCGCAACAAAAAATTGCCAACATGTGGTGTCGAATCAAGGGTCGATGGAAGAATACAAAGCCCAGCTTCCGCCGCCACTTCCTCTACTCCCTCTCTTGCGGCTTCCTCACGTTCGTGTGGAACTTCAGCCATGGCTAACAAAACAGAGAGATGGTGGAGCCGGAAGTTGTCAATACAACAAAGATGATGCTTCGTCCACTGAACGGGATGAAAGAAAAATCCACGCGCAACGACTGCAAATTTCCGAGACGATTTTTCACTGAACTTTGTCGGCCGATTGCAGAAAAAATGACCGTAGGATCTTGCTACTTCTTTGTACGGACTAGAACTACTTAATACAGTGCAGACGACTGTTTTGTTTGTAAGACGAAGCTACATAGCTACGAGAAGTTGAGACTGTCTGAAACACACCGTCGGTACGTACTATTTGAGATACTATTTGGGTACCAATATAGTATCGCTGCGGGTAACCACTAGTAGAGTACAGCACTACGGTAGTAGAGAAAGAGCTACGTCAGCGGGGGGGGGGGGCTCCCCCGAAACAGACCAACGAAACAGACCACGCCGGAACTCGACGGCCCCCTCGGCCGAGGCTCAATACACGCAATACGACTTCACCTTTCATCCTGACTGTGAATGGACGTTTTACAGGCTTCCACGTGCCGGTGTATTCTCTAGAAATGTAGTGACTGTGAATGAATCCGCAAGACGCTTCAGACAGATATATCAAGTCTCATCAGTATGTCATACACCCTTCAATAGAAAGCAGCATCGAGAGTGGAAAATATCATACCAACGGTCATTTTTGATTCCGTTTCGACTTGAGTTTTGACATGCTTGTGGCTTGCGTTCCAATTTGAGTAGAAGCCGCTGTTTGAACCGCAAGTCATTAACTATAAGCACGATAAAAACCCGAGCCCTTCGCAAAAGCGGGTACAAATCCCACTGTATCAACGCCAATTCGGAAGCCATAAACAAGTCCCAGGCCAAATTTGTGTGTATTTCTATCTGGATGTTTATTTTTTTATCTTAATTCAGTCGAGATTCGTAGTACGGACTCCGGGTAGTTGAATTCGAAGTTCCAAACTCACAGTCAACCAGGACATCCTGAGGACTGGTAGGAGAGGAGGACGCTCTTTACTCCCATGCTACTGCTGGTAGCTACGATAGGTACGGTAGATACGAGCCACGAACAGGAGTAGTAGTACATAGAGTTCGCTTCTTTGGACAGTTGTCCCGACTACCGTACGACGTATGTACTACCGGTAGTCGTAGGTAAGTCGGTAAGTCGTACCCCTCACACTATGCAGAATTGATTTTCGTTACTCTGAAACAATTCGGATTCGCATTTTGAACTGTAAACTCAACCGATGATTTATGGGAAGAGCGCTCTTCTCCTTCTAGAGTTCGCTTTCATTTCGCCGGAAGGGCAACTATATTCACACATCACAGTGTAGTTATGGATCGTTTCTGTGCACTCATTAATTTTCTTTCTCACGTCTGAGTAAGTTCGTCCTCAAATTGGATTTCTCTTCAAGAGAGATTGCAGAGATGACTACTTAATTATTTATAAGAGGATAATTTCATACTTTCTTGAAGGGCGACTTTGAGGAATTGGGGCAATTATCATCAACTTTTTGAAGAATACGACTTGTACGTTTCTCTCGTCTGATTCTGCTATGACCAGAGCTCAAAACCTCCTTGTATGCTGGATTGCAATCATAGACAACTTGCACCTTGAAGAGAAAAGAAGCCTCGACGATTTGAGGTGATGGCAAGAAGGCTTCTCCCACAATCGTTTCCGTAGTAAAGCGAGCACTTTTTTTCAGTTAGTTAACCTTTCAGCGTGTTAAGTGATCGTAGAATTGAAATTACGACGTTTTACCTAGTAGAGAGAGCATTATTCTTCACAAAAAGCTCCTTGCGTATTTTTCAGAGAAGTTGGCCGCGGCAGTTGTAGATGGCACAATGAACGTTGCCGTCATGCAACAACCCACCGATTTGGAGCGAAAGCTACTTCAGCAACAGAAGGAGTTACAGCAGCTAGCGCGAAGCCTTCAGGCGTTATCCGGCAACGATGGCAACAGTGCCGCAGTTGGTTTCGTTTCGTCAGCTTTGCCAATGAGTTCTAGTAGTTGTGTTTTCAATGGTAGTACAAACCCACTTGCGGTGGGGAACCAACATCAATCCTTTGCCGCAGCTTCATTTTTATATCAAAACGATCACAGGGCGAACCCAAATTTTATGGAGGAGTTGAGTTTCTTCAGAAACGCTTCGATTACCAACCACGAGCCGATCCAACAGCAAGCAGGCTTGTCAACATCATGTACATCAGGCATTGGGCAAGAAAGCTGGCAATTGTCACATCCCGTACCAATTCAAAACAATTTTTCACTGCCTGTGGAATCTCATGAGCAGGCGTATGATCCGAAACCACCAATTGAAAAGAAGATCCGAATGGACGAGGCGACCGGTCTTGCATCATCAACCCCCCTAACATCTTCCAAACAAATTTACAGCCCGTGTGCTATCACTAGTAACCATGTCAACCAGCAGCTCCATTACATTGGGCCCAGCGAACACGGTCAAGACTACTTTGATGTCTATGATGTCTTGAGTGGACGTGGAGGAGGGACCAATGCCCATCCTGGCAATCGTTACTTTCGCGATTTAATCAACATGAATAGGCGAACTTATCTCAAGAGCCGCAAGAACAACAAACCTGCTATTTCTCGTGCCATTGTACAAGCCGTCCGTGCCAAGGGAGGTAAATTTTTGAAGAAATGCGAAACGACGGGCCTTTGGTACGAAATTGGAGACGACAGCGCCAGAGAAAAGACCAGCCAAGCTCTTCGCCAGCGAGCTCCGGAGATCCGCAAATTGTTGTTTGGGAAAGAGCCCTATGAACAAAAGCAACAAGATGGATCGAAGGAGGAATCACTACAGCAGCAACATCACTGTCCTTCGCATTTGGGTGATATACATAATACACAGCAGCAGGAGCAGCAGGAGCAGCAGCAGCAGCAGAATACCGACTGTTTGCTCTCCTTGATGGTGGCTGAACCGACGTTACCATCTGTAAATCATGGATCGGTGAAGTATGAGCCATCTCATTCTTTTTCTCAATATTGAAAGCGCCTATTTTAGAAACCGATTTGCGCTTGCGTCGTTTTGTCCACGGACCTGAGCCGCAAAACTCAACGGGGAATAATAAACAAATGAAACATAATAACCAGCAGGATCGGGTGCATGTGAACGTCGTGCTAATATGCTATGGGGCAACGTTGGAAACCGTGACCTGCTACTGCGTCATCGTTACTTGAGTCGACCGAGACGGAGACCAAGAGTTAGCAATTTCATGATGTAGTGCTAATAATTACACGAATTTTCCAGCCTTGTGTGCGTCGGACCTGATATCAGCCACTAGCACGAGATCTATCTTCGAATCTCTACTGGACGCATCGATATCTTCCTTCCTTCCACCAAAACGACAGGAGTAAAACTATCGATTCCAACCGAACTCGATTGAAACGACGCGATTAACGTCGTACGACGTAGAATTATTTTACCTCGCTAGCTAGGCGACGCTCATTCAACGAAATGAGCTCAAAGAAGGTTAGCCAGTCTTACGACGATCGATACTTTAGCTACTACTCCGGAGTAGCTAGACTACCTATTACGAAGTAGGTATTTTAGCTAGCTACGGTAGCTCTCTACGGTGGTAGCTACTAGCTAGCTCTACTAGTAGAGTAGTAGTACAATAATAATAAAATACTTCGTACTTCGAAGTACGACTATATACAGTACTGTAATACAGTAGTACATTGGACACAGTGGTACAAAATTCGCTTACAATGCCACCGGTAGATACAGGATAGACTACCGTACTACGATCGTACCGGTAGTATTTATCGTATCTTTTTTACAGATAAAAAATCATCAAATGTTACAGTTATTAACAGTAAGTTCATCTTCGACCTTTCTCCTTCCGACCATCATGATGTGTACGTCGTAATGTGTGTTTGTCATGGGATGATGAATACACCATTCCGTGCCGTAACGAACATGAATGGCTCTTTCCGACGATTTCTTGCCGGTTTTTTGCTGCTTCTGACGCTTCTTCAAAGGGATTGCTTCGTGGTATCGCTCCTGCTGTCGCTTCCCGTCAACATCCGACATCCACGGCAGTGTGATCAAGCTTCGTCTGCGCTGCCACAACTATCGGCGTTGTCCTCGTCGTCGTCATCATCATCATCTCCTTGGATTAACTGTAAACGGATACATGATATTCAGGATTTGAAAGAGGGAGACTTGGTCCTCAGTCGCGTTGAATCCAATTTGGGTTGTCATGATTTACGACAACCATACTTGCACAAGGCAGTCGTCTTGATTCTCGACCACGATCCGGAAGATTTCACTCAAGGAGTTTTACTGAACAGGGCATCCGATCTAATTTTGAACCATCAAGATATTATATACGAAGAAGACGAGGATGACAAGCATCCAGAGACGTTTCTCCTATCTAATTCTTCTATGTTGTCATCTTGGAAGATTCACTTTGGCGGGGATATCGGATCTTGGTACGAAGAACAACCGAACTTTGTCTGCCTTCACACCATCGGCTCGGACGCGGCGCTAGCCGTCTCCGACTCTCTAATCTGTGACAGCCGGAAAAGTAGCGGAATTTTTGTAACCAGCCACTTGGGAGCGCGGTCCTTAGTAGAATCCGGAGAAGCTTCCGCTGACGACTTCTTTACCTTCTCGGGATTTTGCGGCTGGGAGGAGGGACAGTTGCAAACCGAAGTCGATCGAGGATCATGGTACCTCGCCTCTCTGGAGCATTGCGAGGGAGGAAATAACGACGTTCAGCTCGACCACCCCGCATCGCTACTTTGGCAATTGATGGAAGAGTATTCTTGGAAGAATAGCAAGTTCAACGTGGAGTCGGCTGCCATTGAATTTTGGAGAGACCTCGTAACGGCCATTGGAATGGGGTGTGAAATAGGAGACCCAAACTCATTTTCGGACTTGATGTTGAAGGAATGGGCAACGCAGCGGTTGCTAGTTGCCAAAGGAGAACTAGACGAGGAAGGACAGCCAGCAGTCGAAATCAATGATTCCGATATACATCGGGCGGTGAAAACAGCTTCGATGGCTGCTTCTATTGTTCCAGGCACTCTGCTTCGTGGCTCCTCCATGGCAGACTGTCCTTTTCTTCTCAAAGATCAGCTTTTTCACAAGGCAACAATTTTGCTTCTACAAGAAGATCCTGATGCGTCGGTAGGAGTGATTTTGAACTTGCCAACCACTGAGACGTATTTGCTTGAATTGGGTACTGGCAGCAATGCGGAGATTCCAATTCGATATGGAGGGCCAAGTGGCAGAGAGGATAAGGATATGCCTTTATTCTGGTTTCACAATGATGAGATGCTGAAAAGAAAAGGTGTCGGTAGACCCTTGACATGTCCAAGTCGGAACGCTGATGTCGAAACAGCCGATTGTGTTTTTGTCTGCACCGAGGCCGAGGTTACCCACGCAATCCAAGCAAACTCGCTCGTCAAAGACCGTTTTTTCCTGGTAAGAGGATTTTCGGCTTGGGAAAAGAAATCAGGATCGTATGGAATATTGGGAGAAGCTCAACGTGTAAATTTTGAAGTGGTGCCTGAAAGTAGGTATAGTGCAGTGCTTGACCAGCTCCTGGCTCAAACGCAGCTTTCAGAGGAAGCATGGGATGAAAACGTTCAGATCCTGCAAAACGCTTGGGCACATGGAGGCATCGATGAGGAGAAGATGCATGTCAATCGGTACGTCTTTGGGAGCGGGATGGAGCTGATGACGCTTGCAGACACAGCATTGGCAAATTGGATCAAGATTTTCATCCTTGCAAAAGCCGAAAACTACGACTACATGAAATGATCGAATGTAGTACATTTGGATTACTGGTCACTTTTGACTTGATGAAGGAACGGATGCGAAGTATTCATGTGTCAGTAGGCTCCGTTGTCGGGACAAAGGGCTGGGAAACGCCGTCGCAACAGTCAATTCAACTAAAGTGTGATTTGAGCTTTGCCCGGACGATCCCGTTCTATACCTGAACCGGCGGGACTGTTGCAGCGAAACGTCTTCCCTTTCCACAGTTGCATTTCCTGGTGCTGTTCGTGGATCAATCGGTTGTACAAAGCAAACAGAAATGTGGGTGACGTCACTTGTATTCAAAGTTTCCCCATTTTTTGGGATAGGACAGTTTGGCCCAACATGAAACATCAAAAGTTGGGAATCAAGGTCTTCAAGAAGAGTATCACGGACGAGTTTAAGAAACGCAGTACACATCGCAAGCTCCAAACGATCAGAATCGATGTGGGTTGAAGATAGTACTGAATCTACGACAGCTTTCGGGATTCTGCAGATGCAATCTTTATCCCAGTCCAAAAATGTTGGAAGCGTGGTGCTCTCTTGGAATCGTTTTGGCTTTTTCCCGAAGAAATGCAAACGGACAAAATATAGACGTTGGCATCGATAGAGTGGATCTCCCTGCCTTGAAATTCGACGATGTTGCGAGAGTTTCTCCGCCATTGCAGCCAAGTCACCCGTCAAGCTGTCCGTGACCTTCCGTAAGGCAACCAATTCTGTTGCAAGATTTTTCCGATGAGTAATCTCTGCCATTTTTGTTCCCTTGAGTGATTTGGCTGCATTTATTTCGCGTGCAGCCATTATATTCATTAGTACTTTCAGAAGAGATTCTAATCGCAAGTATGCATGTACTTCAACGCTTTCCTCCTGAGCGAACATAAATGCTGCCTCTTTGCACATAGAAGTTAGCAAAGTGCACAATGTTGCGAAGTCCAGTTGCTGAAGGCGCGATACGGCACACCCTTTTCCTTGCAATTGTATGAGCCACTCCGGCTCAAGAAATGAACCTGCAAACGTCATAACTTGAGCGTTTCCTTGTTCCGGGTTCCCCTGTGTCTCTCCTACTGTAGATAACCACAAAGATCGTCGCGCATCATACCACAAAGGAAATCGACTAGGTCTCCAAACCTCCTTCAAATGGGGGATTGCGCTAGCCATCGTCATTGCTGATGCTATCAGGCACTCAGCTGCTTCTACCCATTGTCCCTTCTCCTCGTGTAACGCCTTGAGGCTCATTAACCAACGCGTCCTTTGTATGGGGGACGTCTCCGGCAAAAAAAAGTTCGCAGCCTCGTAAAGTGACTCTTCGTCTGCATCAAAGACATGACTTCTTCGATTCTGCGACGGTATCTTTGTTCCGGCTACGACACAGTTATCCCCACGAAGTCTCATTTCAATCAAAACGCCATCAATGATGGCCTGGGATGCGCGGCAAAATGTCCCCAGTATCGGAGATAGCTGGGGATCGACCCTTTCGTCGTCGAGTGGATTTGCATCCTCGATGTCTGCGAAGGACCTTCGAAGAGGCCATAGGGACATTTCTGCGTCTTCCTGTAAGGTTACCAAACCGCTGACACAACAAAGAGCAATTTCACGTGCTGCAACTTCAGGCAAGACCGTAGCGAAGATCATGGTGACATCATCGATGTTTCCAGAAAGCTCAAACAGACTGCCCAACAGTGAAATAACGAAATCAACTGCTATGGAACGAACCGAAAGAGCTGTGCTATTCATCAATCCGAGCACGACCCGAATCCAATGCTGCAAATGGAGACCTGTAATTTCCAAAAACATCTGGACGCCAAATTTTTCTAGAGCCTGAATAGCCCCACCAATAGCCCTCAAATGTGTGACACATGATTGCGGTGTTGTTAAAACGTGTAATAGCAAGTCAAGTATCCCATGAATCATCTTTCTTTGCTCATTCGGGACGTAGGATGTTGGACCTACACTCTCTTCGACAACGCGAATAGTCGTGGCGCAGACCGTATTGAATGATTCTTGCAGGAGCCATGGAGAGACCGCCTTATCGATTTCTAATGGGAACATGCAGTGCCTCTCTTGGTCGATGAAGCTCTGGAATGTGGAACTACTAAGCCGTAGGAGCCGAATGAATCTGTGAATTCGCCCGTCACGCGGATCACTGTATGTTCTGATCGCTTCTCTGATGAGACTCTCAGGTGCCTCCTGGAGAATGTAGACGAAACACAACAGCCATATTGATCGCACCTTATGCGTGGATTCCATACGTGCCATCCAACGAACCCCAGCCAAGGACTTTTCGAAAACCGGTTGAAGAAACAGTGCTGCAATCCTACCTCTGCTACTGTCCTTCTGGAACCGTCTGTCCATTGCATGTCTGCGAAGCAAGAGCTCGTGCACTGTTGTAATTGCGTGAATAGCAATAGATTGAAACATCAACAAATCGTCTCGGTTCAATGAAGCAGTTGGTCGGTTCTCCAATGCTATCCTTTCCACATCTGATTTACATGCCATATCCTGGGTTTCAATGTGTGCCATCGCTTCAGCCACGACAGCTTCGCAAGAGATAGCACAAATTGAAAGACTCTCGTTCGTTAGAAGTGAAGCCAACCATCCTTGTCTTGGAAGGAGCCCATCATCTGGGATCATCTTTGCCGGGGTGGGAGGGTTTGACTCAGCGTTGGATATATCGTTACCATACTGTTCGGTCCAGTTTGTCATTCTCGACTTCGTCAACGGAAAATCATCAGCGAAACGTGGAGGAAAATTTATAGCCACAAAGTTGTTGACGACCGCAAGTTTTTCTATAGTTCGAAGACGGAGCTGGCGAGAACACTTCGCTCTGTGAAGACTGCACTTGTTCCACTCGAAGAATTCATGTTGTCTAGACGAAATATCATCAGCTTCGCAATTCCGAAGGGTTTTGAGAAAGGTTCGCACGAATACTTCCAGATGGGCGGGGTGCAGCATTGCGCACAATCCAATGAAGAAGTCAATGACGACGTCACACTTTCTCATGGTCGCAGCAAGGGTGAAATCCTCTCCGCTGTTTCTCAGCTCGGCCACTGCTTGGCCCATCAGCCCGAGTCCGACCATTTCAAAAAACGAAACAAGGACGTGCGAATGAGCGTCATCCAGAATCAAGCGAAGCGCCACATTATTGGCCCTCTTAGCTAACCGCGCATGCCTTAATGATAAAGACTTGAGAATGAAAGAAAGCAACACCTCCATCTGCGAATGGTATAAAAAAAATCTAGCACCATCGCCCTCATCAGCAAATTCTTTGAAAATACCTTCAGCTGACGGTCCACCAATTTTTCGCAGGTGACCTACCCATGCCTGTAGCCAAAGCGTCAGAATTGACTCGTACAAATATGAATACTGCGAAATGGGGAAATTTCTCTTGTGCGACAAATCGAACGGGATCGAAAACTCCACTTTTTCAGCGTCCCATGGCCCACGAAACAGTCCGAAAGGCGTATGGAAATATAGATCCGAGTTTTCTTTCCGTGCATCGTCGTCATCAAGATCTGATCCAGATAAAACGATTCGGTGGCAAATCTCTTCGGTGGTATGGTTCTGCATTTTCGAAACTTGCGACGTCCCAATTAGCTTGCCACTATTGCCCACAGAAGATGTTGCTCGGGGGCTTATCTTGCACAAAAAGACATTTGATAGTCCTGGTGTGACGCAGGGAGCAAGCATAACTTGTGCTGCAGACTTCATGCGCTGGCCTAGCGCGAGCTCTGAGAGGGAGCGCTGAAAATCAATTCCATGAGAATTATCAGGTGTTTGAGTGACACTATTTGCTGATGGGCTAGAGTTCTCCAATAGCTCCATCGTGGGAGATAATACCGAATTTTTCACCTCCAGTGACTTTCTTGCCTCAGAGAGCTGTCCCTCCGCCTCTCGCGCCCCAGCTTTTCTGGTAGTGGTGGCCAGTGTTATGACAGTTTCGTCGTCATCAAAAAGAGTTGTGAAATGGCCTGTTTCGGCATCAATTTCTGCTTCCAATTTCATGCGGTCTGTTTTTGTTGCGCCATACGCTTTTCGAAAGAAGGGAATCCTAGATGTATCAGTCGGAGAGAATGTCCGAGAAATGCGTAGATCAATATTGGAACTAACAGAGTGTCGCTTTCGGCGGCGGATGGCACCACCATCGGAGGGTTCATCATTTAATGATTCATAGTTGGAAAATGGTGTCGGCAGGTCTGCATCAAATTCTTGCGTCTCTGTCTCATCATCTTTCAGGTGCGCCGTTCCATGAATCATTTCTTCGTCGAATAGATCAACAGTGTTCTTGACAAAATATTCAAAGGATCTTGAGGAGATGCCGTTGGAGCGGAAGAAGATCTTCAACCGTCGGAAGAGAACCATCAAGCTCAAGAGATTCTCGCTTAAGAACCTGTCACTTGTTGTGCCATCCCTATCATGAGACCTCCGAATCAAGTTGGACAGATGAAGCAACAAGAGTGGCTGGAAATGTGCCGCAATCGAACCACCAGAAGCACCGGCGAAAAGTGAAAGAAACGATACTTGGTCAAATCGTGGTTCTCCGTTCGCAGCCGACAATGGCCGGCTAACGACACTGCGGCTAGTAACAAGTACCAGCTCCTCCAGTTTCTCAGTGTTGCTTCGATTCCGACTTGGCATATCACCCACTAAAGGAAAATCACGCAAAGCTGCAGCAATAGCTGGATCAGAAACATGAACAGCACTTATGAGTCTGCTCTCAATTTGAAACTGGAAATCCCCTAACCTCAGACGGTGAATAGCATTGGGTATCACTGTTGCAGCCTTTGCCCCTGATTTCGGATCTCGAATGGACGAAGAACACAATGGAATCGTAGTCTCGCCAATCGGATGAAGAGTCATCCCGCATTCATCATCACTGCTGCTGCGACTGCTGATATCGGGGACAGTAGTTGCTGTCGTGTCCTCAAACTGACCATTGTTGTAATCCACAGAAAACAGCGTGAATTGTAAGAAGTAGCTGCTATCGAGGATATCCGGCAGCTTCATTTTGTACTCGTCACGAAATGGAATGCCCTCTCGAGCTTCGTCTTTGAAATGTTGCACTTTCTGATTATTTCCACCCGGAATTCGAGTGAAAACTGCGGAAAGCAGATTCGCACCACACCATGGAGCTGGATTGTGGAAACTGTCCAGGACTCTGTTGCTGGATTCCACGATACCAGATTGGTTCGCAGTGGACAGATTCTGAACCAAGCGAATTCTAATAGTGAATCGTTTGCCGTCACATTGCTTGACTTTCGTTGCGTCTTTTGGTCTGTATGCAATACGCCGAGGATAAAGATACAACAAATTCAGCATTGATCTGTTGTCGGCATGTAAATAATCACATTCGTAATTCCGCTCAGCCCTCGGGGGAAGAAACAGTACCTCCCTAAATTCTGAGGTATCCAAATGTTCAGCAGGTTTGTTGTTAGGCATTCGGATAAGGTCGGACCTCCTGGCTGAATCCGGCCCAGAAACTACATTCGATGCTGTCTTTGAGGGATCTATCATGATTGCTGAGTCGGCAGATGCGTCAACAAGGATTCTTGGTAGTTTGACTTCTTGAGAATCTAGTGCAGTAGCACCCGTAATGCATCCTTTCGGTTTCCTCAACGATACCTTATCGATCAGTTCTGGAGGGGTACACAGCATTGATTGCAGAAAGTCACTACCCAAACAAGATGAGAATAACGCAACTGAGCCAGGAATCAAGGGAGTATCCATATATAATATGTGTGATTTTTGACTTGGTTGCCCGACGTTCTTTTTTGTTGCCTTTCTGGGTGATATGAATTTTCGAATGCTGCCCATTTTTCTTTCCGGCGAGGTCATATCGGCCACTGAGTCGGAAGCTGTGGAACTGTCTTCGACACCAAAAGCCGCCAACCCGTCCTTTCCTGCAGAGAGATATTCTATGGAATCATCCATAGGGTATCCTGCCACGGCCCTCAGTCGATTCAAGAAATCGTCATGAGTCTCCGAATAGCCAGGAGCCGCGTACATATTCATTCCTTGTTGTACTTGACCTTTGGGCCAAATATTGTTACGACTCGTCGAGTCTGTCCCTTCCGGATACAGCGGTGTAATCCCGAAGCACAATAAGGACGTGAGCTGTGTTCCAAACGCTTCAAAGGCGGCGTTGGATCGAAGATGGGCCATTTCGATATCAGACTCGTCTGCAACACCAACGGGGGAGCTCGACGTCTTCTTGTCCTCTTTTTGAAAATGCCTCTTCAGTTTCTTTCTCCACGTCTTTTTGTCAGACGATGATAGATGAGACGATGTGAACTCAGCGTCGCTACCTTTGGCCCAGTAAGCAGTGGCGGGATCTACGTGTGCAACTTTGTAAACTTGCAGTACGATGTGTAAATCGCTGTCGTCTCCACCCATCATGGCTGCGCTGTGCGCAAATATAGCTTTTTGCTTGCGGTGCTGCCAGAGTTCTGTCAGCAGCTGGGCGGCTTCTCTATCAGGGGACTCACGTAACAACGAATCTAGTTGCAGTTTCTCCCTCCAATCCCCTGCTGGAAAGTAAAATTCTTCGCTTGCCTTTCCCATTTTCAGTGAGTACAGCGTCAAGGAACAAATGAGTGGTTCAATTTTTCCAATGGCAAAATCGACCGCCAGCGGGGAGACAAGTGTGTAGGTCATTCCAGGTGGACGGTCATGAAAGGGACGGGGTCGCCAACCAAGCGATTTGCTGGGTATTGCGTCCAATGGTGGAGCCAGCATGTGGGTGAGCGTGTTTCCCTTCTCATCTCTATTATTTTTATTCGAATTGGAGGCGGCAACTTGCTGCTGACGTTTGGAAAAGTGCCGGTGGTTTCGTTCCTTCGCAAGAATCAAGTCCTTACCGGCCCATGGCATTCCCGGCAACCCTTGTCCATCTTGAATCTCCGTCTCGGCTTGGACCGCAGTCCCCAAATCGTCCGAGGTTACCAAAACGATTAACCGTGGACTGGCTTCTTCCCATTCCGTCTCTTGTTGAATTTCCCGTTGCTTCCGCTGTACTTCTTCGTCCGTAGCGTTGGGAAACCCCACATCGGATCGCATTGGTAATCGATGCTTCTTGTTACTCAAGAGGGGAGGTGTCTTGGGCAAACCCGCGATGGTAGCATTGACCGGATTGATGGATCGGTAACGGCCGTCGCGGCGTTGCAATCGGCGGGTTTGTGGTGAGTTGACGCTTTCTTCTTGTTCTTCTCGTTCGTCCAGCTCTTCATCCCAAAAGATATCCGCTGCCGGGCCGACACTGGGTGAAAATGCTAGCTGTTGAACCTGTTTCACACTCTTGAGTTTTTGTAGCACCTGCCAATGCTGCCAGCTCGGAGACGTTTTCTTGTTGCCATAGTAAGCAGGTAATTTCTTGTCAAAGGCCGATCGTTCTGCTACGGGGATGTTCCTTGCTGTTACCGTCATGACATCTTCGAGATGTTGAAATTCTCGATCAAAAGTCTTGATAGTGTTGTTGTTGTTGTTGGGCGGTCGGGGTCGTCGACGATTTTGGATGTTTGTTGGTGGCAGAAGCTGCTGCTGCTGCGACGTCTTGTTGTGTGCGTCAGCGGTAATACTTTCATAACCTTGTGATATTGCCGTGGTAGAAGCAAGAGTTATGGATACAGGCCCGTTTCTTACTCTATCGTCCTCATCCAACGTTTGGAGTCTCGGTTTTTGTTGGTAGATGCGTAACAACGTCCCTTCATCTGTCCCCAAGGTGTCGACAGTCGGTACTGCATAAATCAAGCCTTGATCGGAATTGGAATGTGTATTCGCGGTCTGGATTTGCAAGTCGTCCGGTGGTTGCTGTTGTTGCTTGTGTTCTTCCACGTACTTCTGGAACTTCGTATCGTCCCCGATGGCAGGTTGTTGTTGTGGTATTACGCTCTCGTGGTCGCGACTCTTGCTTCGTTTTGTGTGGCTGGATTTCTCCCTGTCACTGGTACTACTGTTGCGATACATCCTTCTATTAGAATGTTCTGGCCTGGTCTGGTCTCTAAAATCAGCAGAGGAGGCCGTTCTCGGCGGCTTGGGATGTGCAGCAGAAGAATATTGATAAAAAACTATTTCTGTTGTGACGGAGATTCGTTCAAAAAGTAGGAGGCAAAACAACTGACAATATGCGTCTGTTTTTACGTCATTGATATCCTTATACGTATATTGCAATTTAGAGAATTACAATAATAGTAATTCGAATTTATATATATTTCTATTTTAATATTTTTTATTATTATTTGCCGTGATTCCAATACTAACAGTAAGGTATGTATCATACGAGGCGTATCATACGTCGTATGATACGTATTTCATCGACCGTAACGGTACTACCGTACTTCTGAAGAAAGGGTATCATAGTATGTATGATACGTAGTGAGAGATTGACTGTGAATGTGACTCTTAAAACTGTTTAACTGTGTAAGTGTATCATACCGGTATGATATTACAGTTAATACCGTACCGGTATGTAACTGTGAGTGGGTACCGTATCATAAAGTCGTACTCCGGACATTGACTGTGAACATACGACTACCGGTAGAGCTGTCGAGCTGTCCTCCAAAAATTTGAAGGTTGAGGTTTAACAACCAGAACACCAAAACTCCGTAATAACGTTGCCAAGTACCGTAGTCCAATCGTACCTCGTGAGCATTCTTGTCCAAAGTCATCATCTCACTACTACCATTTTCTTCTGTTCTTCAGATGTTGGAGCTTCTCAAACGTGTTTTGAGTTCATGACATTCCTTCATGATTTAATCGTTCAAAAAATTCGATTCGACTATGGACGATGATGCCACGACAATTTCACTCTCATCGTCACTTTTGCTATTGTCGTTACTTTGTTCCTTCTCCAAAAGAACCACATATTCTTGTCGACAGGTGGGTCACCGAAACTTCCTGCTGCTCTTGCCTACTATCTTCTTCGCGTGAGCAAAATAGGTGGCGATGCAATCTTTGTGATACACATGGTAGCACTTTTCATTTGCCGACCAAACAACCTCGTCTCCTCACGAATAGTTCTCTAGACAAATGGCGCAACAATTGGGAGCAGTAAATTCCTCCGTCCTGTTGTCATCGAAACGTCGATTCACTACTACAATGCGGCTGCCACCATAGCCAGCGACTGGGCACTCCTCCTCCAGATCAATGTTGGACAATGTTTCTTCCTCCTGGGAAGTGTCGCTATCGCCTTTCTTGAGAATCTTCTGTTGCAGTTGTCGCGGAGTTGAGTTGTCTGGTCGAAAGCTTTCTTCGGTCAAGAAGGCCAAGTATCCCAGCTGATCGAAGCGGCGTGTAATTGCCCTGCAATGATCTTCGACCGACAGCTTCTTCTTCTGTCGGTTGTCTCCCACTCTAGCGACTGGAGGAGAACTAGACCTGCGAGCTGTGTATAAAGCCCATAGGATCATTACAAGTATCAAACATACTTCAAAATAATAGTAAAACCGCATTGCACTGGTTGAGGAACTTGAAGAAAATGGAAGATTGACGTAACATGAACGTACTTAATAGAAGAATGAAAGTAATGGATGCTGTGCCCGAGGTCGCATTTGTTGAAATCTTTCCGTCCAAAGACGTTTCCTTGTGGTAACCTGTCCGTGCCGATTCTATTGGTGTGGTCGTGGACTCGATGTTGGAAGGATAACTCATCATGCTTTCTTCGTCAAAGTAATGGGCATTGACATCATGTGAATGTTGTTCTGAAGAGCTTTTGTTTTTCAAGAGACTTTCTTTCTACTCCGAGTAGCTTTTTGTGACACTAATTCAACACTCGAAGCGTACGAATAAACGAGAATGGTATCGGTTTGAATTGGATGCGCTGGACAGAGATAATCAATCAGTCGTACGACTTACAGTTATTAATAGTAGAAGAATATATTATTATAAATAATCCGAACTACTATGTATTATTTAGAGCCTCTGATGACAAGGAGTTCCCAAAAAAATGCTCCTACTTTAACTGTAGATGATCATTGTTTTACAGTTAAGTTAACAATATACTCGGAGTATAAAATAAAAATGTGAGAGTGTGATGAAGATTCATCGAGACGACGATAAAAATGCATCATACTTCTCGTTGCTTTATTTACGACACCGCTGTACTAACTGTAAACTGATCGTAAACTACAAAAAATTCGATAGCAGTATTGTCATCTACTGTGTCATGTTAGTCTAGTCGAAGGGTTGTGAACTCCCCAAACAACCCTTTTTTGCTTTTGCGTATGATAGCAATTAGCAATCCATCTCGTTCTTTTTGGATTCCAATTGTAAACTACCGGTAGCTAGAGGGTGGATTGTTCTTGATTCAGTCTTCCAGAAAGACTACTACTTCTAGCTGGCGCGAAATAAAACAATAATGGTCATAGAGGATGTTAGTTTCAAAATTTCGGAAATTATAGTTTTTTGCTCTCCTAGCATTAAAACAGAGAGTCTCGTCGAGAGCCAAAAGGATCCAACTCATCGTCGATGTGACTCGGATACATATTGACATATGCCACGGCTTGTTCGACCATGGTATCCAATGAACTTCGTCTATGGGAACTGCCTCTCCTGTCGTCGTGCAAGGCTTCGTCGTCATTTGTATCACCTTCCAGTTCATCACTGGAATGATATATTCGCTTGTAAGGACTCGATGTAAAGGCCGCATCCATAGAACCTCGGCGATTGGAAGATGTTCTTGGTTGACTGCGGCTCTCCAGACGTGCTGCCATACCGTGTCCCTCTAAGCGTTCTTGATTGATTGCCTCTGCCCAGGCTTGGATGTGTCCCAACAAAGTGCTACGGCGTTGTCGCTGTTGTTGCACTGTTGGCGCCGCCTCTTCGTATCCCAAATAGCTGTAATCTCCGGTCTGCTCTCCCGCCATAGTTTCTTCAGTTGTCGTGGAAATATTCTCGTACAATCTGCATTCATCCTTCTCAATTAACTTCTTCACAAACGTTGTGAAGAAAAGTGTGGATCCAAGAGGCTTTTCACATTTCACTTGATACCCACAAGATGCGTACAGCCTCGACGCCGCTTCCAAAATGGTCGGCGTCTTGGCAACCAATTGGGAAGATTGGTAATTAACCACGGCGTACCTTTCCACTGCTTCCAGCAGTTTTCTGCCAATGCCTAGTCCTCGATGCTGTTTATCAACCACCAATCGAAATATTTCCATGGTTCCTGATTCTGACAACTTGGACTGGCACGATTGGATACCAACAAATCCGATTACTGTGCGACACGGGGTCTTCATATTGCTGTCCATGCGGTATTTGACTGCCACCAGGAATATCCCATTGGTGTCTTGATATCGCTCGGCAATCGAAGACCGGTGAAAGAAGGATTTGGTTTGTACTGGATTGTCATCAAAATTATGTTGATAGGTGGCAGTTTCTTTCAATTCCTTATTCAGCACGCCCTTGACCATTTTTCGAATGGACGGATGTTCATCCATATACTCTTGATACGTCTCGGAAAAGATTTCTCGAACCGTCGACTCGTCCTGAACTTGAATTTCAGATATGACCGTGTTGCATTCCATGTTCAAAATCGGCAACCCTGCCATCGCTTGTGGTAAGGCGTTGTTTTCCTCCCACCGGCATACAATACGCCGAAGCAACTCATCACCACTGGACCCTTTTCGGGAAAATCCGCACGTCAACACGTACGATCGTAGATGCAAGGCGAGAGCCGCATGCTCGTCAAAGAACTCCGGGCATGTCATGGCATCATTGACAGTTGCTGCGGCAATGGTTGCGGCCACACCGAGCGTGGTGGTGGCGGCATACCCGAATCCCGATTGAAGGAGTCGTTGTGTCACGTTATCCAAACTAGTCCCAATTGGATGAAAGAGCGAATCGTGTCCACCCGCTCGATCTTGCTGGGTGAGCCCCTTTTCCAATTTTTGTTGAAATTTCTTACCATAGTCTCGTCTGTAACCCTCTTCAACCCCAATGATTTTTATATCCCCATCATTTTCGTTGGGATCCTCAAACCCCAGTGGCTCCAAGGCTACGACTATACTGTCTGAAAACCTATCAGAACACCAGGATAAGAGTCGATTTGTGTCCATGGCGGGGAGATACGCCAAAACCAGCTCGGAAAGGAACAAGGTTGGAGCTTGAGCATCTAACGACAGTACTGGATCGTGAAGAACCATATCCAACATTGAGGGGTCTTTCAAATTCCCTGGAATCATTATGTAACGTTGCTTCTTGGTACTATCATTCAGATGATTGTTCGATGATGTTGGTGAGAGAATCTCAGCACTGTACCACGTTAAATTAGTGTCCGTTACATGCTCGGTCACGTTGTTCACCACCATGGTCTCCCCTATTAACATCTCCGTCTTGAGTTGACATACTTCGGGCAAGTCGATTTCGACGATTGTCACATCCAGATCAGGTGTCGATTGGGCCGCCCACATTCCAATCACATCCACACCACATCCCAACAAGACTATTTGAACAGATCGTTGCCCCGATATTGCGGTCTCCCCAACTTGTTGTTGATAGGACAAAAAGGACCGTATAGCGTTCGACATGGTCAAAACTCGAGAGGCATATCCAGCATGGACTAGTGGTGTCTGGCGATGGCGCTTGCTGTGGCAGAATTGGTCCATCAACGTTTGGTAGATTTCGACATGGTCGACGACCATGCGATATCCGGCCATCACGGCGGAATGCTTTGCGTGGATAGCATCCCAGGCCGTTTTAGTGATGGCAGCTATGGAGGAGGAAGGAGAGGAAGAGCAGTTCATGATCGTGTTTATCTCATGCAGTACAGATCCTACTAATGATTCGAACGGAAAAGCATGTGATGATTTTCCTTTGTGAATGATGAAAAAAAGAAGACAAAATTTTGAAATTTGTCGATAGACCACGGTAGTCGCTTCGCGCAATTTCATCATGTTTCAACCCCACTACCGTATGTACTACGGTACTCGGACTACGTAGAAAAAACATCGCTGTATGCATAGATTACGGTAGGTACTCGGAGTAGCGGAGTATTGACCGCAAAAAAGCAAGAAGGATGCTCACACTGTCCAACAACAGTTGAACATATATCATGGAAAGAATTCAAAAACCAAAGATCTATGATTAAAGTCTTCAGTAATGCTTTATATTATTATCACCACTGCGAATGTTAGAATCAGTGTGTCTATGTGCTATCATATTTTGACAGCGACACCACATCTGTCTACTATGATACAATCCTGGAACGAATTCGTAATGCCTAATTTCACCGCTGCTGCCTGTTGAAATTGGAGGGTCACGCGTGCAAGAGAAAATGCGAAATCTTTCAAATTACACTGATTCTTATCTAGTCTTGTTTCGATTGCGCTGCAGGCAAGGATCGACACTGTACGTATCCAATATTTCTCGAAAGTGATGTAGATTTCCTACCGTGACATCAGGACTTTTGACAAAGTAATCCAAAATCCATTCTTTGGTACGCTTTCCGGATTCCAACAACCATTTTCGATGTTCTTGGTACACCTCGTCACAAATATCGACTTTCCGTGCATCGCGACGGGCCTGTTCCGTGGCATTCAAGTCCTTCTTTCCCGGCTTGCTTTGAATCATGGGTGGAAAGTCTTGGGATACGCCCAGATACGTCTTCAATGTTTGGACGAATTGGTTGTAATTGTCTTGCTGTTGGACGACATCCACGCCACTGTTACTGGGCATTTTTAGTTGACTGGTGTCGTACAAAAAGACAGGATTAGGACTTATCGTTCCGACGGGGAGATCGTTTCGTAACGATCGTCGTTCCTTGGGAGAAAACAAGTTCCGTTCCGCCTCTCGTTCTTCGACTTTTTTGTTGACATCCGTCGAATTGTCGTATCCCAACGGCGTCTTGCCCATGCGCACCAACGTGCCATGATATCCGGCTCGTCCAATGCATACACCATAATATCCGCCGATACAGTTCGCATTCATCTCGGTCATGGGGGGCATATTGAAGCCGTTCTGAATGCGATGGTTGTAGAAACTTTCGTACCACAGTACAGGATGTCGTAGCCCCACAATCAATTTGGTGTGTGGATAGTGTCGTGCCAACTTGTTGAGTGCTCGTTGATCTTCCACATCATTCGGGCTCTTGTAGCCTCGCAAAAACCGGCCTGGTGGCAATTCCTTCATGACAAAATTGACGATACGTGCTGGATGATGCTTCTGTAGGGCCATGATTTCGTGTTGAATGGCGACAATTTCGTTGTGCATACCCAACCATTGCATCATAGTGGTAGTCCCGCATTTGGGAAACCCAATGATACCAAAATCCAATAAATGTTGAGCGACCGTGTCGTTGCCAGCGTCCATGGCCGATCGGAGTTCGTCAAAGGGAATGTCGTAAGAAATAAAAGGTAAGGAACGGTTGTTTGGGGGAGACTGTCGCGTTGAGTCGCTTTCTGTTTTATTTGTGACGCTGGATGTTTTCTGTTTCATCCTGACAGCTGATTGTTGTTGTGGTTGTTTTTGTGGTACTTTTGGATTCGTTCTCATCATCAGCGTCGTCGAGGATGACAGCAATGGTGGTGATTTCCCAGATGCATCAATTGACGACAATTCTTGAATGACCGTCACATGACTGATTATATAAGCAAGGAGCAACAAAGCCAGTACGGGACGAGCCGCAAAACAACGCTTCAACGAGAGTCGTATCAGAGACGGAGGTTGTCGTTGTCGTTGTCGTCTAGTAGAAGTTGTCTCTCCGTTGTTGGTCATGGTGAAGACCGGCCCTGAAAAAAAAAACACCTCCAAGACTTTATGGAACGATCACGTTATGACGATGAGATGCATTTGGATCCAAGTCATGCAGTACGGTCAGTATGGTATGATGGTCGACCTTTCGAACATGTGCAAGGAGAACATCAGTGTTTCTTTTTTGTTGTTTTTGGTGACACCGTCAACAACTTCAAACTACGGTGGCATCAACTTTTTTTTTTGGAAACACTCCAGTCGTCTGTCTGTCTGCCATCACAAGTAGAAGGTCTGTCCGCCGCCTACCTTTTTCTCCTTCCGACGTCATCATCACAACAACCTCTCTTGTCAACAGACGCAACATCCCAAAAAGTGGTACAATTTTACTGTTTTACGTCGTACAGTTATATCACAAATACTTCGTAATCGATCTCTCTCGTCAAGAAATCTATGCGATAGAACGATATTCGAAAGAGTTCCGTCGGTAAAAACAACTGTCTCTCTCTCTCTCTTGCAGCAATCGTAACTCTACCACCACCTACTGTATCTTACTTGGCGGAAGTTGTCTAGAGATAATATTGTATATTGTTCGACCATGACCGACGACCACGCCACTTCCAACGACGCATTGACTGAACCTCTGTTGTCGTCACAACAGGAACGAAATAACAATGATACCAATGAGGATGTTGTTGTTTTGTCGCAGCTGTCACCAGCAACGACGTCCAACAACAACAACAGCAACAACAACAACAACAACAACAACAGCGACGTCAAGAGGGACGTTCCCGCTGCCAGTGAAGATGCCGAAAATACCACTTCATCGTCCGCTCCGGAATCATTCAGCATCCAAACTGAAATTGTAGAAATGCTTCACTTGGCCTTGCCATTGGCCGTCAGTTTCTTTTGTCGCATGGGAATGGCCAGTACCGACAGGTAATAAGGGGGAGATAAGAAAAATTTCGATGGCAACTAGACTACAATAAGGTCTTATACTTACCTTCTTTTCTTTCTTCTTTTTTTTTCGAACTTTTTTCAAAGCGCCTTTGTCGGTCATATTCATGACGGTCAACACCAGCCCGAAACATACTTGGCGGCGGCGGTTCTCTCAGACATGGTACTTAACATTTGTATCACTCCACCTCTAGCCTTTAATCAAGTATTGAATGGCCTTGTCAGTCAAGCCATGGGATCGGGAAATCCAGCCATGGCGGGAGTTTGGTTACAACAATCCATCTTTTGGTTGACCGTCACTATGTTGCCATGTTTGGTGGGACTCTTACACGTCAAACCCATTTTGGAGCTTTTGGGATTTCCCTCTGACATTGCCATCGTGGCAGGTACCTACGCCAAATACAATATGATATGGCCGATCCCAAACGGAATATACCAATGCCTACGGTTCTACTTTCAAGCTCGGGGTTTGCCACGACCGGCCATGTACAACAATCTACTCTTTCTGGGGATCAATGCCTTGTTGAATTGGTTTTTCGTCTTTGGAGGACCAACATCCTGGAAGGGACTCGGTTTTATTGGGGCAGCCATATCGTTGAGTATATCGAGAACCATGCAAGGAGTTTGCTACTATCTGTACATGTTTGTTTACAATAAACATCACTTGGGAGCATGGCCGGAAGGTGGATGGTCCTTTCGTCACCATACAAAGGAACGGACGTATGAATTCATGAAGCAGTCCCTACCCAACATTGGAACACTGCTGTTTCAAGCATTTGCATCACAAGCCACTACTGTATTGGTGGGTCGGTTAGGTGAATTGTCGATTGCGGCGTCGTCGGCCCTGTCGACCGTCACCATTCCTTGGAGTGGAACCTTGTCGGCAACCTGTTGCACCGTCAGTGGTGTTCGTGTCGGATATCATTTGGGTCGGGGAGATGGAGCAGCTGCCAAACGTGCCTCATGGATCGTGATGCAATTCATCACTGTTGTCAATGTAATCATGGCAGTGGTATTTTTGATTCCTTACTTGAAAGACAAGGTCATCAATATTGCAACCGACGATGAAGGACTGGTGGCATTGGCCGAGACCTTGGTTCCTGCCATGTTGGTAGGCACCTACCTGAATTTATTGGTCAGCAATGGTACATCTGGCGTTTTTTCGGGCCAAGGTCGTCCCTTAATTGCTACTATTCTCAGTTTTGGGTTGGAACTCCCGCTTTCCATTGGAGGTGTGGCAATTTACATCCTCGTATTCCATGGAGACTTGCTGGGAGTTTACTGGTTCAATGCCATCTCAGGAGCTGTAGAAGCTGCCATTGTCTTGTATCTCATCATGTCGTCCAACTGGACCAAGTGTGCCGACGAAGCACGGGAGCGACAAGAGGCTTCCCGAAGAAGTGCTTCTGAAAGTGGGGAGAACACCGCAGACGTGGAAGATGGCGCTCTTTCTATGGCAACCACGGATCCCGAGTCGTCTTCAGACGACAACGAAGAGGAAGCACCCTTGACAGAGAACGTCGATCACGAATAGATACTTCATACCAATTTTAGTTCGTTATCATTGCATGTCAGGACATCGTCTTGGACACTTGTAGTTAATGCTACCTTACGCAATTCATTTTGACACATTCGAAAGACATTATGAAAACAAGAAAGCAAACGCACCAATAATTCTAGGACAGGGCTATTTCTTCCTCGATTACGGCAGGAGGAACTTCCACTTCTGGTTGTGGGAAGGTATCTGCCTTCGTTTGGTAGCTGGTGAATCTAGTCGTTGTCGGAGTCATGGAATACACCAATGCTTCGTTGTGCCCCTTGAAGTACAATTCAATCTCACCATCATCATTGACCCATCCAGCCTGCAAAGTCCTAGGAATGGACATGCCACCAGCCACTCTTTCGTAGTTGGAGAAACGTCCTACCCATTTTCGCCATTCCCACGATGTGCGCTTGCGGGTAAAAATGGGGAACAAATCACCCTGTTGGTCCAGAACTTCCCGTTCATATGGGCGATTGCCGGTCACTTGAGTAATGAATCCGGTATCCGGGTCAAATTCCACTTGTAACTGAACCGAAAGCACATGACGATTGCTGCTCTGAAGTTCACCAGTTCTGGGATCGTTCAAAGTCAATGCCACACGATATTCTTCTCCCGCCAGTGGGTGCCATTGTACCATTCCTTGCTCTGGAAGCAAGGCAGTCGGTACGATCGCGGCTTCTGCCAACCAGCGCATGGCTTCTCCCACCCACAAAAACTGATCTTCATCGGCCGATTTATCATCCTCCTCTTCAATGGTTGACTTGGCATCAATCGAATCAAAGACGTTGACCAGGGCCGCTCTCAAATAGGCCCGTTTGCCCCCATCAACCAGGGCATCGCATACCTGCATGGTTGGTAGCAACGACTTTTGCAAATCCTTTTGTTGAAAACGTGGCGTCATACTAATGGTGGCGTCCCACACAAAGCCAGGCGGTGAGACGGCTCGAATAATTTGATCAGCCTCAAAGGGTACCCAGGACGATCCAAACATAAAATGTCCCTCCTGATGGATACTGACGGAATGGATAATCGTAGCGGTCGATTCGGACGGCAGAACCGCTTGGAAGTACTTTCGCACAACATTTGGGAGATCTGCGGTGTCACTGTTGGTCGTCCACCTGAGTATTGGGTGCTCCACAAGGTTGTCCATGAGGTTGCCGGTCCATGATTCCCATTGATTCACTCGGTGTCGAGTCCAGGCTACCGCAAAGGCTAGGGTGATGATGATACTGGCGGTAACAAGCTTCATAGTAGCGATCGACAAACGAGGTCGTTTTCAAAGAATGGAAGTTCGCTTTAGTGACAAACTGTTGCTTACAGCGAGTGTAAAACAAACTTGGACTACTTATGTGCTGTCGATTATGATCTTATTAGTTGTCCTGCTTTGAAATATGCAGATGAGTTACGACTCAACTATTCAAGCAACACTACTATGGAAATCGGTATTCTGGCTGGCAGAGAGTAGAAGGAAGGTGTCAACATTGGTGAGCAAAACTATTCTGCAATCGAATGTTCTCGTTCTACTATTACTACTCTCTTAGTAGAGTAGTAGACTTCGAAGTCGTATCTCGCACACACACTAATCTCAGTATCATCTCACAGTCAATGACCTTCGTATCTTTTTTGACCCGCGGTGAATTCTGATTGGCCGTTGGGATGAACCCGGGACCAATGTGCCATTGCATCCGCGCGCCAGACTGTATTCGGGATTGCCAACGACGCCCCAACGTGAAACGTGCATTGCATCCGAAAGCTTGCAAGTTGCAAGTACAAAGTACACAGCGGTAGCTACGACTAGTAGTAGAGGAGGAGCTTTTACTGTTGTACGACGTACGTACTGTAGTCTACCACTCTAGCTAGAGAGAGAATGTTGGGTATTTTGAATTCGCCATCCAGACACCTGCAAATCTTTATTCGCTTTTTACGAAATCTTTTTCCAGCCCCCGGTATCTGGCTTGGCAGCAGCTTTCTTATACTTTCCTTGGTAGTTCTCGACGGTCTTTTTCTTGGTCTTGGAAGATGAAGAGGATACTGCGCCAAACGGATCCCGGAACCCGGGGCCCGCAGTGTCCTTTGTGGACACATCCCTGCGGGCAGCATCTTTGCTACCGGCAGAACTGATGGATTGGGTAGAAATACGTCGCTTAGCACCATTGGTTGAGGATGGCATCTTTTTCCTATCGTTGTTCTTAGCGTGGACTTCGCCCTTTTTGGCCGCCTTATCTCTCTTGATTTGTTCCAACCACGACTCTTCCTCTGGCTTGGTTCTCTCCAATTTCTTCAAAAGCCAAATCAGTTCCTGTCGTTCCTTTTCATCCTCGACCAAGTTTTGATACGCATCCGTCCCTTCCTTTTCCAGGTCTACAATCAATTTGCTCTTTTCTCCACACTGTCTGCGATTTATCATACCTAGAGAGCTTGTTTTGGGATCAAAGTAAAAAAGAAACTCAGCCTCGCCACCTTCCCCCTTCTCTTCCTCCGCTTCCTTCTCATCTCCCTGTTCCTCCTTTGAGAGATTCTCCGGATTCTCTTCTCCGTCCAAACCACTAGATGGCTTTGGACACATACCTCCAGATCCTTCGGTAGAAGCCTTGCGTCCATTTCCATTTTTGTTCTGTTTCGACCTTGCTCCATCACCACCACCATTTTCCTCGGAATCTACCCCATTGCCTCCCTCAACGCCTTGGGCATTCTCTTTTTTAGTCTTTTTGGTAGGCTTGGTGACACTGGCTGTGGTCTTGGTCACTTCACCCGACCCAGACGGCTCTGGAGCCTTTGGCGGTTTGCGTTTCTTGTCTTTATACACCACACCAACACATTGCTTCATGATTTGAAACAATCCCAAGTCTTCCATGACTTGCACAAAGACGTCGATGCTTTTCTCGTAGTATTGGAAGATTCGGCAAAAGTTGGCATTATCAGATAAGCCCTGCAAGTTGTCTTTGACAATTGTTTGGACCAAATCTCGAGACTTTATCATTAAATCATAGCCGTAAAACCCATCTTGAATCAAAATGGCACCCAATTCGAACTTGTTGTAGCCGTATTTTTCTTCGTCGGCCCCAGTTTTGGGCAGAAACTCGCTTACGCCATGTTCGGCCTTGGTCAGTTCGTCCGAAAGATTGGTGACGGCTCGTCTTCCCTCCGCTGTAATTTGGTCCGCATGGATGTTGTGATCTTCAATCAAGCTCTTCACTTTGTTGCAGCGTTTGGACAGAGCAGTCAGTTTCGTTAATAACCGTCCATTGGCATCTTGAGCGTTCAGCACGCCATTGGGATCCAAATAAGACGTGTACACCTTCAAGAAGGATTTCTTCCACTTAATAAAGTCCTTTTCGGAACTCAACCCATCGACCTTGGTCAATAAGCCTTGCAACTTCGTATCGCCTGTCAATGGATTCTCGGCCATATTCCGGTTCAGAGAATGCAAATTCTATGTAAAAAGGCAACTCGGAAAGACTGGTACTGTACGACGGTACAGGGTACAATCGAAAGCTACCGTAATCCGTATTGTATAGCACAATGATGTTCTTTACTTCGAGTATTTATTCACGCCTCCACTACATGCACAACAACGTATCAACGAAGATGATGATGCAAATATGATGTCCGGTACTAGACTACTGCCGCTACGTATTATTACTACACTTTTAAGAAGTTTTGGTAGTAGTGCGTCTCCCATGGTCCGGATACGACTTCTCAATCGCTCTATCTGGATGACCGAAGAATACATCCTTGCGGGCGCGCGTACGTTTGATCAATCGACTAATCCGACCAAATACGTCAGTGAACACGTCTTGTTCTCACAAGGAGAGGGGATTCTTCAAATTCCAAATGCGATACGGTAGATGGAGTCGATGTGGGAAGACGACGACCATTACCACACACGAGGAGTTATGCATGTACTACTACGTCGTAGGTAGTAGGTGTCGTGTCAGTGGCTTCCCTCCCGTACAGATTGCGGCCTCCGCCTTTTCTTTCCACTAGATCCAAATTATGGTGACGACGAGGGTAATTGCCAAGGAGTCTGAGGGGACGGTCGTTCCTCCATCGATTCATTCCGGTTTTGCACGTCGACGGATTCCAATTTCAGTAGGATTGCTGGGGTTGACTCTACTATACAACTCTTTGCTATATTTTCTTCAAGATTCAGTGAGTTTGTAGGGATGGAAAAAGATGTGGTGTTCCGTGTAGGAATGTGGTGCGTTTTAAACCTTTAATTTATCTTTTTTGTTTTCTCATTTTTTGGCTCATCCCCCTTCCAAACGCCAACAATCAATCCAATTTTTGACGACGACAATTTACATTATGCAATCAGACGACATGGCTCCGACCGGCTGACGACTTTTGCAACGACGTTAGAGAAGATGGAAAGTGCAATCGATCCGATTTATTCGCCTTTCAAGCCGCCAGTGGTGTGATGCAGCTCTACATGGGATTGCTCGGGATGTGGACTTGGCACTTTTCCGAAGCCATCCGCTCCGTACCAAACACTTCCGAAGGACGATTGTTTGGTTACTTGAAAGAGGCGGACTATTTGAATACGGGAATTTTCATCTACCAAACCTTTGACTTTTTTGCTTCCATTTTCGTCCCGGAACACTGCACGGCCATTTTCTTGACACATCACGTTCTTGCCGCCTTTACAGCATGGATGTCTTTGGAATTTCAAATGGTACATTACTATGCCATTTTCTTTGGCGGGTGCTCCGAAATCAGTACTATCTTCTTGGTGTTGTGTGATTTTGATGTCTACTTCCCAGCAGAACGAGGCTCGGTGTGGGGCGCCATCATCACGTTTTGTCAAGTGAGCTTTACCTTCGCCTTTTTGTACTACCGAGTAATTGGGTGGTGGTATGTGAGTGTGCAGTTATGGTCCGATGTCCTTACCGTGGCCAAGAAAAAGGCAATCGACAATTACCGCCCTGGTAAGGCATGGTTCCTTTACTGCTTTCTTCTAATGGATTTGTTGCTGGGGTTGCTTCAAGTTTATTGGTTTAGCTTTGGAATTGTACCTAAGATTTTAGAAATCTTGCAAGATGGCCAGCATTGAAACCATACTACAATACAATATTGGAAGTCCGGAAAGTAGGCGAGCTAGACGCAATTTTTCTCCTCGGACGACAATTCACGAGCGATAATGATTTGATGGTCCCGGTCTTTCTAAACTGAATTTGCGACCTGCCTGAATCTGGTTCAAGCAAATGTTCGTATGTACAGCAACTCCAACCAGACAGCAAGCAGCGATGAAGGGATCGATGGTACAAGATAAAACTATGCTAAATGTCAAAAATTAGATGTGATTAGAATTTATTCTAGTAGCTTATATTAGTTTATATTTATACTATGTCATGATTCGGTTGTTTGATGTTCGAATGTATTCCATACAGAGCTGCGACTAGATCCAGCCAGGTTGATACGCTCTGTCACTTGCAACTTCTGTCTTCTTATTGAAGTAACCGTAGTCCCGGATGTACTTCGACCTATCGAACCGTTGATGAGGCAATAGCTCGCGGCGAGCTACGGGGGCTTTCTTGCTTTCACCGTCCTTGTTCTTGTCGGTAGTGGAGGGGGCGACATCTTGATGTCTGAGGTGGAAGATGTTGAAAATGTTCATGATTGCTCGTTGGCGGTGGTTGTCGAAGGAGATGTGTTCTTGTTATTCCTGTGAATAAGTTGTCAGCGATGTATTATGAGATGATGTGAGTTGCAGTTTATGAGAAAGTGGTGATGCTTGTCGTCACGAACCGAGTGTTCCTCCACTCCAAAGACGAAGAGTTTCGGTTCTGTTCCAACAACCAACAGAGACGCCCCCATCAAGACTGCTTTCTCAAAAAGAACAGTGCCATCATCGAGTTTGAGTCGGGGTTCCCGTCGGATTTCCGAGATGCTCTCTTCAATAACCAATGAGACGCTGTTTGGTCTAGCGCAACCATAGCTGTTCTTTGTCTAACGCGCCATCGCGTCATCATTCTTCACGACTTAGTGCTTGAAATTTGTTGTTCTTCTTGGTTCGTGATCGCGTTGATTCGTTTATTGTGTCCATTAAAAAATAAAAAGGCCGTCGTGATGAGGATGACGAGCGGGAACAAGACTTCGCTAATCGGAGTATTCCATAGAGTGCGACCTCGTATTAGGCCCCCTCGAGACACACTTGCGACTGCGTACCGTTACCAATACGACTTACAGTTAATTACAGTTTTAGTAGTCAAATAATACACATTCCAACGATAGACCAGATACGACGGTACGTAGACTCTACTAGTAGTACAACAATCATCAACTTCAACACACCAATGAGACCACAACTTTGCATCTCTGGTGTAGAGGAGTACGAAGAGAGAGAGAGAGAGAGAGAGAGAGAGATCGTTCCATCTTTTGCTGATCCCCTTTGTTCATCATCCTGTAGAAAAAGTAGGCATAGGAGTAAAAGGAAACAATTTGGTGTTATTTCCAAGGTTTCAATTCTCTCTGAATTTCAGCATTATGATTTTCCCTATGCAAGCTTTTCTCTTCCACCTGAGGTACCTCGAAGGAGAAGTTGATGTATATTTATGATTCGTTATTTTCTCTCACCACGGCTGCCACCATTCAAATGGTGTCTTGAATTGGTAACTATACCAGGTGTTGTTGTTGTGACTGTTATCACTTTTGTCCTAGTACTTGGTGGGAAGAACTTGGGGCTGCCATCTTTTATTTTCCCACACAAAAACTCTCCCCTTAGTATTGCTGCTAGGTTAGTAGCTTCTCTGACTGTAACTATCCCACGAAGGATTTGATGGTTTGCTATGGGATCCTTGAATAGATACCTGACCAGGCACAATCCACAAGTTGGTTCCTGCCAGGATACTTCTTGTTGGGTCCGTTCAATGCAGAGTTTAGCTGTTTGGACCCAGGAATGTAGATGACGCTACTTGTAGCAAATTTGTTGTTTAGACATGCAACTACAGACTGTGAATACAATGATGTTGATGTTAACGCCCTCTCCTCGAATGGTAAAGGCTCACGCTGATAGAGGAATGAAGATGATGTTATCTCACCCGTTTCTCGCTAAAAAAGACTTACTGTTAGAACTCAGAACAGGCAGACCATCACAAAACATTTTAGTTAATGGTGAACTAGATGATGCTCCGGAGCAGAAGCATAGAAAAGCACCGATTTTTAGTAATAATCACCATAGCTTCATAAGTTTCCCAAGAAATCCACCAACATTGTTTGCAATTAGTATAATAAGGAAGTTGAAAGTGGTTTTATGGGAGTTGTTTAGGTCGTGGTTGACAATGATGGTACCCATCATCCTTTTGATTCATTTTTACTGTTAGTTGCAGTTTGTTCATGTTTGTTCGTTGTATCACAAAAGTTCTGCTTCGTGCTCCGAAGTACCGTACCGTAGAACCGTAGTCTATCGACGACGTAACGGGTATCATAGTAGTCGTAGTAACGTAAACAAATCTCCAGAAAAGGAAAGAGACAAAAAATGATATACGTAGTAGATGACAAGCGACGAACAACAAACCTTCAGTTACACAGCGACGACAAGAGAACAATTTATTCTATAAATCGTGTGATCTCTTGGTCTTGGAAGTCTTGCTCTGATATCAACGACAAACGTATTAACCTACCGGTATTAACCTACCGGTAGACGGCTTATACGCTACTCTGTGAAACAAACGAAAAATCATTGGAACGACTTACTGTTGTATCCATTTACTGTCAGCATGGTCAATTGGCACGGCATTGAAGACACAGGGTTGCTGCCGACACGAGTGTGGTTGAGCCGTACCAAGGAAACTGGCAAAGAAAAAGAAGAATGGAAACCGTTGCGCAAGGTGGACTGTCTAGCTCTTAACAATCGAGAAAATGACAATATGCCTGTCCTGATCGAGGGAGGCCGATCGACGGCCGATGTCGATTTTGGAGTAATCCGGGCCAACTTTGTGGTACGGCCTTTAAGGGCTTTGGAAAGCGCCATTTGGTTTGTGGTGGAAGATCACAAGAAGGATCCCGCAACGGGAAAGCAGCGACCCGTATTGGAACCTATGCCCGATGCAGAAGCAGAGAAAGTGGAAGAGCTTTACCAACGTGCCATTTATGCAGCGTCCTCCTTGGGAACAGGTATCGATCCATTACTGAAGGAACAAGTCAAATTGGAAGGAACGGACTATCATATTGAAGTTGGAAAGGAGAGCGGTGCCTACAAAATGCAAAAATGTCCCAATGGTTGGCTTGGCAAGTCTTTTGACTTGCAGCGTGGTTACGGAGCGTACACTGTCGAAGGTGAAGAGGAAGAGGAAACGTTGGGGCCGGTTCGCCATGTTGTCTTTGTAGTGCATGGCATTGGCGAAGCCATGTGGTCTCGAGATGACTTTCGACTGGCACCCAGTTTAATCGAGATTACCGATAACCTAAGGCTCACCATTCAAAAGAGACAAATTGAAGACTGGAAAAAGAAATGCGATGCGGCTGAAAAACGGAAGTGAGTTTTTCGAGTTTCGAGTTTGTCTGAAAATTCGCTTCGTCTGATGACCCATCCCTTTCTTGTTGTTTACTTCGTAGGCAATCGAAGCCACCTCCTCCAGATCGCGTCGAGTTCTTACCAATCACATGGTATGATCAAGTGCACTCATCGTCCAATGCCTTGATGAGAACATTAAAGAGCGTAACACTTAATACAATACCGGCCCTTCGGGCCATCGCCAACGATGTCATCCTGGATGTTCTGTTGTATCTCACACCCAACTACTGCTACGACGTCTTGGAAAATGTAACAGACCAAATCATTGCTCTATACGGAGTGTTCAATAAAATATACCCCGATTTTGCCCTGAATGGAGGGAAAAGTTCCATTATTGGCCATAGTCTTGGTTCGGTGATTTGTTGGGATCTGTTGTCGCTCAAAAGGGATGCTACGCATAACGATCGTGTACATGGTGTACATATTACTACCTCACACAATGCTGATAATTCTGCTGCAATTAGCTATCAACAGTTTGCGGGATCGGGGCCGGCCGTGAAAATGGAAATGGACGAAAGCGAAAACATTGCGTCGAATTCCACTGGTGACGGAGGAAACGGCACTTGGGGGCCCGCTCTTCCGAAACCCTTAGAAAAGTATCTACCTTTTGACCCTGATTTCACTATGTTCTTGGGATCTCCAGTGGGGCTGTTTCTGACGTTGCGAGGTGCCCATGCCATTTTTGATGAACTTCGGCAAGCGCATCCCGACCGGCCACTGGCGGTACCCTTTAATCTCCCAACCAGAGCCATGTATAACATCTACTCCCCTTCTGATCCCGTCGCCTATAGGATCGAACCGCTCCTTTTGGCCCAAGATACCAAGGACCTGCCTGAACCTCAATATCTGACTCGACCTGGCGAAGATGTTCGACTTCACGTGAAGGCCATGCAACTTGGAAATGTCATTTCCCAGTCACTATCCATGAAAAAGCAGAAAAGCTCCCTATCGGTGTTGATGAGTACCTTCTCGGAACACGCTTCCTCTGTTTTAAGTCACATCGACGAAGCAAATGCCAAGAACGATTCCCAATTGGTGAAAAACGCCGCCGCGACAGCGGCAAATGATGGCACCTTACGGTTTCCGCTGGCTGGCCGAAGTGGCAGACTGGACTATCAGTTGCAGCCTCGTGTGATAGATAATGAATACATTTCGGCGGTGACAGCTCACTCGGGGTATTTCCTGAACAGCGACGTGACGGATTTCATCATGGATTTGGGCCTGCGAAAAGAAGACATAATTGACCTGACTACTGACGAAACTGTTGTAACCAGCATGGATTATGAGCTGGGTAGAACCACTGCAAGTTAAAATTTTGCATCTACAGTTATGTTAATGGGTCTACATACAGTTTTCGGGTCTCCTCATCAGCCTTCTTGTTGCCTTGTTGTTTTATCCGTCCGACTTGCTGATCCTTCTTCTTGAGTCTACTCTTGTCAAAACCGTGCATGACTTCACGAATCTTGCTTTCAACAGTTTTCCCCCATTCCGTCATTCCTTTCAATGTCGGGACATTGCCATTTTTGATCATGCTTGGATCGAGAGAACCACGTCCCTTGTCGCCTCTGCCAGTCGTAAATTTCTGTCCTGCGTTGAGGTATGTCACTCCCACGGAGCGTTTAGCGAACTTTTTGAGAAGCAAATTGATGCCTTGGGCACGATCCCACAAATGACCCAAAGCGTTGGAAGGAGAATCCGGATTGTCTTTGCGAGGAATGATGCCATGGACGATGAATTGCGCCTCTGGTTGATTCTCATAGATACGCTTCAAAACATTGAGGATATTGGCTTGCACAAATCGATCCGTACATTGGCTTTGGAAAAGGTCATTTCCGCCAACCATTATGAACCATACTTTTGGTTTTAGGTTTGCCTGCTTAATTCCGTTTTCCCAGTGCCACAATAAGTTTGGACCCTTGAAATCGAAGAACATATCACACAAAATGAGTTCTGACGGTCTTCAACGTCATTTTCACAGTATTGCTCAGATATTACACTAACTGCAAATAACATACCGTATCACCGCTACTTCCAAGTGCGATGGCATTTAATTTTCCTCCTCCCTTGCGGGTAAACGTTTTTTCAAAGTATTCTTCCATTCCCTCCGCACCTTCTACGCCCAAAGCCCGGGTACCACTAAGCTGCTCAATCATATCATCCCCAAAAAAGACAACATCCAAGTCTTTCGGAGCATGCTCGGCAATAAAAACCATATTTTGGTGATGGCTGCCCCACAAGGGGGAAGTTGTGTTTTGAAGAGGTGACTTTGGATCTGGGCAGGTACAACGAGTATCGCGGGTTCCAGGATTTTGTTCCTGTTTCAACGAGACATGAAACAAGTGGTTACAGTTAGTACGGAATTTCACATTCTAATCTCGTATAATCATAATATTATACTCACAAAGCATCTTTTTTCTTTGGTTTCGTCAGGTTCCAAGATTCCTCGATACTCGTCCCAATGAACTTCTTTGGATTGCTTGTGCAACAACCAGAAAGTGACAGAGCAGCTGACCAGCATCAGTGACAAGTATTTCATCAATCTACTCATAGTCCAAGGTGGATTAAGAGCCGCTTGTCGTTCACGGCGTTTCGCCGAGGCGATCCGAAAAGCATTCTTGGGAGGTCGCAACGGACCAGCGTTGCTCCCACTGTTTCCCAAGAGCGATACGCGCTCAACATCATCCGGATGAGCCTTGGCCACAGTCCTGCGTTTTTCGCTACTGCTCCGCAAATTTAAAAACCCACCAGCATTACCCGAGGATGGTGGAGTCGGAACGGGAATGGGTTCTTTGACGGTAGAACTCGAACCAGACAGTAAGGACTCGCGTTCCTCCCGTTCTTGAGCAGAGTTGGCCCTCTTTTTCGTTTTCAGCATCATACCGACAGAAACAGGGGTGTAGAAATAATAGGTGTAGTCGTTTTGGAGTCCAGGAATGGGTCTTTTTCAGTGAGCGATTGTCTTGTATGGAGATTTGGAAAGAGATCCCTTCCTTGAAAAAGAAATCTAAGATGTAATATGGTAAACGGTAGACCGATAGATCAGGGAATCCACGGGATAGTACTGAAAACTTCTCTTTCCTCGATAGTTGAGGACAAAGGATACAGTAGTAGTAGCTCTGTGGTACAATGTGTATGAAATGAAGCTACGGTTGATTTGACGATTTGTTCGATGAGAAGACCCGTAGCGAGTGTTGGAGCCATCAGTGTGTTGTGTCTTGATACGGTAACACGTTTCCTACGGAGTACCACCCGTAGTACCGTATCCAATGTCGGTCGTACAATCGAAGGTGCTCGCGGTCATTTTCATGGTCACTGCGATGACTGGCCGTGCCTGCGCGAGCCTTCATCGTCGTCTCCAACAGTTGTTGATTTGAAAAGCACTCGAGAGGAACGATTTGTACTGACAGAACTGTAAAGGAAGGTGCTACTTCGTGGTTATGACCATATTTCTCCCCTAATAGCCAGCTTGCCAAAAGCATGTGCTAAGGGAGTAAACAGTTCACTAAATTAGCTAGACGATTGATGACTGCTGAGACACATCGCCCGAAGTGGACGACGTCGAATCGAGCTTCAACTCATTATTTACCCGCCTTGGCTTGCCCCACCAACCCGATAAGGAAAACGTCGGACCGCTATGATATGACGTGTATGTTCCTTCTTCTTCGTCGTCGTCCACCTCCAGTCCTTGAGAGAACAATATGGCATAATCCGAGGGAATCCCGTACGATGTCTTTTCCTTGGCCAAGAAGGATAAACCTACGATGCGAAACTTGTTCAAGGTATATTCCTCCAGTGGCGTGAATTCCAATAATACGGTAGCTCCAGCAGGAATCATTCCAACCGCTGAGGTGCGAGGGCGATGGCTGACATCACGGTTGTCTTCGTGAGATGGATCTAAGACGAGGTGCGACGAATCTCCTTGACGACGGACTTTAGTGCGAGGATAGACCTTTTTGGAGCTGGCGTTCGCTGATGTCGTCATGTACGTCAAGTATACGACGCGATCTTCGTCAAAAGGGTTTTGAACTTGCAAAGTTCCACCGCTGGAAGCGACTACTTCAAGTGCATGGTGCTGCGAAAACTCCTTGTGTTGCAATCCGCGGGAATAGTGTTGTTCGGAAAGTTCCTTGCCAGTTTCATACCATAAATTGCATCGATCTCCAGATCCCCACGTTCCAACCAGTGGTGCATTGGACGGAGAGATTCCGGTAGCAGAATCCTCGTAGGATCGTTTCAACTCCTTGTGAACGATTTTCTCCAGGTCGGTGTACACTTTAGTATGAGCGTTTGATGAGAGAGTGTAGTGGATAGGCCTAGTGCTGCTGTCGCGTCTACTGCTTTTGCTGTTGCTCTCCTCAAACCACTCTACAAGAACATCCAAGTTATCATTGATGTTGAGGGGTGTGGGCAATTGGTAGATCATGCCATTCACAGCGCCAAAAATGTTCTCCAACTCGACCCCAATTTCGAGTTGTTCCCGGAGATGCCACCGTTGTTCTTGTATTGCTCGGATCATGGCGGATTTGTCATCCCATTCCAAACTGGATGGTTGTTGTATCCTCCATTCAGCAAACGAAACTTCTTTTCCTTCTCCGTCAAGGTAATAAAAATCGACAGGAGACCACAACTTCACAAATACAATAATTGCGCGCGGAAACCGTTCTCGCAACCGCTTCGTCAGTAGCGATAGTGCAGAGGCATCCAAATCTTGATACTCCAAGGTAATGATATCATAAATATTGGAATCTCCCACGATAGATTGTGTACAAAGAGATGCCATGATTTGTTGTTCCTTGGAATATTGGGATGCTGAAGCGGAACCCAGGAATATGGAAGAGGCATAGTTGTCAACATTTTGATTGCGAGCGTTAGCTAGCTGATATGGGTAGGCATCCAATGCATTCGAGAGGCCTTGTCCTCCAGTGGAAGGCCCACCGAGGGCTAAAAAGCGCAAGTGTCGGCCCGCTAGATCTCGTCCGCTATGTGAGAAAAGTGAATTCGAGGATGAGTCCCTCAAATTTCGGCGTAACAACAAAAACTGTTGATGGTTGTTCTTGCCATAACGAATAGTAGTAGTGACAACAGTAAGTGTCAAGCAAAACGAGATCAAAACGATGAATCGAGCAACATTAGATGTGAAAGAGTATGGCTTCCACAAACGGAGCCGCCTTCGTTGATTGGAGGACGGCGAGTATGGTGGTGACACCATCGTTGGAACCTGCTGCGTTGAGAACACTACGATCATGGTACCGCAGCGCGACACGATGGCTTCTGATAGAGTGGATACAGTCCACAGAATCGAGATTAGACTAAGCACCTCCTTTTCTTTCTCTCTTCCCACTCCTTCTTACAGATTCAGAAGAGGGTGCTTGGCAGCAACAGTTGACACACTGATGCCACCCTTTTTACTCCCTTTTCGTAAAAAGAAATCTACCAGTCGACTGTGGCCTGAAGAAGAAAGGATGCTGCTGCCAAACAATACAGCCTCGAAACAACCGGAGTGAAATTTCTGATGTTGAACTCAATTATCTACTCTAGTAGAGTAGGCCCTTGCCGAACGATAAATTTACTTAGACAAAAGTTTGGCGAATGTCGAGCGTTCGAAAGGTAGCGAGAGGTAGCAACCGTTGGATATGCGTGGTGGCGAAATTCTGCCAGATTCTCCAGTAAGGATGATGATAATACTGGTACATTCGTACTAACAGTAACTACTCTACCGGTAGTAGCTACGGTAAACCTACAGTTGGTCGTAGTGCGTAGTGGAACAAGTTGGGTTCGGTAGTACTCGGAGTAGAACGTCGTACTGTAGTAAAACAACAGTTCTCAGGACCGTCCAATTCGATGGCCTTGTTAGGCCTTAGCCCATCCCTGATCGTCAGTACGAACACTCATCATCTACTTGGTAGTCTTCGTCACAAATTGAATGCATGGTTGGCGGCTAAACGGCACAAACTGCCAGCTAAGCGCTGATAGTACTGCACTTTACGATTGAAGAAGATATGTTTGCCTGCACAACCGCTTCACCCCATCATGCCATTGGAAACAAATACTTGCTACTCCAGGTCATAGAAAGCTTCATACCGTGATGTTCAGGCGAGGGTGCGATGTTGCTTTTCAGCAATTGCAACAAAGATCTTGATTCTTCAACTTTCGCCATTTAAATATATCATGTCTTAAGCGATTTGCAGACTTCAGCGCTCCCCAATTCTTTTGCATCCAATCGAGGCTTCTTCCGCGGTTTTACTGCTGCATGTTTTCCCCGAATTCGGGTAGTCCTTTTCTTCCCACTTCGGAGAGCTTGCATTTGCTCGCTGGCTCGAAGGACATCTTCGCTAATCCCTTCATACAAATTTGGTTCTTTGTCGTCCGGTGTACGCCAGTTAGCCATCGATTCTTTCATTTGTTTCCTAGACAAATGAAGAGTCGCCCGCGGATTGTCCCTTTCAAAAAGTTTGTGATAGTATGCCCCCTTGTCTTTGCTCTGTTTTAGCCGGACAAAACCCCAATTTCGAATTACATCCGTGAAGTATTCAAATTTCTTGGATTTAAAGTAACGCGGCATAAAACGTTTCATGAACTCAGGCCGATTGTGAATTGCAAAAGCTTTACCATGGACAAGCCAGCTGACAACATTCTCAGCTTTCTCTGCTTTGGCTTGGTCGAGCATATCTCGGATGTCTTCCGGAACCCTCCCTCGTAATATTTTTGGATCACTCTGTATCACGTCGCCTTCTCCTGCCTTCGTGTCGTCACCCCTGCTTTCTTCGCTTTTCTCATGTATATTACTTACTTTTCCGAGATTGGTTCCTGGGACCAAATCCATTTTCTGAAGTAATTTCTCAGAGAGAACATCCCCACTCCCACTTCGATGAAAATCCGGCTCTTTGCCTGGCTCCACCCAATTATCCATCGCGTCAAACATGTCTTGCCTCGATAAGTCCTTGACTAGGTCCGTAACTCCCCTGACAAAAAAACGATGATACCAGCACCCACGGTCTTTCCCTGCCAGGAGTCGTGTAAATCCCCATGCTCGCAGCCACCGATAGAAAGATGGCAATTTGGCGTTGAAATAATTCGGCACTGTGGACGAAGCAAACGGCGAAAGTCAGTCGTAAAACTAAATATTTTTAACGTAACTACTGTGTCATCCATCCATTTGCTCGTAAACTTACAAACATCTGCTTCAAACCGTTTTTCATTGTGAACTTTGAAACATCGACCATGCGGTATCCAAGAAACAACGTCGATAAAACCTTTTGATTCGGCGTCCTCAAGCATATTGTGGATGCTCACAACATAGGTGGTCTTGGACTTTGAAGCAATGTTCCATAGTATAGAAATATCTTTCGATAGTTCTTCTTGATCCACCGCAGGGGGCTTTCCAACATTCGCGGAGATCCCTCCATGTTCGTAGAATATAGGAGGACCATTATGATTCATTGTCGAGGATGAATTGAGACCGTTGAGGAAAACATTCGGTACATCGTTCCTTGTAGCAATCATGCCCTCTCCACCCTTGGCTTGGAATGGAATTTGATGCAACAAAGGCATTAAATTTGAGGCCCGAGACGTGCTATCGTCGACATTAATTTCGTTTGAAGCTAAACGGATATCTAACGCACTTGAATCAGCAGCAGCTGCAGCGTTCATATTGGGTTTATGAAACCTTTGATTCTCATCGTTCATGTCCACATCTGCAACAATAAGAGACCAAGAAGTTTCCTGGAGACGCTTTTGTTCTTCTCTAACTTCCTTCATACTATCATACATCTCTTCTTTTGAAAGATTTCGACACAATGCCGGCTTATCTCTCTGAAACAATCGATGGTAGTATGCATTTTTTTCGTCTCCCTTGGCGTGTTTCAAACGACAAAAACCCCACATCCGAAGCATGTCAGACAAGTACGTCAGTTTTGCGCAGCTCAAATACTTGCTCATTATCTTCTCCTGAAATGGTCCTCTTTTGTAGATTCGAAATGACGTCCCGCTTTTGCACCATCCAACTATATCCGTGAAGTGTTCAACTTCTGCCATGCGCAACATTTCACGGACTTCGTGCAAAATTTTACCACGAAGTAACTTTGGGTCCTTCGATGGTTTTACAAGGGCGTCGCCAGTATCCTTCTTGCTTTCATTTTGCGTCCTCAGCTTTGGAATGTACCGTCCGTTGGTTACAGTGTCTTGCTGTAGTGACAATGCGACGTTCCCCGCTTTGGGCCAACTTTCCATTGCTTCATGCATTTGGTTTCGCGTTTTGTTCTTGATCAATGACGTGACACCTCGCACAAAGTACCGATGAAAATATGCTCCTCGATCAGGCCCTTCAATTATTCGTACAAACCCCCACGCACGAAGCCAGCGCAAGAAGCTAGATTGCTTACAATGAAAGTACTTGGGCAATATTTCGCTATAAAACCTTTCAGGTTGATGAATCTTGAAAGCTCTACCGTGATTTTGCCAGCTGATGACGTCGCAAAACTTTTTAGATTGTGCTTCCTCCAACATGTCATGTATGCGTAAGATGTAATTGTCGGCCGTAGTTTCAGGCTCTTTTGACTTGCGAGACTTGTGTATCGTACCGACAGTAACTTTCGGTGCAGATTGGATTGGAAACGAAGAATCGTTTTGTTGTTTTTGTCGCTGCTCCAGCGAATCATTTGTCATCGCACCGCTTTGGGGCAGGGGAGAAACGGCGGTATTGCATTGGAAATTCGGCTGAGGATGCGTGAAATACAACTGTTTCTGAAATCGTTGTAGGGATCGATAGGAATCTCCTGTGACAGAAACTTCTCCAGTGTTGGCTGGAAACCGAGATCCTTGAATCTGCTCACATTGTTGATGGACATGAAAAGCAATATCGTGTTGAGTTCGAAGTCCTTTCCCCTGTCGTAGCGGCAAAAGTTGCTGCTGTAGAACACCTGCACGCTCCATCTCCTGGATTGTGCCCGTCACCTGCCGCTGCTGCTGTGGTGACGGAAGGGCAACAGAATTACGATGGTTTGGATCTCTTGCGAGAATACGTTCCCTCTGTTGATCATGATTAGCATCCCACCAAGTGGCTGGTTCTTGCTGTGGCACTGGCAAAGGTGATGGCCTTGGAGGCCATGGTTGAGGGTCAATCGCTTCGTCAAAACCTTCTTCGAGAGTTTGCTGTGGCGTTTGTGCCTCCAACATGTTCGGCTCTATCATTGCTTGTTGGAGTGGTTGATCAGGCTGCGGCAGAAGTCTTCTATTTCGACCATTCGTCTCGGGGTTTTGTAACCGGTACGCTTGATCCCTTCGTCGGCCATCGTCTTCATAAAGAAATTCACGCCGGGCCGGGGTGTGCACATTTTCCCCTTGATGTTCGCGGACGGAGTTCTGTTGAAGTGGTGTACCGTCAGGAAAGTAAAATGTCGAAGGTGGCTCGTTGCCGTCCACTTGCCGGTCTTCTTCAAAAGCAAATGCATCTTCTGGTCCTGGGCGTCCATTTTGCATCATTCTTGGCAAAGGGGAATTGATGGGCAGTGGTTGGTACACATCAGGATCCTGGCCCGCAACCTCATCTTGCAGACCCCTCGTAGGGTTACTGTCGAGTGTTTCATTTCCATTAGCCGATTGCTGTTGTTGCTGAAAGGAATAGTACTCAATACCATAAGCAGGTAGAGGCTCTATAAGCTGATCTGCCTCATCCCCATCATCATCGGGAACTTGAATTCTGCCCATCCTGTGCATAGAGTCGTCCATGGTCGAAGTTGGCTCCGAAGAATCCATGGTGCGTTGCACTTCAAGCCGCCCTTGCGCTAAGCCCGTTTTCAGACATACAGTAGATGGGACTCTTCTTCCTGACTTTATCTTTCGAGAGAGACTTTTTGTGATAAGTTTCGGACGACGTGAAGTAACGAAAAATTGTACCTACTGGGAACAACTTTACCGTGACTATCATTTACGATCGTTCAAGAAGGAGGGCTTTCAAGTCATCGATTCTGCTACCGACAGTTCGTCATGATTGCAAGCGATCGACTTCGCGCGCGCACTTTCGCAAAAATAATCGTACTACGGAGGACCCAGTACGGTAGTCGACGGTCAAAATGAAAAACAAGAAAATGGAAAACAAAAATTCCAACTACGCTACAGTAGCTACTGTAACTACCGATACTACGATAGCTTGCTAAAGGAAGTGTTGTAGTAGTATCGTTCTGTCGTAGACCTACCTAGAGAGGTAGACTCTTTTTAGTAGGTATCATTTATTTTTATGCAAGAGTAGAGTATTCGGAGCACGACAGTATTCCGTAATATGGCGTGATACCACACCGTTCGACGAGTACCGTCGTACTCCGGAGTATGACTTTCCTTGGATTGCGGCACCTGATTTCCATGACCTCCCGGTTAACAATTGTGACGCCCTCGCAGATTCGAAGAAGGCTACTGAAACTTTGGACGGGTTATTACACAAATCCCAGGAGTAGGGATCATTTGTGAATGGTTCTATAGCTCGTATGACTTGCAAAATCTTAAAATTTCCGACGCCAGATGGTTCCATGGGTCTTCATCCGACGCAGAAGCAACCTGTGTGTTATCAACAGGAAGGGTCGATAGCAAATTCAAATCAAAATACAGTCGTTGTGTAGTGTTAGACGCAGTGTAAAGAAATTCAACACTGCCGCAATGCGCGTCAGAAGGCAAAACCGGAAGTAATTGTTCTTCAATTTCTTCTCGAACCTTGTTTGGGACCAACCATGGCAGAATGGTGCTGGAAGATGGCTGCTGATAGGTACTATCTTTGGTCTTGGGATGATGCTGACATACTCCTCCCACGCAGTGAAAAGGTGCATCTTGTGGATTCCCGGACCGAATAACACCGCATTGGACCTTTCCCCTGAGGAACCATACCCGATAGATTTTGTCTTCTAGTGGCGGGTGGTACCTTTGGAAAAGTAAAAAATGATCGGAGTAGGATGGGAGATTGCGAGAGATAATAGAATTTGAGGAGGGTGTGTGTACAATCCTCGTGTTCCGGTCAAAAGTCAGCCGCTCAATACCCGCGCCGAATCCTCCGGCGTTTGGTTTCACCAGAAAGTCAAAGGTAGATTTGCGGTCCATACCAGTAGTTTCATAACTTTGGAATGTGTTTGGTTCCCGTTCCATTTCCGAAAGAATCCCAACGGCTTGTTCCTCAAAGCTCGGCCGGTCGCCTTGTCCGCACGGCCTCTGCTGCTGTACCTGTTGTTGTTGCTGTTGTAGAGGTGGTTGTTGTAGACTCATCACGGTTGCTGGAGTATGTAGTTTGGCTCGTTGGAACAATATGTGATGGCACCATTTGTGAGTGAACAAACTGTAGGCCTTGGGACCGTTCCATATCGGAACACCAACGAGTTTAGCAAATTGCAGCACGGCCATGCAAGCCTTGACCTCCCATGGTTCGGCCGCATCCGAAACGCGGTTCACAAGACCAACCCAGCTAGAAATATCATCGACAAGATTATTGTTGGTAACACACATGGGACCCTTCAACAACTCTTCCAAAACGACTACTTCCACTATGTTCACAGAATAATGTAGTGAAGTCTTCGTCGCCATTTCTTCTTGAAGCGCTTCCACGAGGCGTCGAATCCAGATTCCATCCTGATGTCGACGCAGAGTCAAGATGGTCAGTTTCAAGTGTTTAGCGGCAGTAGGTGCAACATCTTGTGAGCTCATGATGGCTCCAAGGACCGCGGAATTTGCTCTCACAGTCAATGCGGTAGTACGAACAAGTGTTCGATTTTATTGAAACTTCCGAAGTTTTTGACCAAAAAATTGATCGCGCGCTTCATGAACTCGATCGAGTACTCGTCCATGACAGTGAATTGGACCTCTCCGAGGGGGGGCGTCGAGTTCCGGCGTGGATTGCGAATACGACTTACAGTTACTACTAGAGACTAGAGGAGAGTCGTAAGTAATTAACTGTAAAAAAAATGACATCAGTAGAGGGTAGTGTGAATTACCCGTACTGTATTCTTCGTTACTACCGTAGGTAGAGTGGTAATAGTACGGAAGCGGTAGTTTCTTTGGTTCACCGTAAATGTACGCATCAAGTGAAGATCTAACATTCACAGTCAAACGATTGAAGAGTTACTTTGGAAAATGTAAAATAATATATTCTTATGCAGGTAAAAAGTGTACGATGTACGTCGTAGGCAGAGCGAGAGAAATAGATGAGGTGTCACGACAGGGATTGACTGTGAGTTTCATGGCCAATCTGTACCAAACGCATGTAATAATGACTGCACAAGCGTTGGTCAAGGTATAGAAGGATATCTGAAATGCAAAACACAAGATCTTAGACAATTGCGGACGAAACATGGGGAAACATCCTTTGGAGGGAAAAAATTGCTATGGTGTCCTACCTGCAATGTAAAGGTTTCAAGTGAAGATCTAACATTCAAACGCTTGAAGAGGTACTTTGGAAATGCGTTGCTGGGTGAGAATGAAACATTGTGGTCAACATCAAGACATCTATCAAAGAGTCGTCTTTTGATGGAAATGGAAGTGCTCCATGCAATGCTTCCTTCAGAATGTCAGGCACAGGTGCAATTGGAGAGATTTGCACCTTCTTCAAGATTGAAGTTTATTGTAACGGCATTAAGAAATTTGCACAGAAGTGAACATTGTCCTTCTTGCTTTAAGAAAAGACATGAGTGTCGGATGAAAATACCATACTTCCCTTCAACTGAGACATTCATCAAGTTTGATGATAAGTTCACGAAGTGGTTTGACTGGAAAGGGAATGATGTTTCTAGGCCACTGTCTATTTGTGTTGCAAAAAGGGCACATGTAGATGCATTTGTGAATGTTAATAGTGAGCATGCCAGCATTCTTTTTGGTTGTAATACTAACGTCATCACTGCTGTTGATGGTGGCAGTATTATGTATTGCACATGTTATGTTTCTAAAAATATGGAAAAGGAAGATAACAAACATTTTGCACTGGCTGCAAAACATATGGTTAAAAAAATGCAAGATCTAATGACGGAAAGAATGAGAGCAGAGGACACAGAACAAGAACAAGAGACTTCCTCAATCGGTTTAAAAGGTATGATAGGTGCAGCGTTAATGGCAACTAAAGCTCACAAGGTGGCTGCACCGATGGGTGGCTATGATAGAGAGGTTAACTATGAAACCTTCTAAAATGTTACACCGGGAAGAGATTGATGTTGAAGAGGAGGAAGAGGATGATCTAATAAATGAGGCAATGGATCATTTTTTGGTTACAGGATCTTTGGAAGGGGGATATGACAATGATTTCCGTGATGGTAGAGGACAGTTTCAGTTTTAGTCAATATTAACCAGATGCTACGGAAGTCACAAGTGTGGAACGAATTTGGTTATTTGTCCAAACATAGGACCTGGCGATCGTATCCTGGTGATTGAGGCAAATGAAACGATGATCACTGAACAACACGAAATTACATCTATAAGAAATGAACGCGATGATCGGTTGAATGTTAGAGCATTAAATGAATTGGCTATAAAATGTGTCAGAAGAATTTTTGATAAAAAGGGACACATTGTTGATATAGAAGTCAATGGAACTTTGAAAAATGTTTGCGACTTTGCTGACATTTACTTCTGCAAAGATGTAGATCAGAAGACGTCTTTTTAAATAATTATATGTGCATTCATTGACCAGCTCTATAAAGAAGCTGAAAAAAATACAAAGGAAAGTGTTGAAGACAAATGGGTGAATGATCATCCTCGTAAATGTACAAAGAGGAGACGTTGTGATACTCTTTGACACCAAATTGGTAAAGTAGTGAACAACAAACAGTTGATTGGCTTTCTCTCTGGTGCAGGTGGGACAGGGAAAAGCCATGTCATTAAGACTGTATGTAGATACGCCCAGAAACTATGTGAGGAGCTGCGTGTAAAATTCGACAAAAGAAGTATAGTTGTTACTGCACTTACAGGTGCAGCTGCTGTCTCAATTAATGGTGAAACAACAGCAAAGGCTTTCGCCTTCAAGAGGGAAGTAAGAAATGAACTCGAAGAGTTCAAAAATGCCTACTTGGTCATTGTTGATGAAGTTTCCTTTGCATCTGTTGCTGATCTCCAATTGCTAGATGAAAAAATGAAGGAAATATTGGACAGACCAGTGGAACCTTTTGGAGGTGTTCCTATTGTTTTCTCTGGTGATTTCACACAGTTGTCCCCTGTGGGAGGGGTCCCTCTTTACAAATGTGATGACTGCGTTACATGGAAGCAACTTATAAATGTTTTTATGGAGCTGAAAGTCAATCATAGGTTTGAGAAAGACCCTGGTTGGGGAAAACTGCTTGAAAGGTTTCGTGATAAGGGCCCAACCACTGATGAAGTTGCTGTAATAAATAGCAGAGTTGTTGGTTCACATAAGGGTCCATTAGAAAAAATATTCCCCCAGATGCGGTATATGCCACCAAGACAAATGTCGATAGAATGGCCATAAATGATGCCATATTTGTAAAACATTTGGAGAAAACACACTCAACTGATGCAAACGTACAGCCATTAATGCATACACTATGTATTAAAGCAGGTAATTTGAGGTTTCATGTAAGGGGAACAAGAAAAGAATACCATGCAATGGAGAAAAAGGCACAGGATATCATTTATGCATCTGTGGGAGAAGCTCATGTACAAGACAAAACAAAGAAGTACCATGATCCGCTGTTGAAATTGTATCATGGACGCCCACTGTGCATTAATCAAAACGAGGATGTAAAGAATACCATGCAATGGAGAAAAAGGCACAGGATATCATTTATGCATCTGTGGGAGAAGCTCATGTACAAGACAAAACAAAGAAGTACCATGATCCGCTGTTGAAATTGTATCATGGACGCCCACTGTGCATTAATCAAAACGAGGATGTTTCAGGGTGCATTGCTAATGGTGCCATGTGTGAATTCAGAGGTGTGAAATTGAAACCAGGTGTTTCAATAACTGATTTTGAAACGATTCTAATTGATGGCTATTGTGTCAATTGCGTTTGTGTGACGCAAATTGAGTCAATGGTTGTAAAGATGTTGGATGGGACGACAGGAGGAGACGAAGAACATTTAATTGAACTGAAGCCAAAAACTATTTATGCATCAGCTAGGTTTCCTGTTCCGTGCATTGGGCCAATCACAAAGAAAAGCATGAGAGTTTCAAGAACAATCAGTTTTGAACAATTTCCAGTTAATTGTGCCAATGCAAGAACAGTTCACAAGTTGCAAGGACGGTCTATAAAAAATCTTGTCGTAAGTGCATGGGATTATACAGGCAATTGGACTTATGTTTGTTTGTCCAGGTGCACAACTTTACGTGGTCTTTTTTTACGTGAACCATTGAATCCAAACATGACCAAGGGTATGTCAGAGGAGGTAAAGTCTTTTATGAAGAGTTTGAGAGACAAAAAACAATGCAAAACTGTACATTTTCATGGAGAAGATCTTTAGGAAACCTAATATTTTGGTAATGGTGATACTATGTATCGTAACTGTACTACCTACAGTCTAAATACTACAGTCAAAGTACACGTAATACGAAAGTAGCAATTTGGATAGTTGTAATTCGAGTGTAGTATCCAATTTAAACAAAATAGCATAGCAAAAATAGCATAGCAAATACTA